>CM042556.1:4300000-4987500 GCA_023630585.1 Cranoglanis bouderius | reverse complement strand
GACGCGATCTCAAAATGTATATAAAAAAACCCAAAAAAACTAAATATAACCTGCACTAATCTTTTTTTTTTCCATGTTTAAACTTTCAGATCAAACACATTCCACACAAAATGATTTGTTCTATTTCAAATAAAGCAAAAACAAAAAAAAAAAACATTTAGAGGCCTCATTTGCATTTGTCCTTCTATGCTTTAACTTGGTTTATGTATATTTTTTCATTACATCTTTCTCTTATACATTGTCCAGTGTGTAAGTGTAAAAGTCTCAAAGATACAGTACAGCCAGACGTAAGGATGTCAGAAGATCAGTCTGTATGTCTGGAGCTCAGGTGCAGTGTAGAGCAGCAGAAGGACTTTATTCCCTAGCTATTGACACCCAACTCACCACACCACATTGCCTAACTCAGTACCGAGGACTGATCAGCATAAACTGAGAAGCAGACAAGATTTCTCAAATAAGCCTCAAGTTATTGCAGGTCTGTAGGTCAGTCTGCAAAGTGCAGTGTTTTTTTTTTCCCTTTTTGTCCGGAAACCAAAAGAAACCAAAAGAAATGTAAACATACCATGATTTTTATATTCATACAGTCTTTTAAATCTCTCCCCAAAGAGCTAATCCCCAAAATTCCATGTGAAAAAATGAAGGCAAAGTCATGTTTACACAAGAGATCTCCCAACAATCACGACGACAATAATGAAATTTATCATCATCCTCAACAGGTAGGTGAGTTCAGGCAGGACAAGCACCCCCAACAGCAAAACTTAAAAGCAAAGCTTTTCAAAAGCAAAAAAGGACAAAAAAAAAAGAAGACAGGTATTTACATTTGGATCTTGTTTTGTGTGTGCCTCCTCATATGGAGGTGCCCCGGTCTGGATCGTTGCCATAGCTGAAGCTTGGGGCTGGTGTGGGCTGGTAAGGGATGCTGGACATGGTCTTGATGGGGCTGCGGAAGAAGCCTCCATTGGGCGCGCGCTGCCTGAAGGGCCCGGCGCCAGTCCGCTGGTCGGGCATGGCGCCGAAAGCGAAGCCGGATGCCGCCTTGGCAGAAAGGCTGCGGCTCAGTGTCTGGATCTGTTCGGGGATGAAGGTGGTGGTGGTAATGTGTGTGTTACGGAAATCGCTGATCTGCTCCAGGGCCTGGCGTGCCGCTGGCAGTGAGTCCATGTCCAGTGGCGTCAGATCCATTGAAGAGGTGGAGAACTGCTTGTGCGGGCTCTCGTCCTCTGTGCACAGGCTGTTCACACGCCGGTGGAGGTGCTCCAGGTCGATCTCTTTGTCATCCTGAGACGAGGGGTTGAGAAAGGTAGGAGAGGTGGAGTGGGGAAAGGGTGGGGGGAGAGAGAGAGAGAGAGAGAAACAGAGAGAGACAGAGAGAAAGAAAGGAGGAGGAGGGGTGAGGGTTGTTACAGGAGCAGCAGGAGCAGAGGACAGAAGAAGTAAGGGGTATAAAAGTGAGGAAAGTGGGTGTACGGTCGGAGGAGTAGAAGTATAGGCGAATGTGTTAGTGTGAAACAAAGCAGTGTGGCAAAAGGAGGTGATGGTTAGCAGACAAAGAATATGTGAATGAGTGTTATAGAGATGAGTAATGAATAAGGCAAAATAAATCACATGTATATGTGATTATAGAGATTTAAATGGAAACAGGATTGGAAAGGCAGGATAATGAAATGTAGTGCACGTTTTGGAATGTAATGTGAGCAACATGAGTGAACAGGTATGGGGAAGAAAAGGCACAAAAAGGACAAATGAACTATAGTAACAAAGGCAAATGGATATTTTTGCCATGGGATCAAGCATTGTGTAATAGTAATGCTATTCTTAATTGGACAACTGGAGACTAAATCTGTAGTTTTAAAATACTACAATCCTACGCAATTATTATGTCATCAAAATAATCTTTTATAGTATTCAAATGGCTAAAATTGAATTGTGTGTCCAGATGATTACATCTCACACATCAGTTTAACAGACTCTTTCAGTTTTAACAGAACGAGGTATTAAATATTAATGCCAATGATCCTGCTTGCAGGGTTCCATCCATAGCCACACCCTTAAAACACAAATGTACACCTTTGGAAACTTTCCAATTTGATAAGCAATTTGATAAGGAAATGTTGACTGCCAAACAAACACAGAGCCTTCTTGTCCTGATTGGTTGTATGTCGGTTGTTTGTATCATTTGCCTTTTCTCTTGTTCACAGAGATTGGGGCATGTTTGAGCAGAGTTTTTAATCTCTGAGCTGATGGCAGAGCTGCCAGATGGTAAGGAGACCCTATCTTAAATATTAATGCCAATAAGGTCATTAAAGTTGCTTATTAATATTCCCCAATAAATTAATTAGTCAGTTTTGTTTGATATTTACCAACCACTACCTTAATCACCTCACAATTATATATATATATATATATATATATATATATATATATATATATATATATATATATATATATATATATATATATGAATCTTGAATCATGCTCTACATTCACACACACACGAGAAGGAGAAGTCATAGTGTCTGCAGTGAGCCTTTCGGACAAAACAGCAGCAGAAGCCTGAAGGGAAGCCTACTCTCTCAGAGAGGTTTAGGGACAAATATAGAGGGTGCTCATGGGTACCTGACCATATAGATCTGCAGTGGAGATGTTGTGAAGGAAAGGGGCATATAATCGAGTGAAAGAGCTGATTAGAGCAAATAAGAGGAAGTGTGGGGATCCATATATAGTTTGTGTGCATGTTGTTTGTTTCTGTGCAAGTGCACATTTGTGTGTAGAGGAGTTTGTTAAGAGATGAAGCATCTTTGCTAGCATACAGAGTCTTTGCCTATGAGGTTGCAACAAGCCTTGGCTAAACAAATTATTTCTTAATGTGAAGACCATGGAAAATAGATTGTACTGTCCTTTTTAAGAACATCATTTAAACTGCTTCAAAGAAAAAAATCATTCATGTTTTTCAGGAAGGAAGACATTGATGAGCCTCATGAATCTAAGCTACAGTTTTTTTTTGTTTTTTTTTTCTTTTCAGTGATGTAGTTGCTCTGGTGTGCTCTAATTTATCTATTGCCAGCTAGTTAAAAGTAACACTCACATTAGTTCCAGGACCAGGCTTTTTTATTTTCTTTCTAGCACCAGTCTAAATGTTTTAGAAAAATCAGCATTCTTAACTGAAAATCAAAGCTACTATATGTTATATCAGAATTACTGACCTCCAATAGATTTCCATTCAAGCCTGTTTTGCACTTCCCCTGCAGGTACTTCTTTACAAAAGATTCTAGTATAATAATGTTCCAATCTATAGACTTAAAATGCTCAATCACCCTGCATAATGAAATCCTTTCTCAACAGGCAAGATGTATTTATTTGTGCTTTACCTATGCCAGAGCCAATTCATAAGGCAAACTGTGCACATTGTGGATTGGTAGGGGTTTATTCCACTACCTACGTGGGCTTGAAGCTTGGTGCATGTGGAGAGAGAGGGCGGCTCAGTGTTGGCAGAAGACGGTTCGCGACGGAATAGCAAACGTGTGGCGTAGGCTGGAGTCCAGAGGTGGGGCACAGCATGCAGGTGACAGGTGATTGGATGTGGGCCTAAGCGTGAGTGTGATGTCACTCCGAGGCTCATGACAAGGCTCGTCTGGCCTGGCAGACGGCCCGTCAAGTCGTGTCTGTTCAGGCCAGCGGGCCACGAGCCAACAGAAGGACGGTAGGATGGACAGATGGATGGATCAGGCAAATGGGACGAGGGAGAGGTTCATTTAAGAGAGGTGGGAGATGAGTAGAAAAAGACAACAAACAAAACAGTCAGAATATAGACTTTGTTTTGGTTCTTTTCTATTTCCAAGGAGCCAGATACCTGGAAAGGTGAGATGGTAAAAATGGCATATTGCATTTCTCTCCCTCGCCCGCTTTAACCCCCTCAACACAGAGTACTTATCTACAAAACAAAACAAAAAATAAAAAAAAAACAAATAAATGGAATGCTGTCATCTCAAATGAAGACAGTAAAACTTTTATGATTTGTTTTCTTGCTGCTTTTGGCAGAGAATCAGACAGTTCCTTAGGTCAGAGTCATGATCAACACAGAAGATTGTGTGGTGCTCAGCAATGTCAGTTGATTTTGGTCCATTAGCCATCATTCCACATGAATATAATTTAGTTGACAAAAACTCTTGTTCTTCAATACTATATTTTCTCTTCAGCAGTGTTTTTTTTTTTTTTAAATATGGAACAAAGATGTTTAAAGAGGACACGCTGGACTCCACATAATCACAACAGCAATGACACAACAGACATCTGAAGTCACTTTTTTTCTGGTCAAGGACACAATTTGGCCAGTGGCATGGCTTGCTCATCACACTGTGCATTCTCTGTTTCTCCTGATCCCAGTGGCTGTCTATCTCTTCACTATTGGCATGTGTTAAGAAAACATGGCACATTTAGAAGGGAAAAAAAGACTTGTTTTGATAACTTGTCATCTCACACCAATTCTTGACACTGCAGTAAGAGGGCTGACTCGAAGATCACAGAGAAGCAGAGAGTGGAAACAGGGTCAAGCTTACACCATGACTTATGCAGAATGTGACAGTATGTGTTAAGAGACAGAGACACAAGCACAAAACTCTTATTCTATTATATTGGTGTTTCAATGCACTTGATGTTAGCAAAGAGATATTACATGGAGGGCAGTTAGGACAGGTTAGAAATGTGTTAAGAATCAAGGACACATCGTTTGGAAACTATGTTGCTAAATGAAAAAAAAAAAAAATGCAGACAATGGAAAATAGTGAATTTAAACAACAATGATTTAAATTTAGGCCAGCATGTGACAGATTACTGATATCCATACTAAGGTGGTAACTGCAACGACATGGTAATGTGGTATAGGTGGACATCTTAGCTTTTATCTTTTGTTTTCTATCAATCAGTTTGCTCCAAACATTAAACTGATTGATCACTGGACTGTGAGTAGTGTGCTCATCGATGTGTGCCTGTGTGTGCAAGCTCTGCCAAGCTTCAAGTCTGATGGAACCTTCTGGAAGAGTGCTCTGAAGACCGGCCTCAGCGTGATTGCACCACAGGACTTGGGAGGAGGTTCAAGTGTGACGGCCAGCCTTCTGGAAGCCACTTTAGAAATCCTCACAAGAAATCAACTTTGCATTTCATCTTATGCTGCTAATCAAATCAAACACTACCATTATTTACTTGACATATTCTGTGTGCTTATGCTTACTCACAGCATAGGTATGCATAGCCAGAGCAATAATTAGAGCATGCACAGTTGTTTTTTTTGTTGTTTTTTTGGCAGAAATATAAATCTACATCTGTTTGCTATAAACATTCAATTTAGACAACAGCCTGTATATGAGCTGTAAACTTAAGGAAGTGAGCTGAATATGAATACTTTCAGAATGATGTTAAACTCATGAGTCTAAAGTTTTGTTCACCAACTGTCCAGCATGGCTTTAGATTTTTATTTTATACAGGACGAAGTTATATAGCACTCTATTAAACTGTGTAGCGCAATTCATGGTTTAACTATAAGTCTGATTAATGTATACATGGAGAGACTCCAAAGTAGGCTTGTGTAAAATTGATTTTTCCTTGCTTGTGATTTACCATTAAAAAATTGAGATAAACTATTGAATTATATTGATAGCAGTAGTATCAACTGATTCCACAGTAATACACAGTAAACCGTAAAAAAAAAAAAAAAAAAAGAAGTACATTTTCAATATAATCCTTTTACATATCGTTTGTTTAATGTCCGCATGACCAACATTTGGGTGGGGGACTTGCAGGTGGTGTCAGTTAATATCAGAGAGTTCAAAACACCTGCACAAATCATTCCAGATGCATATGTTGAATGGCTAATCTCCTGTTTTTTGGAGAGTGATATTTTTGAATAATAACTCATACTACTGCAGAGCTCATAGGGAAAATGTGTAATGGTCGGTAGGTCTGGTAACATAATATAGTCCGAGTAAATGCCACTAGATATCATGGCAGTGTAATACACTGTAGAGGTGATTTAACTGTTATGTCAGTCCGTACAGGATTTCACAGATTTTTTTTTGTGATTGTTGAGACCAAAAATGCTTGATTTTGCTGTGGCTTTTTTCAAAATTTGTGATGCAACTTGCAGTGTTTTTTGTGTTTTTTTTGTGAAAAACTACTTGAATTGGCAAAATTGCAATTGCACAAAATAATTTTGCACGGTCTTTCGCAGTGATATTTGTTGGTAAATGAGACCATTTAGCTGTATTTGTGTTCGACGCACATGAGGGCTTATGATGAATGTGTGTTGTAATGACGTCACATGACACGTTTTGGCCCAAATCTGTGGAAAATCTTCTGTAATTTTGAAAAATTGCAAGATCTTCTGAATATTGCAGAGTTTGCTTGATTTTGCGTTAATGTCTGCGATTCTTTTCCTGCTCGAAAGAATTTGCCCCACAGCACGAAATTGTAACAAACATAACAAAAATTGTTATGGTCCTGGCCACTGATGCCTTACCTTCACAGACAAGGAATAATGTTAAGCAAGAATTTTCAGGTCTAATATGCGACCTGTCTCTCTCATTGCCAAATGAGAAATGTTTTTTTTTGTCTTTTAGATATAGCACTTATTTTGATTTGTGTCTAAGAGGGACTTCATGGATTCAAGCCGGTTCAGGCATAACCAGACAACAGGAACAGGGGTGGTGTTCACTAAAATATGTATAATCTGACATCTGAAAAGATGTCATGAAGCAATTAAAGTTAAATCATTCCTTCACCCAGAAGCTGTTCAGGTGATGTGGGCTTTCAAAAGCTGAAGCCCTTTGCACCTCTTACGTTGCTTCAATTTACACTAATTGACATGCATTTGATTTTTTAAGTGGGCAATAAAGCAAGACAGAATGACCGTTGAGAGTGTTCAAGTGCATTTAGAGTGCTACAATTACATCTTAACTGCCATACCTGAGCTACCAAAAGCATAAATTTGCTGTCTTTGGTTTTGCCATTATTTTTTTCACTTTCACAAAAATCAAAAAGGCAAAAGGAATTTTAGTGCATTTAGCAAGTTCCAATAAAACCAGACTGAATCCTTGAGATATTAAAACCAGTCTTCCAGCTGCTGCTTTACAGCATTTCTTCGATTTTAATTTATCTTTGGTAGACCTTGCAGCAATTTCAACATTGTATTACTACGAGCATGCGCTTGTGAGAACATCGATTTTATAACACCTGTTTGATCTATTTTAAGACCAAATCTCCATCATGGCAAGTCCCTGATAAAATATTTTTAATTCTTTTCTTTTGAGAGTCTGTATTTATGTCTTTGTCTCAAAAACCATAGCATTCTGTTTGTTAGCAGGACTCTATTACTCTACTCTAAGAGCTTTTTCATCAGCGTGGCTCAATTTTAAGAACTTTGTATTTAATGATGCCAAGAGTTTGTGGACACCTGACCATCACACCTACATGAGCTTTCATTCCAGATTTAGTCCCCATTTTGCTGTTATAATAACCTCCACTCTTCTGGGAAGATTTTCCATTAGATTTTAGAGCGTGGCTGTGGGGATTAGTGCTCATTCAGCCACAAGAGCATTATTGAGGACAGGATGCCTGGAGAGCAGTCGGCATTTAGTTCATCCCAAAGGTGTTCAGTGGAGTTGAGGTCAGGCCACTCAAGTTGGGCTCCATTCCAACCTTGGCAAACCATGGGCACAGGGGCACTGTCATGCTGGAACAGGTTTGGGCCCCTTAGTTTCAGTGAAGGGAAATTGTAATGCTACAGCATACAAAGACATCCTATACAATTGTGTGCTTCCAACTTTGTAACAACAGTTTGGGGAAGAACCACATATGAATGTGCTGGTCATGTGTCGACAAACCCTTCACCATAACGTGTAAAAAATCTTATTTCCTTTCAAGATATTATGCTAGGAAAACACCAGTATGCATTTGACAGACTTTTGAATCCTACTTTAAGAGTAGATTTGAAATTGAGATTTGTCAACTGACATTAACATTACACTTTTTTTACATGTCATTTGTGCCTACCCCCCTAACCATTCTCATTGACCTTCCCATGTGATTCTCACCTCCTTAGAGGGCACTCTGGATCCCTTCCTCCGTGTCCACCAGGTCTCGACAGTGGCAATAAGACAGGACAGCACCACACCGGCTGCAAGCACAAAGAACACGCCAGCAAAACTATGGATGTCCAGGGCACTGGCACTTTTCTTGGTGCCCACAGCAGAGTACAGGTCACATGGGCTTTCTCTGGGCCACCACTTCAGCTTCAGGATATCCATGTCCCCGTTCTGCTGCAGCTCCAAGATCCTAAACACAGCACAGAATAGACACGTGATCACAGATACTGTACTGGTGCTGAGCCCAAAGTCTAAGTAATCAGAGTGACTTCATATTAAATTGCTCCAGTGTTGGAAAGTTGGATAAACTACAGTTACATAAGAACAGCTTTGGCATGATTTACAGTTATCTGTGTCTTGTACTAAGATATTTGGAGTGCAGACATTGTTATAGTGTAATGATTGTAGTTTTGAATGCATGTTGAATGCATGTCCCTTTTAGTTATGCTGTCATAGTTAGTCTTGCCGGAGTCCCTGATTGCACTCACGCAAAGTACATTGTCCTTAACCATTATGGGATAATAAGCATACCTAATAATCTCTTTCTTTCTCTCTCTCTCTCTCCCCCTCTCTCTTTCTGTCGAGCTACACGATACTCCTGAGATGCCAGTGATCCTGACCCTTTCTGCTCTCCGGACCTGCCTGATCCATCCTGATGCCCTATTTCTGGTTGGAGTTCTCATCAATTGGAAGTCACATGCTGCTGCTGAGGATGGCCCTACATGGTGCAGCCTAAAGATCATTGAGATTACTGAGGATGTTACCACTTAAAAACCATAAAGATGGCTTTGGACCTCAATTCATATGAACAGTTATGCTATGATAGCTAGGACTACAATTGCCACAAACAGTTTTGAACTCATGTCTCCATCAGTGAACAGTGGTGAAGTTCAACAAAACAGTCTTTATGTAAAAACTGTAATGAATGTTCCTGGTTACACAACTGCACTATTTGACCATGTAGTATTGGCACATTTATAGAAGGGATTTATTTATTTATAATCGCACTATCCGGTGTTACCCAAATGAGGATGGGTTCCCTTTTGAGTCTGGTTCCTCTCAAGGTTTCTTCCTCGTGTCGTCTAAGGAGTTTTTTCTTGCCACCATCGCCTCTGGCTGCTCATTGGGGATAAATTCATACATTTAAAATCTATATCCTGAATTTATATATTTCTGTAAAGCTGCTTTGGGACAATGTCCATTGTTAAAAGCGCTATACAAATAAACTGAATTGAATCGAATTGAATGTTATATAGTTATGTGTTTTGTAAGGAATAAAACACAACAGAGTGTGCTGTTATAGGAAAGCAAAATCAACAGTGTAGTATGATGTGGCCCTACGTAAAGTGGAGCTATTGTTACCACCCCTCTTATACCTCTTATACAACAGAACTTTGCTAACAATTACAGTGATTAATTTATTAATGAAAGACACATCATACATTTTAAAAATTTACCATTACATTTAATGCACTGAAGCACCTGTGAGACAAGTTAGTTTCTGTTATCACTTACGCTATAGCAGTATAGTCATTCCCTCACTAGCCTTCTACCATAAATATTAACTAAACCTTACAGAAACATTACCTTTAACAAAGATAATATATATTTTGTTGTTGAATAACTGCACATTATAAAAATCTGCTTATTATTAGCTTTAGATTATGTAGCATGTCCCTCAGAATGAGTTATTTAAAAAAAAAAAAAAAAGTCTTATCTGTAGTAATCTCTCATGTACTAGAGACACTACAGAGATGAGGTTAAAAAACACTGCAGAATACCTTCAAGTACCAATAAACCCAATAAAGGAGTGATATGTATCTGGCATTCCACTGTAACTGACTCAATAACTGTTAGCCAAATTTAATCTTCTACAGGATTACTCATTTAAACTGCACAGCAGAGGTCTGTGCACTACACCATTACCCACTTTTTTATGTTCTGCCCAGTGGCATCTGTTGCTGCAGTGCTCAAATTTCTACTCCATTCGCCCACACTGGAGGGCAGTGTCTCCACAAAAATGCAGGCAGATGACAGAGTCTAATTCCCTGTCCACCAGTCATGAGAAACGAGCATGTTTTAATGTAGAGGAGCAGTTTGCACTAATGCCACTGCATTGACAAGCGTGATGATGAATACAGAACACAGAGCTTTATCACAGTCCTTCCCACTGATTTATTGTTCGCATCACTGTCTCCTGGACCCACAGCGGGGAGCACCACTACACACACATTCTCTGAAGGAGGCTTGGACCTGCCAAGCATGTGCACTCGCACTCACGCAAATGCACACAAACGCAAATGTACACATCAGGGAGGTGCATAATCCCACTTTGTACATATATTTGTATATACAAATGCAAACAGAATGTGTGAATCATGTGTGTAATGTGTGTATGTCCATGACTAGTTGAAAAAAAAAAAAAACCCTCAATAAATAAGATCATAGAGGCCTTACAATTATAGTAACATTTATGAAAAGGGAACCATGACCACACTGACAAGTACAACATCTAACAGCAAGTCTCTCAGCAAATAGCAACCTTTTAACTTCATTACATACAGCAAGCCAAACGAACGTAAATAATGGTTCTACTCATTGCAGTAGACCTAGCAACTGATAAAATAGGGTTTCATTCAGATGAGTATTTACAATGAACACTTTGAATCCCTAAACTCTCATTCTTAACCTGTCCAGTACAGTGATTAGCAAAGTACCTTGCTAACTGTGGCATTTTTTCAATTAGTGTTCAATTTAAAATCAGGGAGCTTTAGTCTAACAGTCAGAAAATTGGTAAGCTGCTAAGCTTTGAGAAATTAACTTTGAAAACTCAATCTTGATTAAAATGCAATCTAAGTGCCCTTTCTGAAATGTTTACTATGTGACTAAATAGGCTATGTGTTGCTTTAGAACCAGACTAACCTAAATGACACATTTTAAAAGGAGAAAAATAAATGGCACAAAAACACAGAAGAAGAGGCTTATACATTTTAGGATGTGTGGCCCTTCATGGTCCTGCTTTGTAACTCACTAACTGGTACTATTTAGCAAGCTGAAGATTATGCATAGAGGGAGTTATTAGCACACAATTAGCCTTTGTTTGTGCACATCATTGTATGGGAGAAAATTGGCATGAACCCACAGCAGCAGGATCTAATGAACACAATCTATAATGATTATGATAAACCAAATGGCCAGAGGCAAAGCACTGAGGGTGCTATATAATGTCTGTCCTTCTTTGAATTATGCTGGTTGTAATTCTATATCTAATTCTATATTGAAGTGCATTCATATAAATGTTAAACTTGTGTTTCTAAATTCTGAAGCTAGTTTTAGGGTGCTTTCAATAGTGCCGCACTTAGTCTTTTCCCCATTGGTGTGGTTCATTTCAGCAAGTGAGAACACAGGAATCTCACTTGGGTGCGGACCAAAACAACCATTCCAAGAGCAACTGAATGAACTGGTCTCGGTCCGGTTCCATGTGAATTTAAATGTGGTTCGATTGCAGAAAGAAAGCAATCTGACACTGAATTGACCCAGCTTCAGGTGAACCAGACATGTGCATTTTTTGGTAGATGCAAGCTGCTAAACTGAAGAAATGCCATGCGTTCTGGAGATTTAAACTGATGAACAAAAAGAGAAAAATAAATGTTGGATGCAATACACAAAACATTTTAAACGTTACTTATCTAAACAAATATAATTGAATCATTTATTTAGTGCTAGCTCTGTGTTTTCTGTGCTTGGGTGATTTCTGTGATTTCTATGCACACTTGGCAAAGATTTGTTTACCTCTGTCCATTGTGTTATTTCTGACTAGTGAATTAATGAATACATTTTCAGCCCAACATGCCCCCTTTTTCACTTTTTGCTTCATTGAATTATGTTTAGTGTGAAACCAAAGCTAACTAAATAGCAAACGAACCAAAACTATCCATTTCGCTCTGATACAAAGTTAACAAACATTATTATACCCTTCCACCAAGTGCAGCACATGAGATATATGGTGATATGGTATCATATTGTACTACATTATAATGTATTCTACATATACAGGTGCATCTCAATAAATTAGAATGTCGTGGAAAAGTTAATTTATTTCAGTAATTCAACTTAAATTGTGAAACTCGTGTATTAAATAAATTCAATGCACACAGACTGAAGTAGTTTAAGTCTTTGGTTCTTTTAATTGTGATGATTTTGGCTCACATTTAACAAAAACCCACCAATTCACTATCTCAACAAATTAGAATATGGTGACATGCCAATCAGCTAATCAACTCAAAACACCTGCAAAGGTTTCCTGAGCCTTCAAAATGATCTCTGTTTGGTTCACTAGGTTACACAATCATGGGGAAGACTGCTGATCTGACAGTTGTCCAGAAGACAATCATTGACAGCCTTCACAAGGAGGGTAAGCCACAAACATTCATTGCCAAAGAAGCTGGCTGTTCACAGAGTGCTGTATCCAAGCATGGTAACAGAAAGTTGAGTGGAAGGAAAAAGTGTGGAAGAAAAAGATGCACAACCAACCGAGAGAACCGCAGCCTTATGAGGATTGTCAAGCAAAATCGATTCAAGAATTTGAGTGAACTTCACAAGGAATGGACTGAGGCTGGGGTCAAGGCATCAAGAGCCACCACACACAGACGTGCCAAGGAATTTGGCTACAGTTGTCGTATTCCTCTTGTTAAGCCACTCCTGAACCACAGACAACGTCAGAGGTGTCTTACCTGGGCTAAGGAGATGAAGAACTGGACTGTTGCCCAGTGGTCCAAAGTCCTCTTTTCAGATGAGAGCAAGTTTTGTATTTCATTTGGAAACCAAGGTCCTAGAGTCTGGAGGAAGGATGGAGAAGCTCATAGCCCAAGTTGCTTGAAGTCCAGTGTTAAGTTTCCACAGTCTGTGATGATTTGGGGTGCAATGTCATCTGCTGGTGTTGGTCCATTGTGTTTTTTGAAAACCAAAGTCACTGCACCCGTTTACCAAGAAATTTTGGAGCACTTCATGCTTCCTTCAGCTGACCAACTTTTTGAAGATGCTGATTTCATTTTCCAGCAGGATTTGGCACCTGCCCACACTGCCAAAAGCACCAAAAGTTGGTTAAATGACCATGTTGTTGGTGTGCTTGACTGGCCAGCAAACTCACCAGACCTGAACCCCATAGAGAATCTATGGGGTATTGTCAAGAGGAAAATGAGAAACAAGAGACCAAAAAATGCAGATGAGCTGAAGGCCACTGTCAAAGAAACCTGGGCTTCCATACCACCTCAGCAGTGCCACAAACTGATCACCTGCATGCCACGCCGAATTGAGGCAGTAATTAAAGCAAAAGGAGCCCCTACCAAGTATTGAGTACATGTACAGTAAATGAACATACTTTCCAGAAGGCCAACAATTCACTAAAAATGTTTTTTTTTTTATTGGTCTTATGAAGTATTCTAGTTTGTTGAGATTGAATTGGTGGGTTTTTGTTAAATGTGAGCCAAAATCATCACAATTAAAAGAACCAAAGACTTAAACTACTTCAGTCTGTGTGAATTGAATTTATTTAATACACGAGTTTCCCAATTTGAGTTGAATTACTGAAATAAATTAACTTTTCCACGACATTCTAATTTATTGAGATGCACCTGTAAATGCCCAGCTCAGCCATGAGACCCTGTCTGAGCGCTGATTGGCTCCCTCGAGCGACAGCCTTGAGCAACAGCCTATCAGCCACGCTTCTCCGCCCACGTAACCCCACGTACTCATACTTGCTCAGCAGCAGCAGCAGTGTAGCAGATCTAGTACGCAAGACCAAACCTATTTACACTCCATCCCCATTTATAAAAGCTCACAAAAAAGTTGTCATGGCTGAAATGTAATAGTTTAGTTAACCATAGAGCTGTAAGTATAAGCTGCATTTCCCCAGGGTTGTGGAGTTATGAATCACAGAGGCAGTAGAAAACACACTTGCTGGACAAATTACAACCCCAGTTCCAAAAAAGTTGGGACACTGTGAAAAATGTCAATAAAAACAGAATGCAATGAATTGCAAATCTCATAAACCCATATTTTATTCACAATAGAACATAAACATATCAAATGTTTAAAATGAGGAAATGTACCAATTTTAAGGAAAAAATAAAGAAATTTTGAATTTGATGGCAGCAACACGTCTCAAAAAAGTCGGGACAGGGCCATGTTTTCCACTGTGTTTTCCACTCTTTTTTTTAACAACAGTCCGTATACGTCTGGGAACTGAGGAGACCAGTTGCTGGAGTTCTGGGAGGAGGAATGTTGTCCCATTCGTGTCTGATACAGGATTCTAGCTGCTCAACAGTCTTGGGTCTTCTTTGTCGTATTTTTCGTTTCATGATGCACCAGATGTTTTCAATTGGTGAAAGGTATGGACTGCAGGCAGGCCAGTTCAGCACCCGGATTCTTCTACTACGAAGCCATGCTGTTGTAATAGATGCAGTATGTGGTTTAGCATTGTCTTGCTGAAATATGCAAGGCCTTCCCTGAAAAAGACGTCATCTGGATGGAAGTATATGTTGCTCTAAAACCTGTATATATCTTTCAGCATTGATGGTGCTTTCCAGATGTGCAAGCTGCCCATTCCATCGGCACTAATGCACCCCCATACCATAGAGATGCAGGCTTTTGAACTGAGTGCTGACAAAAAGCCAGATGGTCTCTCTCCTCTTTAGTCCTCTTTAGCTTAGAGGATGCTGCATCCATGGTTTCCAAAAAGAATTTCAAATTTGGATTCGTCTGACCACAGAAAAGTTTTCCACTTTGCCTCAGTCCATTTTAAATGAGCTTTGGCCAAGAGAAGACGGCAGCATTTCTGGATCATGTTCACATATGGCTTCTTCTTTGCATGATAGAGCTTTAACCTGCATTTGTGGATGGCACGGCGAATTGTGTTCACAGACAATGAGTTCTGGAGGTGTTTCTGAGCCCATGCAGTGATTTCCCTTACAGAATCATGCCTGTTTTTAATGCAGTGCCTCCTGAGGGCCCGAAGATCATGGGCATGCACTATTGATTTTTGCCCTTGTCTCTTGCGCACAGAGATTTCTCCAGATTCTCAGAATCTTTTGATGATATTATATACTATAGATGATGAGATGTTTATAGTCTTCGCAATTTTACATTGAGGAACATTATTCTGAAATTGTTTCACAAATTGTAGATGCAGTTTTTCACAGGTTGGTAAACCTTTGCCCATCTTTATTTCTGAAAGACTCTGTCACTCTAAGATACCCTTTTATACCCAGTCATGTTACTAACCTGTTGCCAATGAACCTAATTAGTTGCAAAATGTTCATCCAGCTGTTTCTTTTTAGTAACACTTACATTTCCAGCACTTTGGTGCCCCCGTCCCAACTATTTTGAGACGTGTTGTGGCCATCAAATTAAAAATTACCTTATTTTTTTCTAAAATGGTACATTTCCTCAGTTCAAACATTTGATATATTTTCTATGTTCTATTGTCTAGAACATAGAAGAATCAAAAGTCTAGTTTTACTCGTTTGGATTCGCTTCCTGAGGGAGTCATGAAATCAAAGACCTGATTTGTCATATATAATTATTTTTCAGAGGCCATAGTTTGAAGCAAAAATAAACGTGTAGTGTATTTAATACTCAGTAAGCCATACTACATGGCTTAAGCTGTGTGGATAAATGAATTTGCTCTCCAGTAGCTTTACTGGGTTTCCACACCATTTCTTCTGAGCGCCCAGCTGTTTTGTTAAATCATTAACTCCACAAACCCACTGTATCTCTTTCTCCCTTCCCTCGTGTCTTCCCCTAAAGATCCAGCAGAGAAACAACATGCTATCAATTGGCAGCAGTGGGCCTTTAAAATATTTATTAATTTTTCCACAATTACAGATAGACTGGCTCTTAAACTGTGCTTTTGGTAGTGTGTGGTGCACAGAGACTACATCTGCTTGACTAATGTGTGGAATGTGTGCTTGCTAATGCAAAGCTTTGGGAAAGAAAGTAAAGGTAAGAGAGAAACATCAAGAAAGAATAGGTGCTATGCTTATTAAGCAGGCTGTGGACATCTGAGTACTTCCTTTTAGTTACATTCCAAACTACAAGACCCTGATTTACTAAATTTCAAATAAAGAATGCTAATTTGCATGTTCTGCATTGGATTATTGATTTGTGCATTAAGTCAATGGCTGATTAGCAGGTGCTTTACAAAAATAAATGATGTCATAGCAGATCATGACAGATAAAGAGAAATGATGTCATATGGGAACAATTCTGAAATAAGTTTGAATGAGGTTTATTTGCTAATTCTCTATATCCATGGTGAAATCAGATCCCAGAGACTCACAGAGTTACATTAGTATACTACTAATTAAAAGCACTGTGATACACTGGAATGTACACGAGTGTGCATCCTGTTCATAATGGAAATGCAAAGAAAGCCTTTTCACCCACTCTTTCTGATTGCTACTGGCTTCAGAAGTGCAATTGTTTGGAAAATACTGAATATAAACGTAACTTTACTGCCATAGCATTAAGTCATAATTTAAAGAATTTGGTGATTTTATTTAGTCTTCAAACGCCTTCTGACATGCAAAACTTAAAGCAGCTACCTGGTTAAATTAATCTGTTCATGCAAACAAATATTTACTGTCAAGCTAGGTAAAAATCACTATGGGTTGCATACACACCTCCTTTTATTTGCATTTTTGAGTGGAAACAACCCAAACCCCAAAAATATGTAATTCTCTGTAGACCACTTGGGACCATTTGGGGCTTTTCTCCATGATGTTTCAGATTTTCTTTCTATGTTTATGCAATCCACCTCCATTTCCTGTTATATTATTTCTAGGTGTAGACCGTGCCAGTTGTCAGCTGTAGTCTGTTCAAGAACAACTTTTTACGGAAGATGGAGGGTGATGTCAGGCAATCTTCAGTAATCTCAGCTGGCTGTAGTTCTTCAGCACCATCCTGATGTGTCACGGCCCTAAGGTAATAGGGCTAATTGGATGTTGGATCAACTCAGATCCATAACTAATTTTTGAGTTAATCATCAACATTTGGCTTGAGTTAAACATGTCAACATTGTCATTATCCACCACAATGATCTGTGTTTCTCAGTTTTTCAGTACATCATTTGGATTTTTGTTTCCTCTAAACTCATTCCTCTCTTCTTTGTGGGCATAGAGCAGGCATTTGTGTCTCTCTTCTTAAGGTCTGTCTGTCACGCAGTCTCCGCACTTGGCTATCGTCCCTCCTGGGCCCTCGCGCTCCGATTAGACTGTGGACTGCCCTAGCTGTTGCCATGGCAACCAGCTGCAGCAGAAATGATCACGTTATTAGATGACTCTGACTGCAGGCGGACAAACTGCTTGATATGAGTGAGAAACAGAGGGAGAGGGAAACAGAAAAAAGAAGAAGAAGAAAAAAAACAGAAGGCAGATATTTTTCGCAGCTGACAAAATGAATTAGAACACTGCAGAGGTACCAGGGCTGTCCCTCCTAATACAGAGAGACAGCTGTAGCTTAGTGTAATGCTCCCTTCCAAACACACACACACACACACACACACACACACACACACACACACAGGTTGGCCAGATAACCAAAAGACTCCCATGTATAAGGAACATGTGGTGTTAACACAGTGTATTTGCCAAACAGCAGTACTGCTAGTTACATGGCGATAGGAAAGAAACAATGCTAGCACTCTGGAACAGCATGACAATGGACTTGAAATGTCATGTGTTCACATGCACAATTTGTTCAGAGGCTTTCACACTGAGTGGTTAAAACCTGCTCGTGTTGGTGTCTGCCAAAAGCTTATAAGCAGCTCCACATCTGTCCTGTTAGTGGAACTGGCAGTATGCAGTGCCAAACATCAGTGATTAGCAACTTGAAGTAGCTCTAATGACTATACTTCAGCATTTAGGTAAATATTATCAAATTGAAATTTCCTGAAGGTGCCTCATGGATCCATGGCTAAGAAGACAAAATTTCCAAACATCAATACATGACTTCTCTGTATTAGTCATGGACACTACTTGTTTGTGTTGTTAGTGTGCATTATGTGAGATGCAAGTGTAATGTAAGTATAAGTAGCTAATGTAAAGTACCAGGTGAAAATATAAACAACATCTAAACAACACTCCACGTAACCTATTTTCTTTAGGGGAAATCTCTGCTCTCCATGATTTTCATCTAGCTGACACCTGCAGTAAGGTACCCATTTGAATTGAGAAGTGGAGTTTATTTAAAAAGGAGTAGCTGGCTAACCTTAATAAGCTACATCAAATGTTAGCTAAGGTCATACAGTCAATAAATTGTTATGAAATTTAGCAGGTGTTAGATGCCTTGGTTTATACCGTCACTTTGTTTACTCACATTAGTTTGCTAGTTATAATATCAGAACAATGAGCTAGCTTAGACATCAAAATGAGCAACATACCAGAAAAATTGCAAAGAGCTCCTTGCTGAGGGTCTGTTAGAACAGTTTACAGCACAAGACATGGCTTTACTACCGACTTGTCAAGAATTTTAGGTGCGTGTTGGAAAGTGTGTGCGTGTTCATGAGACTCAACTCATGTCCAAAAACTGTTTTATATATAATCAAATACCTATAAAAAGCATTTATCATAAGGAAAACTATTGAGTGAGATATTAGGTTCAACTGAAATTGTAAAAAAATGACAAAATGCTATTCCTGAAAATAATTTGTGAAGATATAACTTAAAATGTAAGTTTGGGTTCTTTCCCATTGACTAACGTGAGAATGGGTAGAGTTAAAAATTTACTTCAGACAACCACTAGAGGGCCTCAGAGACACCTTTGTATCCCTGTTACGAAGTCCGCCCATATACAGGTGCATCTTAAAAATTAGAATATTGTGGAATGGTTCATTTTTTCCCGTAATTTAATTCAAAAAGTGTAACTTTAATTTATTCTAGATTCATTACACATAATGTGAAATATTTCAAGCCTTTTTTTGTTTTAATCTTGATGATTACGGCTTACAGCTCATGGAAATGAGATACTGGAAAAATCCAGTATCTCAAAAATATTATAATAAAGAATTTATAATACAGCACTGTTGACTTGAGAAGACTCTAATCAGCTAATTAACTCAAAACACCTTTTTTCTCAAAACACCGTTGCTCAGTGGTCCAAAGTCCTCTTTTCAGATGAAAGTAAATTTGGCATTTCATTTGGAAATCAAGGTCCCAGAGTCTGGAGGAAGAGTGGAGAGACACAGAATCCAAGTAGTTGAAGTCCAGTGTGAAGTTTCCACAGACAGTGATGATTTGGGGTGCCATGTCATCTGCTACTGTTGGTCCACTGCGTTTTCTCAAATCGAGAGTCGATGCAGCGTCTACCAGGAGATTTTAGAGACTTCATGCTTCCATCTGCTGACAAGCTTTATGGAGATGTTGATTTCCTTTTCCAGCAGTACTTGGCACCTGCCCACAGAGCCAAAACTACTAGTAACTGGTTTGCTGACCATGGTATTACTGTGCTTGATCGGCCAGCCAACTCGCCTGACCTGAATTTAATCAAGAGGAAGATGAGAGACAGCAGATCCAACAATACAGACGAGCTGAAGGCCGCTATCAAAGCAACCTTGGCTTCCATAACACCTCAGCAGTGCCACAGGCTGGTTGCCTCCATGCCACGCCGCATTGATGCAGTAATTCGTGCAAAAGGAGCCCCGACCAAGTGTTGAGTGCATAAATTAACATACTTTTCATAAGTTTGAAATTTCTGTATTATAAATTGTTTATTCTAATATTTTGAGATACTGGATTTTTGATTTCCATGAGCTGTAAGCTGTAATCATCAAGATTAAAACAAAAAAGGCTTGAAATATTGAACTTTATGTGCAATGAATCTAGAATATATGAAAGTTCCACTTTTTGAATTAGATTTTCCACGATATTCTAATTTTTTGAGATGCACCTGTATACAGTCACTGGGTGTAGCACATTGACCTTATCGGTATCTGTTTAGTGATCCAAATATTTGTTTCTGTGTTTGAATTTAAATATGAGCAGGGCATGACATAAACTGGAAGGTTTTTTCTTTAAGTAAATATGAACCCAACCACTATACCCCTGAAAACAATGGAAATCACTGGTAAAAACCCAGATGTAGAAACAACAGTACTGTCAGCATGGTCCGTGAATTCTGACTCTGAATGTTCCTCAACTTCAGCTACATATCCTGAGTTCATAATTGGTCTCAAATAGAGATATGCATGGGACTCTTTTTTAAAATCCTGCTTTTTATTTTTGTCTGTACCTGCCTATGATATTTACTAAAAAACTTAGTTTCTATATCCAAAATTTAAACAAACACGCAGATACTAGGTGAATGAATGAACACAGTAAATGTATTGCATGGCGCCACACAATAACATGCTTATGTTAATGTGGTCTTCACCCCACAAGCTTCATATCTGACAGCTCACATGTGCCTGCATGAAAGTAAAAATTATACTTTCGCTCTTGCAGCATTTTGGTTGCATCCCATGGAATTCCAGTCCCAATGCACACCTCTAATTTCGACTAGATGCTCTGTGAACCTTTCCAGCAAGCTTTAAAAAAAAATAAATTAAAAATTAGTGCACATCTGTTTAGAACACATTATCTGTTCATTCTATATAATGTATTTGTTCGGTTACATCCCTATTCACTGTGGTCTGCTCAGTCCAACAATGTCATCGTCTTTATTTGTAATACATTTTGGATTTCTAAACTATAAAGAATTTATCAATGGGAACAAAAAAAAGACACAGGGCTGTGTTCCAGTTTTGGGATTTTTGCCTCGTAGTTAATCTTGACCTTAACTGGTAAAATTCTTAACTGGTAAAACAGTCTTGTATTGGTCTTAGTTGCTATGAGTTTTAGTCTTGTCTTGGTCTTAACTACAACACTGGTCCATTAATATTTGTAAGTGGAAAATCTGATAAAGTTGATGAAGTCTGAGCTGGAATGACCCAATATACAGATAACTTTTATGGGTAGTGATTAACAATTGACAGATTAACAATTCCAATCCTTTAAAGTGTAATAGCTATAAATGCATTTGATTTTACCAAGTTACTGGTCATGACCTGGAAATAAATATATATGAACCACCCTCAACTCCTTGTGTCTTAATCTTGACCTCTATGTTAGACTTTGAGGGGAAAACCAATATTCTTCCTCTCCAGTCTTATAAACCTCGATCAATACTGGTCCACCATCTAAATTAAGAAATAGATATACACTGATGAAGAAAATGTATCACTCAGTGACAGACTGGAATTCCAAAATTGAGTGTGTAAAAAACAATAAAGAAAAACAATAACCAGAAAACAATTCATACAATTTTCAGCAGAGCTTCTGGACAGTGTTGATGTATGGCTTCTGCTTTACATAGTAAAGCCTTAACTTACATCTGTGGATGCAGCGGCGAATGGTGTTGAGTGACAAAGGCTTACCAAAGTATTCCCAAGCCCATGTCAGGATATCCATTACACACTCATGATGGTTTCTAAGACAGTCACGTCTGAGGGATCGGAGATCACACGCATTCAGAAGTGGTTTTCGGCCTTGCCCTTTACGCACCAAGATTTGACTGGATTCCTTGAATCTTTTCATTATATTGTGTACTGTAGAAGGTGACATGCCCAAAATCCTACCAATTTGTCTTTGGGGAATGTTGTTCTCAAAGTGTTGGATTGTTCTGTTGGCAGATTGGTGAGCCTCGACCCATCTTTGCTCTTGAAAGACTAGGCCTTTTTTGGAGGCTCCATATATATTATGATTAGACGATTGCCTCACCTGTTTCACATCACCTTCTTATTTCAACTTGTCACATCATTATTAGTCCTAAATTTCCCCCTCCCAACTTTTTTGGAATGAGCTGCATCAATTTCAAAATAAACGTTTATCTTCAAAAACCTATGCAGTTGATTAGGTAAAACATCAAATACCTTGTGTTTATACATTTTTTGTAAATCAAAGTACATTTACAAATTACTCCTCTTTGTTTTTATTAGTACTTTCCATACTGTCCCAACTTTTTTTGGAATTGGGGTTGTATTTGGTAAAAATGAATTTAACATCACACTCTCTTGAGTGTGCATATGTGCTTTAGTGACAGTGTGTGAGGTTTTGCATCCTCTTTCTGTGTTTTGCTATGTGTAATTTACTGCATGCAAGAAAGGGAGACACTCTCAGTTTATATATTTTGACAGTGCGATCCATCTTATTAATGTCGGTGTTTCCTTTATCTACATCTGACTCAACTGGTCTCAAAAATTAGTCACATACATTCACTGAGCACTTTATTAAGAATGCCTGTGCACCTACTCTTTCTTGCAAATATCTAATCAGCCAATCGCATTTCAGTGCATAAAATCATGCAGATATGGGCCAGCAACTTCGGGTAATGCTCACATCAAATATCAAAATCGGGAAAAAATTAGATCTCAGTTATTTTGACTGTGGCATGGCTGTTGGTGCCAGATGGGCTGGTTTGAGTATTTCTATAACTGCTGATCTCTTGGGGTTTTTACACACAACAGTCTCTAGAGTTTACTCAGAATGATACAATAAAGAAAAAACATCAAGTGAGCACCAGTTCTACAGACAGAAATGCCTTGTTGATGAGAGGTCAACAATGTGAACAATGGCCAGTCTGGTTCAGGCTGATAGAAAGGCTACAATAACTCAGATAACCACTCTATACAATTGTGGTGAGCAGAAAAGAAACTCAGAATGCACAAAATGTCAAACCTTAAGTAGGATGGGCTACAACAGCAGAAGACCATGTCAGGTTCCAGTTCTGTCAGCCAAGAACAGAAAGCTGTGGATGCAGTGGACACAGGCTTACCAAAACTAGACAGTCAAAGACCAGGCCAGAATATGGATCCAACAGCATGAATCCATGGACCCAACTTGCCTTGTGTCAACAGTCCAGGCTGGTGGAGGTGGTGTAATGGTGTGGGGAATGTTTGTTGGCACAATTTGGGCCCATTAATACCAATCAATCATGGCTTGAATGCCACAGCCTATTTCAGTATTGTGCATCCCTTTCTGGCCACAATTTGCCCATCTTCTAATGGCTACTTCCACCATGATAATGCATCATGTCACAAAGCAAAAGTCTCAAACTGGTTTCCTTTGGGATGTGGTAGAACGGGAGATTCGCAGCCTGAAAGTGCACCTGGAAAAATTGCATGATGCAAACATGTCAACATGAACCAGAATCTCAAAGGAGTGTTTCCAATATCTTGTGGAATCCATGCCATGGTGAATCCATGCCCTACCCAGTATTAGTATAACGTTACTAATAAAGTGCTCTGTGAGTGTAGATATATACCTTTTTTCTCTTTCCAAATATGATATTGAAGTTTTCGAATGACAGCAAAATAATTTATAACATTTGTGTTCCAAACATCAAGCGTTACATGAATGGTGGAATTATAACTAACATATAATGTTTTGTATGTTTAGCTATGTCATTTGATGACTATGCATATTACTTAAAGAAACATGGACTGACATGAACAACTTAATAATTTATAAGCTAACTTTCTGCTGTCAATTTCATCATTCATCTGCTCATATTTTCTGGCACACATCAATGGAAATGTTTAAAAATATAGCAGTAAATAAATTTCTAAATAAAAGAGACTGAAAGTGAAGCAATCTTAGGTATCTACATGATTTTAAGACTAAAAATGTTTTAATGCCCTTAGGCTATTTGCAAAAAATGTCAAGACCTTGTTGATTTCCTTCTCATGGAACTTGCAGTACTTTTCATGTTTTTCAAGTGATTTTATTTATTTATTTATTTTATTTATTTATTTTTTCCTGTGACTGATTATGCAGAAAGACATTTTTTGTGTGATTGCCAAGATATCTTTAGTTTTTCCATCTAGAAAATGTCTTTTCCTTATTCCATCAACATAGGTAATCAAAAGCCCGGCATTATCAGACACAGTGATTTCTAAATAAGGTGCAGAATATGGAGCCCACATTATAGCATTATATGGAGCCAATACATTAACGTATTCCTGCAGAGAAAGATCAAGAAAATAACACACAGACCACAGTTTATAAAATTATTGCAATATTGCATTAAGACCTTATTACATTGCTGAAAATATCCATCAGTCAGAGGACAGTCAAAGGATTTTCAAAGACAGAAGTCCTTATGCTGCCCTCCAAATGGGACACACCTATTCTGCTTACCTTGCAGCTTCACTCTAATGAAACATGATAGCAATCTTGTGCGTGCTAAATATGGTAGGATAATATACGGCTGATTTTAGGGCTGTCATATCTGCTACTGGGTAACAGCATGACTGCTTCATGCTGCGAGTTTCTTCACAAGCTAACACAACACTAACCTTTCTGAAGGAACTTTGCTAAGAGTCTAGTCTTGTAGTGATATGAAAAGCCACACAGCAGCTTTAACCAAGAAATGATGCTACAGTATTGTCTCCTAGATCCCTTAAAAAAAAAAAAAGCCACTGACCCTTTGTAGGTGTAGCAGTAAATTCTGAGCTTAACATAAGTTTCAAACAGACAATCTCATAACATCTACTCACATCTACTCCATCACCAATGCCTCAGGAACTCCAGAGGACACACATTACACTATATTAAATCAGAGCTGACAGCTCTCCATGCGGCCGAGGATGCACTAATAGTAATGTCAAGAAATTAAACATGACTGTCAATTAATAGCTTATTAATTTCCATTAACTCCAGTATAGACAACACAGGGCACCACATACCAACAGAATCAAATAAAGAAGAAAAGCCTTCATACTGGGAGGAACAACTGAACAACTTTTTTCAAATCTTGAATTCAAAGCACTTAACAAACGGCAATAACAGATAATGGAAACCAGGATTTCTGCAAGCATCAGCAAATTGAATAGAATAATTCTTAAGACATTTTGAAGCTAATTGTAAAGACTTGTACCACCATTAAGGGAGAACAAAAGCTAAATATTAAAATATTGAATGTGAATGCAAAACTAAACAGTTTTGATTACAGTCCAGAAAGTCCAAATACCCCCAGTGGAGACGGCCATGATAACAAAAATTAAAGGAGGACAAAACACAGTGAGACAGAATAAAACGACTGACTGTATTAGCATAAATGTAAATTAGAAGAAAGCATAAAAGCCTATAAAAATGGAGAGCTTTTTAAAAATTGAACAAAAACCATTCAAGTGTGTGTATTAATGCACTCTGTGCAAAGCTTACTTCTAACAGGCTGCACAGTCAACTCCCATTGCATGCTTTTGAAGCCTAAATCTGGTTGAATTGAACATCACCATCTTGAGTTTAAACAGGAGGTCAAAATTGGAGACAGATCATGCGCAGTAGACACTGCCGGATGGACAGTGGGTTCGCCTTTTGCCTGTACATATCAGCAGTGGACACTTTACTTCATGCTGGAAGCGCACACTCAGAGAGATATTACCTGAAGTGGAAGTTAAGATGGCACATAGTATGCCAGCTCAAACTGGCAAGTACAGTGTGCTAATTGTAAAATGTTATTCAAAGCAATGTAAATATAACCAGCTAATGTTAATGCTAATGTACCAACAAAAAATTTAATGGAAAACAGCAGTCAACATTTACAGTCAACACAACCACAAACAATCGCTGCTCACCATAATTTTTCGTCTAGCTGACACCTGCATAAGTTACCCATCTGAATGGAGAAGTGCTCTTTTATGCTCCACTCATTCTGTTGGTGGAGTTTGTTTAAAAAGGAGTGACTGGCTAACATTACCAAGCTACTTCGAATATTAGCTAAGGTCATACAATATTATATTATTATGAAATTTAGCTAGTGTTAGCTGCATTGCATTATGCCATCACTTTGTTCGCTCATGTTGGTTTGCTAGTTATAATATCAGCACAACAAGTTTGCTTAGACATCAAAATGAGCAACATACTGGAAAAACAGCAAAGAGCTCTCTGCTGAGGGTCTGTTAGAACAGTTTACAGCACAACAAGACATGGCTTTACTACTGAAATGCCAAGAGCTTCTGGATGTGTGTTGGAGAGAGTGTGCATGTTCATGAGGTTTGACTGCCATGCTCAAACCTGTCAATCACCTTATCAACCATGCCCTTTTATTTCTCATCAAATAACTCCTATAAAATGCATTTATTGCAAGGAAAAATATTGGGGGAGATACCAGGGCCAACAGAACTTGTAAAAACAACAGAATACTATTTCCAATAATAAAATAATTTTTGGAGATGTCACTTAAAAGTAAAAGTAAGTTTGTCTCGTTTCCCATTCACTTACATGGTAATGGGCGGGGTTAAAACTGCAGCCAACCACTAGAGGGCCTCAGAGACCCTTTTTTTTTTTTTCACTTTTTCACGTCTGTTTTGATGTACACACATATACGGTCATTGACACAAGTACACCAGAAACTTTCTCTCCTCCAGCCATTTTTTTTCTGATAATTTGCATTTTCTTATGAACACCTAATCATGCAGTGGAGCACTTTCAGCTCCAGATTGATCCAACCATGTGCAGCATAGAGCAGCACAGGAGGTCCTCCTTACACCTTCTCTCACAGCTATCAGACTATAAAACAATCTATCTCTATACATTTTTTTTTTTACTCTGTTTACAACTAATAGTGCAGTGTTTTCAGTTTTTAATTTAATGCTTACGTAACTGATGAAGATTGCACAAGAGGCATTCCATAACTACTGACATCATGCATAACAGCCTTGGGACACTGCACTACACTACATATATTTTCTGATAAATATTTAAATCTTCCTCTAACATTATTAACAAATTTCAAAATGCCTTTCGAGTGAAATAGGACAATAAAACTTTAGCAATGGCTAAACTCTTCAGAAAAATAAAAAGCAATAATCATTTTAGAAATGTTGTAAATACAGGGCCCTCCACTAATATTGGCACCCTTGGTAAATATGAGCGAAGAAGGCTGTGAAAACTTTTGATCTTTTGTTAAAAAAAAAAGAGCCACCACCATATTTAACCGTGGGCATGAGGTACTTTTCATATGGCTACCTCTCTGTGTGCACCAAACCCACCTCTGGTGTTTATTGCCAAAAAGCTCTATTTTGGTTTCATCTGACCATAGAACCCGATCCCATATGAAGTTCCAGTAGTGACTGGCAAACTGAAGACGCTTGAGTTTGTTTTTGGATGAGAGTAGAGGCTTTTTTCTTGAGGCCCTTCCAAACTTGTGGTGATGTAGGTGACTTCAGATTGTAGTTTTGGAGACTTTCTGACACCAAGATCAACTAACTTCTGCAATTCTCCAGTTGTGATCCTTGGAGATTTTTTGGCCACTCAAACCATCTGCCTCACAGTGCATTGAGACAATATAGACACACGTCCAATTCCAGGTTGATTCATAACATTTCCAGTTGACTGGAGCTTCTTAATTATTGCCCTGATGGTGGAAATGGGCATTTTCAATGCTTGTGCTATTTTCTCATAGCCACTTCCCATTTTGTGAAGCTCAACAACCTTTTGCTGCACATCACTGCTATATTCCTTGGTCTTACCCATTGTTGTGAATGACTAAGGGAATTTGGACGATGTGTTACCTCATATTTATACCCCTATGAAACAGGAAGTCATGGTTGAACAATTTCCTGTTCCTAGTCACCCAGGTGTACTAAAAAAAATGTAAAATATCAATGGGAATATTCTTCAAATATATTTTTCTCATATGAATTCATATGGGTGCCAATAATTGTGGCACACATATATTTACCAAAAAAACTATATATTTTTTATAAACGTGTGTTGTGTTTGCAATTGTTTGATATCCATGAGAGCAGAGTATTTTTGTGAATAAAATATTGAAAGATTAAACAATAAAGACATTTTTCACAGCCTTCTTTGCTCATATTTACCAAGGGTGCCAATATTAGTGGAGGGCACTGTATGTCTTTTCAGACCTGGAATACTTTTTCATACTTGGTCACACTGCTGTCTTTGGTAAGGGTTCCCCTAAGAGTTAACCTGTTCATGACTTAGAAAACTGAAGGTCATGGGGGAGAACATACTCGTGAATTGTGTTGGTCACCTCAGGGTTAATAAACAAACAAGTAGCATTTGCTTGAAATGATCAGTGGTTGTCAGTTAAGGATGAGAGAGAGAGGATAGGATACCAACTTTGTTTTTGCAAAGAAGCATTTCTGATATAAGCTTGAATGTGGTTGGGAAATAGCTGCAACACTATTTTGGCTAAATAAACCACAGCCAAACTATTTTGGCTAAAGCAATCATAAATGAACTACTGTATCTCAGATTATGGCAGTGCCTGTTCTCATCAGAATCAATTAAATAAAACAATGCAGGGCGTGCTGTTAAAGGAAAATAATTAGCAGGGGAGGAGATGTTATATGTTACATATCAGGGGCATTACCACTCTGAAGCTGAGTACTTTCCAGTCACAGATTTTTTTTTTCTCATACCACAGCAATTTGGTAGCAATTAAATTTTCTTGGTATTATTTTGAAAATGATGCCATACTTTTTTTTTTTTATCTGTTTATAGTTACATGCAATGTTGTGGGCCATCCTCAAAACAAGTTAGCTCCTGTTATCACTCAAATTACAGCAGCTATAAACAGTAGTTCCATCACTATATTGAAGTTAATAAAACAGAAAAATACAAATTTCTGAAAAACTGTAGCTCAGCATCCTCTGTGCTTAGACATGGCAGAAAACATAAATGAACACCTTTTGTTCTGGCATTTATTTATTTATTTAATTTTTATTTTTTATAAAGTAATGACACTGGAGACATATTGAAAAAAGTCCCCTTACAGGAAACCTCACCATATTTGTTAAATAACATGCTTGTTAACATGTTTATTATTAGACTTTGTTTATGTGGCATGATGCCACTTGTGAATGAGTTGTTACTATACAAATGATAAAGTACTAGAATGATTTTGTGAATATAAACCTGTGACTTGAATTGCAGCCCACACTACTGTCAGAGCGATGCTGTTATAGTAAATTAATCAACACATTCAACATCAATCTTCAATCAGAAAACAACAGTGCTGTGGTATAATGACAATTAGACTAAACAAATCTTGCTCTGTAGTCCAAACAAATACTTTAGTTAAATTACTCAAATGAATTTTGGCCAAATTATATACTTTTTCTACACTACCTATTAAGTGATAAACTGCAAACAAAACCATTTGTTACTGCATTTTCTATTCAGTAACAAATGATATTGAACTAAAACTTATGTAGAATAGACTTGAAGTTATCAAGTCTTGGGTATACAGTTTGTGCTTACATTTGTGGACATCATGTCTTCTACTAATCTACGGGTCAGCATTACAATAAAATAGAGCAAACTGGCGCTGCTAAGACCCACATTTATCAAATCATAAGAAGTGTTCGAAGCAGGCCTTACTAAAAGTTGCTCACTGCTCATAAGGCACCATATATTCTGTGATTGCGTGTATGCTGCTGGAAATTTGTATTTGCCCCATGCTTAAAGATTTTAGGTGGTAGATTCTATAGGAAGCAGTGTGGGTGCTTGTGTCGTATGGTACCTCTGAGAAAAGATGTCTCTGTAAGGGCTGCCGTGCTGCATGGCGATGCCGTAGCCTCTGTCTGGTGCGTTGTTGCTCACAGTGTAGAAGGAACAGTCTTCATCATTAATGGCCACATACTCCAGCACAGCTGCATCCCACACAAATGCAAAGCGGCCGTACTTTACCTGAGAGAAAAAAAAACAAGGAGGGGGGGACAACACAATTGAATGAGAAACTTAAAAAAAAAAAAAAATTATTATTTTCAAAGACAAGCCGTCTGGTAAATATGCATGGAGATAGACGAATTATAAAACCAAATAGGAAGGCTGAAAGACTCATTTCTAATAATGCAAACAGGTGCTGACTGTATTGGTAAGAATACTGCAGAGGGAAAATTGTGCTACTGAAAAGGATAACATCTGCTTTCAATATAAACACAATGTGGCCCTCTGTCTCCTTGAACTGGATGCCAATGATAATGATTGATAATAAGGTTATGAATACTCAATGAAAAAACAAATCTTAATTGGACTATTTTTATCAGCTAAGGAAAATGACACACTTTCCTAGGATAGAAAAAAATTAATAAATAACACGGTCATGTCAATCACCCGTTAACCCTGTTGCTGATTTCATTCTGTCTCTTATACTTTTAAATAACAAAAAATTTTTAAAACTTAGTTTTTAAAAGATTAAAACTTAGATTTGGATTGGTCTGATTGCATGCCGGCAGACAGAATGACAGACATTAGTTTGCAGTATGTAAGGTACTGCCTTAAGCCATTCACATAAAAGTAGTCCTCTCTTCTCAAAGAGAACATTTCAAGGTTAGGCTTTATGCAAAAATCAATGGACCCTGACACTATGGCTTCTTTTACAGCATATCTGGATCTCAGGTGAAGTTACTTTGAATTCTTCATGATCTGGGATTTTTCAGATGATCTGATATTAATGTAAAATGAATGATTATTGCTTCACTTAAGTTAAATTTAAGCAAATAAAGAAAGAAAAAAGCCCTCATTTCAATTCCAAGGCATGTATCTGACATTTAAACACTTTCATGGTCTACTCATAAAATTTGCACACGTCTGCAATCAAGCTGCTTTAGGAAATCAGAGAGAAAATGAGAGTAATTTCAGGGAAACTGCCAAGTGCAAACATGCATAAATGGCCAATACATAAATGTGCAAACATAAATATCTTACTTATTGCACACCGTCTGACTAGCTCAAGCATGTAGCTAAAGGTCATTATGTACTACTCTGTCAATTTTTTGATATGGAAATGCGATTTAAAAGCTGCATCAAGCTGATTCCCCAGTGGATTTATATTCATTCAAGTTTTCTCATGACAGAAGGAGCTGCAACACGTCTGCAAACACAGCAGTCACAACATCAGCAGTTTAGGAATTCAAATTAGGTCTACATCCACATTTGCCTTCTTATCTCTTTTCGTCTTTGCTGTATCATCCATGTATGAGTGCATTAACTCTTGCTGTAATTACACAATATCTGACACTAGATCAGTGTTTCTCAACCAGGGGTCCACGGACCACAAGGGGATAATTACAGGGGGTTTGTGGGATTGTTTCTAAAAAAAAAAGAGAGAAAAAAAGTGGTATTTATGTTAAATATTTCATAATATAATTTAAATAGATTTTTTAGGCCTATTAAATTTCAGAAAAGCTGCAGACTTACTGTTTTTTTTAAATTACCCTATGCTTAGTCATGTGCATTCACAACTCTTTCACTAATGTATCTTATTTTTTAGTGCCCTCAATCTATGTTCACCATGTCATTATTAACGCAAGCTTAATTTGCATTGTGTCCAACATCCATCCATCCATTTTCCATACTGCTTATCCTACACAGGGTTGCGAGGGAGTCTGGAGCCTATCCCAAAGAACGCAGGGGACACCCTGGACGGGGTGCCAATCCATCACAGGGCACATTCACACACTACAGACAATTTTTGGACAAGTTTTGAAAATGGCAATCAGCCTGCAATGTATGTGTTTGGACTTGGGGAGGAAACCGGAGTACCCTGGAGGAAACCCCCGAAGTACGGGGAGAACACGCAAACTCTGAGCACACAGGGCGGAGGCAGAATTTGAACCCCCAACCCCGGAGGTGCTAACCACTAAGCCACAGTGCCCTTAGCACTTACTTGTGCTTAGCTCTAAAAAGCAGGAGAACTATGTATTATTATTCCACATTTTCCAGCAACATCAAAATTGTAGGCATGCTTCCTTCCCTGCTCTCTAAGTGACTGTGTAAGAACACTAAATTGAAGACCAGAGCCCGAACGGAGTGCATTTAGGCATACCAGAGGCAGCTTCCATCGATTTCATTTCAATTGACCTCAGGAGGCCAGGCAGGAAAACATGCAGGTAGCACAAAAGCCACGGCTGCATTAGAGTGAGTCCGGGCCAGAGAAAGGAAACATAACCAGAGGACCATGACACAGAGCAAAAAACCTTGAGATCAGGCAAAAAGGAAAAGAATGAAAGAAAGAGAGATTGGGGTTGCTAGTTCTTGAGGCAGAGCACATTAAGAAGAGGATGATGAAGCAGGTCTCAGATTGAGAGTGTTGCAGCCTGCAGTCATGGCAATCAGGGAGGTTTGATTTTAATTGTGCCAAGGTAATTTGAAGCAATTTTCCCATGAACAAACGATGCTGTGCACATCCTAATCACATCAGTATTTTCCAGGGGAACACACACACACACACACGCATGCACATAACACTCTTGTGAGATTCATCATGACTACAGTAAAGCTGTTTAACAGATGCACAAACATACAAACACACAGATGTTACAGACAATGCTTTAAATACAATTTTTTTTTTTTTTTTTTTTACCTGTGGCTATATTCAACCTGAGATATTTATTATCTAGTCATCAGTGTGAGCCTGGCAGAATTCCTCAGCTAATTAACATCCTGAACACATAATGATGTACAGTCAAAGCTTTTGAAACTAGCAACGTCTTGAGTGGCAACATGATGGATCTTTTTTTTTTTCTTTTTCTCCTTTTTTTTTTTTTTTAACCATTAGTGAAATGGCTATGTGAAAAACAGACATCATATTTAAAGCAGAACTATTCAAAAGGAAAAGGTCAAAATCAAATGTCAATGGGCCATATTCAGAGTTGAGTAATGCATGTGTGGTAAGGCATTAATAACAAAACAGTGCATATGAGTATGCAGGTCTCAGATGAAACTACAGACAAATGCACTACTTGGTCAGATAAACAGGAATTGTGTGTGGGGTGGAGTTGATCAAAAATAGAAGTGTTTCATTTATGCACAATTCTGACCACAAACTTAAGCCCATTCTTCTTGGTGTGTAGGTGGTACATGTCAAAGTAAAATGAAAGCCAGGACCCAAGGTTTTCCAGCAGAACATTGCCCAGAGCATCACACTGTCTCAGCCAGCTTGCCTTCTTCCTTTCTTCATAGTGCATCCTGGTGCCATCTCTTCCCCAGGTAAGCAATGCACACGCACCTGGGTGTCCACATGAAGTAAAAGAAAACGTGATTCATCAGACCAGACCACCTTTTTCCATTGATGTCTGGTCCAGTTCTGATGCTCACATGCCCATTGTAAGTGCTTTTGGTGGTGAACAGGGGTCAGCATGGGCACTGTGACCTGTCTGCGGCTACACAGCAAGCTGTGATGCACTGTGTGTTCTGACACCTTTCTATCATAGCTAGAATTCATTTTTTCAGCAACTTGTGATACAGTAGCTCTTCTGTGGAATCGGACCAGATGGGCTAGCCTTCACTCCCCACACACATCAGTGAACCTTGGGCGCCCATGACCCTGTTGCTGATTTTTTCAGTTGTGCTTCTTTGGACCACTTTTGGTAGGTACTAATCACTGCATACTAGGAACACCCCACAACAACCCTGCTGTTTTGGAGATGCTCTGGCCCAGTTGTCTAGCCATCATGATTTGGTGCTTGTTAAAGTCACTGAGATCCTTACACTTGCACATTTTTCCTGCTTCCCACACATCAAATACGAGATCTGACTGTTCACTTGTTGCCTAATATATCCCGCCCCTTGACAGGTGCCACTGAAGATACTCAATGTTATTCACTTCACCTGTCAGTGGTTTTAATGTTCTGGCTGATTGTTGTAAATGTTTTGGACAATGTAAATTCACTCAATTAATTGTGGATTGGCATCCGAGAGAGATATTAAATACACAGATATGACATTATGAATGAATTAACCATTTGAATTGTCCCTGTAGAGGCCATTGTTTAAAAATGTTGTGTGCACAGAAGAGATTAGAGGAGAATTAATATAAAATTAATTAATTAAATAAATATTAATCACATAGGTAGTTTTAATAGTCAGAATGGTCAACCAGAAGTTCAAGTAAAGTGCCTGAGTAAATACAAAAAACTTCATATATAATATTTAAAATATTAATTGTAGAACAACAACAACAAAAAAAAACCCAAACCGGGCAACCTCGAAGTCATGCACTGTGAGAAATGAATTTCAATAATCTGAATGGGCTTCCCAGAAAATCTTTCCCCATGTAAATTCTGACCTAACTTGTCAACTCTGAATACGGCCCAGTGTTACTAATCATGAGTGAATTTACTCATTTTGTAAAAGTAAGAAGCACTTAAATGAGAATAAAGTCTGTATTTTACCTTTGGCTTGACGAATCTAAGAAATAGTGGAAAACATTAACAAAAGCAAGCTAAGGACAGCCATATCCTTATTTTCCCATGTTCTGTAACACACTTGCTCCTTTGAAAACAAGGAGTTACCTTTTAACACAGCTTATTTACTCACTTTTCCTGTCCTTCTCTCTCCTTTCTGTAAAAGATACTGTACTTATGTGTAGACATACAAACAGCCAATCCAAATAAATACATTCACTGGATTGTTCTTGCAACATCTCTTTACATGAGCTTAGATATAATCGAAATTTTAAGTTATCTGATTTAAAAGAAATATTTGAATTACTTCCTTTTGGCTTGCAAACATATGTATTATATAATAACCACACTCAAGAATTTTAGTGAATAAAAAAGTAGAGCTTTAAAAAATAAATTATTACAGTGAGTAAAAGTAAAAAGTTCTAACTAAAACAAAAAGTATAGCGCCATGTCACATGTGCAAGATCTTTAAGAGTTTAAGAGGTTTAGTACAGCAGCAAAGTAATTCATTATTAACCATCTCTGATGATAGGTATAATAATAACCTATGCATGCCTTTGTTTTAATACACTGACATTTGTGTTTACACCACCCTTCATCAGGTGTACTCCTAAAAGGTCGTCAGCAAACATAAATTAGCTTCAGTGTCAGCATATTAGCTGAACACAAGAGCATGTTAGTTAATAAAGAAGGACATGTCTCCTAGGAGAACATCCAGCCACCTGTGAGGAAGCCAGCCCTTGTTGCTCTCATGCTGGGTTTTCTTTTGATAAGTCTCAAGCCTTAAAGGTTTGATGTTAACACCCCAGGTCAAAGTCCATATCATCTTGCTTTCGCTAATCTAATTTTTCAAAAGCAGAATTGCTTCTGGGGTGCAAATGTGTACTACATGAATGGAAAGATGATGCATGGAACCAATAAGACACCATGTGTGGTATTATAAAAAAAAAAAGTCTATATACTGTAAAACTAAGTTATATAAAGTTAGTTATATAAACCAGACAAAACTAGGTCTCATACCCACCAATACTCTATTCATACATAATGAGGTATACAATATTAAACACCAAAGTAGATTGCATAACTATGTGGGAGTTGATCAATTAAAATGTAAGCATTGCCCATTGTCCTCTATTGAATGTGATCTGCTCAAAATTCAGTATTGTTAAATATATTATAAGAATACGCAGAGGTGCCAACATAGTTAACATTTACCTCAAAAATGTATATGGTTGGATTAGACAGCTTATTTTTTTCAGATGTGTGCCAAGCAACAGTAAGAAAACAGTGAGGAAAAAGTCTGGTGAAACTGCTAATTAATAATAAGCAGCTACTCTGACCATAGAGACCACAGTCCCACCCACTTGGTTTCTAAGTGCTCATGAGTCCGAGGCTTGTGAATTCACTGGTCAAACTGCTACCAGAAGCAAATGTGTCTTTCACATCCCACATCCAAAAATTGTAAATGCTACATCTAAACTGTAGATGTTGTCACCTTTGGAATCATAAAGGAATATCTTAAAGACATACCAAGTAGTTTCACTGTTACAAGGTCCTTGTTGTAATATTTATGAGAAGACCAATCCAATCCAATTGATAAATGGAACTGGAATGCCTTAAAATTAGCTGACTCATGCTGACTACTATAAAGGATATGAGGAAATTAGGGGTGTCAGATTTGCATGACAAACCAGCCCATTGCCATTTAAAAAGATCCCACTGGGCCCAAAGGTCAATAATCCAGACCTCTCCAATCCCATATTAAAGTCCACAATCGTGGCTATCATTGCCAAATACAACCCCGCCCTCTCTACCAGTTTGGAAATTTGTCCAAAAATTGATTGCCCTTTGGTTCTACCTTCATAATACACCAACACTCAGCATATGTTTTCCCATTCTTAATTACTCATGAGTGAATTATTTGGAGTAGAATAGAGTAACTTTAATTGGGTGTGTTTGGATGAGGATGGTTGGGCAGTAATGTGTTCACACACAAATGGCTAGTTCTCAAAACAGGCTCTCTGTGGAATAACACACAAAGAGAAGCAGAACTGTGAAGACTTCCTCTCCTGTACTGCTCCTCCTCCTCCCTTGGCCTTGAGCTGTCATTAGTGTTTTGTGTCTTCTAGAAAACTAAAGAAAAGCAATTAACCGTTTATCATAAAACATATGCAGATTAGCAAACATCTCCTCAAAGACACAAGCTGGTATGGGAGAGGGAAATAATTAAGGACAGATGTTTCATAAACAGTCCAGGACCATTCACTGCGCTAGAACCGAAACACCATTACTAATATAAGACAACATAAATTGTTTTAAAAATGACACTTGAGTCCTGACGATGCAAAATAAAAATTCTAGATTTTTTTTGATAACCATGTCTTACAGTGGAACTGCCATACTGTCAGGCCTCATATTCACTGTATGTCCTTCATAAATGAATAGTTAATTTGCATAGCTAATAGTAAATGGTTAATAGCTAATTTTCTTAATAGCTTTTGTTTAGAAAAGGATGAAAACTGCTTTCTAATACTCTTTTTTTATCATAATATGCATTTACTGTATATTTTTCATTAGTTTCTATTGTGATGTGCAGACGTTCCTTATATTAGTAAAACTGAAAGAAAAAACCTTGGAATCTTACAATTCTTCTGCCATGTTTTGATAAACCTGTCAGCCATCTTACTGGCAGTATGGGAAGAGAACACAGTTCTGTAATTGGTAGTGGAAGTGGGAGCTTTGAAACAGTATGCAGCAGGTCTGGCAGAATGCACAAAAAATGTTTTCCTCTTGTACTATGGTGAAACTGGTGACTATGGCGAAACCCTGAATATTCAGCTATAAATCTGCCACAGGACCAGATGTACAAAGTTGTTTGTGCATGGTTTAAGCATAATCAGGCCCATTCTGTGCAAAATAACTTGTGTCTTATATATGAAACAGGCATACTTAAACGTGAAATTTAAGTATTGTGCATGCAGGACAGTACTGTGTGTCATACTTGGGGGAGGATTATGCAAAATGTGGAAAGTCAGTGCAAAAATGCGTGGAGAAATGAAAAGTATGGTTGACTGGGCAGTTCCCGGCAGCCGGTTTTCTGCATGATTACAGTATGTCCGTCTCCAAAGACCAGATGTTTCTCAGAGGTGTATAGGCAGCGTGACCAGATGCATGGCTTTCCCACAGAACGGGATACTTTTGAATTGTTATTATTTATTTATTCCATCTCATTTGCATGCTCATCATATTAAACAAGGCTTTGTGACATTAACGATTTTCTAAATGTTAAGCTGCAGTCGACCATATTTAAGACAGTAGCAACACATTTTTAATAACTACCACAAGCATAATATAATACAGTAATGACTTTCAGTATTACATAGTGTTTAGTAAGAAGTAATAATTTCCTCTTTAGTTACTGTCTTGGAAGGTTTTTGAATGCTCTATGGCTGAAGGTTTCCATCACTTCACAGCAGCTCTTAAACCGCAGCTTGCTCCTCACGCAGAGTGCTGCGGTATAGGCAGTCTCAGGCATGGTATGCATAATGAGTTACAGCCATAGTAAACTGAATGTTAATTTCATATGCATTGTGAATGCATTTTGCGACTGCATCAGACTGCATTATGTGCTGCGCCTTTTTACATATGCACATCTGGCCCTCTGTCTCCTCAAGTATTCTCTGTTAATAAATGAAAGACTACAAATAACTATAATGGCAAATTCAGCCTTGAAAATGAGTCTGCATATAAGCCTCTGTATTTCTTTGATCTTTTCTGCCAACACACTGGAGTAATAAATAATCCTTCTCAAAAGTGGGCGAGTGGGAAGGAAGATGATCCGGGAGTGTTTCTCTTTCAAGCTACCACACAAAGGACTTCTGCAAACACAAAGAATATGGACATATTACTGTAAGCTTAAACTAAGAGTAGAAAGCATTGTGACCCCAGTGTGTTCTTCTACTTACTGTCCTTCCTGTTGCTTTAAAGGGAGGTTAAATATATTGCAGGAGCTGAGCTGTACTGTAGGTTATCTCATTTGACATGGGCAGCATTTTGCCAAGCCTCTGCTGCTTCCTCAATTTGTTTCAGGCTAGATGTCCTGGACCCCCTGAGAAAAGCATGTACAGGGCCCTTCACCCCACTTCATCTCTAGAGGCTCAATTTTTTTCTGCCCTCTTAATGTAAAACCATATCCATTTAAACTACAATGTGGAACAAGTCTGCGAGGAGTTACACAAACGTTTCACTTCAAAAGATATGTGAGTATAATGAGTACATTACTATGTAAAACTGTAATAGACTATGGGCCGTGTTCAGAGTTGAGTTACGAGAGCACGGTGAGGAGTTAATACCAAAATTGCATACACTAGTATTCAGACCTAGGATGTGACTACAGACTTATGTGTGAAATGAGTGTTGGGTAGGAGTTTGCTGAAAACTGAGTCATTTCTCACTTATGCACAATTCTGACCTTGGACTTTAGTCCATATTCTTGCACAATATTGGCTTGAGTGAGGAGCATTATTAAGTCCATGAACACTGTAAGACAATTTGATGCAACCACAATATGTCGCTCCGAAATGTGGGATTTGCACGATAAATGGATTTTAAAAAACTACAAAGTGCCATTCAAGGCAAATGTTCATTGTATAAATATGGCACAATTGATTAATTAATATTATCATCCCTTTAAAGTGCACAAAAAATGTTTTTGCACAAAGGAGATCAGATTCAGAGACAGAAACAGTATATGCCATATTTGAACATGAGGAACTTTTCCTTCATAAATACTGACATAGTGTTTGGCCTTAAATCTTCAATTCTGAATACAACCCAATGTGAATAATCTATTTGTGACATACCTTCAAATAAATGACAAGCACAAATGACAAGGCAACTGATGGGTAGTGTATACAAAGGTGGCAAGATTCAGGCAGCAGGATTTCAGCACTAGCTAAGATTGCAAGATTACCAGTGTGCTCATCTGTAACCACTGTTTCAATTCTGCAAATTTTGAGTTTTGTGGCACCAACATAATGTCTGTCCCGCACTCCATTGAGACCGGCAGTGAGAGTGGTGCTAATTATTAAACAATAATTAAACAATATTAGCACTTCCAAATGGTCTATACTTCAAAGTGGAGAAATTAACTACCCACTAGTGCAAAGGATTGTTCCTTGCAATGTTCCAGGGACCTATTATAGCTTTGGACTCTGTACACAAGGGTTTCATAGCAAATGACTTTTCTAAAATATCAATATTCATTGCATCTGAGTGATTCCAGATTCATATGTGAGTTGGGAGTTCATGAGACTGTAATTGGTCGTGCTTATTGAAGGGAAACATGGGCTTTGTCCAAAATTGCATACTGTGACAGTAGGTACTTCATTTGATGCAGTACCTACTGTACAGCCGTTGAAACGGTACGTACTAATCAGTATGTGTGTAGTATGACTACAATCCCGGACATACTACGTCCTCCATGTCGGCATTGTCATGTGATATTCAACGTCATCATAAACACTAAAATCTTAAAGGGACCACCAGATTAAAGCAAACGCACTAACGGCAAAATGCACATCAGGAAAGTTAACTGAATTAGCAATTTAATGTGGGCAGTGTTAATAGGCTGAGGTAAATTCATTGCCGTTAGCTTGACCGGCTAAGGCAACCAAAAAAAGATTTCAAATGCTGTGACAACTGTTTTCATGTTTAAACCTTTAACAAGTTAACAATTTATTTGGGTATTGTTAAACAAGTCCTGTTTAACCAAGGTTTAATACTTAAAAAGAGCCGACGTGCTATCTTCCAAGATTTTTTTTTCTGAGCTCGTCCACACCAGACCCGTTGCATTATGGGATTTTTTGACTCGCGTAGTGTCATCGGTTGGACACTGCAAAATCTCGTCGGAAGCAGTACACCATCCGGGTATTTCTCGCCTACTTTTTCTCGCTTACTGAGAATTCAGACATACTACCCCTCTGGCACACTGCTTTTCGCCTACTGTGTAGTAGGGTAGTACGCGATTTCGGACGCAGCCGTGGTTTGGTTTCTCTGTATAAATGTACAGCGATGCCAGCCAATCAAGGAAATATGAAAGGTCATATAGGGATAATTGAGCAATTTTGCTCTCCTGAAAGCATGCTCAGTTGTCTGATGAGGTTAAAAGAGCTGCAGCTTGAGAAGATGTAGTGAATGGTCTCATTTGTAAACCTTAGTATTGATATGTTGCAATGATTGACACGGCAAACAAACAAACAAACAAACAAACAAAACAACAACAACAACAAAAAAAACAGAAAGAAAATTCTATCACCCTGTTACTGCAGATTTCATGTGGATCAGTATTATATGGCTCGTACTAGTGAGGAGAGAATGTTGTGCTGCAGTAGGTCAAAGTCATCCTTGCTCTTCTCTCCTGTGTGTCAGAGTGATGACAGCAAAGCACAGATCACAGGTGTTGTCAGCCCTCTGGGAAAAACAGTCATGTTTCCCTCAGGAAACAACATAGGCAGGCTTCCAACTCACATAAATGCAAGGATGTTCAGACATGCTATCTAGTATTCACTAAGGCATAAAAATCTCCCTCACACAGGTACACACATACACAATCACACTTCGCAGGCATGTATTCCTGAGCCTCAACCTTGCTCACACACACACACACACACACACACACACACACACACACACACACACACACACACACACACACACACACACACACACACACACACACACACGTGTTTATACAATGCCAATTGAAAGTTTCTTATGTTTTAGTACAGTTTTAATCACTATTATTGCCATAGATCGCTTTCAGATCCTAATTAGTGCTTTATTAAAGGCAGGAGTTCTTGGAGGCTAAAACTGTTAAGTCTATAGATATAGTCAGTGCTAATATTAACTGTAAAACATATATAAAGTCATGTGAAAAAATAAGTACACCCCATGGAAATTCTTGGCTTTTTTGACATATTTGGACAAGCAAACATTTGATCATCTTTGAAACAGTGCCTATTAATAAAGGTGTTACACTCTAACAAGTGACATTTGAAATTGACATTTCGTAGTAATTTTCACAATTTAAATTAACAGATTAGTCACATGGAAAAAGTAAGTACACTCCTACATTTATCATACCTTCAAATCCATAAAATTGGAATCAGGTGTTCAAGATTGGGTGCCATTGATTAGAACCTGCTTAGGGAGTGCAGGTGGAACCTGTCTTATTTATACCTCTCTCATATCTAGTGTCTGGTGTTCCCTTTGCTATTGAGGTGTGTGGTGTCATCATGTCAAGATCAAAATAGTTCTGTAAGGCATTCAGAAAAACAGTTGGGAATGCCTATGATTTAAAAAGATCTCCAAATTAATTTAAATACATCATTCCACTGTAAGGAAAACAATCTACAAATGACTGCCAATTAGTCCAGGACTGGCCATCCCAGCAAATTCAGCCCAAGAGCAGTCTCCAAAAGAAAAAAGAAGTCTCCAAGAACCCCAACATTTTATCACAGGATCTGCTAGTAAGTCTTACAACTGTTGGTGTCAAAGTGCATGCTTCTAAAATCAGAAAGAGATTGCACAAATTTGACCTTCACTGGAGGTGTGCTGGGAAAGAGCCTTTGCAATACTACAGTTTGCCAGTGAGAATATAGGCAAAGACCAGGCCTTTTGGAATAATGTGCTCTGGACAGACAAATCAAAGATAGAGTTGTTTGGCCACAGTAACAGCAGACATGTTTGGCATGGGCCAAAAACAGCTTTTCAGGAGAAGCACCTCATACCAACTGTGAAGCACGGTGGTGGAAACGTTATGGGTTGGGGTTGCTTCGCTTCCTCTGGGACTGGACAGCTTGCATTCATTGATTCAACTATGAATTCTGCATCATATCAAAGTGTGCTTGAAGATAATGTGAGGCCATCTGTCCAAAAGTTGAAGTTGAATTGCAAGTTGACCTTTCAGCAGCCCAATGCCAGAGACATATCACCCTGCAGCTCTTGCCTGGTTTCCCACTAAAACTAAGCAGAATTGAGCCTGGCCAGTACCTGGATGGGAGACCTCCTGGGGAATACTAAGGTTGCTGCTGGAAGTGGTATTAGTGAGGCCAGCATGTGGTACTCACCCTGTGGTCTGTGTGGGTTTGAGGAGGGTTCCCCCTCTATAATGTAAAGCACTTTGAGTGCCTAGAAAAGTGCTATATAAATCTAATGAATTATTAGTATAATGATCCTAAGCACACTAGCAAAGTGTGGAAAAAAGAAGAAATGGAGGTTTTGGAATGGCCCAGTCAAAGCCTGGATTTGAATCCCATTGAAATGTTGTGGGAGGGATTTGAAACAGGCAGTACATGCAAGAAAACCCTCAAACATCTTGCAACTGAAAGAATATTGAATGGAAGAGTGGTCAAAATTTCCAGCAGGCCTGGTGGACAATAATGCAAAAAGCCTACAGGAAGTTATTTCTGCTAAAGGGGGCAATACTAGCTTCCGAGGCCAAGGGTATACTTACTTTTTCCACAGAAGAATATCACATCTATTGATATTTCTGTTGAATAAATGATTGAAAAAGTTAATTTTCCTTGTGGTTTTGTTCAAGTATATCAACTTCATTAATAGCCACTGTTTCACAGATGATCAAATGTTTGCTTGCCCAAATATGTCAAAAATGCCAAGAATTTCCATGGGGTGTACTTATTTTTTCACAGGACTGTATTTGGTGTATAATTAGAGTGATAAAGATTTTGGCCTTTACTGATTAGATTAGCAATTTCTAACATTTCTCAGTTCAGTTATACCGTGATAAGATATTTAAAATATGGTCATTTAAACCAACATGCTAAAATATAATGTGCTCAAAAACTTTTCACTGTTAGTGTACTCACATACACACACCTGCACACACACACTTCAGTATGTACATTTACATTTACAGCATTTTGTAGATGCTCTTATCCCAGGCAGCTTACAGAAGTGCTTTGTAGTGTCTGTTGAAAATCATATCCTCATGCTAGTATAAATAGGCCAGGACCTATATATACCATTAAGCTAAAACTGTTAGACAGTTTTGGCTGGCAGACATCTGATATTTTCTTGTAACAGGACACCTCTGATGTAGATCCAGTCAAAAGATTTGATTTCAACTCTAAATCAGTGTCACCATATTAGAATGAAAGCATGATAAAGGGCTGTATTCAAAGTTGGCAACTTAAGACAAAATTTTAAAAAAAATCAGGGACAGAAAAAAGAAGCATATAGCATTGTTTTTCTTTGCTGTCAAATGTAATATGATGCAACATAAAAGCAAGAGACATTTAAAAGAAAATTGCCAAAGTTTGGTCTAATTTAACAATAAGGCTTATCCAGAACCTATTATGTAGCTTTTTTATTTATTTATTTATTTTTTAATATTGTGCATCAACAATTAATTGTGTGCACAATTTAATTAAGCCATAAGGTTGCAGTTATTGCTGCTAAAGGTGGCACAATCAGATTTTAAGTTTAAAGAGGCAATTAGTTTTCCACATTGGTGACTGGATAACTTTTTTTTGTTTCAATAAATAAAATAAATAAATAAAAACTGTATTGTGTTTTTACACAGGTTGCCTTTGTTCTATGTTGTATTTCGTTTGAAGATCTAAAACTATTTAGTATGAGATACACAAAAACAGGAGAAATACTTTTTCCTAGCACTGTAATCTCTTTATCATGCTTTTAATTTGATATTTTGAGTTGCTGAATTAATAAAATAACAGCAACGTTTTTGTTACTGTTGATGAGCTCTCCGGTAAAGAAAACATGCCCAAGGTTTTAAGGATAAGCTGACCAAGTGTTAGGTCGTGCCGCGAGCGCAACTCCAATTCCCAGCATCCCCAGCAGCCGGCAAACATGGCCGCCGCAAACTCCACCTCCCACACCATGCACAGACTCTCACGTTCACGACATGACACCAACTCCACTTCCCAGCCTGCACGGCGGCCTACAAATATGGCCACCACGGACTACACCTCCCATGACACTCCCACACTCCCACGCTCACAGTCACCCTCCTTCTAATCATACACCTGTTGTTAATTTCCATGTTCATTCACTAGTCACATTATTTAAGGACTTTTTTTGGTCGCGCTCGACACGAAGTATTTGTACGTTCACCTAGAAATTGCACATACCACGCTCTTTTTCATGGACTGTTTATCTGGCTTTTGACCCTTGCTGTGTTATACCTCGACTTTGGATTATTGCTCTCCCCCTTTGGATTACTACTGTTTATATCATGCTGAACTGTGCTACGTTTTGTTTCGGGAACTCTGCCTAATCTGTGATATACCTGTCTGCCTGTGCTTATGAACTCTGCCTGTTTTGACTATTCTCTGTATTCGCGATTTTTTTGAACTGTCGGCATATATACTAACTGTTCCTATTAAAGTGACGATTTTGCTCTGCACCTGCATCCAGCCTCATTCTGACTCTCTAACACCAAGCACTTATCTGCTATGCTTACAGCTCATTTTAAGTAAGGTCTGTTCCTACAACCCCAATTCCAAAAAAGTTGGGACGCTGTGTAAAATGTAAATAAAAACAGAATGCAATGATTTGCAAATCTCATAAAACCCATATGTTATTCACAATAGAACATAGAAAACATATCAAATGTTTAAAGTGAGGAGATGCACCATTTATATTTGATATATTTGAATATTTGAATTTGATGGCCGCAACACATCTCAAAAAAGTTGGGACGGGGGCAACAAAAGGCTGGAAAAGTAAGTCTTACAAAAAAGAAACAGCTGCAGGTTAATTGGCAACAGGTCAGTAACATGACTGGGTATAAAAACAGTATCTTAGTGAGGCAGAGTCTTTCAGAAGTAAAGATGGGCAGAGGTTCACCAATCTGCGAAAAACTGCATCTACTATTTGTGGAACAATTTCAGAATAATGTTCCTCAACGTAAAATTTCAAGGACTTTGAATATCTCATCATCTACAGTACATAAAATCAACAAAAGAATCCGAGAATCTGGAGAAATCTCTGTGTGCAAGGGACAATTGTGAAAATCAATATTGCATGCCCGTGAGCTTCAGGCCCTCAGGCAGCACTGCATTAAAAACAGGCATGATTCTGTAATGGAAATCACTGCATGGACTTAGAACTCAGAACCTCCAGAACTCATTGCCTGTGAACACAGTTCGCCGTGCCATCCACAAATGCAGGTTAAAGCTCTATCATGCAAAGAAGAAGCCATATGTGAACATGGTCCAGAAACGCCAACATCTTCTCCTGGGCCAAAGCTCATTTAAAATGGACTGAGGCAAAGTGGAAAACTGTTCGGTGGTCAGACGAATCGAAATTATATATTCTTTTTGGAAACCATGGATGCAGTGTCCTCTAAGCTAAAGAGGACTAAAGAGGAGAGGGACCATCCGGCTTTTGTCAGCCCTCAGTTCAAAAGCCTGCATCTCTGATGGTATGGGGTGCATTAGTGCCCATGGAATGGGCAGCTTGCACATCTGGAAAGGCACCATCAATGCTGAAAGGTACAGTGGGTATAGAAAAGAATCACTCCCCTTTAAAATAACCACATTTTGTTGCTTTTCAGCCTGAAATGAAGACGGACACAGTTTTTGTTTTATCCAGCTGTATTTACTCAGTGCAACTTATATCTTTCACTTGGATGGTATAACACCAACATGTCAGAAAAAAATGTAAAAAAAATAAAAAAACAGAATCACTGAGTTGGAAAAAGGATCACCCCTTCCTAAAAATGACTTGTAAACTCAATCAGGTGTAGCTAATCACCTTCTCAATGGCACACAAAGCCATTTGACTTTCAACTGTGATCAGCTGTAGTAATTTTGATTAGCTCAGCATGAAAAGATGGGTGGTAAGGCACTGTCAAAAGGTCTCTGGGATAAAGCTGTGGACAGGCACAAATCAGGAGATGGATACAAAAAAATTTCAAAAGCTTTATCAATGCCTAGAAGCACAGTGAAGTCTATTATTAAGAAGTGGAAGGTATTTGATACAACACAGACCCTCCCTGAATCAGGATGTCGCTCCAAACTGGATGAAAGAGCCAGGAGGAAACTGGTCAGAGAGGCTACCAAGAGGCCTACATCAACTCTGAAGCAGTTGCAGGAATTTATGGCATTATGGTCATTGTGTGCATGTGATAACAATATCACAGATTCTCCACAAATGTGGCTTGTATGGGAGGGTTGCAGGAAAAAAGCCACCCATGACTGAGCTTTGCCAAAACGCACCTAGAAGATTCTGGGGCCACATGGAAAAAGGTGTTATGGTCAGATGAGACTAAAATTTAATTATTTGGCCTCAACACCAAATGATATGTCTGGCGGAAATCCAATAGAGCTCACCATCCGAATAACACCATTCCTACAGTAAAGCATGGAGGTGGTAATATCCTGTTATGGGGGTATTTCTCTGCAGTAGGGACTGGAGCACTTGTCAGGATAGAAGGAAAATGGATGGGACAAAATACCATCAAATTCTTGAGGAAACTCTGCTGCCCTCTGCCAGAAAGTTGTCAATGGGAAGAAGGTTTACCTTCCAACATGACAATGACCCAAAACACAGCAAAACTGACCACACAGTGGTTGAAGGAGAAAAAGGTGAATGTCCTTGCATGGCCTAGTCAGAGCCCAGACTTAAACCCCATTGAAAATCTGTGGAATGACTTGAAGACTGAAGTCCACAAACGGTAACCATCAAATTTAACTGAACTTGAGCAGTTCTGCAAAGAAGAGTGGGCAAATATTGCAAAGTCTAGATGTGCAAAGTTAGTAGAGACATATCCCAACAGACTAAAGGCTGTAATTAAAAAAATAAGGCAAATTAAAGCAAGGGGGTGATCCTTTTTCCAACTCAGTGATTCTGTTTTTAATTTTTTATTTTTTTTTGGTATTATATCTTTCACTTGGATGTTATAAGTTGCACTGAGTAAATACAGCTGGATAAAACAAAAAAGGTGATTCTTTTCTATACCCACTGTATATACAAGTATATTCCCATCTTGACTTCTGAGAGACTCTGCCTTTCTAAGATACTCTTTTTATACCCAATCATGTTACTAACCTGTTGCCAATTAACCTAATTAGTTGCAAAATGTTCCTCAAGCTGTTTCTTTTTAGTAACACTTACTTTATCAGCCTTTTGTTACCCCCGTCCCAACTTTTTTGAGACGTGTTGCGGCCATCAAATTCAAAATTACCTTGTTTCTTAAAATGGTACATTTCCTCAGTTTAAATATTTGATATGTTTTCTATGTTGTATTGTGAATAACATATGGATTTATGAGATTTGCAAATCATTGCATTCTGTTTTTATTGACATTTTACACAGCGTCCCAACTTTTTTGGAATTGGGGTTGTAATTTTATTTTGTTCCTTTAGATGTCTTTATTGTGATTACATCAAACTGTCAGACATTGACATAATGCTCGCATTTAATGCAAGTTCAGGCATGCCTCTGTTTTCAGCAAACTCCAGCGATTGAGCACAAATCCCCCACAACTGTCTGAGTAGCTCTTATGTCCCTAGTTACATCTGAGGTCTGAATAGTGATGTGTGCAATTTCATTATTAACTCCTCACTATACACATTTAACTCAACCCTCAATATGGCCCATAGAGCATAAATAACAATTTAATTTTATATTTACTCTTCACTATTGCACTGCTAGGCAGTAGGTTTGCATTAAAACTACAATGCATGGAATTCTTATTCAAATAGGCATAAGATAATGCTTTCTGAGACACAACTATAACAGCATTTGTGCAATAGTGCCTACTGATATGTATGTTGGAGTGTGGAGGTGTTGCATTTAGCTGAATAAAATGACAATGAATTGCTTTAAAAAAATATTTTTTTTTAGTTATGTAGAAGTAAAAATATACAGAGCCCCCTTTAAAAAAATGCTGGTAATGGTATAAGCAAGATAAAAACCAGCCAAAGGGCCTCTAAATTAGAAAATAAGAGTCACTAGTCAGCATTTACAGTATGACAAAATATGACAACTTCTTTATGATGCTTTTCTCATGACTAACATGTGACAAAGTAAATCTTTGTTGAGAAATTTTGTACCTTATGCAACATTTCTCATGAGATCCGGGCAGATGTACTTTTGTGAAGTTTTATGACAGTTGTCATGAAGTATGAATCATAACATGTACCATAAAACAAAGTACATACTTACTATAGCATGTGACATAAGCTACCTTGACATCAAACATGACAATTACCAGTCATAGTAACATGATACTGTTATATCAGTGGACATAAACTGTAATGGCAAACACATGACGGTGTATAATATCTGCCATGACACATTTATGACATGCTTATGTTAGTGTTATGATGCATAGTTAAATTAAATCACATAGACTTTGTGCATGTTGTGATAAAACCCACAACATTTATGACAAAGGTCTTTCAGACAGAGTTTAAATAAATTTTTTAAAAAAGAAGACATTTCATGCATGAATGACAAGTGCAGCTACAGTCATTTAGACTACGCAACAGATCCACTAACTCCAGATGAATTGAATTAAATTATATCACTTCCACCAAGTAAATGTAACTTCATGTTGACACCTGAGCATTTAACAGAGAAGACATAACAGCAAAGAAAAAGGCACTTTCTCACACTCACATTACATGCTTCAAATATTGTCTGCCAAATTATTTTAAATGGGTTCCAGAAATTGCTTTACCTCAAATAACCCAAGCATGCAGGTGTGGGTGTGTATACTGTATATGTGTGTGTGTGTGTGTGTGTGGGACTGCAAGAGAAAGTGAGGAGGAAAGCTAGAAAGAATAGATAAGAAAGGCCGATTCAGTCTGGGCGAGGCCACGTGGATTCTCTTTCTTTCAGATCAAATCTGGCCATTCTCTTGGATAAGTGTAAGCCTAGAGGACACATTTTAAAGGCTTTGCTGTCTGTCCCTGTGTCTCTCTCCTTCCCGCTGCCCCAGTGATATATTATTTTCTCTGTTTTCCAAAAGTCCATTAGGTCTTGGCGGTAGGCCATCGTGTCTCCCGCAGACAGAGATAAAGACGCAGCGGAGCAGTGCGAGGGCAAACAGAATGCGAATGAGGAGACTATTGCTGGAGTTTACTGTGAAAAACACACACATTTACAGCACACACACACTCACTCACACACACTCACAGTGCACCCCTCTGCTCGACACATTCTCCTATAGCTTTGTGTTTTTTTTAATTCATTTAGAATTCCATAATTGAACTTCAGTGTTGGAGAAAAAAAAAAAGCAGGAGAGATTCATTCCCTTCCCTCCACAAGAATACATATGTGGAATTTAATGATCCAATTTTGGTCCTCTTGCTGGCGGACCGGAACCTTGTTGAACACAAGATTAAACTCCTCTTTTAGACACTGTTTGTCTTCTGCTTTCTCACACATCAATGTTTCTCCCTCTGAATTTACACCACATGCAACTTTTCGTATTATGTGATGAGATCATGCTCCTTGCCGCCTCTCCCTCTCATCAGTAATGCTCTTCCATTTGTAATTTTCACCAGCACCATTTATCTGCAGTGGCTCATTAAAAGTATGAGTAAGAGCAGGGTGTCAGGAACAAAGAAAAATAACTAGGTGAGACACAGAAGAGCAGGGTGCAGGGTGTATTTGTCTTATCTGATATGGCACCCTTGTTCACATTCAGCAAAATGGAACAAAGCAAAACAAAACAGTTTGTGTGATATCTGAGTCGATGCCTCAACTTTCATTACTTTATTTCCTGGAAAATATGGGGCTGAGAGCATGAAAGCGTGAAAAGCAAAAAAAAATCAATCCTGGCTTGTGCTCCCGTGGCCTGGTTTTTCATCATGTATCATGCTTGGAGTCACACAGAGGTGCTGATTTGACTCAGACTTCAGAAGTAGATCTGTTTCACTGTGCTAATGAATTACAGTTTGCATAAATGCACTGGAAAAGGAAGCTAACATATGACTACCTTTTTAGGTCTAACCTCGAATAAAAGAGGCTGTTTTGGAAAAACAATTCCTTTATAAAGCTGATCAGCTCCCAATGAACACCCAGTGAGTCAGATTTTTTTTTTTATCTCTTATCTCTTATCTCACTTGAACCACTACAGTACACTCTCTTCCTTTGTCTCATGCTTTGTATCACTCTATCCAACCCTTCCACTTAAAGCTATAACCGCTGGGGGCTCCTTTAGATGTCTAGCAACAATTCACAGCTAAATCAATCAGAAGAGAGGAGATAAGCCCCAGCTGATTCCCTTCAAAGCTGCTAGCCTATTTTTCCTCTTCTCATCCTCTATTTGCCCCTTCCTGTTGATGTCCACTCACATTTATGTAGACCACTCCCTTCTTCTCCACTTGACCAGAGAAATATTAAGAGTAACCATGGGTCCAGGAGCCGTTATGACTTTGTATGCACTGAGAGCCGTGGTTTTTTTTTTTGGTTTTTTTTTGGGTAGGGGAGAATGGGGGGTGTTGGGTGCTTGATGGCAGTGGTTATATCAAGTCCACCATACATAGGTCACCACCAAGTGTCCAGAGGGCACCCTCCCATGTATTTTTGAACTACTTCTTCTGTTGTTCCACTTATTTCCTGTGTTGGTTCACACCTGTTCTGTCTTCCCGCTGATCAGTCTCCCTATATACGTTCTGTGTTTTCTCCCCTCCAATGCTTAGCATCTATTGTTTTGGTAGACTGTTGTCAATGTTAATCGGTTTATGCTTCACATCATGTACTTTGTTTTGGTAGCTAGTCTTTGATTTGCTCAGTGTATGTGTCTTGCTGTGACTTTGTTTGTTCGCTCAGTATTTTATTTGCATCCACCTCTGAATTGTTACACCCACCAGAGTCATAGCTGGGGGGAGTATTGTTTTCTGTTTGCTACTAGCCAGCTAGCTACACTCTGAGCATACGGATATAGAGGTCACAGCTGATAAAATACTGGAGATCTACTGTAGGAGGAGAAAAAGAAGGACCTGGTTTAAGGTATCAGATTCCCCTATTACTCCCATGTTATAATAATTTTGAGTGGAACATTTGTATTTTATTTCCTATACTTAATAATGTTATCAATATGGCAATATTGGCTGACAGTAGATCATGCCTCATAATTCTGTATACCACCACTGCTTCTACTACTGACATCCACCCAGGATTGCATGAGAGAGTCAAACATATCGCATTATTTGTACCAATCATGTGATTTTATTTACCATATTTCCTCATATATAACCCTCCCCGGAAATATATTCCTGGCTACATCACAGAATTCCACACTGAATGATGGCATTTCTATGTGATTCGCAAAGCTTCTCCTGGAAGCAACTCAAACGCCAGTGAGGGTAGTCACACCATTATTGTAATACCTCCCACAGTCACACACCAATATCTCATGTCTCAGTGTGACAACAAGCTAATGAGCTAACTGAGAACAGGCTGATAAATAAGTGTTTGTGTAATGAATGAAAAAGCAAATCTTGTTTCGTAACCAGTGTTTGTTCAAATACAAGGAACAGAAACAGAGAATGAGTGCATTAGTTCCCATTTGGAGGAGCCTGGATGCAAAAGCTTATTTTAATGAAGTCATCTTGAATTAGGAAAATAAATGGATTACAATTACTAATATGCGTAAATATTATAAAGGGTGACATTGTGGCACAGTGGGGAGTGTTGCAGCTGCACAGCTTGAAGCCCCATGTTTCTCACGTTCTCCCAGTATTTCTGTGAGTTTCCTCTGGGTTCTTCAGTTATATACCAGAAACATGCCAGTAGGTGGGTAGGCTACTCTACGTTCCTAGGTCCGAATGGGTGTGTGCATAGTGCACTGTGATGGAGTGACATTTTGTTCAGGGTGTATTCCAAGCTCATGCCCAGTGTTAATGGGATAGGCTCCAACCCCAACACTGACCAACATAAAGCGGTTACTGAAGATGAATGAATGAACGAATAAATATTACATGATAACATTTCACTTTTACTTTTCTGTTGTCTCATGAAGGTAGTACTTTAATGTTTAATTTTAGACTGATTAATTTACAATTCTGACATCAAATATATTTTTAAAAAATCCTCAGAGGTACAAATGATCATCTCTCTCTTTTTTCTTTTTTGAAATCTTCTGCGTGAACCATATAGAGATCTCACATGCCCACATGCCATGCCAATCAAATACAGTATGTCAGCATGCGTAGGCTCGTCAGAAGACAAGGCCCTATTGGGTAAGCCATCAACCATAATAACTACTCAAGTCCACAAATGTGCAAAGGACACCAACCAATGAGACGCTACAACAGGGAATGTGAAGCTGCAAAGGGTCATAGGGAATATGAGCCACCATAATCTCACGGTGTTATACAATCCATATTATCTTTGTCATCTTATCTATGATAAAGAAGCCCAGCCTAACTCTGTACTACATCATCATGCCTCGGTGATTTCTATTTCAATCTTGGTGGCTGTTTTCACACCTTTGCAGATAATTTGGAGATCTGGCACAGCTATCACCAAAGCGAGGAGTGAGGCGAAGGCAAAGTGAGTGAGAAGGAAAGGCTTTGTGCTTTCTTTCATAACCATGGTGAGTGAGGTAGACATATGCATATTCTAGCACTACAAACAATGTAGGATATTTTGCGACTGCATATCCTGTAATATTATACATCAAAAACAAAAGGGATACTTTCACCAAGGATAAAAGTGTACTTATCCCTGTCATTTTCAAGGTCAGAAGAGGGAGCTCAAAAGCCTACATGGATAGTGAGGGAAGATCAGCACTGAAAACAGAGACCTGTACATTCATGGCACTACAAAGACATTGTCCTGGCATACAATATTTATCGGAACACCTGTGAGTCGAGATTGCCTCAACAAAGCGCAGTGTATTGACAGCGAGCCTTAATGAGCAATTCATTCCATCCAACCCTCATGTGATCAAATGAAGGTGTAAAACATGTGCTTTCATGCCCTACTTCCTATTTAGTTGCTGCATGCTCAATTTCTGAAATACCTTGGAAGGAAAAAAACATAACAATATAGCATTAGGCTGCAACAAAATATGTAATTAACAGGGGAACATTAAGCCACATTAGCTCATTTTCCTATTGATAAAAAAATAAATAAATCAAGGCAGGTACTGGAAACGCAAATACCACTTCAATATTAAATAAGTGAATATACTATACTGCATCATACTATAAATGAGTATGGCAATTTTGGTCAAATTTAATTAGAAATTTAAACAGAGCTGTGTAAATTGTAGACTGTCACAAATTCCTCCTCTTGGCACATGGCAGGTTTCCCAAGCACGGTTCTCATGTTTTGTTTTGATTTCCTTCCAGGTGCTTTGTGTTTACATTGACATAGGCATTTATTTTGGTCCTTTCTCCTCCCAACCCGTCTTCAGTGTGTTTCCAGATTATGTTTGTCTTTTTATACCCGACTGTGTTCTAGTTTCATTCCTATGTCTCATTGATGTTATTGTGCGTTTCTGAGCTGTGTTTTCTTGTTTTCCCTAGTTCTTTGGTTTTGTATTTCTAGTTAGACTTCCTGGTGGGAATATGGATGATCTTGTCTGTTGCCACCTGCCTGTGATGTGACCACTGCCAGGAAGTATGACTATGATTACTAGTGTTTCCTTGAATTACACGCTGATTTTATGCATCCTACCTCATCCACTAAATGCATGATACAGAGGCACATCTGTAAATGATTATGCTTTAAAAAATAATAAACAAGCAATATTCAGTAAAATAAATCAAATGATTATCTGGTGTTGCCATTCTTTAAAACTGCATCAATTCTCACGTGCAGTTTTGTAAAAAAATAAAATAAAATAAAAATAAATAAATAAATAAATAAAATAAAATAAAAAATCATCTGGACATCTTGAACAACTTTCCACGATTCTTTGTCTCTTTTGCTTGATAATGTTTTTATCTGAAAAGCGTTTTATTAATTAATATGTTACTTTTTGAGCGACACAAATTTCTTTGCAAGCTTCGGTTTTTGTTTAGGAAAATGAATGTTTGAAAATGTCGTTTTTGCTTACTACTGATTTTGTGCTTTCTACTGACACAAACTACCTTTCCCTTTAGCCTTTTAATTTTTCCATAAATATTGTTGACTTTCCCACACACTATGAATGTTGAGTTGTAAATACTTGTTTAATGCTTATTATAATTATGTATGTTTATTGAACACGTTTAATGGTTATGATTTTAAATCAGGGAAGGCACAGCTGGACAGAAAGTAGATTGGAGGTATTTAGCTCAAATTTTATACATATCATATCACAGGATATCTGAGTTGATAATCATTTATGGACAACTATTGCCATTGTCAAGTGGGACAAATCAACTTGATTACTGGCTATTGTGGCCCATATACCTGTTACTGTAAATAACTGTAAATAACCATTGTTCTGATGGCCTACCGCACCTTGCGAATACCCTCCTTTGAGTCCTCCACGTTATTATCGGCTCCTCCTGACTGGTTGATCATCCTCCACATCTGTGAGTACATGGGATCTCGCTCAAAAGGGTTCATGCCTTTACTGCGCAGCTGGTCATACACGGCAGAGTCCAGCACAGTGCCGTACGGTAGCTCCGTCTGCTTGGACAGGTCCTGGAGTGACCTGTAAAAACAACACACACCACTGAGAACAAATGATCATCCTTAGTGCTCATGTGTCATGAGCCAGCTCGAAATATGATTAAGATCGGCAGGTTTATATAAAGTCTATTATTTTTGTATACCTAAAACATACATTGCATAGGCACAATTTTGTATAAATACATTCATTCTTATCTCACACCACCCACATTCACTTACACCACACAAAAGATACACATATTATTATGTCACACATTATGTTTATTATATTGCAGTTTGCTTAGACATCTAAGTTAATCTTGCCACCTCTTAAAAGCTGGCAAGCCCACAAATTCACATAGTGTGCAGAAAGGAACATTCATGTTAAGTAACTGAAATATAATAGGCATATAGCACATAGCACCATCTGTAAATTTTGGGGTTAAAAAGCTTTGCTAATTGAAATATTAAAGCTTCACAGATACCAAACAGTGATCCTTTCATTTTTCTTTATGATAATACTTAGCGATTAATTGTATCATTGTTTTTTTTTGCCCCAAAATTTCACAAACATAAATTAATAAAATCCTTTTAAGGGCAACATGCGTGAGCAAGTGCTTTCATTAGGCCTTTGACGGGAGGTCAGCTAGAAGCATAGACGAGTGGTTTGGTACTTTACATATTACTGCACTTAGCTGAGCTAGCTTTTGATTTATTGAATATTATTATATTTGACAGCTGTCATCTTTCGAAAATCATCTCTTAGTTCTTAACTTCAGTGGCTTTTTAAGATTTTATGAACTTGAGCCACAAATGTTCATCTTTTATTGCTTGAAAATTATATTCAACACTTAATTTACAGGAATTCTCCCTAAACCTTGATAATAGTGGGCATATAATTTAATTTAACTCTTATAGAGACTGTCCATCAAACACTTTATCACAGACTGCAATACAACTGTTCTCCACTTGATGGTAATAGGGAGGCTAATCATACCTGTAAATTTAATCTAGAGTATTTTGACAACACTTCAGATTTGAAGATGAGCAAAAATTATTATAGAAATTGAATGATGCGATTAGGGTGATTAGTTATATTTTGGGCTTAAACATATGAGCATGCTTTATTGTATTATTTTAGTGCAATATTTTTTTTCAAACATTAACAGTTTTCTTAATTAGTAAAATGTCTTCTGAAAAACACTGGTTTCAAAATGATCTGCTAAATTGCTGAAGTGTTCCTCCTCAACAGCACTAAGCCTCCCCTTGTAATCTCTAACAAGTTTTGAGACACTTGTAGATGATCATGGACTAATCTTTCAGGCAGAACATTTCAAGCTTCTTCATGTTCTTAGAACTCCGCCATGGACGGTCCCAAGCCCGGCTGAGGGCCAGCGACCCTACCCCGTCAAAACTTCAGTGCTACGGAAACGGCAAGAAGAAACCAACAAGATCGACTAACTGGCGGCGAAGATGGACACTCTCCTGTGACGGTGGTGGATCAAAGCCCATTGGACGTCCATCACCCGATGCGAGGCTCAATCTTCAATGCTAAGTTACTAACAAAAATTGGAGCATGGAACGTACGAACGCTATTCCAGTGTGGAAAGCTGGTTCAACTCCTAAATGAATTTGACCGATACCGTATGGACATCCTTGGGGTCAGTGAGATGCGTTGGACAAACACCGGGCGCATGGTCAGTGATGGGAAGGTCATCATTTATTCGGGCCATGACACCGAACATGGACGTGGAGTGGGAATCGTTATGTCCATCAAGGCGGCATCAGCACTCATAGGCTGGAAGCCTGTTAGTGACCGTGTTATCACTGCCCGATTCCAAACCAACCACGCCAAGGTCACAATCATCCAAGCATACGCCCCGATCGAAGACGCAGAAGATACCAACAAGGATGAGTTTTACGACCAACTACAGCAGGCCCTAAATGAAACCCCCCGTCACGACATCATTCTGCTCATTGGCGATTTCAATGCAAAGATTGGCAAGAAGCGCCATGGTCTGGAACACGTCATGGGCCCACACGGCTCAGCCACAGAAACCAACGACAATGGAGACCGGCTAATCTCTCTCTGCGCAGCAAACGGCCTATCGATTGGAAATACATACTTCGACCATAAGCAGATCCATAAGAAGACATGGTGGTCACCAGATGGAGAAACGCTCAATGAGATCAATTACGCCTGCATAAGCAAACGGTGGCGATCATCGCTGGTAGATGTGCGGGCTTGCAGGGGGGCGGATATTGGTTCTGACCACTATCTCCTCCTCGCGAAGTGTCGACTCCGATTGAAGCACCAACAAATGCAACAGAAACGACTGTGCCCCTTCGCAGTGGACCGACTTAAAGACCGGGCAGTGGCCGAACGATTTACACTTGAAATAAGGAACAAGTTCGAGGTACTGATAGAAGAGGCAGACGCTGACATTGAACAACGATGGACAAGGCTGACACAGGCGATCACTGGAAGTGCTGAGACTACTGTCGGAAGAAGGCGAGGAACATACAAGGAACGTTGGATCCAGGAACGAACATGGGATCAGATCGATAAACGTAGATCAGCTCGACAGAAGCGTGACCAAGCAAAAACAGAGGAGGAACGGGTGGCCACGACAGAACGTTATCGAGAACTGGACCGAAGAGTGAAGAGAAGTTTCAGACGAGACAAACGTGACTGGTTGGACCAGAAGGGACAAGAAGCACAAGCAGCGGCGGAAAGGAATGACACCAAGACGCTCTACCGCATTGTCCGGGACCTTACCGGCGCGAAGACCGGGCAGGGTGCACCTGTCAAAGACAAGAATGGCAAAGCGCTGCTGACCAAAGAAGAGCAAAATGCCCGATGGGTGGAACACTTTAAAAAAACCTTGAACCAGCCTCTCCCCGGGACCACGTTCACCTTCGCTCCTGCGGATCGAGCAAACGACCTGGAACGATCATATGGCATCCTGGAGCGGTTTGTTGAGGTCTTCCGAAACCTCTACCTTGGATCCCGCTGCTGTGTACGAACGGAGGATGGAAACATGGACTTCTTCGCCATCGAAACCGGCGTGAGGCAAGGGTGTATATTATCCCCCTTCCTCTTTTTATTGTCCATTGACTTCGTAATGCGGATTGCTATGGATCAGGACGGGTTTGGAATTCCGTGGCGAGCACCAACACGCCTAACGGACCTTGACTTCGCCCTCCTCGCAGACATTAAGAATAACATGGCGGCTATGATGAAAAGCTTGGAACAAGAAGCGGCCAAGGTTGGCTTACGAATCAGCGGAAACAAGACCAAAATTATGAGGATTGGATATGCGGCAGCCAGTAACCCCATTACGGTTGGACAACAGCAACTTGAGGAGGTTGACAAGTTCACATACTTGGGTAGCGTCCTTGCGAGCGATGGAGATGCCGACCATGATGTAGCTTGTCGGATTGCAAAAGCAGGGGCAGTCTTCCAACGGCTGTTGCCAATTTGGTCGACCCAGAAGATCGATGTGACGATGAAGGTTCACTTACTCAACTCTATCGTCATCCTGACTGCAATTTACGCCAGCGAAACATAGAAGACATCTGCAAAGATTGCAAGAAGGCTCAATGTCGCGCAACAGAGGTGGCTGCAACGGATCCTGCGAGTCTCATACCGAGACCGCATTACCAACGAAGAGATTCACCGCCGAGCTGCCACCCGCCCTCTAAATGACATCGTGACTGAGAGGCGTATGCGACTCGGAGGCCACATTCTTCGCCAACAACCAACGCGCCTACCAAAAGCTGCCATCACATGGACGCCACCAAGAGGAAGAAGGAAGCAAGGTCGCCCCTGAATAACCTGGCGTCGGACCTTCAATGACGATTTGAAAGCCCTCGAAATTTCATGGGACGAAGCCAAAGCTGCCGCAGCTGATCGATCTCGATGGAGACACCTTGCCGCCCAATGCGCCGAACGGCGCAGGAGGATCTAAGTCTAAGTAAGTCACGTTCTTAGTGGATGTCCTACTTCAATTAAGAGCAGATATTTTCAGTAGGTTTCAAATCCAGAGAATGAGATGGTCATTGCGCAATGATTTTCTGTAGTCATTTCAGTGTTAATTTTGGAGTTATTATCTTGTTGAAAGATCAATTTTCTGAGCTACTGTAAAATGTTGTTTTATTTAGTGATATTTAGCAGAGTTCAGGATGCCATAAGAGTCCCCCCCCCAGATCACTAGTTGCAAATCAGCCCAAATAATCAATGATCCAACATCACCAACAATTTTACAGAGAGTATTGGGGATTTTTTTTGTATGTAGTTTCCATTTGTCGGCAAACATGTAAATGGTATATATAGACTGACCGCACCACTCAATTCTTATTTGTTAAGTGTTTATGTTAATCATTCATTCTTCATATTTAGCTTTAATAACTTAAATAACAATCCTTGCATGACAGTATTAATCATACTACATTGAATAGATATATACGTTTAACTCATTCAAAACTAAATCATCCTTATCCAAACCACTCACTGAAGAAACCTCAGAAGTAACCCACATGAAAATCCATTTTCATTTGGACATGTTCCCCTAGAATGAACATTACTCTGTGGTTTAAAAAGAGCCACTAAGAGATATTCTCTAGTTGCTGTTCTTTTCTCTGTCAAGAGTAGAATGAGCTAAATCACCAAATGGAGGCACTTCGCTGTAGAATCTATTTGGCTGAACAATGTAAATGAGTTTCTCTTTCTTAGATTTTGAGAAGACTTCTTGCTTTTGTTACCCAGCAGGCAAATCTGTAGCATTATGCTGCATGTCATTCAGCACAGTGCAATCAGCACAACAGAGGCACATTAAACTCTCTCACACTTATAAAAAATAAAAAATAAAAAAAAGACTCCCATTAAAAGTGAAAACGAAACTCCTGAAAAATTTTTTTTTCAAGCCAGACCTCGAATTCAAATGCCATCTGACTGCCATCTAAGTGTACCAATAAGTTTCTGCGGGTATAAACAATGTTAGGTTAAGATCTTTTGCATCACTGTTGCAATCAGAGTGTTGCCTCTGAGATACTAAATAGAATCTTGTTAGCACACAATCTCAAATATGCTTTTAGGGGCAAATATCAGAACTCTGTAAAGTTGTGTTGTGAGAAGTTAATATTAAAACTGTGCACATTGTAATTTAGACCTCAAAAATAACTATGGATTTAAGCATGACTTGTATTGAAGAAAAAGATGGAGACTTTTAATACAAAGAACACCAGCCCAGCTGTGAAGCATAGGAGTTGCAGCATCATGTTGTAGGGGTGTTTTGTTGGAAAAGGGACTGGTGCACTTCAGAAAATAGATGGCTTCATCAAGAATGCCCTCAAACCTGACTGAATTTCACGAGGAGGAATGGGCAAAAATTCTGAATAGGTAATGTGAAAAGCTTGTAGAAGGGTACCGCAAGCTTTTGATTCAAGTCAAGCAATTAAAAGGCATTGCCAGCAAATATTAACAATGTGTAACAATTTCAACTTTTGACTCACTGAAAATCTGATATAGTAAATAAAAGCTGAAATAAATCAGCTTAAGTCTCTTGGCTATTATTTTGAAATTTCCCCTTATGGAAATAAATTAGATACCATAACTAACTTCCTAACACAGGAAATGTATGTAGTTATGAAAAATTGAGTTTGAATTTCTTTAGCCTAGGTGTATATAAAATTTTGTATCATCTTGAGTGAGGAGCAGTATTAATTCCAGCACCAGTGGCTGACAATTTGATGTAACCATAATATGTAAAACTGAAATTTAGGTTTTGGGCTATAAACACACTGAAAACTGTAAATGTGTAAACTACAAACTATGAAATGGCATTTGAGGCCAATATTACATACATAAAAATGACACTTTTAATTTATTCATTAAAATTGTTGCTGTAAATTCCTTGTGAAGGAGGAGAACAGATGAGACAGCATATTAATCAGAGACATTGCTTATCTTAAGGACAGATTTTTTTATAGATAGAAAATTAAGAAGTAACTTAAAGTGAGCTGTAAATGTAGCAGATAAGTGCTTGGTCAGTTTATAGTTTTAACCATGGGCCCATTTTCTTTATAGAACATCGAATTAACAAAAACATTGGCATTATTTGATTCATTAGGTAAAGCAAAATAACATATTGAAAGCATGAAAGAACAGCCTACATCCCACACCCATATAACCACTGCATGACCTTGATTTAGTACCTCGTAGTCACATCACACACATGTACGCATAATAATAATAGGATAATACAATGTGCTGGATCAAGTGTTATTTCAAGCATTGCCAAGAAATAAGGGTGGAAACCATATTGGTAAAATTGTTAAGACAAATTAGCAGTGATTAATGTGATAATTAAAACTAGGACTATTCATGTAGCAATATATTGGTAATATACTGGACTCTGATGTTAATTTACCACATTGCTTACCACCTTCTCATTTATGAATCATTATATTAGTCTTTATTTTGTTTATTTTTAAAATTGTGATCTGCTTCTTCAGTTTGCATTTCCTGTCTCGCTGTTTTTGTGGGATTAAAAGGCAAGTGCTTGTGTTCCAGAGAATTTAGACTGTATTAAAAACCCCATCTCGTACACCTGAAGAAAAATCTGACAACCTCAGCTGTGTGAATTACTGTATATGCAGGGAATATTAATAATCTGAATGGGCTGCCCAGGAAATCGACTTAATCACTTGCAAAAGCAGACTCTGAATCAGAGAAATTGTCCTGCATAAACATTGACATAACAATTTAAGTCACCAACTTATATCGCCAAATCTGAATACAGCCCTTACAGCCTATCTAGTTAGTAATCTGCAGTCACAACACAAAACTAATGATCTAATCATTGGATCTGATTGACTTTTTTTTTCTTTTCATAAATATGACAGGCATGGCTTGTCTTTCACGTTTAAACACAACAGACCCATGGGTGTGGAGTTTAGGCTGTAATTAAGACTGTAATGACCCCATCACTGTCTACACATTAACAGATAATGCATTTAAATTTATGGAAATCCTAATTAGCTGGATAGAAGTAGAACCAAGTGATCTAAGCACAGGCTCATTAATGACAAATCTAATGCAAGGGAAAAAAAATAAACAAAGTGAGGAAAAATAAGCTGTGTTCATTTCCCTTCTCGCCCTCCTCATACTTAGCCATTTAGTAATATGAAATATTGTACAAGCACAATTAACTCTATCACTGCTAGGCATTGTGAATATGATTAGTCTAATAACTGTGCTGATTAGGGACCCCAATGAGAGAAGAAAGAACAAATGAAGCTTCAGAGCTATGCACAGTTTTTTTTTTTTTTTACATATACAGTACATATGTGATTTCCACCTTGTATGCTTATATGTGTGCCCTCAAGCTCTTCTGCTGCCTCTCTATGAGTTACCTGTGCATGGATGTTGTTAATCAACCATAAGTCAAAGATCTAATTTATAATGGTCAAAAAATGAAAACCACACATGCCTCGGGAGAACATAACACACATACAGCTATGCTTATACTCGCTTTGAAACATAAAACTTCAATTCATTTTCCATGGAACAGTGTAAGAATGACCAAACTGGTGTTTGTGTCTCATTTGTTTACACACAACCTACCCATAAAGCCCTGCTCGCCTGCTTTATTTGTGTCTGTGACACACGCCTGTGTTTACATATGTGTCATGCAAGTGATGGATACAGTTAGCTTATTTTGGCTTCTCCTCATTTTTTGAAGAAAGAAGAGTGCTACACTAGGAAGAATTTTCTTGATCCTGCTTGTCTTATTCAGCTCAAATGTAATACATCATGTGGCAGTACAGTCTTCCATCTGGATCAAGTGCAATTGTATCTGGTATACAGAATGATTTCTTTCCCTTCTTTTAGGAGACAAAAGGCGAACTGATACAAGTTTGCTCAAGCCAAGATAATCGTATTGCCTAGAAATTGAGGTGAGAGAGAAAAAAATTCTGATATCATTTTCCCCTAATACAAAAATGCAATGAAGGTCTTAAAGGTAAGTGCAGGCCTGAGTTAATAGAAACATTATTGCAGACACTTACTGGATAGAGTTTTCAATGCGGGAGATGGTGAGAAAGGCTGCCAGATTAGCCGTGTAGGAAGAAATGACAATCAAGGCAAAGAGCCACCAAACACCCATCATCAACCTTGTGGCCAGAGTGGTGTATGGTACTTCCCCACCTAGAGAGAGAGAGAGAGAGAGAGAGAGAGAGAGAGAGAGAGAGAGAGAGAGAGAGAGAGAGGTCATTTCTTGATGGTATGTTGACCCGAGGGCAAGGTGTACAAAGGGTCACGAATAAGTAAACCTCCTGCAAAAAGCAGTTCAGTAAGTCAAAACAGAGTATAAGTCCACTATTTAGGGTGTTATAAAAATGTCAAATGATAGTTTTGCTTGTAAATGTATATGTGCTGATGCCATTTCCCCCCAAACTTACTTCTGAGTATTGATATGAATACTTTTAATGATGCTCCAGGCTTTATTTAATTATGAATATTTTGAAGACACCTTTGATTATCTTCAATAGTTGCTCTTGACAAAATTGTCATGACAATATAGCTACAGAACATACAACCAACCTAAATGAACCCTTAAACATATACCTCAGGTTGTTAGCGACCTGGAACATCATCCACTACCCTCTTCCTCATTCATTTTTAAAAAAAAAATTAGACCTCCACCTTCTTAGTATTCCTCAAACTATTTGTTATCAACAATACAACAAGAAAAAAAAATACATAATTGTAAAATAATATCTGTTTTCTAATTAATTTACTGTAAAAATTTATAGGGTCACTAGTGACCCGAGGTATGTAATAGTGTAAGCATATTTTTCTCCACAGCAATATTGAATCTCTCATGTCTCAATAAGTGCAATTCATCTTTATTCCTCAATGTGGAAATTTTTGATAAACAATGATGTGATGCATCAATCATAATTACCTCTGACATAAAACAAACGTCGCAAAACTTGACATGGCTCAGCGATTTACTGCACAACAAGTATGTAATAAAAATTAGAGTCTCTTGATGGTGGATCTGATGACAAAGCTGTCAGTAAACAAAATATTGATTTTGACAATGATGGAAATGATAGTTTTGAGAGTAATGTATCAAATATTGGAAATAAATATATAAATATTGTAATGATTTTTATTTTGTTATGGTGACTGAAATGATTTGATTGAAATGTTACAGTGCTTTGACTATTTTATATATATATATATATATTACATCTGTTTGATGACAAATAAAATGTCAAAATATAACAAAATATGCTTTATTTAATTATTTTGTAATTGTTAATGAACTATTAGGACAGTTTTATACTATTGTTGCAGTTTAGAGATCCATCCAGTCACTAAAAACCCTAATATGTAATAATGATTGGCAAAACATTTATGCATTTAAGGGTTAAAAAAACAAAAACAAAAAAAAACAAAAACAAAAAAAAAAACATTAATTGTTAACCACACTTTAGTGAAATCACCTGAGGTTTTGGTTTGACAAAAAAATACGTATGTAAACATTTGTCGAAATAAACATGTAACATCTTTAGTGTGTTTCTTTCACAGTGCTCCTTTAAATTTAAAGGAAAAGTCCAACATGAATGACTTGGGGATCAATATTTATAATTTTCAATGAAGCTATTATTATTATTATTATTATTATGTTCCACTGTTATATCTTATGAGTTTTAAAGAAAACTACACTCACATTTTCAGGTAAAGTATGCACACTAAAGGTAGAAAAGTTGTATTCCTGAGAAGAAACAATACCATGTACCGTACTGCATCTTTAAAAAAAAAAAAAAAAGAAAAAAAAAAAAACTATTCCCGAACATATTCTTTAATTTTTATTTTTGTGTGGTAAATATGTTAATTTTGCAGTGTTTGTACAGTGGTGCTTGAAAGTTTGTGAAACCTTTAGAATTTTCTATCTGCATAAATATGACCTAAAGCATCATCAGATTTTAAAAGGTCTTAAAAGGAGACAAAGAGAACCCAACAAACGAGACAAAAATATTATACTTGGTCATTTATTTATTGAGGAAAATGATCCAATATTATATATCTGTGAGTGGCAAAAGTATGTGAACCTTTGCTTTCAGTATCTGTGTGACTCCCTTGTGTAGCAATAACTGCAACTAAACGTTTCTGGTAACTGTTGATCAGTCCTGCACATCAGCTTGGAGGAACTTTAGCCCATTCCTCAGTACACAGCAGCTTCAACTCTGAGATGTTGCTGGGTTTCCTCACATGAACTGCTTGCTTCAGGTCTTTCCACAACATTTCTATTGGATTAAGGTAAGGACTTCTTTTTTTAACCATTCTTTGGTAGAACAACTTGTGTGCTTAGCGTCGTTGTCTTGCTGCATGACCCACTTTCTCTTGAGATTCAGCTGATGAACAGATATCCTGACATTTTCCTTTAGAATTCACTGGTGTAATTCAGAATTCATTGTTCCATCAATGATGGCAAGTCGTCCCAGCCCAGATGCAGCAAAACAGGCCCAAACCATTTTACTATCACCCCCATGTTTCACAGATGGGATAAGGTTCTTGTGGAATGCAGTGTTTTCCTTTCTCCAAACATAACACTTTTCATTTAAACCAAAAAATCTATTTTCTCATCCAACCACAAAACATTTTTCCAATAGTCTTCTGGCTTGCCCACATGATCTTTAGCAAATGCAGACAGGCATGTTCTTTTTAGAGAGAGGTGGCTTTCTCCTTGAAACCCTGCCATGTACACCATTGTTGTTCAGTGTTCTCCTGATGGTGGACTCATGAACATTAACATTAGCCAAATGTGAGAGAGGCCTTTAGTTCCTTAGATATTACTCTGGGTTCCTTTGTGACTTCGTGGACCATTATACATCTTGCTCTTGGAGTGATCTTTGTTGGTTGACCACCACTAACAATGGTCTTGAATTTCCTCCATTTGTACACAATCTGTCTGACTGTGGACTGGTGGAGTCCAAACTCTTTAGAGATGGTTTTGTAACCTTTTCCAGATATGAAATATTGGATACCTTTCTTCAATAAATAAATAACCAAGTATAATATTTTGGTCTCATTTGTTTAAGTGGGTTCTCTTTGTCTACTTTTATGACTTGTGTGAAAATCTGATGATGTTTTAGGTCATATTTATGCAGATATATAGATCATTTTAAAAGGGCTCACAAACTTTCAAGCACCACAGTATCTGATTCATTTTATGACTCTGAATACATAAATAGAGTATCAGTTACTGCATGGCCCTGTCAATATCAGTCCATCACATGTAACAATAACATGAAATCTATATGTCCCCAACCAGAAATGTCAGTTCAGGGAAGCATCTGGAACTGAAAGCCTCCTCTAGCACTGGAGAGGACAGAAGCTGAACAAGACTGGACATATTCCAGTGATGGATTTGCTCAATTTTAATTTTTCTGTTATGTCTATCATAAGTATAGAAATTTGTGCCATTTATCCTTGTGACTCATGGAAATAATCACAGTTTTATGTGTACCATTCACTTCACTTAGCCAAAGCTCAGTAAGATATGTGACACCATCTCTGTCTACTGAGGTCATCACAGATTAGCTGTCTACTAGAAGAAAATCACCTGCTGACATGCACTCATACAGTCTCCTTTCCACATCATAATGTTGGTGAGAATGTAACCATGACACATTTCTGTGGCCTTTAGTTACAATTTACTCTGGGGAATCCCTTTTTGAATTCTCTTATTTATGACCTATGCACAAATTGAGGAGGTTTAAATCTTGGGAGTGTCTACTTTAAAGGGCAATTTATTTTAATTATCTCATGCTTTAGCACTAAATTAAAGTTTTTGGACTTTTAATTTGAAGAACTGTCAGGAAGTCCCTCTGAAGGTCTGGCAGAGTTTTCCCCCAGACATATAACAGCTGCACAATTTTTCATAAGCTTACTGACATTCTCTTTGGGAATGATATTAAAAACCTTGGCCTCATCAGTCAGGCTGGGGTTATTGCATAGGTAAAAGTGTCAGAGCTATATAAGAACAAAGAGGGGGAAAAAAACTAACAAGCTATTATAGCTCACCAGATCAGAGATCACTGTTTACTTGCAAAACCTTAACCAAGAAAATGTTGGGCATTCCCAATGCATTGCAGTGAATTATCAAGGAGGAGGATTTGCAAAAAGGGTGTGTAAAAAGTGAAACTGAGACTTTCAGTTTCAGTGGTGAATATTGCTACAACTGGTCCAGAAAGAAAGCTGATTGCATCCCTTTTTTCTGACTGCAGGATGTTGATCTTTAGAAAAAAATGACCCAGCCAGTAATGTAGCTTTTATCTGGGAGACTTATGACTGAGATTCAAAGCCACCCTGCTATGCACATCAAAATCAGCAGGGAATATTTCCAGCAGGTTCCTCACTCCCGGTTCTTTTATTCAGTAGGGGACCAGACGTGATACACTCCACTCAGCCCCTAACAGTATGCAAGCATTCAGACAAAGAAATCTATAGCCAAAATAACTCTATTGTGTTTGCTCATATTTGAGGGTTAGTTGGAGAATTAAATAGAATTGTTTTCCAGATCAATAATAGGAATAAGCTTCTACGTACACAGACTGCAAAACCTAAATCTGCAGATAAAGATGTTTGAACTTCAGGGACTATTAGGAACTATTAAACAAACTGCTACAGAAAACTATTATGGTCTCAACAGATTACTCCAGCTTTAATGGGTTTACATAATGAGTCTTAATGAATCAACTTACTGAAGAGAAGTGAAATACCACTGTAATTCCATGTAGAGCTTAACTGTAGTAACTTCAGAATTCAGGGTGAAACTCCAGAAATTCATGGTGAAACTCTATGAAGGGCCTGTTGAGTGTGAGTAGATGGGGCACTCTTGAGAGGCTGAACTGAACTCAGTTCAAATCAACTGAAGGTCCAGGACTCCTTCAGAGCAGTATACATTTATTTTTGCATTATATTTAATATTGGATTTACAGGATATGTATTTAAGCAGAAATTAAGACACAAAGTTATGAAGCCGAAAATGCTGTCTCTTAGTGGACACCAACATGACAGTATGACTATGACAGTTTCTAAAAAAAAAAAAAAAAAAAAAGGAAATATTCTGATTTTAATTTTACAGTTTATCATAATTATTTTGATGACACATTCCTCTATTAGTCTTATGTTTGTCTTGCTCTAAAGTAGCAGCTTGTTTGCAGCAAGCATGGTCCTTGGTGCATTATTGGCTGTGCATCTTCCTGCACACTATTCCCTTTTCCTGCACACTTTCCTATCCTTTTGTTGAGGAAAAAAATTTGTTATTTGTTTTCATTTTGAAGAGAGTGGAATTTGTACAATTTTGCAGTAATGTGACAGCCACTTTTCAGAGGAGTGTTTTAAAACTTGGGGGTGTTTGCTGCCAGAATAACTTTTTACCTCAGACAATGTGATTCCATCTTGGTTTCTTCATCAGTAATTATTTGAATCAAACAGTGTAATATTTAAAATTAATTATAAGCCTACCATCAGCACCACTGACAAATGACCTTGGCTCAAACATACGGCGTAACACCAAAGACACGACATCTCATCATCTGTTATCTTCCTTGTTAATGTGGACAGGCGTGGGTGAAGATGGCCATAAAATTCATCCACCGTTGAAAAAAAGGGTCTTGTTAAACTCTTTGCTGTTCTCCATATTTAGTTAGTGAGCCAAGCTACTGTCATGTTAGATTAGATTCAGCGGGGCGTGGCTGATACAGCTACTGGTTTTTGTGTAATCCAGTCAACTTCAACATGCTGTCACTCTGATCTGTTTTCAAAGGAAATACATCAACATACAGAATCGAATCGCAGCTTCAAGCCATTTCATGGGGACTTAAATCAACTTAAAAGTGTTGCCTGTGATTTTGGTGGAAATTAGCTTACTTATCATACAACATACTTACAGTGAGGGAAAGTGATTTTGTATGTTTGCCCACTGACAAAGAAATGATCAGTCTATAATTTTAATGGTAGGTGTATTTTAACAGTGAGAGACAGAATAACAACAAAAAATCCAGAAAAACACATTTCAAAAAAGTTATAAATTGATTTGCATTTTAATGAGTGAAATAAGTATTTGATCCCCTATCAATCAGCAAGATTTCTGGCTCCCAGGTGTCTTTTACACAGGTAACGAGCTGAGATTAGGAGCACTCTCTTAAAGGGAGTGCTCCTAATCTCAGCTTGTTACCTGTATAAAAGACACCTGTCCACAGTAGCAATCAATCAATCAGATTCCAAACTCTCCACCATGGCCAAGACCAAAGAGCTGTCCAAGGATGTCTGGGACAAGATTGTAGACCTACACAAGGCTGGAATGGGCTACAAGACCATCGCCAAGCAGCTTGGTGAGAAGGTGACAACAGTTGGTGCGATTATTTGCAAATGGAAGAAACACAAAATAACCGCCAGTCTCCCTCGATCTGGGGCTCCATGCAAGGTCTCACCTCGTGGAGTTTCAATGATCATGAGAACGGTGAGGAATCAGTCCAGAACTACACAGGAGGATCTTGTTAATGATCTCAAGGCAGCTGGGACCATAGTCACCAAGAAAACAATTGCTAACACACTACGCCGTGAAGGACTGAAATCCTGCAGCGCTCGCAAGGTCCCACTGCTCAAGAAAGCACATGTACAGGCCCGTCTGAAGTTTGCCTGAATGATTCAGAGGAGAACTGGGTGAAAGTGTTGTGGTCAGATGAGACCAAAATTGAGCTCTTTGGCATCAACTCAATTTGCCGTGTGTGGAGGAGGAGGAATGCTGCCTATGACCCCAAAAACACCATCCCCACCATCAAACATGGAGGTGGGAACATTATACTGGGGGTGTTTTTCTGCTAAGGGGACAGGACAACTTCACCGCATCAAAGGGACGATGGATGGGGCCATGTACCGTCAAATCTTGGGTGAGAACCTCCTTCCCTCAGCCAGGGCATTGAAAATGGGTCGTGGATGGGTATTCCAGCATGACAATGACCCAAAACACACAGCCAAGGCAACAAAGGAGTGGCTCAAGAAGAAGCACATTAAGGTCCTGGAGTGGCCTAGACAGTCTCCAGACCTTAATCCCATAGAAAATCTGTGGAGGGAGCTGAAGGTTCGAGTTGCCAAACATCAGCCTCGAGACCTTAATGACTTGGAGAGGATCTGCAAAGAGGAGTGGGACAAAATCCCTCCTGAGATGTGTGCAAACCTGGTGGCCAACTACAAGAAATGTCTGACCTCTGTGATTGCCAACAAGGGTTTTGCCACCAAGTACTAAGTCGAAGGGGTCAAATACTTATTTCCCTCATTAAAATGCAAATCAATTTATAACTTTTCTGAAATGCATTTTTCTGGATTTTTTTTGTTGTTATTCTGTCTCTCACTGTTAAAATACACCTACCATTAAAATCATAGACTGATCATTTTTTTATCAGTGGGCAAACATACAAAATCAGCAGGGGATCAAATACTTTTTTCCCTTACTGTACATTATCAAACACATCCGACAGTGTTTCCTACAAAGACACATCCGCAAAACACATGCATGCTTATTACAAAAAAGTATTTTGACTTAAAAATCACTGATCTCAATTTTAAAAGAAATTAATACAAACATTAGGTAGGGGTAGCGTGATAAGAGAAAAATATCATGTCACAATTCTCAAAGGCATTTCTATGATACACAGTATAGGCCTGTGTTTGTGTGTGTGTGTTAACATTAAAACAGTAGTGATGCATAAAAATGTTTGATTATACTTTATTTAATGGCTACAAAAATTGCATTTTTATCTAAAAACTAATTTTTATACTACTGAAGTAAAGATGAAGTACAAAAGATGAAGTACAAAATATTAATATCACTTTAGCTGCTTCTTGTCAGTTTGCAATTATTTAAATTTTTTGATAAAAAAAAAAAAAAATATATATATATATATATATATATATATATATATATATATATATATATATATATATATATATATATATATGATATCACAATAAACTTCTCAGAATATCTCAGAAAAGTGCATTAAGACAATGTACCTTGACTGCTGATTACTGTAGTTCCTGATTAACTGCATTCATTTTAATTTATGTATCTTTGCTGGAGCAGTATTTCCCACCACATCGGCTTATTTTTTCTGGCATGGTGCCAGTTCCTGAAGGTTGGGTGTGTGAGTGTGTCTGAACACATGAATACATATGTGTATGTGACTGAAATTTATTTAAGCCATCAAGTATCCCATTATAAGGCTAGCTGGCAACTAATTCCATCAGTTTGCATACAGTTTACCAGTCAGAAGCGTGGCCTACCTGCTAAGCCTCTATCTCACCATGCAGCCACCCTGGAGCTCTCAGCATTATAAATAATCTAAATAGAAATAAACAAACACTAAGATGCGCCTCAGAACATATTTCTTTAGCTTCCGTTTGCTGGATGGGAATGTAGCAAGCTTCAGGCATGCAAGAGGAAAGGAGGGAGGGGGGGAGAGGAAGAGAGAGAAAAGAGAGATAGGGTAGTGGAAGATGGGATACATAGGAACAAATAAGTGACTGCAGTGTGTATCATCTGTGAACACAATCTACCCTTGGGCTCTAATCATTTTCATGGCTAAGCCTGTACATCCAAGAAATAAATCTCTTCACCACTAAAGCTCAAATACAGAGCAAGAGCAAACACATTTTTCATGCAATCATGTCAATTTGAAGTGCAAAAGCAATTATGAATGTTATAACATGACATAATATAATGTATAACATATAACATGAATGAACGACTTATCATCCAGTGGAGGACCTGTGCTGAGGAATGGTGCTGACTGAGGTACATGCTCATTTCACTGAGCCGGTCTGTTCTCTGTAAAATGTTTTAGAAAGGTCAAATGCTTATATAGCAGCTTGATATCCATAGGAGAAATAACATGAACATCACACATGAGCCTACTCTCATCATATCACCAACAAAAATCTACAAAGCTATATTGTTATTGCCTCTTTCATCGGTTTAACGTGCATTTTGCTCCTATATAAAGTAAATTATATTCTGAGGATAGCCTACTTTTCAGAGATGATATCTCAGAAAATCCATTCAGAAACACATCATGTCCCCTCCACTACTCTTTGCGAGACTCAGATAACATTGAACCAACTAAACCCAAGTCAAAGTGAGTGAAGTGGTACAGCTTCTTTTCATTAGAATGAATAAGACATTCACTCCCTTACAACACCATCCAAAGGCAATGCCGGTTCACTCTGAACACATATGCATATTCATGCAGTCTTGACAATGACAGACATCATCCCCATGATGAGATCTTTAGAATGGAGCACAGCAGCTCATGACACATTAGACAACTGAAATACACCAGGCTAAAAGTATAATCTTTGTGCTGTTATCTTGTCATGATGTGATGCACACAGACAAACATCCAGAGGTACAGGAGTGAGAAGAACATGTTTTTTGTTCAACACAGTTTTACTATCCTGACAAGAGGCAGAATTACAAAGAGAGCCAATTAGATTTAAATTCATGCTCCACAGTGATTACTTTTAGTCTGGATATTTGAAGATATTCATGTATCAAGAGAGATAATGCTCATATTATGCATACGTAAGTGGTCTAAATCATTCCCAATTTTTTACGATTTTCTACAAAGATTGTGGCTGTAATTGGAATATGAACGTCTCGAAGGACTTTAGCTCTGCCTTAACTTTTAGTTATGCTAATGTAGAGTTTCCAGAGAAATAACAATCAAAGTCCATGTAATTCACAGCTCAGTGCACTTGAGATGTTTTATATTTGACATTATCTACATTACCACACAGCTTCATCAGCAACCATAAGAGGTCAGCTTGTATGTATTCTTAGATTTGCTCCATTTAGGTTTCTAATTACTTGCACAGATATACAAGTTAGACAGCTAGGTTGGTAAGGCAGGTAGGTTGATAGATTGATTGATAGATGATAGGTAGGTAGATCATTTGGTAAAAAACTGTCAGTGAAAATCCTATACCCCACCTCCTTGTCCATCCTCCACAAATGTCTGAGAATTTCTGCAGGTCACATGACTCAGAGTTATATTTGTAGAAAAGATTTGTAGTGGCCAAGCAGAAAAGGAAAAACTATAGTCCCTTGAGGGGCCCCTTGGTTTGCTCACGCCCTTTTCTGATAACCAGTTCTGTAGCCTAACAGAGTAAGGTCTGCTAGTCAGATAGTCTCTGATCCATGCAATCCTCGAGGCAGGCAACTGCATTCACACTGTTGCTTTCCTTGCACTGCTGGCTAGATAGTGTTGAACGCACTGGAAAAGTGTGACTACACATAATCCGCACAGTGTTACCAGTAAACCCTATACAGCATATACAGCAGATCCCTGGATTGTCCACACTGATATGGAGCTGATTTGAAAACAGCAGGCAGTCCAGTGATGGATTAACCAGTTGACTGAGATGGAGTAAGTCAAGCCTCTTAATCATCTTCGCAACATCAGTGCGCAGTGCCACCAGCCTGAGGCCTGCTAATTGTCCCTTTTGGTATTGGGAGCACAGTACAGTGGCTAGAGCACTGTACACAACTGGTTGGCAAAAGCCATCAGTACTGACGCTGATGTTTTGTGGCTCTGTGGACTGGATTAAGTCAGTTTAGCATTTCGAGAGACTTGACTGTCTGTGATAGTGACTGTTGTTGCTGTGGTGTTCTGTGGTCCATGGCATCCTTGGAGCACACAAACCAGTATCTCACTTTCTTTGTTCCTAGCAGCACTAACTGTACTGTGTTGAAAGCAATGGACAAGTGTGACTACACTTAATGCACAACCTCTGCATCATATAGATCACTGCATCATCCACACCAACATGGGGCTGACAGACAAACTGCAGGGGCCCCAATGATGGATTACCCAAGGGTCTTAAGTCAACCAAGGCTAGCCTATAAAGTGTCTTCATAATAGGAGATGTGTGTGCTACCAGTTTGTGATTACTGAGGCATGCAAGTTGTCCATTCTTTGCTATTGGGACAATGAACAATGCTTTCTGCAGTACAGAAGCTTTGTCCAGGCCATCAGTAATGCTGGGATGGTATAACAGGGAAGCTGTAAGGGGGTCAGGAAGTAAGTGATTGTGTGGAATAATGATGAAAGGCTGTTGAAAATTGGAATGCATAAGGACTGACTGACTGACTGACTTATCGTCCTCATACTATTCCTCTGAACTATCATTCTTATATGAAGGAGGCATTACGTTTCCTTTTCACATGCTTCACCTCCTTCCTATCTTCCTTCCTAAAGGCCCCCTTATTCATAAGAACCTCAGAATCACAGGTTATCCAGGGTTTGTTGTCAGGAAAACAGTATTAGTATTTCCATGGTGGGAATCAGGGGTGAATAAATCACTAGATTGGATGCCAGGGACAAGCGGATTACATATCCGGGCTATTAATTTTTCATTCACAGTTGTCTACCAGAAAAGCAGGTTCAATAAGATGTTAAAATAACACTAGAATTTTTATGCATCTGCCATATTATTTATTTAAAAAAAAAAAAAAAAAAAAACCCTCAACCAGCAACCAGAGAAAGAAAAAAAAAACCCTCAACTCCCTAATGACTTTTGCAAAAGAAAACATTTTATTTGATACGTTATTTGAAACGTGGATATGGTCCGGTTGTTGGTAGAAATTAGTTTTACTAAACATATTAATTAGCTTGAATGGATGCTAGATAATAATTCCAGAATTCTGGGATTCTTAAAAATGTGTTTTTCAGGAATTATGAAAATTGATCGAAATTCAGAACACTCAGTCAGCTTGTATTTAAACAATTCACTGAGTGAAAATGAAGACATTAGGCAGACTCAAATGACGTGTGATGAAAGAATATGATGAGAAACTATACATGAAAAAGCTACATAATTAGTTCAGCATACTTTTGAGTTAAATTACATTAGCTGCTTTTCTTTTTAGCCTAGGTACTAGGACCTCATGAAACTGGGCAGTACACTGGAGCTTTCCCTTATCCTGTGGGCTAGCTTTTAAATGTATGATTTGTCCACCTTTTAGGAATGGTGTTATCTACATCGATTTTGATGTAACAGCCTACCACAATATCAATATTTTACTCACAAATTTCACCAATGCATCAGTATGAACCTCCATGGCCTCCCAGTCCTGATCATAGGTTGCTACAAGACACTAGCCTTGTACAGTAGTAACAAGTCAAAGTTACATGTTTTTTGTTTTGTTAATGTTACATATTCAGCATTCCATGTCATGTCAACAAGAATGGCTGCACCACTTTCATCCAGTACAGATGGCTTTTGAAATGCATTAAAAACAATATAGTGTGCCAAGCAAGGGCAATTTTTCAAACCCTCATCCTTTTAAAATGAGAAGATACATTATGCGCAGCTACACTATAGATGTTTCTCTGGACCAATCCAATGCTTATTTATGTCTGCAAATGCAGCATAAGGTCTCACTTGTTACCTCCACACACACAGATAGCATTGACAGTTATTGCAAGGCTCTCTGAGAAAAAAAAGAAGTTTTGCTTACAAATAGGCAGAATGGTGGATTAGATTTTTTTCTCTTGCAGTTCAAGCAGATCTTTTCATCCAGAGGATGCCAAAAGATCAACATTTAAAGTTACAGAAAAACATCAATTTCTTTACTTCTTTTGATCCCCTACGCAACATAATTAAATCGCCTCCCTTTGGAAAGCAAAATGGCTGATTCAGCAAATCTTTTCAGCCTCAGTTGCTGGTTTGTTTTTCATTTTTGATTTTCAAATTCAGTATATACAGTAGAATATAATTTGAACAATTGTAATAATGAGATAAAAAAACTTTTCTTTTCCCCAGATGAGATGGCTGTTATTACTTTCAGTACAAATGAGTTGGACAATAATTTATGAGAAACATCCTCAAAACTGATAAACTGGTTTGATTTCAATATATACACTATATATATATATATATATATATATATATATATATATATATATATATATATATATATATATATATATATATATATATATATACAGTACTGTGCAAAGGTTTCAGGCAGTTGTGAAAAAATACTGTAAAGTAAGAATCCTTTCAAAAATAGACGTTAATAGTTTGCATTTTATTAATTGATAAATATAAAGTGAGTGAACAAGAGAAAAATCTACATCAAATCAATATTTGGTTTTGCCTTCAAAACAGTATCAATTCTTCTAGGTACACTTGCACAAAGTCAGGGATTTTGTAGGCATATAGTCAGGTGTATGATTAAACAATTATACCAAACAGGTGCTAATGATCATCAATTCAATGTAGGTTGAAATACAATCATTAACTGAAACAGAAAGAGCTGTGTAGGAGGAATAAAACTGGGTGAGGAACAGCCAAACTCAGCTAACACGGTGAGGTTGCTGAAGACAGTTTACTGTCAAAAGTCATACACCATGGCAAGACTGAGCACAGCAACAAGACAGAAGGTAGTTATATTGTATCAGCAAGGTCTTTCCCAGGCAGATATTTCAAGGCAGACATGGGTTGTCCAAGCTCTTTTGAAGACGCACAAAGAAACGAGCAACGTTGAGGACCATAGATGCAGGGATCGGCAAAGAAAACTTACTGCAGCAGATGAAAGACACATCAGCCTTACTTCCCTTTGCAATCGGAAGATGTCCAGCAGTGCCATCAGACTTGGCAGAAACCTGTGGGACCCTGGTACACCTATCACACAGAGCCCTGATCTCAACATCATCGAGTCTGTCTGGGATTACATGAAGAGAGAGAAGCAACTGAGGCTGCCTAAATCCACAGAACTGTGGTTAGTTATCCAAGATGTTTGGGCCAACCTACCTGCCGAGTTCCTTCAAAAGCTGTGTGCAAGTTTACCTAGAGGAATTGATGCTGTTTTGAAGGCAAAGGGTGGTCACACCAAATATTGATTCGATGTAGATTTTTCTTCTGTTCACCCACTTTGCATTTTGTTAATTGGTAAATATAAACTATTAACATGTCTATTTTTGAAAGCATTCTTACTTCACAAAATTTTTTCACATCTGCCTAAAACTTTTGCAGAGTACTGTATATATATATATATATATATATATATATATATATATATATATATATATATATATATATATATATATATATATAAATAAAAGATATCGGTCTTGGTATATGATGTCTTAAAGGATTTGAAGACACTCAGGGCTTAGCACAGAGCAATCTGTTCCAGCATCTGTTGTTGCTGCATAGACTACATACATACAAAATATTTGAGGATTCCAAAATGATGGACCACAACAATGTTACTGCTTAGTGCCCAACAAAGATTCCTAACCCTAACCATGCTCTTATATGTTGTAAGCAGTGACACACTAAGTATATCTGCAATATCTCTTAAATCCAAAGAGAAGCACATTTGCTTTCTTTGTGTCATGCAAGCTCTCATCGTTAGGAGAGGCTGTACATTATTTGGAGTCCAGCATCAGAATGAGTCCACTGGCGCTATTATAGAGTAAGTTTGGTTTTCTGATAACGAGCCAAACAACAACTTGAACAAAGCTTTTCTGACTTCACCACCACTCTGGCTCACTGCAGTTATAACACACTTGGCTCAAGTTGCTCTTTCAACAGTCTGTTAATATTTAATCCAAGCCTTGTCACTGTCAATTTCTCTTGTTTTATTTCGGTCGCGACTCCATTAACAAAGTAGATGCGATGACACGTGAATTAATTCCAAAATGAGCCTTGTTTTGAGTTTCATTTTCTGATTATTTTATTGTGACAAGACATTTATGCATCCTCAATGAGACATTTTATATTGGCAGCACTAAATTAACTATAAATCCATCTGGCTATGGTTACTGCAAGCAGTCCTAGCTGTGCACAGTCAATAAGTGGAAAATAAGCCTACCAGTTATTGCGGAATAGTCAATTTTATGGCACATAATGTTGCCATTTACCTAGTTAGCTAATGTCAGACCTAGCAGCCTGCAGCAATATTCATTTTTATGTTACAATGTTCTCTGAATATATACAGTAAAGTGTGACAAGGTGAATAAAACTTTTTTTGATTTGTTTAAATGAACAGTGATATTGAGTTAATGTAGCTGCCAGTAGAATGATTGCATGATTGACATGAATGAATAGCAGAACCCAGCAGTCAATACAAATTCAACAGTTCATTATGTAAGGAATAATTGATGACAGGCCGTTGAATTATTAGAAAATAATGCACCGCCCGAGGTGGTGATGCGACGCGAAGTGGAGTGTTCATTATTTTAACTCGCATAATTTTTCTAATAATTCAACAGCCTGTCATCAATAATTCCTTACATATTTCTGGAAAATTTTTATAATTCCTTACATATTTCTGGAAAAAATGTTAGATCTGTGTGCTGTGGTGGACAGTAGTCTAACTTTTCCGTTATTTCAGTTAACTTGGCGAAGTGATATGGAACTGTAATGCGGTCAAGAACTGACTGGAACTACTTTTGCTATGCATTTACTAAAAAAATTGCACACCTCAGAACGTCTGTCAGCATATATCAGAATCGAGAATTCAACAGCGCTGTGGTATAATCAGAAATAACAGACCTCGGAATGGCTGATCAAATTTAAGCATCCCATGTAGTAAATCCCACATTTGTAGTCATGTAATAAAAGTGCATTAGTTACAGGGAGCCCCAACAAAGACCTATATCTGAATGCAGCTGAAAAAGACTTGCAACCAATCAAGGACAAATGTGAACACAAATGGAAACTAGTGCATAGATGATGATGCACAATATCCTGGAAAAGACATTTGCTGGAAAAGAATTTAAAGGGCCTATATTGTGAATTTTTTTTCCCTGTTTATGGAATATAAAAAATGCAGAAACACCCAGAAAATGTGCAATCTGTGAACCTTTCCTGAAAACTCTATGTTTCCATGCCAAATAAAATGACAGACTTTAGCACCCAGAAGATATGTCCATCCATCCATTTTCTGTACTGCTTATTCTACACAGGGTCACGAGGAGCCTGGAGCCTATCCCAGGGAACTCAGGGCACAAGGCAGGGGACACCCTGGATGGGGTTCCAACCCATCGCAGGGCACAATCGCACATACATTCACACACTATGGACAATTAGGAAATGCCAACCAGCCTACAACACCCGTCTTTTGACTTGGGGAGGAAACCGCAGTACCCGGAGGAAACCCCTGAAGCACTAGGAGAACATGCAAACTCTGCACACACAAAGGCCAGAGGTAGGAATCGAACCCCCAACCCTGCGAGGCAAATGTGCTGCCCACTAAGCCAACATGCCCCCTCAGAAGAGATATGCATCTGAATAATTAAATTAACATATGGCAGAGCCGACACACAGACACACGAATATATGACAGTGCACACTATAAGTAACATGACAATTATTCACTGAACAATTTTTCAAGCTATTCATTTCATATATCACATTGGTGATTATTGATTAGCAGTTTTTGATAAAACTGCTTGCTTGTGTCTCTGTGGACAACAACTGTGAAACAGCTGTGGACAGTTATGGACTGGAGCATTTGTACTTTGAACAACACATTTAGCATTTTCTCTGCCTTAGGCAGAGGAAACAATTTGTTTTTATAAATCTTTTTTTCTTTCTGGCTGCTATGACTTTCTAATGTGTGAACATTCTGCTTGACAAAGCCTTCATAAGAGTGACACTTAAATTGATTGATATGCTATTTGACTGTTGGGAAACATGTTGTCATAAACTTAAACACATTTCTTACACTTCTGTCACAAGATATCGACTATGTTTTTATGCCTTTTATAATGGAACAGCAATAGCTTGAAAAGCTCAAAATATGAAAGTCAACTGCTGTTTATGCGTCCCCAGAAAAGATGAACAAGTTGAAAATGTTTCACTCTGTATATTCACATGGACAGTTTCCTTCACCTCAGGATGTCAGGATCACAAGAGTGCAGTTTACTTCTGATTTAACTCCTCAGCACGTTACAAAGCTTTTCACGAGCTCAGGGAGTACACTAAACTGTGGAGTGCTTTGGCTCAATACGACTACATTCAACAGTATGAATCACTGCCAAGAAATCTATTCTATTTAGCAAAAATAATACAATACTGTATTGTGTTCAGTTGATATTTATCCAATAACACATTATTATTTTTTATTTTTTAATGTGTATTCACACATTAATACAGCGTTAACTGTTTTCATGTGTTAATTATTAACCCCTAATAATGAGTTCTGTTCTGTATTGATGTTGATACTGCACTCGAGGAATAATTATTTGTAGAGGGTAAAGACAACCCAATTTAAAAATCGAGCAGCAAAATGGTTAAAAACCAATATTGGCATTGAAAATCAATGCACATGACAATCAATGAACACTCCCTGGTTCACATACTCTCGGTGTTTGAGAGAGACAGAGCGAGCTTGCAACACAATGTCAAATGTTTGGGGATACATCAGCTTCAATAAATGCTAAGCAATAAATTTAAACAAAAGCACTGATATATACAAAACTTGCAACACAAGCCATAAAATACACTTGAAACAATTTAGTTCCTGCCATCGCTTATGATATAGCAGCTTTAAACATTCGTTCTCTGGCCAGCCTCTTTTTTTTCTCTCTTGAAGTTAACAAGACAACAGCTTGTCATGTTACCAAGAAATCGGAAAGCACAAAGCCTTCTGTCCTTGAAGACTCTCCCATGGAAAACATCCATCATGAATCATATTGAATTGAGCATGAATCATATCGGTGCTGAACCGAATCGTAGTGGATAAGTAGTGAAGTGAAGTTTATTGAATCTATACTTGTTTAACTGTTTCGTTTTTGCTATGTATCGTATATGTACCTGACAGATTCACACCCCTAATCATTTTATTTGACTTTTATTATTGTTATTATTATTATTATTATTATTATTATTATTATTATTATTATTATTATTAACAACAACAACAATAATAATAATGGAAAATATTTGCTTTTGTTATAAAATGTTGATGAAAAATGACTAAAAAATCATAACTAATAAGAAAAAATAAAAAATCTTTTCACTTCTCTTTTTCATATAAGACAAAAATACTTTCATGTCATTTCATAGGTTTTAACATGACCATCATATAAATCTCTTAACATTGTTTTGTTAAAGATTAATGGGTAACACTTTATTTGGATAGAGGAAGAATGCACTCTGATGACTTCAGGAAGAGCCGGATTATGTTGAGACATAGCAGATCAGTCACTTATCCTTCTTTCAAAAGTGCCAGTAGCGAGAAATCCAAGCACAGACAAAACTTGGACATGCACAGGAAAGGCACAGGATCTTTTTGTCAGCCAAATTAATGCTGGCACTAAGGTGTGGCACTGCCATGGCAAACGGAATCAACTTATGAGCTAGCTTTTATCTTCCAAAAATAAATAAATAAATACATTATACGGGTCACTAAATATCCGGTCCCTCCTAAGCACAGCATGTGCTCTTCCAGTAATATCAATTCTGCCATTTGCACCACCTCTGCTTACATCTACCATATGTACAGGTGCATCTCAAAAAATTTGAATATTGTGGAAAAGTTCATTTGTTTTCTGTAATTTAATTCAAAAAGTGGAACTTTCATATATTCTAGATTCATTACACATAAAGTGAAATAGTTCAAGCTTTTTTTGTTTTAATCTTGATGATTACAGCTCATGGAAATGAGATACTGGACAAATACAGTATCTCAAAAATATTAGAATAAAGAATTAATAATACAGCAATGTTGACCTGAGAAAGCTCTAATCAGCTAATTAACTCAAAACACCTTTTTTCTCAATACACTGTTTCTCAGTGGTCCAAAGTCCTGTTTTCAGATGAAAGTAAATTTTGCATTTCATTTGGAAATCAAGGTCCCAGAGTCTGGAGGAAGAGTGGAGAGGCACAGAATCCAAGTTGCTTGAAGTCCAGTGTGAAGTTTCCACAGTCAGTGATGATTGTGATAAATCACTTCATGCTTCCATCTGCTGACAAGCTTTATGGAGATGCTGATTTCCTTTTCCAGCAGGACTTGGCACCTGCCCACAGTCCCAAAACTACTAGTAACTGGTTTTCTGACCATGGTATTACTGTGCTTGATTGGCCAGCCAACTGGTGTCTGCCTGACACCAGACCCAACAATACAGACAAGCTGAAGGCTGCTATCAAAGCAACCTGGGCTTCCATAACACCTCAGCAGTGCCACAGGCTGATTGCCTCCATGCCATGCCGCATTGATGCAGTAATTCGAGCAAAAGGAGCCCTGACCAAGTATTGAGTGCATAAATTAACATACTTTTCAGAAGGTTGACATTTCTATATCATAAATTCTTTAGTCTAGGCGCAGTTTCCTTAGCGGTCTGTCTACTACCAAGCCTTTGTTCATCATGTTGTTTTCATGGTTTTTGATCCCTGTTTCTGTCCTCATGTTTTAAAATCTTGCCTAGCCCAGTTCATGTTGTTTGTTGCTCGCCTGACCCTCGCCTGTTTGTTGTCCACGATATCTGCCTTATGATTTGGATTGTACAACTGGTGTTCCTAATACTCTGCCAGTTCCTAATAAACTGACTAGGTGGATGCAGTGGACTTTCTCATGCAGTGGAAAGTTCATACTGTAACACTAGACAGTTCATCGCTCTTAAGGTTAAGTATCTGTACACACTTTATAGAATATCAAGTTGTCTGTTTTTTATATTATTATTATTTTTTTTATAATTAAAATATATATACAGGTGCATCTCAATAAATTAGAATGTCGTGGAAAAGTTCATTTATTTCAGTAATTCAACTCAAATTGTGAAACTCGTGTATTAAATAAATTCAATGCACACAGACTGAAGTAGTTTAAGTCTTTGGTTCTTTTAATTGTGATGATTTTGGTTTACATTTAACAAAAACCCACCAATTCACTATCTCAACAAATTAGAATATTTCATAAGACCAATAAAAAAAACATTTTTAGTGAATTGTTGGCCTTCTGGAAAGTATGTTCATTTACTGTACATGTACTTAATACTTGGTAGGGGCTCCTTTTGCTTTAATCACTGCCTCAATTCAGTGCGGCATGGAGGTGATCATTTTGTGGCACTGCTGAGGTGGTATGGAAGCCCAGGTTTCTTTGACAGTGGCCTTCAGCTCATCTGCATTTTTTGGTCTCCTGTTTCTCATTTTCCTCTTGACAATACCCCATAGATTCTCTATGGGGTTCAGGTCTGGTGAGTTTGCTGGCCAGTCAAGCACACCAACACCATGGTCAATTAACCAACTTTTGGTGCTTTTGGCAGTGTGGGCAGGTGCCAAATCCTGCTGGAAAATGAAATCAGCATCTTCAAAAAGCTGGTCAGCAGAAGGAAGCATGAAGTGCTCCAAAATTTCTTGGTAAACGGGTGCAGTGACTTTGGTTTTCAAAAAACACAATGGACCAACACCAGCAGATGACATTGCACCCCAAATCATCACAGACTGTGGAAACTTAACACTGGACTTCAAGCAACTTGGGCTATGAGCTTCTCCACCCGTCCTCCAGACTCTAGGACCTTGGTTTCCAAATGAAATACAAAACTTGCTCTCATCTGAAAAAAGGACTTTGGACCACTGGGCAACAGTCAGTTCTTCTTCTCCTTAGCCCAGGTAAGATGCCTCTGACGTTGTCTGTGGTTCAGGAGTGGCTTAACAAGAGGAATACGACAACTGTAGCCAAATTCCTTGACACGTCTGTTTGTGGTGGCTCTTGATGCCTTGACCCCAGCCTCAGTCCATTCCTTGTGAAGTTCACTCAAATTCTTGAATCGATTTTGCTTGACAATCCTCATAAGGCTGCGGTTCTCTCGGTTGGTTGTGCATCTTTTTCTTCCACACTTTTTCCTTCCACTCAACTTTCTGTTAACATGCTTGGATACAGCACTCTGTGAACAGCCAGCTTCTTTGGCAATGAATGTTTGTGGCTTACCTAGTAAACCAAACTGAGAGACCATTTTGAAGGCTCAGGAAACCTTTGCAGGTGTTTTGAGTTGATTAGCTGATTGGCATGTCACCATATTCTAATTTGTTGAGATAGTGAATTGGTGGGTTTTTGTTAAATGTAAACCAAAATCATCACAATTAAAAGAACCAAAGACTTAAACTACTTCAGTCTGTGCGCATTGAATTTATTTAATACACGAGTTTCATAATTTGAGTTGAATTACTGAAATAAATGAACTTTTTCACGACATTCTAATTTATTGAGATGCACCTGTATATATATATATATATATATATATATATATATATATATATATATATATATATATATATATATATATATATATATATATATATTATTATTTATAATTTAATTGGATTGTCCAGGGGGGCTTGGTGGCTTAGTGGTTAGCATGTTTGCCTTGCACCTCAGAGATTGGAGGTTTGATTCGGTATTTGCATGTTCTCCCGCTGCTTTGGAGGTTTCCTACGGGCACTCCGGTTTCCTCCCCCAGTCCAAAGACATGGGTTGTTTGGCATCTCTAAATTGTCCATAGTGTGTGAATTTGTGTGCGACTGTGCCCTACGATGGATTGGCACCCCATCCCGGATGTCCCCCGCCTTGTGCCCTGACTCCCCTGGCTCCAGGCTCCCCGCGACCCTGTGTAGGATAAGCAGTACAGAAAATGGATGGATGGATGGATTGTCTGGATTGTCCAGTCTCTAGCTGTTGATATTTATTTGATAATAGATTAACTATATACTCATCCTATTTGCTTTATTTGAATTGTCCAGTTTATAGCTTTGGATATTTAGATCATCAGCTTGTCCATAGTCCCATAAAATTTTTTAATTCATATAGACTCTACTGATACATTTTATGACATGGTGCTGAAATATAAATAAACATGATCTGGCATGTTAAGAATCAGTTGATTCAAGTCTGTCGATGGTTTGTAGAGTCTAAAGTGGACTATCCAAATGAAGTGTTAGTGATTTATGCAATGATGTTTTAATGGGTTCTGAAAGCTCAGTGTAGATAACCTTCAAATAAAGTGCTACCGACCATTCCATGTCTGTTGAGACACTGATCAATGTGGCATGACGCCAGTTGTAAAGCTGCCTGACTCAATGATTATATGACTATCATCAGTTGTAGATAATACTGCACACAAAGGCCAAAGCTCTGCACATAAAAGGACGTGTTGTTTTACATGTTATGATTGTTAGAAATGTGTTGTTATTTTCCAGTGGTTTATATCCAGTGGTTTATAAAGATGTGAACAGTACTGGTTTATCACCCAGACTTCCAAACAGCATTAAAACAAATAACCATGCTAATCTAACATGCTACAGCTTTGATGTGTTTAGACAACAAATATTTTGTATAATAAAGCTTAGCTTCATGTGAGTCTGCATTACAGATATGAAATGAAGAGAAATGGCATAACTCCACCAGCGTTTAACTGAATTAAGTGGGCCATGTTAAGTGCTTGTAGGCAGGCCACTAATTAAGTGCTACCTAGCAGAATATGAGAGTCATTAAAAACCTAATAACCACAATTAAATACTTTGTAAGGATAAAGCTATTTGGATGGTCCAATTTTGATCATCAACTGATTTAATTGCCAGTTAAATGTCACTGAACTGCCACGTGTGTCACTTCATAGTTCCATTAAATATATGAAGTGATATTAATCTGATGATTAAGTAAATGTCATCTTTGTCTTCACAACTATTTTACAGAAATTTTACATATTGTTTATCAACTAATGTAATAAGCTATCCATGTACCTCCTAGTAATATAACAGCATGTCCTAAAGTATTTTATTCTGCTTACACTACAATAAATTTCCAACAATTACACATTTTTAATTGTATTAAAATACTACACATCATATTATTGTCCAATATAAAGTAACAATATAACAGTTTTATACCACTGTTGCACTCTCAAACAAAACAGCCTCCTCTCCAGCCATGTTCCTGCCGGAGGCCCACGTGGCAACCTCCCCCTCCAGGCAAAAGTTCCGCTTCACCTTCCTGCTCCACCTCGGATGTCACTACGCCAGACTCCGCTTCGGACGTCGCACCACCTTCCCACTCTGCTGAGGATGTTGCTCCGCCATCCTGCTCGGTCGAGCACGTCGCTCTGCCATTCTGCTCGGTTGAGGATGTTGTTCTGCCTCCAAGCTCCGCTGAAGACATTGCTCCTTTTCTTTGTTTCACGCTGCATGTCGCTCTTCCTTTTTGCTCCATGTCGGACATCACTCCCCCCGCATGCTTCGTGGAGAGCGTCACTCCCCCCTCTGGCTCCATGGCTAGCGTCGCATCCCCCTCGGGCTCCACCTTCAGCTTCGTTTCGGTAGCCGCCGCTCCACGCCTGAGGCTGACGAGACAGTCCACCCCTCTCTGCTCATGCCTGAGGCCGACCAGGCGGCCCACCCCGCTCTGCTCACGTCTGAGGCTGATGTTTTGTTACGATTTCCCCTCGCACCGATAGCCGATGCGCGCAGCACACACTTCCGGGTTCAGTCACATTGACTATTTACTTCTCCACGTGTGTTTTTGTTTTGGTTCATGTCTTGTCTCCACCCCTGTTTTCTGTTCACTACTGATTGCATTTGTTATTTAAACCCCTTGTGTGCCTGTGTCCAACGCGAAGTATTGGTGCAGTTTCCTTAGCGGTCTGTCTACTATCATCGTGTTGTTTTCATGGTTTTTGATCCCTGATTCTGTCCTCGTGTTTTCGAATCTTGCCTATCCCAGTTCATGTTGTTTGTTGATCGCCTGACCCTCGCCTGTTTGTTGTCCCGATATCTGCCTTACGATTTGGATTGTACAACTGGTGTTCCTAGTATTCTGCCAGTTCATAATAAACTGACTTTTATCTGCATTTGCATCCCTCTTCGCCTCCATCACCCACGTTACGTGACATGCAGATGCATGTAAGGAGATGTTTAACATTTACTGAAGGAGACTTCAATGTCAGCACAGTGTCAGACTGTTCCTTTTCCAAGTCTTCAGGACAGAACATTTTACACTTTGTGATTTAACAACAACATGAATGACAAGCTGAATTTTTGGTCTTTTTAACTTGAGACAAGAGAGAGGCTGGTAAAGCATAGACTATTTGTAGCTGCTGTAATGTACTGTAAGTGATGACAGGAACAAACTTGTTCTGCAGATGTTCCACAACAATGTAACTAAAGGACACAGGAGCATGGTAAGTTAGCAAAAATGATCTGGCCAAAAATAAAGTGAGGCACATAACTCAATACAGTTTAAACTATACTGTCCTCATGACATAACTTATGGTTACATGTGAGGAATAATTCAATTTGTAATCATACATGTGAGAAGCAGTAGAAGTGCAATTTCCATAGTTTATCCTATTTAGTTGTCCTACATTTATACCCAACTGTATAGAAAATTTATGGTCATATTTAGTGATCTTTCTTGCCCTATTAGAAAGCATTATCTCATGCTACTTTGGGCAAAAAATAGCAGTTTATAAGACAGCTTAATGGGTTATAACTGACTGAACATGGTCTCAGATGAATAATTAGTGTATGAAACAGATGTTTTCTCACTTTGAAAAACAACTCATGCCATGAAACCAAACTAATATGCAGTGCACAATGTTTCTTTTATTTTTGTTTTTGCTTACTTTATTAAGAATTAATGTACTGTGTTAATAATGCTTTTACATGGATAGTAGTAGTGTCACCAGAATTAATAAAGCAATTTGAATCTGCTTGCAACTATTTTTTTGACCTAGTAGAGCTGTTAAATGCTACACTGTTTAAATTTCAAACAATATTTGAAAAAACGTATCTGCCCCATCCTGATTTCTTCTGTTTTTGTGTATATATCATATGAAATAATTTTAGATCTTCAAAGGAAATAAACATAAAACAAAGGCAACTAATTGCCCCCTTAAACTTAAAATCTGTTTGTGCCACCTTTAGCAGCAATAACTGCAACCAAATGCTTCCGATAACTGGAGATCAGTCTTTCATTTACTTCTAGGATTAGGATTTACTCCTATGCTTTGGATCATTGTCTTGCTGTATAATCCAGTTGCGCTTGAGTTTCAACTTACGGACTGAAGACTGGACATTCTCCTTTAGGATTTTCTGGTAGAGAGCAGAGTTCATGTTTCCCTCAATTATTGCAAGTTGCCCAGGCCCTGAAGCAGCACAGCATCCCCACACCATCACACTTCCACCACCATGCTTGACCGTAGGTATGATGTTCTTTTTGTGGAATTCTGTGTTTTGTTTACACCAGATGTAATGGGACCCCTGTCTTCCAAACAGTTCCACTTTCATCAATCCACAGAACATTCTCTCAAAAGGTTTGATGGTCATCAAGGTGTGTTTTGGCAAAATTCAGATGAGCCTTAATGTTCTTCTGGGTTAGCAGTGGTTTTCACCTCACCACTCTTCCATGGATGCCATTTTTGCCCAGTGTCTTTCTGATAGTGGAATCATGAACAGTGACTTTATTGATGAAAGAGAGGCCTGTAGGTCCTTTGATGTTGTCCTTGGATCTTTTGTGATTTCCTGGATGAGTAGTTGCTGTGCTCTTGGAGGACTTTTCTCACTCTCACTGTGGTCCACTGGAGTCCCAGAGCCTTTGAAATAGCTTTGTAACCCTTCCCAGACTGATGTATTTCAATCACCTTCTTCCTCATCATTTCTGGAATTTGTTTCAACGGTGGCATAGTGTGTTACTTATAGTGTGTAAGACCTTTTAACCAACTTCATGCTGTTAAAAAAGTGATATTTACGTGTTGATTTGATTGAACAGGGTTTGCAGTAATCAGGCCTGATTGAGTCTAGTCCAACTGAACCCCATTATGAATGCAGTTTCATAGATTTGGGGAATTAGTAACTACGGGGGCAAATACATTTTCACACAGGCCCAGTTGTATTGGATAACTTTTTTGCATCAATAAATAACCTTATCATTTAAATACTGTATTTTGTGTTTACTCAGGTTGCCTTTGTTTTATCTTAGATTTTGGTTTAATTTCTGAAACAATTTAGTATGAGATATACAAAAAATAAAAAAACAAAACAGTAAATCAGGATGGGGCAAATACTTTTTCACAGCACTGTATATGAAATCAATATATACTTGGTAAAATGATATTTTTGGTTAAAAGAGGGTATTGTGCATTGTATTTGACTGAAATGCTGGAAATAATAATAACATACCTTTATTTTGGTATTTAATGTATTCATTAAACAATCCAACTAACTAATTAATAGAAAAATATCTGTAGACTGGTCAATTATCACAATAATGATTAGTTGTAGCGCTAATAAACAGCACCCCTCCATATGTTTTATTCCATTAATAAAAGATTCAATCCCTTACCAGCCTTCTTTCTTGAGAAAGAGAATGTTAAATAAATGTTCATGTTAAATAAGCATCTCCTTAGAGAAATCTTCTGCAGAACAACTAATATAACAACACTTTTTAAAATTGTGAGTGTACAAGTCCCAGAGAGTAAGTTGTTACTGTAGAAATGATAATGTATTAGAACAAGCACATAATTATATAACTGTGAATTTGTCTTGCAGCCAGCACTATTGTCAGATCCACGCTGTTACAGAAAATTAATCAGCACCTTCCAACCAATCAGATTCAGGAATTCAGCATTTTTTTAAATAAAGTGTTGTGGTATATTATATACCACAATGCTATAGAATAACAGCGGTTATAATTAACAGTAACAAGTGCTGCAGATGTTGGTGTTTAAATAGAGAAAGCACTAATGAGCTACAGGTCCACGTGAGAAGTAACTATGGCAACAAACTAGCATTTAGGAGATTGAGACCTTTGGTTGCATGTTGGTGTTATAATATGATTCCAGTTGCTTTCTAGAGAAACAAGGATAACTTGACATGCCAGAACTGCAATACTGACCTTCTCCTTTGGTAATGGTGTGCTTTTTCAGGAAGTAGAAATACAAGTAATTATGCATCTTTTTCTGATGTTTTTTTCTTCTTCTCGATGTTCCCCCAATTAGACGCTCTTCCATTCGATGAAAAAAATATCAGCCTGCTTTTTGTAGCACATGCTGTGACAGATGAAAGCAATCGGCTTGTTCCAGTCTGCAGTCACCTTTCTCATCCTCTGCAACCTCTGTTTCGGTTAGGTCAGTGACCTTGCAGTGCATACTGGGAAGCTAGCCAGGCCAGGAGTGTCAGCTGTAATTATGAGTTGGACTGCATGAAAGCAGGTACTGGACTGCAGTGGGATTCTCGCTCATAAGACCAGGCTAAACAGAATGGCAATTCTTGTGTTTTTTATCTTCTGTTGCAGTCTAAATGTTACCATTACTATTGTTCAAACCTCAGGGTGGGTTTTGCTGTGTTGGCCCAGTGGTTGAACAGATTAAAGCTTATAGCGGACAGAGGAAATTGTCACTGAGAATCTTATACACCGGGGCCTCTGTCTGTCAGTGATAAGGGGAAGGGCCAGAAGGAAAAACATCACCATATTTGGACTCTCTTTTCAATCTTGCTTTAAATGTTGGACTGAAAAAGCCTTCTTCAAAACCATTAAAATTGTCCTGCCTCAATATGAAATCAAGTGTGAAGAATAATGCTGGGGGAAAAAAGAGTAGGACAGACATCTACATTGTCAGAGGGGAGGAGGATGTTATGCTTTTTTCATATTTCAAATGTGGTACAGCAAGAAAGGAATGATAGGGGACACATTGAAGAGCAGGATGAAAGAAAGAAATGGAGGAGAGTAGCACTGGAAAGTGGAGATGAAAGGACTTACAAGACCTGTGGATCTGCACTTAATGCGCTCATGTTTTGTGTGTGTGAAAGTGAATAAGAGAGAGAGAAACAAGAAGAGAAAAAGAAAAATGTGTATTAGTGAGAGGCTAACACTCTATGGAGTATTTGAAACACGCAGAATAACACAAATTGCTCACTTTGTGAGTTTGCCATCTACCATCTCTACAGAAAGGTGCAGTACAGAAAGGGCGTGGTCAATTCACCCAAACCTGAAAGTCACTTCAGAAACAGTGGTTGTGTGCTCAAATAAATATGACCGAAGGGGAGCTTCAACTTCAAAAGCATGCTTTCTCTATTTAAAGACAAAATTCTGTCATTACTCAGCCTCAGTAATAATAAAATTGATTGAAATTATTTCTCTATAACATATCCAGGACATTACACCTCCTAAGGAATCCTCAGCTAAGGAATGTTCTTCCACACTCACTTTCTAGTAACACTCTGGTTTAACATATATAAGAACATAATTCACAAACACTCTTTGTGAAGTCTTGCCAACTACCTAATTTCTGTAATTCTACCATGCCCCTGATCATTTCCTGTCTTTGGATCACTGATTTGGCCTTGCTGTTTTCAATGAATATTTGTCTTTTGACCCTTGCCTGTTTTTTTTTTTTTTTTTTAAATTATTTTTTACTTGGATTGTGTTTTGGAATAGATAAGAAAAGATAATAAGAAAGATAATAAGAAAGTTTTCCTAAATTATTGATAAAGCTGGTTTCATATTTAAGATGCACCGCACATTTACCTGTCCAATGAATTCAACATAAGCCCGTGAAAAGTTTTTTTATCCACAGATAAAAGTTATGAAAATAATGCACATTTATTTTACATTAATATTGTACAGTATATTGGACAGTTTTTCAACACATCTCACTGCCTTTAATAGGCAAGTCATACTGTGCTTGAGGTGTAATTCTGCATATGTGTGTTACACTCTTCTGGAACAGCACATTCCAAAGTCTCATTTAAATACTGGTTCCTTCTCCTCCTTACATGTGACATTATTCACAAAATTTTGTTGTAAATCACAAAAAGCACACTCACTAACTGCATGCACAATTGCTCTAATTGCACATGTAAATTAGCAGTCTTTCTTTGGGATCTTAGTAAATCAGGGCCTGGGTGTGTTATGGGTACTTGAAATGTATGCAGATGTAGAAGCAATGATGCTCCTGATAGGCAGGCTTAGGAGTGTAGCCGTGTGTATAAGTGTGCACCCCAAGCTGTGTCATAAGTGTTTCACAGAACAGAATATAAGCTATGTACCAGTCTGACCTTCATGCTCGCAAGCACTTATCACATTCCACTGACAGTCTTAATTGCCCTCCCATCTACCTCTCTCTCTCTATCGACTTCAGATTTGGTTAGCCACAGATATAGTATACAAATTTTCTCCTTTCCAACCACCAACAGTTACATTTAATAGAACATGCATGGTAAATTTACATAAGACCATCTAGCAGTAAGGTTCTGCATCTGTATTGTATTTGTAAATACTATATAAATATATAAATTTGGGCCTTGAACTGTATTGTTATATCGTTACATGCTATATACACACAAAACAAAGACATCAGACACCAATTCATCATAGGATGTGACATCTCACAGTTCCCATTTGCTTACATGGAAACATCCTTCTTTTATGTCCAGTATTTTTATTTAAATTTCTGATAACCAAAGGGGCTATTTAAAAAAAAAAAAACGTTTTTGAACATTTTTAGTTTTCCTTACCTTATATTTATCAAATTATGCTTTTTATTGTAATGCAGCACTGTCAAAACAAAGGACACCTCTAGCCAACAAAACTTTGTGCACAGGTTGGCTTGCTTATTTAAAATATTAAAGACTTTACCCTGTTTCAACATAAGCACATGTCCTGGTTGCTCCAAAACAAATGATTTCAGACACTGTGCTTTGAATAAAGAAAAACCCACCATAAAAACCTTCTGTGCTGACACAAATCAGCAGCTTGTGATAGCGGAGAGTGTGTGGGACAAGCAGCATTTAGACACAAGTAGGATAAAGCAATATTTTGGCACAAGTGTCTTGCTGTATTCATTATTTGCATGTGTATTTGAGTACACAGCTTTATAAAGTAACTCTCACTATCACGCCTGCTGATGTAAAGGCCAGATTAAAGCTGGTTTCACTTTTGACACAGCCATGAGTCTTTTATTTTGCATTCATATCATATTTTGCCCCCTTTTGTCCCTCACATCTTTAATTGAGCGTCAGGTAGTTCCGCTCTGCCTTTAAACTAATGGGTCAATTATTCACCAATAAAATGACAATATCACCGATGTTCACACACACACACACACACACACACACACACACACACACACACACACACATATATATGTGTGTGTGTGTGTGTGTGTGTGTGTGTGTGTGTGTGTGTGTGTGTGTGTGTGTATGAACAGGTGCTATATTTATTTACTTTGCACACTATAAATTAATAGCTAACAGTGATATATTACAATAATTTGTACTTCTTAAGAGCCAATTTATTATTTATTTGAGTTGTAGACTCAATCAAAGAGTTTTGTTGTTTTTGAATGAACTAATCTTCAACACCTGAGTAATCTGCATCTCTAGTTTACCCCAAATGCCTGTTCGACTTAAAAACTAACAACTGATCATGCAGATGATCCAAAAGACCCAAATGATGAAGTAATTAAAACGTGCTTCAGTATGATTAAGACGTCCAAGGCTCTGACAACGAAATTCCCACTGTTAATAAAAACACTTTTGTTTCACTGTGGAACAAAATCTTGCTGCGTTTGTTTGTGTTTATATGGATATGAAGACTGTATGTGGGGATGTTTGCTGTGTATGTACATAAATAATATATTTGGCTGCAAGCCAAAGTAAATGAGAAACTGCAAAAAAAGAAAAATCAAGTATTTGTCTAATGTGAAAAACAAGGGTCTTCAAACTTGTCCACGAAGGGCCGGGGTGGCTGCAGGCTTTCATTTCAGCCAAATAGGAGGCACACTTGATAGTTGATTGGAGCCCAAGATGAACTGATTAAACAAAAGGAAACTGGTTTGACTACTGCCTGGTGTGAATGAAAGCCTGCATACACTGGCGCTTTGTGGACAAGATTGAAGACCCCTGGTGTCTATGTATATGCTAGCTTTCCTGTAGCTATGTACAGTGCCTGCGCACATATTCACCCCCTTGGTGTTTTTCCTGTTTTGTTTCATCAACCTGGAATTAAAATGGATTTTTATTTGGCTTGGAATACCAAAATTGTCTAAATTGTTGAAGTGGAATAGGGGGAAAAAATAAAAGCTTTGAGTGCATATGTATATAAAAATATATCCCAAACTTTGATATATCCCACGGAGCACCATTAAATCCATTGTAACAAAATTCAATTAAATTCAATTCAGTTTTATTTGTATAGCACTTTTAACAATGGACATTGTCCCAAAGCAGCTTTACAGAAATATATAAATTCAGGATATAGATTTTAAATGTATGAATTTAACCCCAATGAGCAAGCCAGAGGCAACGGTGGCAAGGAAAAACTCCAAATTGGAAAGAATATGGCACCACAACAAACCTGACAAGAGAAGGCCACCCACCAAAACTCACAGATTGGGCAAGGATGGCATTAATCAGAGATTCAACAAAGGCACCAAAGATAACATTGAAGGAGCTGCAAAGATCCACAGCGGAGATGGGAGTATCTGCCCATAGGACCACTTTAAGCCATACACTCCACAGAGCAGGGCTTTATGGAAGAGTGGCCAGAAAAAAAAGCCACTGCTTAAAGAAAAATATATGAAAACTTGTTTGGAGTTCGCCAAACAGTATGTGGAAGACTCCCCAAACACATGGAAGAAGGTTCTCTGGTCAGATGACACTAAAATGTAACTTTTTGGCCATCGTGGGAAATGCTATGCATGGCACAAATCCAACCCTTCCCATCACCCAGAGAACACTATTCCCACAGTGAAGCATGGTGGTGGCAGCATCATGCTCTGTGGATGCTTTTCATCAGCAGGGACTGGAAAACTGTTCAGGATTGAAGAAAAAATGCATGGCACTAAATACAGGGCAATTCTTGAGGAAAACCTGTTTCAGTCTGCCAGAGATTTGAGACTGGGAAGGAGGTTCACCTTTCAGCAGGACAATGACCCTAAATATACTGTTTATTGTTTGTGTCACAGTAAAAATATTTCTCACCATCAAAGTGGTAGGCCTGCTGTGTAAATTAAATGGTTAGATGGTTAAATCCATTTTAATTCCAGGTTGTAAAGCAACAAAACAGGAAAAACACCAAGGGGGTGAATACTTTCACAAGGCACTATATGTGTCAACAAGAAACATCAACAACAATTAACAAGTTTGACAAAACTGGCTAAACCATGAACTCAAACACTACATGACATTTCAGGTGTCACTGAAGCACTGATCTGGAAGACGATTGTTTAAAAGACTAAAGAAATGAGAAAAAGGGACAGCAGTGTGGGTGAAATGTGTGCTGTAGCCAGAGAAAAGTGAGTCATTGCTTTCGCCATCATTCCAGCCACGTATTTTGCTCTCCACACTCATTTCTGAGAGAGAGGCCTTATTTGTACAGAGCTCCATTAATAAAAAAGATGAAAAAAGAATCAGATAGAGAAATAGAGACACAAGTCATGAATACATTTTCATTCTATTTCTTTCGTCTGCTGCAAGTGACAGTGCTGTAGCAAACACTATATCTCGGTCATCACATCGACACTTTCCATCTGAACAGTTTTTGAGCATTTACAAATACAAAATCAATTCTCTCCCCTCCAGGACTTGGGGGTGAAAAGCACAGGGACATCAGGAATTGCTGAAAACACTACAGGCACATATAAAGTGTCCTATATGTGCACTTGTGTGCTGTATGTGTGAATGCAGTTTCATGGCTGTGTAAGCATTAACTGATCTTGTGGCATTATATTAAATTGGCTGCAATCAGTCTCATTTAGAAGTTTCTCAAAGCCTGAACAAATTGCATCATTGTTTTGACTCAAGTTCACGGAAGCATTAATGAACTGGATTTGTCAAACCGACTGCGTTTTGAAAAAGATGAAATTACGTTTTGAAATTACAAGACAAAGACAGATAGCTACGGATATAAGGGAGCAATTAGAATATATCATTATCGTCATTATAATAATTAGCTGATGGAATCAGACAATTTACTGATTTTCAGAGAAGCTGTCCATGTTTGTTTTGCAAAATAAAGCCTCCTGCTGCTCAACATCCGCAAAATATTTTAATGAATATTTAGATGCAACCATAATGTTAACTGTGTGTGCTGTTTCTTTGCTTAGGCAATACACCAGCCTCTAGCTTATTTTTTTGCTTCCTCATTACATTTCCAATGGTGTAATTTTTCACAACAAACATTTCCTCTTTCTTGTACATTTCCTCTTTCCCCATTTCTCTAGTTTGCATTTATTGAATGAACTCCACTGTTGCATGTACACAAGAGACAGCTAGGACATCTTTACAGTAGGAGACAGCACACACTGAAAATGTGGGCCGACAATCCATCACTAAACACCACAACACCAAGCATCTCAGCTAGCATGTTGGGGGAAAAGGGTGTTCCCATGCCTTTCAAATGACTTCTCAAATGTCCTGTTGGTAAAATGTTTTAACAAATCTAATCCTATAGCACAGAATTAAATAATAGAACTATCATAAAATTATTTTAGAATATGAGTGGGAAAAAAATAATGTCTTTAATGGACAGTTTCAGGAACAAGATGTAAGTTAGCTAAAATTTTACCATTTTTGCATGTTATCTTGCTTGAAATACTATTTTATTAGCTTATTACTGTAAGTGTTTCGGTATTAGGACATATTTTATATTTGAGTTTATAGCTACATACAGCAGCATTTATCTCATACCACTGACATATAGTGACTGTTTGCTCTATACTTAACCAGCTTACTTGCTCTGAGCCGAAATATTTTGAAGATCAAATTCTAGCATCCACAGATACTGTAACTGACCTTAAAATGTTGCACCATTGATATTGGTCTGGCTTATTTTCATCTTCCAAAACAAAACAAATACCAAAAAAAAAACACCCACCCACACAACCATATACATATAAGCACTAAGCAGACCAAGCCAGCTCACTCACCCTGCTGCACGAAGGAGCCATAGACGAACCACATGGAGTTATAGAGAGTGGTAGAGGACACAGAGCCCATGGGAAGCCGTGGTGGGTTGAGCCAGTTGAGCAGGTACACCAGCGTGCCTACAAGGAGCACAGTGCCAGCAATGCACGCCCACAGTGACAGGTCGAATGGCGCCAGGCAGGCAAACATGTCCACCGTGCGCTCAGCTTTCTTCAGCAGCACGCCCACTGAGTAGTCCATGTAGCGTGTGGTGAAATCCACTACGCTCTCTCGCTCAGGCGTGATGGTCAGCGCAGAAATCCCCACATCTGCTCTCTAAAGGAGCACAAACAAACGCTGTTTCATGCACATAGCACAGAAATACACATAAAACCTCGAAAAACACACATACTACAGATATTACATATAACACATATGCTATATGTGACTATCTAAATGCTTTTAAATTTATGTGTATCTGTATTTTGTTGATTATTTTTTTAATTTGCTATTAATTGTAACCTTGTATAATAATAATAATAATAATAATAATAATAATAATAATAATAATAATAATAATATAATCTCTCTCTCTCTCTATGTATCTATCTACCTACAGTCCCCTCAAAAGATGAATATGAGACTATAGATCAGAATTTCAGCTTTCATTTTTTGATATTTACATCTAGATGTGTTAACTTAAAACATTGCACCATTGGTGTCAAACCACTCAATTTTTATGTGAGCAAAAGTACAGGAATAGATAAGTCAATTAAAGTAAATAGCACTGAATATTTGGTTGCATATCCCTTATTTGCAATAACTGGTATGGTGGTTAAGGTATGGTGATTGACTTGGCCAGTCTAAAACCTTCAACTACTGATCAGAAGGTCAGGGGTTCAAGCCCCAGCACTGCCTAGCTGCCACTGTTGGGCATAAACCTCACTCCTCCAGGTGTGTTGTATCATGGTTGACCCTGTGTTTTGAACCAGACATCCTAACTAGCTGAGATATGCAGGGGAAAAAAATAATAATAATTTCACTGTGCTGTAATGTTTATGTGACAAATAAGGCTTCTTCTTCTTCTCCCACCTGAAGAAGTCCTTTGTTGTTTTGGCAGTGCTTTTTGGGTCATTGTCTAGCTGCATGATGAAGTTCCTCCCAATTAGATTGGATACATTTCTCTGTAAATTGGAAGACAGATTGTTTTCTGCTCTGTGGAGGTTGTTGATGTCACTGACTGTTTTTGGGGTTTTTCTTCACAGCCCTCAAAATATTTCTGTCATCAACTGCTGTTGTTTCCCTTGGCTGACCTGTTCCATGTCTGGTTGTTAATACACCAGTGTTTTTTGTTTTTTTGTTTTTTTTTTTCAGGACATTCCAAATTGCATTGGCTTTGCCCAAAGTTTGAGCAATGCCTCTGAAAGATTTACCCTCTTTTCTCAGCTTTTTTCATGTTGGTTTATCCTTTTTAACAACAAATGCTGTCTTCACAGGTAAAACCTAGTGCTCAAACCAAGAGTAGATGTTCAGAGCTATTAATTCTTTAAACAATCAATCTAATATATATATATATATACGGTATATATACGGTATATATACACATACAGTGCTGTGTAAAAGTATTTGCCTGTTTTTGTGTCTGATACTATATTGTTTCAGAAATTAAAACAAAATCTAAGATAAAAACAAAGGCAACCTGAGTAAACACCCAATGCAGTTTTTATTTATTTATTTATTTTATTGAAGCAAAAAAAAAGTTATCCAACACGTATCACCCATGTGAAAAACTAATTGCCTCTTTAAACTTAAAATCTGGTTGTGCCACCTTTAGCAGCAATAACTGCAACCAAATGCTTCTGATAATTGGAGATCAGTCTTTCACAGCACTGTGGCTGAATTTTGGCCCACTCTTCTTTGCATAACTGCTTTAGTTCAGCCACACTGGAGGGTTTTCGAGCATGAACTGCATGTTTAAGGTCCTGCCACAGCACCTCAATTGGCCAAGGGCACTTCTCCTGAAGTGCCTACAAACACTCCCTCCCAGCAGTCCTGCCCCCCTGGGCAAAATGTCCACACAGGATCCATAGTCCTGAGGCAGACATTGTCTTTGAAGTGGGCTTCTTCCAGCGGCTCACCGGGGTCAGATGGCTGGGCTGGGACATGATCGCCGGGGTTAATAGGTGGCAACCAGACTTGGGAGGTTGGCCTCAGTTGGGCTTGTCGGCCTCAGGCTTGAACATGGATTGGTAGGCCGTCTCATCAGCCTCTGGCTTGAGCATGGCATGAAAGGCCATGCTGTCAGTCTCTGGCATGAGCATGACTTGGGGAGGTCGGGTCGTCTGCCTCAGACAGGAGCAGGATATGTGAGGCCGTCTCCTCAGTCTCGGGCAGGAGCTGAACTTGGGAGGCCATACCGTCAGCCTCCAGCAGAAGCAGGACTTGGTACGCCATCTTGTCGGCCTCTGGCATGAACATGGCATGGCGGGCCGTTCCGTCGGCCTCAGGCATAAACAAGACTTGATGGGTCACTTCACTGGTCTCAAACTGGGGCTCTGACGAGGAGGTCGCCATATTGACCTCAGGCTTGAGCTCAGCAGGGAAGACCATCTAAATCTAAATCAAAATAAAAGTCCCCTTTTCCATAAATCACCCTCATTAGGCAAAAAAATTCGGCCACACTTCCCAGGCTGAGGTTACCTGTTGTGATCAGGAGCTCCACCCATTCACAAGCTGGGCAGACGAACCGGGATAACATGAACATCAGCCACTGATTCTCTTTGGGCTTGGGGTTAAGCAGGCTCCCAAAATAAATCTGGCAATGGAGAAAAAACCTCTTCAGAGGGCTGTCAAAGCCCTCGAAGGGAGCCGGAACATCCAGGTTGAGCCACTGACGAAATCGCACGGAATCAAACTCTGACATGGTAATTCCAGCGAGGTACCCCTCTCGCCTTCCTGCTGTATCCATGATGCAGGAGAAGTATTCTGTCACGTAAAGGGAGTGCAAACGGATGCAATCGCAGTAAAAAGCTTTATTAAAGAGACAGGCAGACAAATCCAAAAAACGAGTGGCACCTTCAGAGTCAAAAAACAGGCAATGGTGACAAACAAACAGAGTGGCAAACAAACTTAACACGGCGAGGCAAAAACATGTGAATCAAAAAATGGGCTATGAGGCAAAAACCGGAACAAAGAACAGAGGAACAAGGCTTGGTAACGACAGAGAAAAAAAGGCAACTGAGCGTATACTTCATGATGAGACAAAGAAACATGGGGGTATAAATATACAAAGTAGTCAAGGGGGAAACAGAAACAGCTGAGAATGATTAGGACACATGAGGGAAAACAACCAATAACATGACATGGGTAGAGACTGGACAGAAACCAAAACAAAAACACACGTGGAAATGTAAACAAAGACAAAAACCCGGAAGTGTGTGCTGTTATGCTGCCGGTAGCTTAAGCGTGCTAAACGCTCCGAGACTCAGCACGAGGGGGAAATACCTGACAGTCTAATGTATGTGTGCTTCGTGTTAATATTTTCACCGGACATTGTGTCCAACAGTTTTTGATTTTATCAGACATTTTGAATTTCTGATATAGGAAACTCTCTTTCTAATACATATATATATATATATATATATATATATATATATATATATATATATATATATATATATATATATATATATATATATATATATATATATATATATATATATATATATATATATATATATATATATATATATATATATATATATATATATATATATATACAGTGAGGGAAAAAATTATGTTATCCCCTGCTGATTTTGTACGTTTGCCCACTGACAAAGAAATGATCAGTCTATAATTTTAATGGTAGGTGTATTTTAACAGTGAAATAAGTATTTGATCCCCTATCAATCAGCAATATTTCTGGTTCCCAGGTGTCTTTTACACAGGTAATGAGCTGAGATTATGAGCACTCTCTTAAAGGGTGTGCTCCTAATCTCAGATCATTACCTGTATAAAAGACACCTGTCCACAGAAGCAACCAATCAATCAGATTCCAAACACTCCACCATGGCCAAGACCAAAGAGCTGTCCAAGGGTGTCAGGGACAAGTTTGTAGACCTACATAAGGCTGGAATGGGCTACAAGACCATCGCCAAGCAGCTTGGTGAGAAGGTGATAACAGTTGGTGCGATTATTCACAAATGGAAGAAACACAGAATAACTGTCAGTCTCCCTTGGTCTGGGGCTCCATGCAAGATCTCACCTCGTGGAGTTTCAATGATCATGAGAACAGTGAGGAATTAGCCCAATACTACATGGGAGGATCTTGTTAATGATCTCAAGGCAGCTGGGACCATAGTCACCAAGAAAATAATTGGTAACACACTACGCCGTGAAGCACTGAAATCCTGCAGCGCCCGCAAAGTCCCCCTGCTCAAGAAAGCAGGCCCGTACAGGCCTGTCTGAAGTTTGCCAATGAACATTTGAATGATTCAGAGGAGAACTGGGTGAAAGTATTGTGGTCAGATAAGACCAAATCAAGCTCTTTGGCATCAACTCAACTTGCCTTGTTTGGATGAGGAGGAATGCTGCCTATGACCCCAAGAACGCCATCCCCACCGTGAAACATGGAGGTGGAAACATTATGCTTTGGGGGTGTTTTTCTGCTAAGGGGAAAGGACAACTGCACCGCATCAAAGGGACGATGGATGGGGCCATGTACCATCAAATCTTGGGTGAGAACCTCCTTCCCTCAGCCAGGGCATTGAAAATGGGTCGTGGATGGGTATTCCAGCATGACAATGACCCAAAACACACAGCCAAGGCAAGCCAAGGAGTGGCTCAAGAAGAAGCACATTAAGGTCCTGGAGTGGCCTAGCCAGTCTCCAGACCTTAATCCCATAGAAAATCTGTGGAGGGAGCTGAAGGTTTGAGTTGCCAAATATCAGCCTCGAGACCTTAATGACTTGGAGAGGATCTGCAAAGAGGAGTGGGCCAAAATCCCTCCTGAGATGTGTGCAAACCTGGTGGCCATCTACAAGAAACGTCTGACCTCTGTGATTGCCAACAAGGGTTTTGCCACCAAGTACTAAGTCGAAGGGGTCAAATACTTATTTCACTCATTAAAATGCAAATCAATTTATAACTTTTTTGAAATGCGTTTTTCTGGATATTTTTGTTGTTATTCTGTCTCTCACTGTTAAAATACACCTACCATTAAAATTATAAACTGATCATTTCTTTGTCAGTGAGCAAACGTACAAAATCAGCAGGGGTTCAAATACTTTTTTCCCCCACTGTATGTGTATATATATATATATATATATATATATATATATATATATATATATATATATATATATATATATATATATATATAGAGAGAGAGAGAGAGAGAGAGAGAGAGAGAGAGAGAGAGAATGCACATTCATACACTGTGTATAAAATACAAGCAAACATTTGGACAAGCAAAAAATGTTATCATCTTTGAAACAGTGCCTATTAATGAAGATGATATACTTGAACAAAACCACAATGGAAATTAGCTTTTTCAATCATTTATTCAACAGAAATATCAATAGATGTGTTATTCTTCTGTGGAAAAAGTAAGCACACCCTTGGCCTCAGAAGCTAGTATTGCCCCCTTTAGCAGAAATAACTTCTTGTAGGCATTTTGCATAATTGTCCACCAGTCTTGCTGGAATTTTTGACAACTCTTCCATGCAATATTCTTTCAGTTGCAAGATATTTGAGGGTTTTCTTGTATGTACTGCCCGTTTCAAATCCCCCAAAACATCTGAATGGGATTCAAATCTGGGCTTTGACTAGGCCATTCCATAACCCTCCATTTCTTCTTTTTGAGCCATTCCTTGCTGGACTTGTTAGTGTCCTTAGGATCATTATCCTGTTGAAAGGTCTGCTTCCGGTTCAACTTCAACTTTAAACAGATGGCCTCACATTATCTTCAAGCACTCTTTGATATGATGTAGAATTCATAGTTGAATCAATGAATGCAAGCTCTCCAGTCCCTGAGGCAGCAAAGCAACCCCAAACCGTAACATTTCCACCACCATGCTTCACAGTTGGTATGAGACGCTTCTCCTGAAAAGCTGTCTTTGGCCTGCGCCAAACATGTCTGCTGTTACTTTGGCCAAACCACTCTATCTTTAATTCGTCTGTCCAGAGCATGTTATTCCAAAATGCCTGGTCTTTGCCTATATGCTCATTGGCTAAATGTAGTCTTGCAAAGGCTTTTTCCTGGGACGTCTCCCATGCAGGTCAAATTTGTGCAATCTCTTTCTGATTGTAGAAGCATGCACTTTGATACCAACAGTTGCAAGACTTACTAGCAGATCCTGTGATGAAATTTTGGGGTTCTTGGAGACTTCTTTTTGTATCAGATGGTCTGCTCTTGGGCTGAATTTGCTGGGACGGCCAGTCCTGGACAAATTGGCAGTCGTTTGAAGTGCCATTTGTAGATTATTTTCCTTACTTTGGAATGATGTATTTCAAATCATTTGGAGTTCTTTTTAAATCCCTAAAGCCAGACTCATAGACATCTACAACCTTTTTTCTGAAGGCCTTACAGATCTCTTTAGATCTTGGCATGATGACACCATACAATAGCAAAGGAAACACCAGACACTAAGTAAGAGAGGTGTTTAAATAAGACAGGTTTCACCTGCACTCCCTAAGCAGGTTCTAATCACTGGCACCCAATCTTGGACACCCGATTATAATTTTATGGATTTGAAGGTGTGATAAATGTAGGGGTGTGCTTACTTTTTCCATGTGATTGAACTGTTTTTTTTTTTTTTTTATTACTACAAAATGTCAATTTTATGTCATTTGATAGAGTGTATCACCTTTATTAATAGGCACTGTTTCAAAGATGATCAAATGTTTGCTTGTCCAAATATGTCAAAAAGCCAACAATTTCTATGTGGTGTACTTATTTTTTCACATCATCATTATTATTATTTTTCAAATAATCATTTCAATTTCCCCTATGTCACATCAAGAGAAGTGGCATGGCTTTGGAATTATTTTTCTTCACCACAATACATAACTCAATATCAGATTGAAAAGCAAACAAACAACCACAGGAGCCTATATTTTAGCTAGAGGCTATACTGGCTGCTGCTGAATGGAAATTGCATCTACAATGCTCAGATGCAAATCAGCATCCTATTTTTTTTTCTTCTTTTTTTTTTCTTGAGTTCAGGAACATTCTGTGTTGTCAAGCATGCAGACAGGAAGAGCAGAACCTATAGGGTCTGGTAAGAGGCTCTGTCAAGAATCATTAGCCACCTGTGCATGTGTGAGTGTCCATCTTCATTATCACTGGGCCAGTGTTGAGCTTCACCTGGCTGACTCTCATTAGCCAGAATCGCCGCCATGAGAGGAGCGAAAGAGCTGGATGACCTCTGCGTATGCACAGGGTTGTAGTGCTGTTCGCTTCCTGTGCCTTTAATAATACCTGCTCATGGCCAATGGCTAAATCAGTTCTCTAATATGCTTTGCAGAGATGAAAACTGCCCACTTAAAAAATAGCATTGTAAATTGGTGTTTTGTTTATTTATGTAAACATGGGTCTTGCTGAAATTAGTATACTTGATTTGTGCAAATCCATTTAACCTGAGTCAAAACAACATTGCTACATGGTGCACAAGCACTATGTAGCATTATTGCTAAAATGAAAACAGTCATGTAAAGGTATACTTTATGTTAGTGCTAGATTCTATTTCGTTCTTCCACTTTTATTCTCTCACATTATGGTATCTCATTTTACTAGTTTCCTAAACTTCTTAAACTACAGAAATGTTCTCTGCATTGCATCTGTCATAATGATAGCCATTTAATCACACTGCATGCAAGACTAGAATACTGCACACATTTCTCCAGAGCTCACTAAGCACATCCAAACACATCTGGTCCGTGCTTCATAATGATTTTTTAAATTGGCCCAAACATATCACTAACTGCTTTCTCAAACTTATGTTAGGAAAAATAGACAAACAAACAAACAAACAAACAGAAAGGGTACTCACTTAAGGTAAACAGTAGAAGCTGATAATTTTTATCCTTAGACCCACAGTTAAATCACAGCTGACTAAACTTGCTAATTTCACGGTCTGATAGGAGCGCTAAATGCTTAAACAGCCAGAAATGGTCATTTTTGCGGCATATTAAAGCTGTTCATAGAGTTGAGGTTTTAAGCCTGGCTAGCATAAAGAAATATCAAAATATCACTCTGTGTGTGTATGAGAGAGAGAGAGAGAGAGAGAGAGAGAGAGAGAGAGAGAGAGAGAGAGAGAGAGAGGTTTTATATATTGGTGGGGACCAAATTTACCCACAAGGATAGGAATATCACATTTTTTGTTTTGTCATTTAGAAGGTCCCCAGTTTACCAAAAAACAAAACAAAACAAAACAAAAAGCAAAACAAAACATAAAAACTAACTAGAACAGTTTTGGTTATTGAGGTTAAGGTTAGATTTAGGTGCAGGCATAGCATTACTTAGCTGTATTAATAATTATTTATATTATACAGTATTATGTTTTATATTCCCAACAGTTTTATGGGCTAAAAGAAGCAGTGCAACTTGCAGGTAAATTTTTATGCTGCATCTGTTGAATAAAAGAAATGAATTAATTCATCTCCAGTCACTACTTTATCCTGGTCAGTGTCGCAGTGGAATCCGGAGCCTTTCCCAGAAACATTGGGTGGAGGATGAGGGAATTCCCCCGGGATGGGTCCAGTCCATTGCAGGGCACCATGTACACACACATTCACACACTCATCCACACCTACAGGCAATGTAGCATAACCAATTCACCTACTGGAATGTTTTTAGACAGTGGGAGGAAATTGGAGAACCCATAGGAAACCCATGCAAAGATGGAGAGAACATTATTATGATAAACGATGATAAAAAAACCTGATAAAAAAAACAAAACAACCTGTTTCCTGTCAACTTTCCCTGATGTAAGAAAATGAATATTATCTAAGAATAGTTCACTGCGAAGACCTTCACTCAACCCTCACCCTCTTGTCATACAGCAAACAACATAACCCAAGAGCAAGCCAAATTACTAGTTTAAGCTAGACATAAACAGCAAAATGCTAAGGTTTAAGTTAATCGCACAGATTTCAATCCACCACAAAACAATGTGCCCACTGTGTTTATCTTGCTGGAAATTTTGATAAGCTGCAGGGCTATTTTCTGGCGGTCCAGTTGAGGAGCAGGCTTGCCGTAGGGACAGGGGAGAGGGGAGAGTGGAGAGTGGAGCTGAAGAGATACTGTCAAAAGCTTGGAATGGAAAGCAGCATGTGGTGGTGGGTAATGGCCCTGAAAATGCTCAGATGACCCCTGACTGCTGAAATATTTTTACCTTTTTGTTTACTGGCCTGTGGAAAACATTTCAGCTCTGGGTTCATCCGCATACAGGGAATCTGTGCCATTTTTCTGGAGACTCAACACTGAGAGCATAAGACAAGCAAGCTAATACATCTATAGTATAGTATTCAACAATGCTGATTTGGGCTTTGTTTCTTAGAGCACCAAAATGTTTTCTACCTGTTGGATTGACCTTCTGAGCAATGTTTTACCTTGAACACCAGCTCGCCTATTAGACCATTCCAGCTTCCATCAGCTTGCTGGCTGCCATACTTGTGATCAGGAGCCAAATAGATCTCATACTTGAAGCCGAGGTAATTAGACAGAGCATCCAAAACATCAATGGCGAATCCCTGATACTTTTTGGGCTTCCCCAACACGTTCTCGGAAACCATGACAAACGGCTCCTCCTGCAATAAAAAAAAGGCACATTGTTAAATTCACTGAAATGTCCAACACTCTGTCTTCCTTAATTACTGACCTCTGCATCATAGCAGTGCCAGCAATCAGTTGAAGCCTTCACTGTAAGACATTTCAGGTAGTTAAACTTAGAATCGAAAGTTCACCTGCTGCCTTAAAAATGTGAGTAAACTCAACTTTTCGATTGAACCTGTTTCAACTCAAAACGTCAAGACAAGGAATTACTTTAAATTTAATTTTTGAAAATTTATAAACTTAAGTTTAATATCCAAATCTCATGACAAAAAAAAAATCATGACAATTGGAGTTAAAGAGAAGACAAGTTCACATAACTTAATGGGGCTATCATGTTTCCAGTGTTGTAAATACCATGTTTCTAATCACTGTTTTTCTTTTTGTTTAAACTTATAATTTAGAATTACTGTATAAGATTCTTTTCTGTCACTTTTCTGTTATTTACAATATAATTATAAATAGGCTGTTATAATTAGGCTCTCCAGTGGTACAACAGAACAATAGAAAAGCATTATGCAACTATCCTCAGGCGATCAGGAGATCACAAGCTAGCTAGTAGGTGGGAATTGGCAAATGAACAAATGGGGGGAAAAGGCCTAACTTTATAATTCCACGGTTTCATGACAAATAACCATGCACTGATATTGGTCTGATACGTACGATAAAAATACACTGTACATCCTAAAGGATTGATTGCATTTCTTAGTTACATACACAGAAGTTACCTATAACATACATGAGATAGAATTTCAACCAAACCATGAACTATTGTGTTTTGAACACAGCATGAGAGAAGAGAATGCACTTGAATCTATGACATTAAACAGCATAAAAACTTTAAAATACTTAGGTATCTATCTTCCTACAAAGTTCACAGAGACATTTTCCTAACTGTCCAGCTGTGAATCAGACTTGTTGTGGGAACAGGGGATGATGAGATAATTTCAAGAGCACTACAATGGAAATCAGCATTCGGATCACCACACACATGCGCACGCGCACACACACACACACACACACACACACACAGAACATCAAAAAGCAAAGCAACCAAAACAAAATCACTGAATGTTGTTTAGTCAAAGCTCATTTGATCTAATGCTGCAGTATGTAATAAAGCTTTAATGTCACTTCACGTTAATGCAGCTTTATTATTATGTGCAAAGTCACAAGGGCATCACTGCTTTGTCACTTTCAATGAGCAGTAATGAGAGCAAATAAGTCCATGCTGCTTTTGTTGTGCTAGAGTGGAGCTCTAGACATAATAAAGCCAGGGGACCTGATCAAAATTCTCAGAAAATATGAAGATGAAAAAAAAAAAAGGTTAGGTGTAATAAATAGATATGTGGACAGGTTGCAGAAACCTTTTTTAATGAGAAATTTAATGTTCAGTAAATCATTTTGTACAGGTTGTCATGACCACAGCAGCTCCAGCTTCTACAATCGCTTGAATTTACTAGCATTCTAAGATTAAATAAGCATATGGCAGAAGAATACATTAATTTATAGCAGAGGTATTTAGAATTTTTTTTTTTGTACATGCATGGAAAACGTGTCGTGTCAGGGAAAAAAGTGATGAAGGCTTTAGTGACTGGTTCATCCAGACTGTTGGCAGCAATGCTTATAAATTTGAACATTAAGTAATAGGTGTGTTAATAAAACTGATTCGAATAGGAAAATCAGTCCAGCAGTCTCTGAGGCCCCATTCACACCTGGAATTACCATGAATCCTGGGTGATCTGATTGTAAATGGATAGCACTAAGTACAGGTGTGAATGGGTTCACATGTACAGTATCTTGGAGATGCACTGTGATCCGATCACTCAAACCACCTTTGGAGGTGGTTTGGGATGCATATGAACACATAACATTTGTAGTGTGAACGGAAAAGCACCACAATGCATCTTGCACAGCAACAAAAGACCAACTAATCAATTTAATCAATTTAGTGCCATTTGCCCTAGCCAGAAAACCGTAATCATGTAATCATTGTGAGACTGTTTGGAAATCACGTTGAAGAGTAGAGTTCTCCACCACTAAGGCTAATGGATAAAGGTGTTGCTATAACAGCAGAGACAAAAGCAACTTCTTCTCGTATTTTCTTTCGTCATCCTTTTCCCAAACATTTTTAAGTTTTGTTAGCAGATCACATTATCGAAATATTTGAAACAGCCCACACAGCTACATGAGATAGAATTTGCGAGACATTTCTGCCTGAAAACAGATTCAGCATAAGACTGATGTAATAAATGTGCAAATATTTGAGGAGCAAAAAGGCCTTCACTCAATCACTGATGAGTAAGAGTACAGATTGAAAAGGCTGAGGTGTCATACGTGGTGTCATTTAAAAAAAAAAATCTCTTCATGAAAAAACAAACAAACAAAAAAAACTTCATAGTGTGGGGGAAAAACCTGGCAATCAAATCCGTGCTGGGCAAATAAGTATTATTTATTTTTGCCTGTGTTCAATCACAAATAATTAACCTTTAAAAACTTTTCTTTTCTAAGCTTTAATATATATATATATATATATATATATATATATATATATATATATATATATATATATATATATATATATATATATATATATATATACACACACACACAATATACTGTAGTTCAGTGTAGTTCAGGATGCCAATTCAACTTAATTAAAGTAAAAGCTTGTTTGAGTAAGTAAATGACAGAGCCAGGGCAAAAGCATTTTATTCCAACACAAACAATCAGAAATAGGTTTTATTTCCTCTCTAAGACATTCTTGTTTTGGCTTTATGTTCCTGCAGTGTGCACTTGCTTAATGATGCCTTCTGTAACAGAAAACAGTCTTCCAGGTTTTCGAGTTAACCCTAGAGATAAGATAATCTTCAGTTCAGCACTTGATCACTTAATTTGCATTACAGCCAAAGGCTTTTTGAGTGGTTAGTGCTGCAGAAGAGAAGAATAGAGGAAACATGAGGGATCACACAGGGTAGGACTTGAAGAAGTGACCGCATACTCCAGCTTACAGACTGAAGTTTAATCAACTTTGCTCCACTTATAGTCTTAAATTTACTGTCAAATGGTCATAAGCAATATGCCCATCATGCTGTCAAAACCACAGTGGAAGACATTAAAATGTGCTCAAGAGATTATTTCTTCTCATTCAATCTATGATATAACCTTAATGATCAAAGTGAGGCTGAATGGTAGGCTGCAATGAGATAAGGAACCTATGATAAAATTCCCCTTTCCTGAATAATACCTATAAGTAATCAGTCTGGTGAAAGTGAAATGGCCCTAAAAGCAAAGGTCTGTAGCAATAAAAGGAAGCAAGTAAAGATTTCAGGTTAGGAAAGAACCACATACAAAGAAACAGCAACTGCTAAGTAATGTGCACTATTCAACAAGACAAGCAACCACAATAGGCTATGATTCTGAGCCCTTTCCAGCCCGGTTTTCTTGCGACATTCCTTGAAACCAGCCTCACTTCAGTTTGTTCATGCTCATATGTTGAACTATGCAACTGAATAAATAAAAATAAATAATAAAGACATTATCTTAATTAATCTTTTGGCATTCACTGAAGACATAATTAAAATTTGTCTGCCATTACCAGCCATAAAATTTAATTTACTAATATCTATTTGGAAGCAAACATTAATTTAATATTACTATTACTCAAAAAATAATTGGTACATATGTATTTTTTTAGCAGTAAAATCAACATTGTGTATTTTGTATAAGAAAACACACAGACTACCAGTACACACTTTTTTCTTGTTGTGTACCTGTTCACACTGGTTACTGCATGGATTAAGTGGATCTAATGTGTGGTGAGAGACATGGCAAAAATACAGTAGCATACCACAATTAGTAAAGATGTACTAGATTAGTAACTACGCACGAATCTGATACAATATAATACAGTCATAATCTCGAGATATTACACTTTCAATACAGAAAAAAATAAGTATTGCCTGAATATGTGCTTTAGGTTTACATTTTCAATTGATTAAAATGTTACAAAAGTACAATAACTGAAACTTAATAATGAAACAGTGTTTGTGTAGGATTTTTTTTTTTTGTGGTATCCATTCAGACTCAGCCCCAAATAATAATAATATTTTTTTTTAAAAACTGAAGAGTAGTTTGTTCGACCCCACATGCTTCATATTGCATTTTACTCCTTCGGCAGCTAATAACAGCAAAAAATTTGTTTACAAATTCTAAATGTATGTTTTAAAAATCGAAGACATGTTCATGTTCCACAGTAGACTGTGTGTCACTTTAGTAACTGTCAGTTTCACAAAACATTTTTCCAGCAAGCTTAAAATCACTTAAAATATTGAAACATTAGCAATTCAACACAGGATTATTAAGTGCCAAAGCACGGTTAACCCTTTATCGCTCATAGGGGATTCCCTTTAGGAGAAATGTTCCACCCCCCAGGCCGAACTGGAAGTTTTGACTGGTTTTCAACCGACTCAGTCAACGCCCTAGTAGTTTGAAAAGTGGCAGGTCAAATGCCAGCTCACCCCATTGCTCCGGCAGCTCTGTCTGTGGCACAGTAATTTTTATATTTGGTTATTTCTTAAATTATTTTTTTTCACATTCGGCTGTTAGCTAGTTGTGCTGTCAACATCAATCGGCTTTCCGTAGCCCTAGATGTATTTTTGAATCCTGCATTCTCCAACACCGAGTTGAGTCTCATATCTGCAGCTAGCAACTTCTTAATCACCATGGTGATTTTTCTACCTGTATTGACTCAGCGAGTAAATCAACAGAGAGATGTGTCACTGCCTGATATGGGAACTGCACAATCTCAGACCACAAGAACCCTACAGTGCACTGTGAGAGCAGTTGAGAAGGTCTTCATGATCTCTGTACTCACCACTGATGCCTGTTACCACAACCATTGCATCCACAAGGCCACCAGTGTCGTTTATGTCCCCTCCAACCCCTCTCATGGACTCTTCACCCTCCTGCCATCTGGCACAAGGTACATGAGCATCCATGCCACCACCACCAGATTCAACAACAGCTTATTTCCTGAAGCAATGACAATACGCAACACACTGCTGTCTCCCAACACTGACCTGTTCTAATCAAACCCTTCCCAACATCTACCATTGTACAACCATCACTGCACATCTGCACTTCATAATACTGCTATGGGACACTTTTAACTGTTATGAAACTATTTATTTATTTATTTATTTAAACTTACTGCTACCTCTGACTTGATATTTCTGCTACATCGTCTTAACTGTTTTCAGACCATTGTTTGCACTAGTTCTCCCAGGCAACACTGTGCACTGTCCTGTGTATTTAGTCTATATTTTGCACTTGTCTCTCACTGGCATGAATCTGCACTTTATGTCGTCCAGTATTTCATATACAGAACTGTGCAAAAGTTTTAGGCAGGTGTGAAAAAATGCTGTAGAGCAAAGATGCCTTCAAAATAATGAAATTAAATGTTTCTAAAAAATGTTTAAAAAAAAACCACTGTAAAGAGCAGTAAACAGTAGTAAATGAAACAAAGTCAATATTTGGTGTGACAAAAAAATAAAAATTAAAACAAAAATAGTAGTCTCTGGTACAATGTGTGCAGTTTTATAAGGAAATGAGCTGGTAAGTTTTATTGAGCATCTTGCAGAACCAGACACAGTTCTTCTGGAGACTTTGACTTTCGCACTCGCTTCTTATTTTTGCAGCAAAACGCAGCAGCCTTCATTGTGTTTTTTGTCTGAAAAGTGTGCGCGTGTGTGTGTGTGTGTGTGTGTGTGTGTGTGTGTGTGTGTGTGTGTGTGTGTGTGTTTTTCCTTTTCTACTGACTGGCACAAAAGGGTGATGTTGGTGTAGATGCCTGGATGTGTATGTGGTATTAGCGTTGGTGTATTATATAGTACTGTGCAAAAGTTTTAGGCACCCTGTTTTTTTTAGTACAAAATTTGTTATAGATTTTTTATTTTATGACTTCTACATTATCAAGTCAGTAGAAAAAACATTTTAGATTCCTAAACATTAGTTTTCTAGCACAAAATTAAATGTTACAGACAAATGTTTTTATGTCAGCGGACATAAAAGCAGCATATTACGTAAAAGACCACTTTTCAGACAAAAAACACAATGAAGGCTGCTGGTAAAACTTACCAGCTAATTTCCTTATAAAACGGCACAAACTGTACCAGAGACTACTATTTTTATTTTTATTTTTTTGTCACACCAAATATTGACTTTGTTTCATTTACTACTGTTTACTGCTCTTTACAGTTTTTTGTTGTTAATGTAGAAACATTTAATTTAATTATTTTGAAGGCATCTTTGCTCTACAGCATTTATTTGCATGCGCCTAAAACTTTTGCACAGTACTGTATATTTGGCAGATTCAGCACACTATAGTGTTTTAACATAAAGCGGAAGTTAATTTTTCAGAAGAGTGAATGTGGCCTTGATTAAGTTAAAAGTTTATTACACCCCACATAATATAAGCAGTATTTTATGACAAAGCCAGCTTTTATATGAATCCTGTTGATTGTTTGATACTTGTTAGATGTATCGAATAAAGAGTTTTGTTACATCCCTAATCACAGTGCTTCACAAAACATCTTCTGATACTTAATATGCATCAAAATATATGAATATGGTCAGATTTCATTAACAACGTTCCAAAAAGGGACACGTTCATCTATTTTTGTTCAACTTTTTATAACAAGTTTAAAAATGGTTTTGGATGTTCTATCAGGTACTTCTTTCAATGAGTTACAAAGTAGTTATAAAAGCACTGACACCTGCCAATAACGAGAATACAGATGGCAAAAAATGGCATAAAAAAAGTAGTGAAAACATGAAAAAACTTTTTTTTTTTTGACAGTAAATCATCCTGGTCATGTATCTCTGCATTCCAATGCTATTAAAATATTGTGAATACCAATAACCATGATACATTGGTATTTCCCATAAACCATCACACGTTCCCTGAGACCACTCCATATTGGGATGAAGGTCCATTTATAGTTTGGTATTTGTTATTACACACACCTTTCTGGTGTAACTATCTGCCCTAATTTCTAATTTAATCTCAGCACCACAGAAATCTATCTTATATGCAATGCTTCCCACTAACATAAATAAAGCAGTACTGACAGAACACAACATTCACCCACCATTTTTTACATGACAGTAACTCAACGCCTTGTATTCACCACTGCTGTGTTCGCCATTGGCTGCACCAGTAAAAGTTATACTCTGCTGCTTATTTTTCGTATTGGCTTTAATAAATCCCTATCGATGAATGGAGAGTTTCTGGGAATGTCAGGCAGATTTATTTCGGAGCAGGCATTATTGACTGTACGCTGCCTGCACATTAAGCCAGTGCTTTCTAATCCACACCAGGCCCACCCCGCTCAATAAGCTATTAGTGGGAATGTGGACATGCATACCAAGGCTCACAGCAGCCAAGAGGCGCCATCTATCAGAGTCCCTCTGAGGAGATGCTGACGTAAGTTACTATTACTGCCATTGGAACTTTGCACTGTTTCAGAGTATGCCATTTGGTTTTATTGTAGCACCATCTATCCTCCATCATAACGTGAAATTCACCAGTGGGGGAAGCTTGTACTGATTCCCTTCTCATTATATGGCCATTCCTTCCATTTAACTACACATTTAGATTAGTAGCAGGCAGAAAGTGGGGTATCAGGCAAATATTATATAAATGTTATATAAACATAATTACCATATTTTACAGCAAAACAGGAGTTGGCTTGGGAATATGACTGTGTGTGCAAGCATCTACCGTATGCCTCACTCATTTTTTTCTTTCACTCTCAAAACTCTGCTCACATATGGCTGACTTTGGAAGCGTATGGCAATGCTTTTCCCTCTAACTCAGGCTTATCCCTGGGAGCTCTGTCTCTCTTTCTCTCTCTCTCTCACTCTCTCTCTCTCTGGCACACTGTCCTTATCCGCAGTGACAGTGATGCATACAAGAATAGAGCTGGGGGTGGTGGGACGCTGACAAGCTCCATGGCAGTAGCAGTGTTTCCCTGCCAGTCTGCCCATGTCTAGAGCAGCTCGACACCCTCGACTCAGGTGCCTATCAAGAAACTCCATGTTAGCAACGCTATAAATCCTGACACCATAGTCACTGGGGCACTCAGTTACATCCAGTGAACTCATGAACCTCCCGACCTCTGTGACTAATCTGTCTGCCACCAAGAGGGAAAAATGTTTTCTCTCCATTTATGTGAAGCTTTGATTTATTAAAGACTAAATTTCCCGTGGGTGAAAATGCCCTTCTTCCCTAAACACATGTGTTTTATCACAGGGAACTAGGGAACTCAGCAAAGGTTTTTTTTTTCTCTCCCTCCTTATTCTTTGACTCATTTGAAGTGTTTTTAACGAAGTATTATAACTGGAAAGGGTAATTTTTCACTTAAATGCTTCATGAGCTTATTGGTCTCTATGGGAAGGCAGTAGGTCAATGGCTGGATGGTGCAATAGTAAGCTTTAAATAACTTAGTGATATTATTCATGAGTGTTTGAGCAGAACTCAAGCTTTGAACTTCACACATCAATTTAAATTATTATAATGCCTTAATTTTAGACCGTATTATAGTTGAACAAGTGAACAAGTGTTGCTATTCTTTTCTCTTTTTTTATATTTAAAATGTGTTTCTGCAGAATTTCGCATTTGAATTTTATCCTCCAGTGAGTCATTAAATTCATTCTATGATGTTTAAATATTCTATATTCTATGCTATTCTATGATGGTTAAATTAATGAGTGGATAGTTCTGTAATCAATTTAATATACTACAAAATACAAAACAGTAGGAAACCAATTAATTTTTTAACTGCAACATATTTACCACAAATAGGGAACATCTCACTACTATAATTCACTTTCCATGTTTTGCTGAAAACTGCAGTAACGAAGCGCCTCCTACAAAGAGCAACTTGGATACATCCATACAAATTATATGCCCGTTTCAAATCTCCATTTATAGAGAAGGCTTGTAAACAGCTGTGTAAAAGTAGCCTATCCTAGGGAACTCGGGGCACAAGGCGGGGGACACCCTGGACGGGGTGCCAACCCATCGCAGGGCACAAACACACAGACATTCACACACCGATTTACACACTACGGATAATCTGGAAATGCCAATCAACCTACAATGCATGTATTTGGACTATGGGAGGAAACCGGAGTACCTGGAGGAAACCCCCGAAGCAGAGGGAGAACATGCAAACTCTGTGCAAACAGGGCAAGGTGGGATTCCAACCCCGGAGGTCCAAGGCTAATGCTCTAACCACAGTTATTTGGTTAGGACTGTCTCCAATGGCCCTTAACTGGTTCTGATTATACAGTAATTATTGGTTAGGGTTTATTTCGTCACCATTGACAGTTAAGAATCTGAGTGAACCTCCATGACATACAGGGTTCCCCATGCCTCATGCTCCCTTTATGCCAATTCAAATGAGAGTAAAATTACCTATCATAGCTAAGCAGACAACACACATCTACTTAGCTTTTCTGTCTAATGACTATAAACCCACAGACTCCTTATTACAACGCACAGAGAAAATAAATGACAGAATGTGTCAAATTGCCTTCCTACTACATAAAGATAAAACAGAGATTTTATCTGGCACAAGAAATAAAAGACTGAAAGTTCACTTTGGGCTGTCTTCAATGCCTGTGACTTAAGTCCAATAATTACAGCAGTATTTATACAGGGAAAGTTAATTTTCTTAAGTCAGTTTTCTATGCACCCCATTCAGATTATACTGTACAAATCACCAGTGTGTGGTCCATGCCTCCTAGGGTGCCAGACTTTTCTGAACAGAGGTGTCTGAGACTGGGGTTTTTAATAGTGTCTAGACCACCAACTTTAAACACATGCACTTATACAAGGTAATGAAATCGTAATGTGTGTGCAGGATGTAGGATATTTAATCACACGTTTAATTTACTATTTTGGATTGACAAAGTAATAAAATAATGACAGTGTTTTTGTTCACTCCATGTTCTTTCCTGTGGCCATAGTTTAAAGGATAATCTGACCAAGCACTCATCTGCTATGTTTACAGCTAACTTTAATTTACTTAATTTAATGGGTGCGTTTAATTGACTTTAACTTTATCCATAAAGAAAACTGTCCTTGAAATAAGCAACGTCTCTGTCCAATTATGATACTGTCTCCTTCAATGCCCTGTGTGCAAAAAATGTGTTGTCATATTTGCGCATTTAATATTGGCCTCATGTGGTATAGTATATAGGGTTTTGTTTGTGTATTTACAGCTCAAAACATGAATTTCATGTTATTCCAAGACATTTTGTGGTTATATCAAACTGCCACACAGTGATGATGGACATAATACTGCTCCTCACTCAAGCCAATATTGTGCAAGACAAATAGGCTTAAATTTTAAAATCTTGACATACTACTGCACTCAGATCTTAATGTCAAAAGTCATATAAAAGCAGTAACTAAATCAGCTTTCCACCATCTCAAAAGCACAAGTAGATTTAGAGGTTACATGTCTAAACAGATTGTAGAGAAGGTCATCCATACCTTCATCTACAAGAGAGTGGACTACCACAATGGTCTCTTTACTGATTAGAAAAATCATTAAACAGCTCCAGCTCAAAATACAGCCTCTAAAATGCTAACCAGGACAAAAAGAGTGGAGCGCATCACATATCCAATCCTCAGATCCTTACAGTGACTTCCAGTTAATTAAATAATTGATTATAAAGTGCTGCTATTTGTTTACAAATCATTTAATGGCCTTGGAGCAAAATACATCTCTGACCTGCTTGAAGAAAACAAACCTGAGCAGGCTGTGCAGATCATTAGGGGCCGATCAGCTAATAGTGCCTAGACAATATTACAGGCATCCATGGTTCACAGTTTAAAAGGTAATTGGACAAGTGATGCTGCTCTCGGAGCGGGAAGCATAGTGCGCTACTGCAAGCATGTTCAGTGGCTGGTTTCATGTATCCTGGAGGAAGCATATGCTTGCCTTTCCACTCTCAGATGAATTGGTTGAGTTACAACAGGAAGGAATCAGACAGCAGTTGGGAATTGGTGACAACTAACATTAGCTTTGTTTCAATCTGTGCTTTTATGCAGAAAATGTCAATCAATGGATATAGGCCATATCAAATACATTTTTTACACTTATTTGAGGTAGAAATCTTTTCTTTTTTTATCTTTTAACAGAACTATGATAAACTGCATACACTGTTCGTACAGTTTAAGTGTATTAAAGGAAGGATATAAAAGACTTGAATGAAAGACGTAACCAGCTGAATGAAACTCAGCCTATTTCACTTTATTTTTGGAACTATTAGTCACTTAAATTAAACTCAGTATTTGAAAACAAAATTGTTTGTCAAGACTACTAGAAAGATAATAGTGAAATAAAACACCATAAGCACATTGATATATAAGACAGAATATGATATCTTGATTTAAATGATCTCTTGAATAAATGATAACCATACAATAAACAGGAATGGCAAGTGTATGCTTCTTATGTAGTTTTGTTTCTATTTTGTTTCTATTTTCTACACAATGGTATCATAACACACACACACACACACACACACACACATAGAGAGAGACACTACTGCTAATACACTCAAAAAATGAATTCATTACTCTTATGTAATTTAATTGAAGAAAGTTTTTACACACATTTAATTTAGTTCATTCAAAATAAAGCAGTTTAGTTGGGTCAACACAATTTAGTTTAGGTCAAATGAATTTTCTCTAGTATGTTTAATTAACTTTATTACATTTGTCAAATGTATGAATTTTCTTATGTTGGTCCAATTTATTTTTTAAAAAAAAATAGCAGTTTCAGCCACCATTCTATACAATGTATATAATGAACAAACAAGAAAACACTGGTGTCAGTACTGACATTAGTATAGATCACTGAGGGCCCACAGCCTAAGCACAAGCGTTACTCTTCAGCACCATGGTAACCACACAATTCAACAACCTTACAGAAACTCCTTCAAATGTTCAACATAACTGAACATTAAAGACTAACATCTCTTTCCCTTTACTGAAAAACACAGAAAATAACACTTAATCCCTACATTTACTCTCCTAATGCAGTCCCTTGCAAAGCATGCTGGGAACTACAGATCCACTGCCCAGTTAGTTATGTCAGCAAAAATGATTCATGTAGTTTTAACACAAATTAATTAAGTAAACTTCAGTTTTAAATATATTAGGTGGATTGACCACAATGAAATTAAGTTGCGACAAAATGTTCAATAATGTGACTGTGGTGGGCAAATCAGTAGCCCATGCACCTGGAACAAGCAAATTATGAGTCTGGGCTATCAGTTTTTAATTTTTACAGCTGCCCAAAGGAAAAGTAGGTTCAGTAAGCTGCTGATACAGCGGTACCAGCAAAAAAACAAAACAAAAAAACACTTAAAATATACAGTATGTTAAAAAGTAACAAGTTCCAGTTGGTTGAAATATTGCATGGTGGTACAATGCACTACTAGCACTATGGACAATACTAGAACTATGGCTAGGACCCTGTTTGACAAATCTTTTTAGTCTAGATTAATGCAATTAAACAGCTAACCAGCTAGTCATACTTTGGTGTTAAATTACATTAGCTATAACTTTAAAGACTAGTTACTTAAGTTTTCCAGTGGGTTAGCTAATATATTTATGAATTGTTCCACCCACCTTCTTCTAATCCCACACTACTGGTAGCCTTCTCTGAGCGTGCATGTCTAAGAGTATATTTGTGTTCATATGGTTAGGTCAGTTAGGAGGAGTCATCATTTGGGAACAATTGCTCACTGTTTTCTGTGCTTATTCCCTCACCCATAGGTACTCACGCTGCATTTTGTCAGACTGACATATCATAATATTTTCAGCAAGAAAATCACAAAAAGCAGTAAAGGGTAAAAGGGTAGGGTAGAGAAAGAGTGAGATATGAACTAGAAGCAGCATCTCTTTCTTCTTGTACCGACTTCAAAGCAGGGATATGAAGAATTCAGACAGCTAAATCTTTAACAAACTCTAGGGACTCAAATCTGTGCTGGAGGCAATATAGAAGAACTGAAATCTCAATATACAACTAGCTCTTACTCATCCTCAAATCCCACACTGAAGCCCACCAAACTCCCTTTCAATAAATGTACAAGAGACTTCATGGACTTTGATGAGTCTCTGCACTACTATTGGCGAGGAAACAACCAGAAAACATTTATTTAAGGGTAACTACATGTAATCCACATCCACATCCAATCCACATCCAAGTCTCATCGTGTGATGCCACAATATAAACAGAACACAGTTTCATGTAGTGGATTTTATTTATGCAGATATAACATCCACAATCAAAAACAAAGCAAAAAAAGACTTGTATAGGAAATATTAAAAATAACTCTTACCAGGACAGTAACAACACGTAGCACCACCCCGCGCATGTTGTTCTCCAGCTTTCGGTCAGACAAGGTCCCATTTAGTCCATGGACAGGGTCCCAAGTTGCCAGCTTCAAAAAAAAAAAGAAAAAGAAAAACCAAAAAGTCAACATTATTATAAGAACAGAGAAATTAAAACAGGTCCACAACACAGATCATGTCATTGTAATCTCTATACATTATTATTTACTATTTAGTTATGAAACACTGCATCAAATCTGGCTGATTGCTCTCTGAGGATGCAAGCATCGGCTATCAAAATAATATAATTATATTCCAGCTATTACAGTTATGGTGCATGTATTCACTTCTATCACTGAAGCCAAGCCTTTTGATATTGTGATAGTCTTTCTGGTTTGATCTCGTTTCTGTTAACTATGATTTGCCCTAGTTAGTGTTGTTTGCTCATCACCTGACCCTCACCTGTTTTTTGACCATGTTTTGGGATTACGTCTTTGTCTTGTTTGTCACGATTATTAAAACCACTGAGTACCTGCACTTGCTTCCTCGAAGCTGGACAAAGATCTGACATGATTCATCTTGGTTTAATTATCATAAAAACCTGCACTTTTAACTGGGGTGTGTAACAACAGTGTGTATCAACAGTACTTTAATGCAGGAAATACCCATATATGCATAACACTAGTATTAACACTGAACAAAACTTGCTTTTAATGCACTATCCCCTTTTTTAAGGTTGAAAATAGTCCCTTCTTTTTTTCCTTTCTCTTCTTTTTTATTTCTGATCAGAAAGCTAAAAAAGTACCAACTTTTTTAACTTTCGTGTGTGTGCATGCCTCTATCTTATCTGTGACCCCTTTTTCTTTGCACTGCAAGGTCATGTTCACTGATGATGTCTCTCCCACTATACAAGGGATACACCTAAGTTCTAAAATAAAAATAGTTCTTCTGGGCATTTAGGGGAAAAAAAACATATACTATATTGTTAGTATATTCATCAAATTTCAAACATAAGACTCAACATGTAAATATTTTCATTCACTCATTCATGCACACACATGTTAACACACTCATTCACACCTAGGGGCATCACCAGTTAACCTACTGGCATCTTTCTGGGAGTTGGGAAAAAACTGCAGAACCCAGAGGAAAGCCACACAGACATATGGAGAACAAGTACACTCCATATGGACAGTAACTGGAGCTCAGGATCAAACCAGGGCACCTGTGAATATTTTACTACGCTAAGTGTGTTTAAGTTGCTGTTTGACAGTTAAGGTTTTTTTTATACACATACTATAGATGCACTCCCACATTTAATTTCTCTATATTTAGGGAGTGAATGGCATCTAAATTTCAACTGGTTTGATGCTTCTGCAGTTAATGAGTCAGAACAGATTTAGCCATGGGCTGTTGCATGCAATTTTATCCACTGACCTTTCCATATGGATAGTTTTTAATGGTTATTGTCAAATATTTCTGCATATAATGGTAAGACAATAAATCATAATAGTCAGCTTTCTGCTCCTATGTTCCAAACCCACCGTAGTCTGGCCAAGCTGGTCAAAAGCTTTCTGAAGCTCGTCAGAAGCCAGATTTGGTGCATAGACTGCACTACGGTACAGACCTATGTGTAATATTTTTTTTTAAATCCTTACCAGAACCCTGGTTACATAAGCAGGTGTAAAGCACATAAGCAAGTTTTAGTCACTCACCATCAGAACAGACCAGAATTGTGTAATCATGTAATTACTACTAACATCCATATGTACTACTGTCAAACAATATTTCTTAAACATCCATACATGTTCATTAACATTTCAAACAGGGGTGTCAAACATACAAATAGGTGCGTTGGGATGAGCCAAATAAAGGTTCTAATCCAGCCCAACAAATAAATTTACAATCCGTTTTCTAAATTAAAATCGTCTTATCGTAAGGTCGTGAGTTCAAATCCCCAGCACTGCCAACCTGCCACTGCTGGGCCCTTGAGCAAGGCCTTTAACCCTAAACTGCTCAGTTGTATAAATGTAAGTCGCTCTGGATCAGGGCATCTGCCAAATGTCATAAATGTAAATGTAATCACCTGCACAGGTCTTGTGGAGTCCATGACTTGACGAGTAAGAGCTGGTTTTGGGTGGTAGTAGCTTAGTCATTAAGACAGACTTCTGACCATACAGTCAAGAGTTCAAATCCCCACACCACCAAGCTGCCACTGCTGAGCCCTTGAGCAAGGCCCTTAACCCTAAACTGCTCAGCTGTATAAATGTGATAAATGTAAGTTGTTCTGGATAAGGGCGCCTGCCAACGTGCCATAAACATAAAAATTTCATTGTAAGTTTAGAAAAAAAAGAGCCAGTCCCTGTTATACCACTAGGAGGAAAATAGAGCAATAAACGCCACCTACTGACAAAATGATATCATTCAATGATATCAAAATGAATGTGCTAATGATATCATTCTTAATTAGCAAGTGTTGACATGTTAACCATATTACTTAGGGGTTACACAGGACAAAATTTGTTTTGTATGTGATATATATGTTCAATACCTTTGTGCATTGGGAATGCACCTGTGAGACGAATCGAGATAATTGAAAATCAGATATGGAGACTAATTTCCAGCCCACTTGGCATTGGACTAATTGTAATGTGGCATGTTACCTAAAATGAGTTTGACACTCCTGATTTAATACATTTAAGACACTGAAAATCTTTTTAAGACTGCACCCTCTAATAATTCCTCCAATTGTATCTCAAAAGCTCTTTCTAATTCACCATGCCTGCTACCAGCAAAAGTCTATTTCCATAACAGATTTCCAAAATAAATATAGCCTACAAAACTGTCAGACACATTAGGGTCCTATTCTTATAAATTACAGCACGTGGCAACAACTGCAAAGATCGTTCCTGCATAACAGTCAGAGAGAAAGAAAATTTCAGCATGAAAACCTCACGTTTAAACACATGGTTGAATCACTGACTAGTTGAACGAAGCAAATGTGTGCTGTCCAAGCAATTGATTTGCCACTATACTATGCTTTCCTTACAGTCAGATAAGGAAAAAAAAAATCAATAGACTTGCTTGCATAAAAAATGAAAAGGAATAAAAACATGAGTAAAACAATACAGCCTAAGTGTGTCGTTCTTTTTTATTTCAAACATCAAATGAGCCGCTCCTCTGCTACGAATTACACAGAGGCACAGGCAAATGATTTCCCTGCTCACAGCCGACATGAAGAACCGTCTTCTCTTCCCATCTGCTTTCAGAACTCGTCATAAAATACAGATCTCCTTTCATGACAGAGAACGAACTGAGGCGTGTAGTGAAGGAAATGATGACAGACACACATGCGCAGCTACACAGCCCCGACATACAATTTGGTAAAATGAACAAAACATATCTTAAGTCAACATCATAACTAATTTGATTTATGTTTCAAAAAAGCTCTTCCAGAATGTGGAAATAGCGTATTAAAATGACTTGTCCAAAACACTGTACTACTGTCAGTGAATGACAAACAATATACAACACATCTCAGTGTTATTTTACAAACTATCATTGCATGTCATTGGAGGGATCATCAAGCAGTCACCTACATGTATTTGCATAATACATAGACTTGGATTACACAACGAGGGCAAAAAAGCATTTCTAACAATGCCTGTGAGCACTGGACCTTAACACTTATGCTTTAGCACATGTAATGGTACTGAAGGGAACATGGCCAGAAAAACATGGTCTGAAAGGGTCTTTTCCACCTGCTATTATGTCCCTCTTTGTGCTGCGATTGTGGTGTGTGTGAGGATGAGGTGTGTGTGTGTGTGTGTGTGTGTGTGTGTGTGTGTGTGTGTGTGTGTGTGAGAGAGACAGAGAGACAGAGAGAGAATGTTAGATTAAATTTTTTCCATCATATAAATCTTGTTGACAGCCAGATTTTGCCTTTTGGATGCCTTTAAGCTTGTTCTGTAGACTTCTTTCAACTTCTGTCTCACCTCATAAACACTTTGCAGCTTTTTTTTTTTTTTTAATTAAATATTCTCATTCTTATTTGAACTCTTATCAATTTTGGTACACTTGCAGATTATGAAAGGTCAAAGGCCTTTACACCAGTACATTTTGAACATTATAATATAAAGCCAATCAATCCTTTCCCATTATCATCAATTAAGCGTGCAACTAAATTTAATTCATCTCATGCAGGGTTGCTTAAAAGAGAGGGTTTTTTTTTTTTTGGTGTTTGACAGATCATTCCCAAGAGACTCATTCATTTAAGTATGTTTCAAAGTCTGCTTTGCTTTAAAGTGGGTTATTAATTCTCAGTCATATCATTCATTTGAAGACTTGGCTTAAAATTCACAAAATCCTCTACCAAAACTTTTTATAGGGTCCAATCTATTTGATTTTCCTCTCCAAGCGCTGACATAGCAGATGAAACGTGGCCTTCAGAAAATGATTGTAGAAACTCATGATGGTTAAAGAATACAGCATTCTGCCTAAGTGCTTGCAATACATTTCACAAACCATATAATCGATATAGAGCTATTTGCCAGGGTAGCATTGTATAGGGGCATCACATGTCACACCTCCGTGGAGTCTCAGGACCTGTGTGTGAAAATCTAGGAACAAATCAGACCTTAACAAATGTGGCATGGAAATCTAGGAGGCACACTTGCCCAGAGACTTTAACAGTTCACTGTGAATGAAAGGGATGACGGTATGTTCTATAAGACACCTTTATCATGACCAGCCAAGCAGAATATTCTCATTTTAGCAATACCTCCCAACAAATTCAACAGCTACACTAAGCACATCAGACTCAGGTTGATGAGAAGAGACATTTATAATTCAAATTAGTTTTGGTGGCTGAATTTCAACCCAATGTTGCTAGTTGTCATCGTATAACTGAAGAGATAAACTACCTCATCCTAAGCAACATTCCTGTGAGCTCCCTATATTAAATATAAGCAAACAGAATAAGGATGTGAGAGAAACAGAAAGAATGAACAAAACCATTACAGTGCGATGGAGAAAAAAACAGGCAGTGCACCTCCTTATCTTCCAAGCACTCATTTCTTTCTGCCGAACATCAACAAGAGGGCCTGTCCGGACTCTGGGAGGAGAATGGCACGATTAGCATACCATAAAGCCTCTCTCTGTCTCAAGCTAATCTCCCTTTGTGTGCCGTCCTATCATGAGTATTCTTGACATTTCTACATCTTATGCAAGGACTTGCTCCCCTTAATCATACTGCCACTGACAGGCGGTGTGTGTGTGTGTGTGTGAATGTGAGCAGGTTGTCTAGGGACAGGGTCTCATGTGTAGGTGACGGCCAGCTCTAGTCACATCCCAGCAAATTAACAACAACTCCAGGCCTGCTGGGATATTGTTAATATTCCGCATGTGAATATTAACATGGCCAGCAAGAGAGCACATGATCCAGCTGGCCAAAGAAAGGGAAAAGAAGAAATAAATGATCAGGCTTATGCATCAACCTAGCCACAATATTGCAGATGATAATTCATTCATCATCGGATCAGTCATCAGGTCCAAGCTCACTTTGATCTGCTCCTGTAGTGGTGAAACAAGTTTCCTTTTATATGCATATCAGTGTCTATGTTTTACCTACAAAGATTTTCTTAAATTTCGTTCATAATGCAGATTCTGATAGACTGTTTATCCTAAACCAGACACTCTGTAGACCAGTGGTCACCAACCCTCTTCCTTGAAATCTACCTTCCTGCAGGTTTCATCTCCAACCAAGAACTTCTTAAGGTAGTGACTAGATGGTCAGGTGAAAACGATTATAGTCTATATAGACTACATAGATTATAGGAGCTAAAGTCTTCAGGAAGGTAGATCTCCAGGAACAGGGCTGCTGTAGACAATCTTCATTGACATTAATGATTTCTATTAAAATTGAGCTGTCCCCTTTTTTTTTTTTTTTGATCATCAGATATGTTTACATGCAGCCTAATAATCGGTTAATAATCTGACTGATAGCTCAAACAGATTAAAAAAAAATGCTCATGTACAAATCATCAACCAACCAAGACCAATCCCAATGAAATTCCAGTGCAGTCATGCAGGGTGAGAAGTCCCTTAAATAATCCATTAAACAGAAGAATAATAAGCATGTACACCTTTCTGTTTGATTGCTTTCACTGTCAGAATCTGCATTTGCATTCTGAACAAGTGTGTTTGACTCACAATGCACTCCTTGTGCAATAAAAATGTTGTTGACACAAAAATAATTTAGAACAGTGTGATTAAAAAGCTAAATGTGCTGACTGGTCTTGTTATGGTAAGGCTGGCAGTAAACCTTGCTTCCCACATGCACACAACTTTGAATCGGATTACAAATGGAGATTTTATACAGAGCGTCCATGTTTGCATGTAAAAATAGCCATTGTCTATGACTGGAAATCAAGGCAGTAAAGAGAGCTCCATGCATACAATAAAATGTAATGCTGTTCGGTCTCATGTGAACACCTGTCATCTACTAACTAATGTAAGGCTGTAACACACTGCCTCAGAAAAAAAAAGCAGTTTTGACACTGTTTGTCTATGTTAATGCCTGACAATCAATATTATACCTGAGAATGGCAAATCAATGACTTGCTTATATAAACTGCAGAGTTCTTTCGCAGCCTTGTGTTGTGTGGGGGTGTTTCACTATGCTATCAAATTGCAGCCAGAGACTGTGCATCGTGTCACTAACGTGGTGCCTCAAACACTCTGTAAACATAGCCTTAGTGCTCAAGCACTCTGTGGCTCTATCCATGGTAATGACACGCTGACAAAGCAAAACGCAGCCTGCTCAGGCTGATAGCTACGGTTCGCCCAGTCGTATGACCGAGTGTTTAATTGCCATAGCAACAGATAGCTGCTTCATTGCATGCCGCTTCGATCTCGGTCTCCCCAGAGCGCCAGGTCATGAATATTTCAAGAGTCCCTGCATGTCACACTAAGGATAAGTTTCAGCTCAAGGAAAAATCACTCTGCATTCGAAAGTCATAATGGAGATGAGCTAAGCACAGAATAAAAAATGTTGTAATGGCCTGAGAGCCCAACACCCTGTGGTGAATATCACTGAATTACCTCTCGCTCTTGTTACGGAACCAGGTGAGTGGAGATGGAGTGTGTGAACTTTAAAATAACCATGAAGCATATAATTTTTTTATATTGAGCAATAAATTGTTCAACTTGGGATTTCCATACTAATATCATTTGATAAAAGAGGAAGAACCAGAAACACCAATACTTACCGTTGACAAGACTCTACAAATTAGACACACCCTCAACCCTACACGCTGCACCCCCTTACCCTAGTAATCAGATTTTGCATGGCATGTATTTACATACTGGACATGATATTGAACATTGAGTGCTTTTATGATTTTTTTCTTTATTTTATCATGCAATAACATTCACCTGTCGCAAACATATTTAACCCTTTCATGCATAGTGACAGTTAATTTAAGGCTCCTTTTTATATTTTAGGAAAAGATGCAAATCACCTCCAAATCATTTGAGAACATTATTATCATACATAGCTTTCATAAAAAAACAATAAAAAACAAAAAGTAAGTTAAAAATGTTTCTTTTTGCCAGACTCAACAAAAAATTTATTTATTTTTCTTTAACCAAATGTTTTTTGGGGAGGGGATGGGGGATTTTTTTTTTTTTTTTTTTTTACCTCTTAGCATCATGCAACAATCCAAAACTATGTAAATTATACATTGTATGTAAAGACATACATATGTAAAGACAAAAATGTTAGAAAATATAATTTGTGTATACTATATATTATACATTTTAATATAATACATATTAGTACATTTTAATATACTATATATACACTGCATATTATATATATATATATATATATATATATATATATATATATATATATATATATATATATATATATATATATATATATATATATACGCACACTGTACAATATACAGTGTCCCAAAAAGGTTGGGACGCTGTGTAAAATGTAAATAAAAACAGAATGCAATGATTTGCAAATCTCATAAACCCATATGTTATTCACAGTAGAACATAGAAAATATATCAAATGTACCATTTTAAGAAAAAAATAAGGTAATTTTGAATTTGATGGCCGCAACACGTCTCAAAAAAGTAAAAAAAAAAACTGGGACGGGAGCAATAAAAGGCTGGAAAAGTAAGTGTTACTAAAAAGAAACAGCTGGAGGTTAATTGGCAACAGGTCAGTAACATGATTGGGTATAAAGAGAGTATCTTAGAGAGGCAGAGTCAGAAGTAAAGAAAAACTGGGTCTACAATTTGTGGAACAATTTCAGAATAATGTTCCTCAACGTAAGATTGCGAAAACTATGAATATCTCATCATCTACAGTACATAATATCATAAAAAGTTTCAGAGAATCTGGAAAAATCTCTGTGCGCAAGGAACAAGGTTGAAAATCAATATTGCATGCCTGTGATTTTCGGGCCTTCAGGCGGCATTGCTTTAAAAACAGCCATGATTCTGTAAGGGAAATCACTGCATGGGCTCAGAAACACCTCCAGAACTCATTGTCTGTGAACACAGTTCGCCGTGCCATCCAGAAATGCTGGTTAAAGCTCTATCATGCAAAGAAGAAGCCATATGTGAACATGATCCAGAAATGCCGCCATCTGTTCTGTGGTCAGACGAATCAAAATTTGAAATTCTTTTTGGAAACCATGGACGCCGCATCCTCTAAACTAAAGAGGACTAAAGAGGAGAGGGACCATCCAGCTTTTTATCAGCACTCAGTTCAAAAGCCTGCATCTCTGATGGTATGGGGTGCATTAGTGCCTATGGAATGGGCAGCTTGTACATCTGGAAAGGCACCATCAATGCTGAAAGGTATATACAGGTTTTAGAGCAACATATGCTTCCATCCAGATTCCATCCCATCTTTATGTCTGAGAGACTCTGCCTCTCTAAGATTTTAGACTCTCTTTTTATACCCAATCATGTTACTGACCTGTTGCCAATTAACCTAATTAGTTGCAAAATGTTCCTCCAGCTGTTTCTTTTTAGTAACACTTACTTTTCCAGCCTTTTGTTGCCCCCGTCCCAACTTTTCTGAGACGTGTTGCGGACATGAAATTCAAAATTACCTTATTTTGTTCTTAAAATGGTACATTTCCTCAGTTTAAATATTTTATATGTTTCCTATGTTCTATTGTGAATAACATATGGGTTTATGAGATTTGCAAATCATTGCATTCTGTTTTTATTTTACACAGTGCCCCAACGTTTTTGGAATTGGGGTTGTGTGCATGCATATATATATATATATATATATATATATATATATATATATATATATATATATATATATATATATATATATATATATATATACAGGTGCATCTCAATAAATTAGAATGTCGTGGAAAAGTTCATTTATTTCAGTAATTCAACTCAAATTGTGAAACTCGTGTATTAAATAAATTCAATGCACACAGACTGAAGTAGTTTAAGTCTTTGGTTCTTTTAATTGTGATGATTTTGGCTCACATTTAACAAAAACCCACCAATTCACTATCTCAACAAATTAGAATATGGTGACATGCCAATCAGCTAATCAACTCAAAACACCTGCAAAGGTTTCCTGAGCCTTCAAAATGGTCTCTCAGTTTGGTTCACTAGGTAAGCCACAAACATTCATTGCCAAAGAAGCTGGCTGTTCACAGAGTGCTGTATCCAAGCATGTTAACAGAAAGTTGAGTGGAAGGAAAAAGTGTGGAAGAAAAAGATGCACAACCAACCGAGAGAACCGCAGCCTTATGAGGATTGTCAAGCAAAATCGATTCAAGAATTTGAGTGAACTTCACAAGGAATGGACTGAGGCTGGGGTCAAGGCATCAAGAGCCACCACACACAGACGTGTCAAGGAATTTGGCTACAGTTGTCGTATTCCTCTTGTTAAGCCACTCCTGAACCACAGACGACGTCAGAGGCGTCTTACCTGGGCTAAGGAGAAGAAGAACTGGACTGTTGCCCAGTGGTCCAAAGTCCTCTTTTCAGATGAGAGCAAGTTTTGTATTTCATTTGGAAACCAAGGTCCTAGAGTCTGGAGGAAGGGTGGAGAAGCTCATAGCCCAAGTTGCTTGAAGTCCAGTGTCAAGTTTCCACAGTCTGTGATGATTTGGGGTGCAGTGTCATCTGCTGGTGTTGGTCCATTGTGTTTTTTGAAAACCAAAGTCACTGCACCTGTTTACCAAGAAATTTTGGAGCACTTCATGCTTCCTTCTGCTGACCAGCTTTTTGAAGATGCTGATTTCATTTTCCAGCAGGATTTGGCACCTGCCCACACTGCCAAAAGCACCAAAAGTTGGTTAAATGACCATGGTGTTGGTGTGCCTGACTGGCCAGCAAGCTCACCACACCTGAACCCCATAGAGAATCTATGGGGTATTGTCAAGAGGAAAATGAGAAACAAGAGACCAAAAAATGCAGATGAGCTGAAGGCCACTGTCAAAGAAACCTGGGCTTCCATACCACCTCAGCAGTGCCACAAACTGATCACCTCCATGCCACGCCGAATTGAGGCAGCAATTAAAGCAAAAGGAGCCCCTACCAAGTATTGAGTACATGTACAGTAAATGAACATACTTTCCAGAAGGCCAACAATTCACTAAAAATGTTTTTCTTATTGGTCTTATGAAGTATTCTAATTTGTTGAGATAGTGAATTGGTGGGTTTTTGTTAAATGTGAGCCAAAATCATCACAATTAAAAGAACCAAAGACTTAAACTACTTCAGTCTGTGTGCATTGAATTTATTTAATACACGAGTTTCACAATTTGAGTTGAATTACTGAAATAAATGAACTTTTCCACGACATTCTAATTTATTGAGATGCACCTGTATATATAAAATTTCAGGTATGTGGTTTTAGCCCTACTCATGGATAATCCATTTACTTGTTGAATTTCTGATGTTTAGATATTTTGACAGAATTAAAGGGTGAATTTTCAACAGGTTTGAACAGGTTACTCAGGAAAAAGGGAAAACTGTTTTAAAAAAGATCAATCAAGCAATGTTGACGAAAATATTATTTTAGGTTTATGCATATTTCAGTAGTATATTATATATACAGTACATGTGCACATAAATGTTATAATTGGTATAGATATCTTCTAAGCAAATATACCCTAATCAAAGACTTAAAAAAAAAAAATACATGCTTAAATAGATGTTAATCAAGTTTTTGTGAAACTGGTACAGTGAAATTAAATAGATTCATGAGAGTCCTGACAGGATTTGCTGTTTTGGGCATAGCATGTCTGAGTTCAGCCTGCAGCCTCCATAGTTCACTTTCTTTTCGGACAAGACATGATGTCCCATTAAACTTCTGTCACTCTGCACATGACAGTGTCTACAGGCCTACAATGGAACCATGTAGATTAAGTGAAATTCAGGACAGCTTGGCAGTAAAAGTACACTGATTTTCTGATTTGAAGTTTCTCACTCCAAGTAAGCATGTCTGATCTTTACCTAGTAGGAAAAATGTGTTTCGTGTTTAAACTGATTTACTTTAAACTTATTGTACATACAGTATGTGATTCATTAGTGCAATATTTTATGGCGGCATCTGCAATTCAACGTTTATCGACAATTCTGATGCAAGTCAAATTGTTAAAGATAATATAAATACAAGCTGGCAAATATTTCCAGAAAATAATTACAAAGAGGGAACTAATTGAACATATTAAATTTAAACATTCATTTGCAATAAAGTCTAAATAAAGAAACAAATAATGAATTTCATATTAGCATTCCATGTGTCATTTTAATAGATGTTATGCATAGAGTCAGCTACAGAATGTTACTAAAAGCAAATGACACAAAGCAGAGAGAAATTAACGACTGTGTAATAACAATTAAAAGATTAATCATCTTTGGGGAAGAATTAACAGTGCGTGTTTGGGCTATTGGCAGACATTTCAACAAAAACAACATACATAATGTTCGTAATTTTTAAAACACACAATAAATTGACCGCCGCCGTGTTTAAATTGGTAAGTGTCCTTTCTTCCTTGGACGGTTTCTCAAAAAGTGAGATATCTGATGGCCAGAAGCTGGTTAGTTATGTGATTTAGTATCAGTGTCATAATAATAAATCAGTGTACTAATAATAAAATAAAATAAAATAAAATAAAAAAAATCAGTGTACAAGGCACCTCAAAAGTGGAACCTGCTGATACTAGTTCATAAAGTCATAATTTTAGGCTAACATTTTTTCCCCCCTTATTTATGTTGACTATGCCTTATATGGTAAAGTCTCAATGTTAAAATAAACAGTAATAAATGGTTATTATAGAAAAGTGGCATCAATCTGAATTAACATACAGCCATGATGAATTACATGGGGAAAATACACTGATGCATTAAATAGGCTATTTGACAAACAATAGTTTGTTTTATGTGCAACAAAATGAAAAAATAATGAAAAATTCTACTTAAAGTTCATTGAGAGTGTAGCATTTTAATGCAATACCATGGCTAAATTAATTGAGGAGCTGAACAGAAAGCAAATTAAGTTGGACACAATTTAAACTAAGATTAAGTAATCTGTGTGTGAGTGTGTGTGTGTGTGTGTGTGTGTGTGTGTGTGTGTGTGTGTGTGTCTTGGTGAGGACCAAATGTCCTTACACACAGCCAGTTTGACCTTTTTCTGGTTCCCACAAGGAAAATGAATAATTAGGTATGCATTAATAATTATTTCAATGGAAGATCCTCACAAGAACATATGCAAAACAATCTAGTCTGTTTTAGAGTTCAGAATCCTCCACATGACACATCATTTGAAGGCCAGTAATGCATAATAACAAAAAAAAGTTTAAAAGTTCCATATCAAATTGTCAATCTATATTATACTAGCAAAACATATATTATACTTAAAAACATATAATTATTGATCTGGTGAAACTTTCTGTAAGGAGATGCTTAGTTAACATTTATGGAAGAAGTATCTGGTATCAGCATTTTATACATGGGAAAGTCTTCAGGACAGAGGAATTTGTGCTTTCCAGATTCTTGGTAACATGAGCTGTTTTAATTTTTTTTTAATTAAAAAAAATAGTTTTTTAGTCTTATTAACTTCAAGAGAAAGAAAACAAAAGTATCTGGTTAGGGAGCAACTGTTTAGTTGCTATATCATAAATGATTAAAAAACAAAGAACTAGTCTCATAGACATTTCACAACATTAAATGTTACTGCTTAAAAATACTGTTCGTATAGTTCCTTAGTAAATATACAGTTGTAATCAAAATTGGCAAATTGCTATGAATATACTTTGTGGTAGTAACATTAACTCCACTTCATACTGGCGCATCACACCACCCTGGGGTTGATTATTTTGCTATAACAGCGCACCCTGTTGTGTTTTGTTCCTTTCATAATTAATATGAGAAGGCCTATTTCACCTACACAATTGTAAAATATTCTCTTCTTATGTCACTGAGACACTGACTGAACGGAGACTCATTCAACTCTGCTAATACATGCCCCCTAGCTACAGAGAGGCAGAGAGTAAAAATAAATAAATAAATAAATAAATAAATAAATAAATAAATAAAGACAGACTTTGAAAAGGAAATAAAGGTCTATAAAAATGTGGTTTTCCTTCACATCAACAAATCAAAAGCTGGATTGAGCCTGGACCTTATTATATCATTTTGTTAGGTGAATTTAAGCCATTTCTGGGATTTTAATGTACCGAGAGAGGAGCATCAGGCCAGTGATGGAGAGAGAGAGAGAGCAAGAGAGAGAGAGAGAGAGAGTCACAGGAGAATTTTGTAAAGTCTCATCCTATGCTTTTTCTTTTTATCCAATTTGTAAGGCCAAACACAAAGAGCACTGGGGACAGCCTAATGCAGTCATAAGAGCCCCCACCACATAAAGCATGCATGACATAAAGAATAGAGGGGAGACAAAAGAGTGAATGCCGTCTGCAGATAATGATGTGCTGCTGCTGAATATTTCAGTGTGAGGGTTGTTAAATGCCTTTTCATGGGAGACATATTGTAAAGCTAGAAAGGGGCTATGAACATTTTCTGATAAACTTACATATTAGCCTCAACATTCAAAATAGTGCAACAGTGACACTGGGGTCTGAGATGGAGACATCTCCCATGCAGAAGTAATAAATTAATCAAGATAAGGAATATCAGGAAGTTTAAAGTTTTAGTTCTATAACACATGAATTTTAGACAGTATTTATCCGACACACGTAAAACTCCAAAACACTTTTTGCCTAACTTTAGGCAACAGTTTAATCACAAAGCACAATTAAGCACAATGTTATAATGCTGACCATACTGTCATACAATGCACCACAGTGTAACTCCTTTAATTGTGCTCTCCAACTCATGAACAAATTGATCATTTGAATTGATTCTGGCACCTAGCTGGTGGAATGGCATCTAAAGACCTACTTATTTTTTTAGACTGATGGTATTCTAAGCCCGTGACCTAGTTAACCAGTATCAGGATGCATTTATTGACAGAGACTTCAAAGCAAATTCTGTAATTTGCTCTGCATAAGGGCGTCTGCCAAATGCCATAAATGATTCATTTTAAATAAATAAGTTGACCTGGTTCACAAGACCATGTTAATCAAACTTTGTGTGGTTTGGCTGGGTTCAAGAATTCACATGCCTATGCCAATTATGTGCCTAAATTGGGGGGCACGGTGACTTAGTGGTTAGCATGTTTGAATCGCACCTCCAGGGTTGGGGTCGCCTCTGCCCTGTGTGCATGGAGTTTGCATGTTCTCCTCATGCTTTGGGGGTTTTCTCTGGGTACTCTGGTTTCCTCCCCAGTCCAAAGACATGCGTTACAGTATAAGCTGACTGCATTGTCCAAATTGCCCATACTGTGTAAATGTGTGTGGAATTGTGCCCTGCAATGAGGTATCCCCCACCTTGTGCCCACAGTCCCCTGGGATAGGCTCCAAGCTCCCCACGATCCCATGGATAAGTACAGAAAATGGATGGATGTGCCTAAATTCACACCATTCTCATTGGTTTGGCTTCATTTCATTTTATTATGCTACAGTATTTGTTTGCATCCCAGTCCACCTGGCAGCTTCAAGCCCTTACTAGCTAAATCAAAATGAGCCAGATCAAACTGATCATGCACACAGGTGGAATACACAAATGTTGTGAGTATCTCACAGAACGTCATTGATTTCTATCATGTTTGACTAAAGGAACTGAATCTGATATAATAAAACCTAACATTTCTTATTGGTCTGATTGAACAAAAAACATAGACAGCAGGAATAACCAAACATCCATCTTACATTATTATTTGGGACAACATCAGTTTTTGTTACAGTATTCAGATCTGGGACCAACTCAATAACAATCTTCGAATCTGCCTTCAAGTGCCTTCCTGTCACCTCCTCCCCGGTTTTTCTACCTTGTTAAATAATGTTTTCTGCGTGGTGTTGGAAAATATATGACAGGTATAGATAAGAACAGGAAAACCTTATCCAATCTATGGAGATGATGGTTACATAGCTGTATTGTATGGATTTGCCACAGCAGGGAATTTCCCAAGTTGCCAGGCTAGGAAAGATTTGCCTGCCAATCTCAGAGACAAGATCCTGAGGCACACTTCTTTACACTGTTTCTAACAAATATATGCATATATGCTTTCTATAGAACTATGTATGTCCGTGCTATTCTTTCCCCAATAATATCATTTGTGTACTGTATTGTCCACTGTTCTCAGTCTCACCAGTACACATTTATAGTTGTTTCTGTTAAATTCTTTATAAATTTTCTTTCACTTAATTTCACTAGCGTCCAGTTGGTAGTCAGTGCCTATGCTTTTGATGAATTGTAGTGTTTAAAGGCAAACTTTCATTATGTGTAAAGATGCTTTTAAATTGTTTGCTTTTCCCTATTGATGCATTTTGGTGAATTGAGACTTTCGATTTCTGGCATTATTTTAAGGAAATGTGCTTTGGTAGTTGTAATAAAAAAATAATAATAAAAAAACCCCCTGGAATTACAGCTGTGAGAAAAATTAATCACTTCCCCTGTGCTGAAGAACTTAATGGCAGACAAGACATTCCTTTTGTGAGCACGATTTTCAGAGATATTTATCATCTTTTGTGGCGTGAAGCCACCTGTTTGCACCTTACTCATGTTTTCTCCTGGTCGGATGAAAGCAGTTCTCACATTTTCACCCACATCTGACCTTTAAAAAAAACTCAGGCATGAACACACTAGCTCATCCCGATGGCTTCATCAAGGTTAAAGAATTGCAAAGAGATTGCAGAAAGCTTGAAGCGATCATGTGGATAAGAAAGAGATACTGAGGCAGAGAGAATGAGTAAGAGAGAGAGAGAGAGAGAGAGAGAGAGAGGGGGGGGGGGAGAGTGGGAAAGTTATTGAGAGGATGAGAGAGAGAAGGCTTGTTGGTGGGAGAGTGGGAAACAAAGAAATAGACTTAGAGAGACTGACTGGAAAAGTGAAAGAGAATGTGAGAGAGAAAAGAAGTGTAACCCTACAATCGCACTAGCAAGCCATGTATTTTCTATGTATGTGTACAACAAGGAACCATGATTTCAGCAACAGTGCCAATCAACAAAGTTCCAACATAAAAAGTGACTTTTGAACTGATATTTTCTCAATTCTTTGCAAATTAGGTATGAGGCAATTACTGTTTGAGGCACAAAAATGAAATAAAATGTTTAACCATACTTTCCTCTCATACTGTCATAAATGACCCTGTATTAAATGTTCATAATGATATTGCAAAGAAGAATAAAGCTTAGAAGTGAGTAGCAGCGGTTGCTAGTGAGTGCATCTGATAAGAGTACAGCCAGTACAGTTAGCTCACTTTGCCAATGAAGTATGGAGACACTCCAGGAAGCTTTCTGTTGTATTATCTCTATTTTATTTATTTATTTTTGAAACACTGAACAATACGATATTGTCACATCTGCAATCCCCAGCAGAGGTCATGTTTGCCAGGGCATTGATAGTTTATCACATACTAGTTTTTATTATACGCTTATTATACACTATATGGCCAAAAGTATGTGGCTTGTTGAACATCCTATTGCAAAACCATGGGCATTAATATGGAGCCTCCACTCTTCAGGGAAGGTTTCCACTAGATTTTGGAATGAGGTTGTGGGGATTTGTGCCCATTCATGCAAAGGTGTTCAATGGGGTTAAGGTCAAGTTCTTCCACACCAAGCTTGCCAAACCATGTCTTTGGGGACCACACTTAGCACACAGAAGCATTGTCATGCTGAAACCCTGTTTGGGTTCCTTAGTTACAGTAAAGGGACATCTTAGCGGTAAAGCATACTAAGACATTCTAGACAATTGTGTGCTTCTAACTTTCTGGGAAGGCCCACATATGGGTGTGATCGTCAGGTGTCCACATATGTTTGGCCATAAAGTATATGCGCTACAGAAACCACACTGTCTAGATCTGTGAAGTCTTGCCCTAGCTATTGTTTTCATGGTGGAGCATTCTCATTGTGTTTCTCTCGTTTGCTGTTTTGATCTCCGCTCATTATTTCTGGATTCTGTATTTTGGTTTCACCCCTTGGATTTGCCAAATGATCTGTTTATGTTGGATTACCTGGTTATCTGACTTGTGGAACGCTTTCTGGATTTGAACATTGTCATGCTGTTCTTTAAAATGAAGCTTGATCCATGTCTCTATCACATGTAGACAACATTAAAAAGGACGGATCAGAGGAGCAACGCTTCTGGTGGCCTTTGGTAAGCTGTAGTGTTCCTATCATAATTCTACATATATATTATAGGCATGTAGCCTAATAACTATAAAGCTATTCTTGCACAGACACAGGTCCTACAACAAGCAATTATAAATATGTCAAAGCCATCAAACTGCACTCAAGATATAAAACATAAGTGTATAAGATTACAGTATGCAGCAATGTATGTAATATGTATAGGACCATTTTTGTGTGATGACAATGCAATGATGTGTATACACACAGCTCTTATCCCGCACAAATTGCTCATAATTATTACAGATGTCATCTGGTAATATTACTTTACAGACCATCTGAATAATATGCAAAAAAACAAAACAAAACAAAAAAAAAACCAAGAGTGAGACCCCTGCAGGGTTCAGGGTAGGAGGGTACAAAGGTGGAGAGAAGGAAGTGAGCAAAAGAGAGGCCACCTGAGTGAAGGAGTGATTGAGACACAGTCTAAGAGAGAGAAAGCACTGGTATATTATGAGTACCAGAGTGTGGAGAGGTGATAGAGTGCTGAAAGCAGGAAGCCATTTTAATCCGCTTCCTGTAGGAAGATGGGGATGGAGAATGAGTGGAGCTGTGCAACACGGCCACGGGGAGCCAGAGAGGAAATACCCACTGTAATCCTCAGCTTTACATGCTGTAATTCTGCAGGGGCACCTGGAACACACACACATGCCTGCACGCATATGTCTGGACCACCAAAGCTTTCTGCACATATCTACACATTAAAATATTTATGAACATGGGTGTACAAATCATATATTCATTAGCTAGCCCAACTGGCAAGTGGAAGTTTCAGTGTGCTTGCCAAGTCCCATGTTTTAGTTGCCCAGAATCCTAATTGACTACTATAAAAATATAAATGTATAGTGAGCTATACAGAAGCTCACTGCGTCTCAAAATAAAGTAGGGATCTCCTCTGGCCACAGAGTTGAAGATTCATAACTCCAAAGAGATTTCCTGCCCATGGGTAGCATACAATTTATGGCTTGAGGACTAAAATCCTTCAAAAGATATAACACCAACATGTCAGAAAAAATAAAAAAATAAAAAAACAGAATCACTGAGTTGGAAAAAAGATCACCCCCTTGCTTTAATTTGCCTTAATTTTTTTATTACAGATTTTAGTCTGTTGGGATATGTCTCTACTAACTTTGCACATCTAGACTTTCCAATATTTGCCCACTCTTCTTTGCAGAACTGCTCAAGTTCAGTTAAATTTGATGGTGACTGTTTGTGGACTGCAGTCTTCAAGTCATTCCACAGATTTTCAATGGTGTTTAAGTCTGGGCTCTGACTAGGCCATGCAAGGACATTCACCTTTTTCTCCTTCAACAACTGTGTGGTCAGTTTTGCTGTGTGCTTTGGGTCATTGTCATGTTGGAAGGTAAACCTCCTTCCCATTGACAACTTTCTGGCAGAGGGCAGCAGATTTTTCTCAAGAATTTGACGATATGTTGCCCCATCCATTTTCCTTCTATCCTGACAATTGCTCCAGTCCCTGTTGCAGAGAAACGCCCCCATAACAGGATATTACCACCTCCATGCTTTACTGTAGGAATTGTGTTATTTGGATGGTGAGCTGTATTGGATTTCCACCAGACATATCGTTTGGTATTGAGGCCAAATAATTAATCTGACCATACCACCTTTTTCCATGTGGCCTCAGAATCTTCAAGGTGCGTTTTGGCAAAGCTCAGTCGTGGGTGGCTTTTTTTTTTTCAACCCTCCCATACAAGCCACATTTGTGGAGAATTTGTGATATTGTTGTCACATGCACACAATGAGCACTCTTTGTCATAAATTCCTGCAACTGCTTCAGAGTTGCTGTAGGCGTCTTGGTAGCCTCTCTGACCAGTTTCCTCCTGGCTCTTTCATCCATGTCCTGATCCAGGGAGGATCTGTGTTGTACTAAATACCTTCCACTTCTTAATAATAGACTTCACTGTGCTTCTAGGCATTGATAAAGCTTTTGAAATTTTTTTGTATCCATCTCCTGACTTGTGCCTGTCCACAACTTTATCCCGGAGAACTTTTGACAGTGCCTTGCCACCCATAGTTGATTGTTTGCTTCAGGTGCACTACAAAATGCTCCAGGAAAGCTCTTTTCATGAGTCAACTCAACTCGCCGTGTTTGGAGGAGGAGGAATGCTGCCTATGACCCCAAGAACACCATCCCCACCGTCAAACATGGAGGTGGGAACATTATGCTTTGGGGGTGTTTTTCTGCTAAGGGGACAGGAAAACTGCACCGCATCAAAGGGACGATGGACTTGGCCATGTACCATCAAATCTTGGGTGAGAACCTACTTCCCCTCAGCCAGGGCATTGAAAATGGGTCATGGATGGGTATTCCAGCATGACAATGACCCAAAACACACAGCCAAGGCAACAAAGGAGTGGCTCAAGAAGCAGCACATTAAGGTCCTGGAGTGGCCTAGCCAGTCTCCAGACCTTAATCCCATAGAAAATCTGTGGAGGGAGTTAAAGGTTCGAGTTGCCAAATGTCAGCCTTGAGACCTTAATGACTTGGAGAGGATCTGCAAAGAGGAGTGGGACAAAATCCCTCCCGAGATGTGTGCAAACCTGGTGGCCAACTACAAGAAACGTCTGACCTCTGTGATTGCAAACAAGGGTTTTGCCCTTGTTATATATATATATATATATATATATATATATATATATATATATATATATATATATATATATATATATATATATATGTGTGCGTGTGCGTGTGTGTGTGTGTGTGTGTGTGTGTGTGTACTGGGTTAATCTGAAAATAGTTCCAACAGTTTCATATCGTAGTTTAAAAAGGTGCACTACACATGAATATAATATATTTTATGAAATTCATGGTTTTCTTGGCAGACCAAGAACAGTGGCATAGTGGGTAGCACTGTTGCCTTGTGCCTCTGGGGTTGGGGGTTCAATTCCTGTCTCTGTCCTGTGTGTGTCAATTTTGCACATTTTCTTCTGGATGGACAAATCATAAATTCTTTAGTTAGCCCAACTGGCAAGTGGAAGCTCCAGTAGCATGTTTTAGTTGCCCAGAATCCTAATTGACTGCTATAAAATATAATATTATATAGCGAGCTAGTTTTCTAATTAAATAAAAAGAAATGAACATGTATATGATCTTGTTTGTGCCCTGGACAATAATTGTTTGCAAACGTTTCACTTATGAGATGTGGGGTTCTGTGCTGGTGTCACATATAAAATGAGGAAATGTAAATGATATTATTATTGTACTCAGTTTTGTCAGTGTTTCCACAGGCTGGCATGTTGCTGATTCATCTGTGCCTACTAATCTGCCTAATAAACACCATTCTACTTGTCAGCCAGATCATGCATCTGTGTTATGCAGCAGGTACAGTTGAGTTGCACCACCATGAAGCACATTACATTTAAACGTATACCAAATGAAAAGTTCTGCTTTGTGAAAGTTATTTTTCCTACTTATTTGCCAGCTAACTACAAATAAACAAACTAATAGTGTTACGGACAGACAAAGGGGAGCTGGATGCATGCGCTGGGGAAAAGTCAGTTTATTCATAAAGTAACCAAAAGTATATGGATAGGGACTAAAGGAACACAAAAGCAGGGTCAAAAACAAACAATAATCCACAAACTAGCAAGGCATAAATCCACAAAGTAACGAGGCATAAATCCACAAAGTAACGAGGCATAAATCCACAAAGTAACGAGGCATAAATCCAGTGTCCAGGAAACACGAGGGCAGAGAAAAACAACGAACATACATAAGCATAATACTGTGAAATACTCCGCGTTTAAGCGGTCAAACTAAAGAGTTTAAATAATGAAAAACAAACAAGACACACCTGGAACTCATAATGAAACAATAAACGGAAAACCAATGAATAAACGGGGGCGGAGACATGACGTAAACCAAAGGACAGAAAACCAATGAACATAAGGAGGCGGAGACATGACATAAAGCAAAACAAAATCACATGGCGAAGTAAACACACGTGAGTCTCTGAGTGATTCAGTCCAGCGAAGTTTGTGAATGAATGCGTAAGTAAGCCGCTTGCCCGGCTTCGTGAGCGGTGCAGCGCAAGGGGTTCTCTAACAAATAGCATGAAATCTGCCCAGGCAGCATTTGATTTTCTATAGTTACAAGACGTTTTGTACCAAATACAAGGATTTTTGGCATTCGTAGTATTTGAAAGTATTATTGAGAATTCATAAAATGTAAAATACCTTTGATACATCAACAGGATTTCAAGAAAGCTATGATACTGTTCTAAAAATGTTACAGCACTAGAGTATAGAAGGCAAAATGGGGAGCTATTTGAGATGCCAGGGCAGACAACTGGAAATAAGAACTCTGCACTCATAAAATGGGAACTGATGCATTGTGCATGTGCATGTGTGTGTGTGTATGTGTGTGTGTGTGTGTGTGTGTGTGTTTTTACACTGCCTCCAGATGCCACGTACTGCTTAACTCCACTACTCTCTCTTGCTCTCACACAGATATATGGAACAACACCATAAATAAATAATACAGATGCTTGGTGTACTGCATCTCGAAATAAAGTAGGGATCTCCTCTGGCCACAGAGTTGAAGATTCATAACGCCAAAGAGATTTCCTGCCCATGGCTAGACTAAAATTTATAACTTGAGGACTAAAATCCTTTAAAGGATGCTTGACCTAAAGGGAGCTGAAGATGTTTATCACTGCAGGTCACAAACACAAGCATGCAGCATATGTCAAAAAAGCAATATACTGTATACTTATACAGGTTAATCTGAACATAGTTCGTACGGTTTCATGTCATATAGTAGTTTAAAAAGATGCAATACACAAAAATATAATACATTTTATTCAGTTCTTGGTCTTTGTGGTTGATCTGCAAACAATCTGACCATAAGACCACCTCTGACCAGATATAATTTCATAAAATGAATGTAGTGTGGTACAAGTTATCAATCACAGCATCATAACTGTGCTATTACTGGCCATTTTATTAGACACACCTACTTTCTCTAAGTGTGTTGACTCATCAAAAAACTTGATAATAATATGTTCCTCAGCTGCTGTGAGTCTCCCTGACAGTCCTGCAATATTCAGTGCAGAATATGTGCCAGAGGTATCAGGTCACAACTGGCTGGAAATTTGTGCACATACCTTATACGGCAAGCACAGATACAGTGGGGCTTGAAAGTTTGTGAACCCTTTAGAATTTTCTATATTTCTGCATAAATATGACCTAAAACATCATCAGATTTTCACAGTAGATAGAAGTAGATAAAGAGAACCCAATTAAACAAATGAATTATATCAAATGAAAAAAATATTATATATGGGTTGTCTTTACCTACTTTTAGGACTTCTGATGATGTTTTATGTCATATTTATGCAGAAATATAGAAAATTCTATAGGGTTCACAAACATTAAAAAAGGAGCTGGGACCCAATCAGGGGAGAGTTACAGTAAAGCTTAAGAACAAACATCCACTTAAATTCAAGGTCAGCATTGCATGTGATTGAGACACTCTTCTCTTTTCAGTAAACTCCACTCTGAACTCACATCTCACACACAAGTGTCTGAGCAGTGCTTTTGTCTGCTGTTATGTCTGAGATCTGAATATCAATGTGCACAATTTTGTTATTAACTCCTCACTGCATGCATGTAACTCTACTCAACAAAAATGAGTAAAATATACCATGTCATAGATTTGCTATAGATTTGGTGTTGGCCTGCTGTCTCCCTGCCTATTCTCTCTAATGTCTATTCAATCATATCCAACTATCAACAATATTACAATAACATCTGTGTCACAAGTCTGGTAGATAATGTCTTTCTGACAAACTGGTAAATTGAGAAGAGACTGCAGCTGAGTATGAGAAGCCCAGGACATTTAACACATCAGCGATCTACTGGGAGTTGTCCAGGTGAATTGTGCAAAGAGAGAAAGCCTCCGAAGCAGGACAAATCAATGAGTCTCTCTCTCTCTGTCCCTGTGGGTAAAGGCAGCTCTTTTAAAAGAACACCTGAATCTACCTAATGGAATGGAAAATTGGGGGAAATAGAGAACTGTACCCACGAGGATATCCTTTTCACCATGCAGTTTTCACATAGTTAATATGGAATTTTCTACAACCTTCACTCGGTCAGCACACAAGCCATTACCATTCAGGACTTATTCAGCAAAATGTCCAGCTGATAAAATGCTATTTGAAAAATCTGCTGAACAACAGTGCATCTTAACTAACCACAGGTCATCTTAATGTCAATTGCTCCAGCTGCCCAACCTCTGCCCAGGCTTTACTGAAGAAAAAATCATGTGAAAACTTCAGCTAGAAACATGCATGATGATAATAACCCAGAGGAATAATGGCTAAGTAAAGAAATCAGCCTCTAAGCTATTCACAGTGAGATGACATTGAGATGAACTGGATGTTTTGCATCTCAAAACAATAAATGTTTTTAATTTTTTAATTTTTTTTTTTTATGAAGGTGTCAACGGGAATGACATTAGACACACCACCTCCTCAATTTCAAGGGCATGTTACACAGCGGATAAAGGAAAACATGAACACATGCAAGAGTATAAAAAACAAATGACCACATGCAATTATCCTTAGCTAGGCACTACGCATGAGACACAAGGTTTGGCGGTAACAAGGCTTTCCAGCTGTCACCCAAAACATGTCATCAGATCTTTAACTCAAAACAAAATAAAATAGCTGGTTACCTTAGTCCCCAATAGGGCTGCATAACATCCATCCATTCATCCTTCCAATTTCCATACCGCTAATCCTGCACAGGGTCATGGGGGAGCAGTAAGAACATGCAAGCCACCGTGCCCCCCAGCTACACAGTATATTGAATGTAAATCACTGTCACAATATTGGCAACTTTTCAATAGTTATATTACAGATGTCTGTAAGGTGCCCTCTAACAAACCACTTTTTTTTTTCTTTTCTTTTTTTTTATTACCTCAGTCATGCTTCTTCTGTGACATGCAGCTCTGCCGCCACATTTTTTGTTCTACTGCTCATGCAACATTACAGGGCAACCTTCTGGCCTTGGAGGGCAGGGAACACCACTTATTTAAACATCACAGACACCCAAGTGTCATTCTGACTGACGGGGCAAAAATAATGCCATTCTTCCCACTCAGAGATCAGAGCCAATTTTGCTCTGCTAGACTCCTGGCCATGTGTGGCAGTGGCCTCATACGGCTTTAAACTTGCAATTTCTCAATGTGCAACAATTTTTATTGTGCTTTGTGAAAACTCAGAGGTTAGACTGGGTATTTTAATGCAGCTTTAGTGAATTAATTTTGGTCTTATTAATGGAGAGCAGGAGGCACAGTGGTGCAGCAGGTAGTATTGCTGACTCACAGCTCCAGGGTCCCTGGTTCAATCCTGAGTTCAGATTACTGTCTGTGTGGAGTTTTCTGCCACCTCCCAAAAACATGCCAGCAGGTGGACTGGCTATGCTAAATTGCCCCTAGGTGTATATAAATGTGTGAATGTCTGTGTGCATGGTGTCTCACAAAGAACTTGTGTCACATTCAGGGTGCATTCAACCCCCCCAACCTCCCAGTGTTCCTGGGATCCCAATCATAGCACAATCATATCACAGTATTCACGTTCCATTTCTATCACTACCACTTGGTATTCTGCATAGTTCTCAAGCAGTGGTGAGAAGAAGGAAGTGCTGTAGCACGTATTTGATCCCTTCAAAAGCAATTATCTTCCCTCATTAAGAAATCTTGCTTAATGTAATTACTTTGTAGTTAAAATATTCATTTCATCCTCTGGACGTGTGGTACGGTACTAGTTTTGTTAGAGAACAATTATCTTTAATGAGATCAGACAATTTAATCTGTGCACAGTGGCATCCAATGCTCTAATGTATTAGGAGGCTGTGAGCTCAAAAGAAGGATGAGGTTCTACAGCCAATGACAAGGCGAGAATCTATAACATGGCCCTCCTCCATGGCCAACTGCTGACCCTCGTCTTTATAACCATGTACAAGCCTCGTCCGATTCCTTTTCTCTGCCTGTCAGTTTTTAATATGATGCTCATGCGTGGAGCTCTGTATTATATAAGATGTCTCCATTTTATTAGATTAAAAGAACAGTCTAGTGGATTTGCAACACAAACAGTGTAATCAACTGTAATAATGCACCCAAAACAATTAACTGTGTTATGAAGTTTATACTAGCTATTCTGAAAAAAGCTGCAGTGTAACCAAAAGGCAAATATTGGAAACATTGCTATGACAAGACTGCTATGCAGAGGAATCATTATGCCTTGAAGTTTTTTAAACAGTCTGAGCATTGGTGACTCATTCGCCTTCATCATTGCTTCTTCCATGTCTAAGCCATCAGGATTAAATTATATTTGGAGATCCAGATCAGGCTGCCAATTTATTTCAGAAGAAGAAACACAGGAGGAGTACTATATGAACGCTACCACTGCAGGAAAGGGACTTCAGGCAGTAGTAATTTTACCAGTGATTCTACCCATAGCAGCAAAAGAACAGGGTAGAAAATGCTCATGACACCATTCAGTATAACATATAAAATGAGTAAAATTGAAAAAGTAGTGATAAAGTGGTCAAATTGGGTAGATTTTTATGGCAAGGCACGCTTTTAGTGACATTTTACTTCTAATCCACCAAAGTGCTGGAGGCTTCCAGTCTTCAATGTTGTCACCCTGATATTAATGAGTGCTGCTAAATTTAGCCCATGAACACTCTCGGTTTGGCCTTGCAGGCAACTTTGACAGTGACATGCACTTTATATAGCGTAGTTCTGTCATGTTACTCACTGTTGGGTCATCAATCAAACTAGATTGGGAATGTGCTCTAAATAACATTGTTTTACTTTAATGAGTGCTCAAACGTATAATATCCAATAGGCTTTGTGGTTGTGAAAGGGAAAAAAAAAAACAAGAACTAACACAAGGGGAACTTTTATAAGCAATATACTGCTGGTCCCTGGGAGCTGATCTGTGCTGAATGATGGATCTGTAATCCCCAGGGAAAACACAGACAGATGAGTGCTGACATTCACCCAAGCAACTACACTGAAATATGACTAAAGCAATTAAAGGGAAAACAGCAGATTGAAAGCATTAATTATTTTACAAATCACTTAGGGGACTAGTTTTGTATTATGGTTGCCTGAACTGCCACCTGACTTCTCCATACACAAGACAAATAAGCAACAAAACAGGGTAATCTAGATAAATCTAGATAAATAACCTGCACCTGCACTATGGCCCTAATTACACTGCTGTGATCATCAATTAAGAATATTTGCTCGTTGAAGCTAACAATGCAGCAGCATCTCGCTTCAAAAAGAGAGATAACATGAGAGCTGAAGCTGAGACAGAATTGATGCATTTGTTTATATGGCTCTTACCCTGCTGACTCCACGGCCACGGTCCTCGCCATAGTTCGTCCCCAGGATTTCAAAGAAGATGTTGGGGTTCGTTCCATTATCGCTGAATTCCAGCAAATTTGTCAGACCACTCACTCCACTCTGAAAAAGTAAATACAATACTGTTGATGTATTTTATACTATTTATACAATACTATGTATTTTATTCATTATACATATTACTTCACAATAAGGGTATATTAATAATCATTACTTACAATACAGTATGAAGCATTACTAAAAGGATAAGTAATAAGTCTATTAACCATTAATTAATGAGAACAATGATAACTTAAATTTAGCTTAATTCTAATAAGTATTAGTAAGGATGCATTAAGTAAGGAATAACACATGCTCATTAAGTGTGGAAACACACATTCCCAAAAGACACCATCTTTTGTCTCTCTGTTGAACTTAATATGACCAAAAAAAAAAAAAAAGCAGCATAAAAAGAAAGCAGAAAGCGCAAACTCCTCTGTCCCGGGAACTTTTCCATGGCGAAAGACTTACACAAAGAAGTCACGAAGCGCTGACACCTGAGACTCCTTCCATGTCAATGTTTACCATGTCAATAATTATATGTTTTTCTTTGTTAAATGACAACACGTTAAAAAAATTAATTTATTCTTTGGTCTACCATAGAAGTCCCTGTGAAGGAGCTGTTACCATTTTTAAAAAAAAACCTGATGACTTATGCACTGTTAGAGTTTCCTCTCGTTCTACGAGTCGCTCGCTAGGCGAGTGGCGGACTCGACTACTTCCGCATTCCTCTGCGCGCTTTCCAGCGCTATTCAAAAACTCTCCGATGGACATGTCATTCATAAAAACTCACGTGTTGTTTACCTCTGCCATGTGCTTTTTGTTTTCGTTCACGTCATGTCTCCGCCTCCTGTGTTTCCCCATGTGCTCATGTTTTGGGTTATGTCATGTCTCCGCCTCCTTAGTTCTCATTGGTTCTCTGTCTAATGTGATTATCGTTTCCAGGTGTGTTTGATTTGGTGTGTATGATTGATGTGAGTTTAAATACTCCGCCAAAAATGGATGCAGCGGGGAAATCTTGGGCCGGCCACACTGAATTTTTCGTTGCTCCCTTCGATTCAGTGTCCTTTGAACAATGGACGTTTATTATTATCCCGGAGGCATATGACGGCTTCTCCATGTGGCCTCAATGTTTTTTATGGAAGGCCCAAATGTATTTTCTCAGTGTAAAGGATCCCTTGCCCACTGAAGAACAGTGGTTAAGGTTCCTCCTGTCCCGCCTAGTCGGTTCTGCCCGTCAGTGGGCAGAGCTTCACCTTGCCAGTGGGTCCACCAGGATCTCTTCGGTTTCCGGCTTTGTGGATCTACTGGTTCAGGTATTTGGCAGCCCAGAATTCATGCCCGACCTCAGGACATTCTTAGGGAAGGACCGTCTGGGCCATCGGTCCAGCCAGTCATTCCTGGAGTACTACGAGAGAAAGCAGGCTAATATGGCGGCCTGCACCTCTCAACCCTGGACCCAGGAATGCGCTACAAAGGGCTGCACCCGGCAGGCCAGTCTACAGTGCCCCACCTGTAAAAATCAGGGAACGAGGAGCTATTATTCTGCTCCCAGGACTGCTTTAAGGACAGCTGGTGAGCACACAAACGACTCCACAGGCGGGCAACCCCAGAGCTCCAGCCGGAGGCCCAGCAGGAGGTCTCCACAGCGGAGCTGCCCCTGGAGGTTAACGTGGCGACCTCCAGCCCCGAGCTCCAGCCGGAGGCCCAGCAGGAGGTCTCCACAGCGGAGCTGCCCCTGGAGGTTAACGTGGCGACCTCCAGCCCCGAGCTCCAGTCGGAGGCCCAGCAGGAGGTCTCCACAGCGGAGCTGCCCCTGGAGGTTAACGTGGCGACCTCCAGCCCCGACCTCCAGCCGGAGGCCCAGCAGGAGGTCTCCACAGCGGAGCTGCCCCTGGAGGTTAACGTGGCGACCTCCAGCCCCGAGCTCCAGCAGGAGGTCTCCTCAAGGGAGCTGCTCAAGGAGGTTAACAAGGTGACCTCCAGCCCCAAGAAGCAGCCACCAGAGGTTCGAGAAGAAACCTCCACTCATGCCCTGTCCATGTCTGAGGTCCATGGGATGACCTCTTCTCAAGCTAGTCCAAGTCCATGTCCAGGTTCCTGCTCTAATCCCAGTCCATGTCCAAGTCCATGTCCAGGTTCCTGCCCTAATCCTAGTCCATGTCCAAGTCCATGTCCAGGTTCCTGCCCTAATTCTAGTCCATGTCCAAATCCATGTCCAGATTATTGCCCTATTCCAAGGCCAATCTCTGAGCCAGTTCCCCGTCAGGTTCCCCATCAGGTTCCCCGTCCAGACCCTGTTCCTAGCCCAGTTCCTAGTTCAGTTCCAAGTCCAGTTTCTGATTTCGTAGCTAGCTACATAGGTTTAATTTCTGGATGGGTGTTTGCTCTCCTTCTCAGTTCGGAGGCTGATTTGATTCCCAGTTCCACTTCCAACCCAGCACACTCCTCTGTCTCCTCCTCTGTCTCCAACCCAGCTCACTCCCCTGTCTCCAATTTAATTTCCAATGCTGTTTCCAACCAAGTTTTTGATTTTGTCTATGGTTTTCGGTCTAACCAAGTTCTCTGTTCTGTTTCCAAGTCTGTCTCGAAGTCTGTTTCCAGGTCTTTCTTAATGTCTGTCTCGAAATCTGTTTCCAAGTTCTTCTCGAAGTCTGTTTCCAAGTCCTTCTCGAAGTCTGTTTCCAAGTCTCTCTCGAAGTCTGTTTCCAAGTCTCTCTCTGATCCAGGTTCCAAAGCTGTTCCTGATCCAGGTGCCAAAGCTGATTCCGATTCAGGTGTGAGAGCTGATTCCGATCCTGGTTCCAGAGCTGACTCCGATCCTGCTTCCAGGTCAAGCTTCAGGTCAAGCTTCAGGTCAAGCTCCAAGTCAAGCACCAGGTCACGCGCAGCTCCGAGCTCCAAGTCAAGCACCAGGTCAAGCATCACTCAGAGCTCCAAGTCAAGCACCAGGTCAAGCATCACTCCGAGCTCCAAGTCAAGCACCAGGTCAAGCATCACTCCGAGCTCCAAGTCAAGCACCAGGTCAAGCATCACTCCAAGTTCTCGGCCAAGTTCTCGACCAAGGCCGAAGGGACAGCCCTACACGCTCTGCTCTGGCCTCAGGACACTGGACATTGCCAGCTTCCGGTCCTGGGGGGCAGATGTTATGATCCTGCCCAGGGGCCCGGGTCCGCCAGAACGGTCAGAACTTTCGACGCTTCAGGAGAAGCGCCTTTGGGGGGGGGACTCTGTTAGAGTTTCCTCTCGTTCTGCGAGTCGCTCGCTAGGCGAGTGGTGGACTCGACTACTTTTCACTGCGCGCTTTCCAGCGCTATTCAAAAACTCTCCGATGGACATGTCATTCATAAAAACTCACGTGTTGTTTACCTCTGCCATATGCTTTTTGTTTTCGTTCACGTCATGTCTCCGCCTCCTGTGTTTCCCCATGTGCTCATGATTTGGGTTATGTCATGTCTCCGCCTCCTTAGTTCTCATTGGTTCTCTGTCTAATGTGATTATCGTTTCCAGGTGTGTTTGATTTGGTATGTATGATTTGTGTGTCTTTAAATACGCCACTCCGTTTCCGCTTCGGCGCGGAGTATTAGTTTAGCGTTTGTTTAGGTAATCATAGTTAATCATAGTTAATCATAGTTTGGATGTGTTTAATCGTGCGCTTTGTTCTGGTGATTTCCAGATCACTACTCTTGTTTACTACAGCCTGGATTATAGTTTGTTTTGTTCATAGTTTGGATTACTGCTCCTTTTGGAATAAACTCTTCTATATTTACTGACGTCTCCCCAGCACATGCATCCTGACTCCCTCTTCCGTCCTACACATCTGTGTTACGTAACATGCACATTAATATACACCCACTGTTTATGTCACAGCCAGAACTATTGTCAGAGCTGCTGTTTTTAACCTCACTGTGGTATAATCAACATTATTAAACAGTTAAAACTAAACCATTAATTAATTAACTAACCATTAACTAATCATAGTAATGATAACTAACATACCTTTCAATATTAATTAAGCAATTTTAAGTTTTAATTAATATGACAAATATTTAAGTTCCAGGAATTATGTATTGCATAACCGATGTCTGTGACACAATGGATATAAAAAGTCTACACACCCCTGTTAAAATGGCAGGTTTTTGTAATGTTAAAAAAAATAAAAAAATAAACAAACCCAGATAAATCATGACAAACCTTTTCCCACCCTCAATGTGAAATTAAATTTTAGTGAAAAATAGAAAAATAAAAAAACTTACAATAACCTAGTTGCATAAGTGTGTCCACCCCTAAACTAATACTTTGTTGAAGCATCTTTTAAATTTATTACACCACATCTTGACTTGGCAATACTGTATTTTCCAACTTTTTCTTGCAAAAACATTCTAGATCCATCAAACTCTAAGGGCATCTCCTGTGTACAGCCCACTTCAGGTCTGGGCTCTGGCTAGGTCATTCAAAAACATTGGTCACGTTTTTCATTTCATACAATTTTCATCTTCAGCTTACTAGCATTCCCTCCATCTCGATAAAAGCCCCAGTTCTGGCTGAAAAAAATCAGCACTAACTCATGATGCTGCCACTACCATGCTTCACCATGGCTATGTGCCTTTTGTACCCTCTTGGCAGCCTCCGTGGTTTTTGTCTTGTCCTTTTATACATTTTGGAGGGGCGTCCTGTTCTTGGTGATGTCACTGTGATGCTCCATTTTCTCTATTTGTTGATGATGGCCTTTACGGTGTTCCATAGTACATCTAATGTTTTGGAATTTTTTTTTATACACCTTTCCTGTCAGATGAACCCAAGAATTCGTGAAGAAAATCCTACAGAAACAGCTGGTCTTTATTTGGAGTTAATCAAAATAATTTCATTGATGACAGCTGTATGATAATTACTTTTGAACATGAAATTTAATGTGTTTGGTTCATGCTGAACCAATCCCAATTATAAAAGAGTGTGCACACTTATGCAACCTGCTTATTGTAACTTTTTTATTTTTCTGATTTTCACTTAATTTTCAATTAATTTTCACTTACATACACACTCAATACATTACTTCACATCAACGGAGGAAAAAGTTCCAACATGATTTATCATGGTTTCATTTTTTACAACACAAAAACTTGCCATTTTAACAGGGGTGTGTAGACGTTTTATATCCATTGTAGCGTTATAACTACAGGCTATTGGGCTTACTGTATGTGTCATGGTTATGCCAAAATCAGTGCAAAATCCGCCTACATTCACAAAAGGGAATGTTTGCTACAAATGATCAATCACAATGATTGCCCTGCAGTAACAAAAGTTCAGGGTTTCCTGCTGTTGTGAAAAACACAACATAATGTTATGGCCAAGAAAGGCTTTCCATTTACAGTTCACAATCCAATTTAACTTATAATAATGCATGCAGGATAACCACACTGGCAGTGGCAGCTAGCACTTTACAAGTCAAACATGACAACAAGGTGAATAATGACATTAAAAAGAGGCAACCATCTTACATATTCGTGCCAAACAAACCTCTTATTTTTAGCAAAATGTTCACAAAATAGCCATTGGGCTTTGCTCTTTTATTCATAAAATATCCATAACACACATAATCCAATTCAGCTCAACCTGGCACTACTGAGCAGGGAGCTAAAGACTCTCAAGCAGTGAACTACCCACAACTTACTGTGAGCTAACAATCACAAATAGCGAGCTATGACAGAAACATAGTTTATCTTCAAGTTGAGTTTACTCACATTTTTAAGGTAGCAGGTGAACTTTTGTTTCTAAGTTTAACCACCTGAAATGTTTTACAGTGCAGTGGAAAAAACACATAATTAAAATAAAGGCAACTTTTCCTTTCTGGTTTGTTGAATTTAGTCTGGACCTTGTTAAACAAAGCTATTGTTTTTAGTAGAACATTTATCAAATGAAGAAGCTAACAGCCCAGTGATTTAATTTTGGGATTGGTATAGTAGGACAGGACTATTACGGTTTCACTTGAATTTAAGAAAATAACACTATGGCCTTTATGTTTGCTCTAAGAGGGAGTTAACCAGTGATGTATTGTATGTATGTATGTATGTGTATCCATCCATCCATCCATTTTCCATACCGCTTATCCTACCCAAGTTTTGCAGGGAAGCCTGGCGCCTAACCCTAGGGAACCCGTGGCACAAGGCAGGGGACACCCTGGACAACCCATTGCGGGGCACAAACATATATACATTCACACACAAGCCCATAGGTGTGAGGCAAACATGCCGACCACTAAGCCACCATATATACATCACCTGTTAACTCCCTATAACCAAATGTGTTAATTGTGATCTTCACTGTTATCTTCATTTATCATTGGGAATAAAGTTTATCTTGTCTCATCTTATCTTATCTTATCATCACAATTTTGGACAAAAGTGGGTTGAATACCATAGCATCGGTCCCCACATATTGTGTTGCCACACCCATATTAGTATAGACATGTTACTTCCTGAGTACAAAAATAATAGTTTGCTGAAAAGAGCAAAAATTGCTTTTATGTCCAACCAAATCTGACCTTATACCACTAAGTTATGCTTGTGGCTACACAAAATAAAAGGCCCATCATTTTTGTTATAAGGTAGTAGTCATTAATACATAGAAAAGGCCCAGCACAATTATTTATAATTATGTCAAGCGCCTTTCACAACTTAAATTCCAAACTTCAATTAATCAGCACAGCATTGCGCCAGTGGAAACGCCTCCTGAGGAGTAGAAACAATTACCTTGTTGCTATACAATGAAATGATCAAGTGTAATATGCTCTAAAGGCCTCTTTAAGGCACTCTAAAATACTACTGAAAAGAAAGAACATACCAGAAACTCTGTGCTGTGTGCTTGTGCGTTTGTGTGTGTGTGTGTGTGTGTGTGTGTGTGTATGTGTGTGTTTCAGGTTTAAAACAGACCTACATATGGCCTTAAATTTAAATCTGCATTAGACTGGCTCAGGGTGCACTGCCACCTCATGACCAGTGTTCGGATCCACAGTGACACGGTAAAGCAGTTACTGCAGATGACTGAATGGCTAATTCTGCTAAATGCTGTATATTATGAATTTGTATGAGAGCTTAGCAGAGTCAATAACAAAACAGATTGTCATGGATCTCAGGAACTCTACATACAGTATGAGCAAGCAACGCTCAAATGACTGTCAAACTCCCAATGAATATGTGTTAAAGACCTGTGAATTTACACACAGACTGCTGTAGGGCCTAAGTACTAGATAGTGACAATTTATATAACTGGCCTCAGCAGGGTAATATCACTAGTGGCAGAAGTCCTGATAAGTCTGCATATAGATACACTACAGCACCCTGAAGGCAAGGTCATTCTGCACAGAGCATAAAGAGTGTTAGCCAACAGAAGCTCACACACACACACACACTAGTGTCTACCCAGGCCTGCTGTTTTCCAGGTATGAAAATAAAAAAAACCCAGGTTGAAAGCATGTCTGCTGGTGAGGAAGAAAAAGGCATTTTGGAAAACATCTAGCTGTCCATCAAAACCCTGCGGGTGACAGAATACACATTTATGCCTGAACAAGCACAAGGGATATGCACAAACTCTAACACAAATGTTCTGTCTTATGAATTTACACACCCACATAAATTTCCCACTTTCTGGCACTGTCCTACCTTTTTGACAGTCTCCAGCATGGATCGGCCACCCTGCCATGGCTTGGAGCCTTTGCGGATACACGAGAGGCTCGCCATGCTGTGCCACTTGCGGTCCTCCAGCTTCCTGTGGAAGGTGTTGGCGAGCAGCAATACTGTGTCGTAGATGTAGCGGTTGGTAATCTAGCCAGATGGGGTAGGAGAGCGACAGAGAAAGAACGGGTTATGGAAAGCCTAAGGCATTTAATTAATCATCACCTTACAAGAAAAAAAAACATCACAAAATTTATGACACACAGGAAATACTGTAAAGAGAGAAAGGGGGTTGTTTTGTTCTGTGCTACTTGTTTTAAGTGTACACTTGTACACGGTCAACTATAATGATACAACCACTGTGCTATCAGTCCAAAGAGTGCTGATGTTACACGGATCCTCATGGATTTTTTTTTGGATGGACAAGGGTTACAGCTTTAAAACACAGACTGTCTCATCTGGACTATGTAATCTGATTAGGAAAAATTAAATACTTCTAATGAGTGCTGATTGTGAGCGACAATGAATTATAGGATATTAATTATTATACAACAGCACTGTTAAATTCTAAAATCTGATTGTCCAGAAGGTATATCACTGCAAGGTCTACTATAGTTTCTATAGTAACAGCTTATATGGTTGATACTCTATATAATCTAAAGCTAATAATTAATTGATTAAAATGTGTTATTATTTAACAAAGAAAAATGTATATTTGTTGATATAGTAATGGTCTTGGTGTCAGCTCTTTGTAACGGTCATTAAGTGTCTCGCCATTGAAGAGCCTTCAGGACAGAGGATTTTGGCTTTCTGGTTTCTCAGTAATATGACAAGCTGCATATTTTTGTCTTAAAAGAAAAAAAGAGAAGGTAGTGAGGGAATGACTGTTTATAGCTGCTATAACGTAAGTGATAACACAAATGAACTCGTCTTACAGACAATCCACAACATTAAATGTACCTATAAACAGTTTTAAAAAACATGATGTAGGTCATTAATAGATTAAAATTGTCATGCTGTTATTGGAAAATGATCAACTTTAGGGCAGTAACGTCACCTCGGGCTGCATCACACCAGCACGACATTATTATTTTGATTATTTTCTTACCACAGCATGCCTCCATTTTATGGAGGAATATTACTGGCAAATTGCAACATGTTTGTGCCTATGGACTTGGACTGGTTGTCTTGGCAACAATTCCAGTGTGCATACAATTGGTATCAAAGTCCAATGGGATCCTGACAAATCATCAATGATCCAATCCAACTAACATAGAAATCCACATTTGAAGTAATTAACCTTAAACCTGATCACTAGTAGATACATATCCTTGCTAATCTAGACAACATCAGGTAGCAGTAGCAGGGATAGTGGAGCCTGGCATTTGTAGCACATGTTTCAAAGAACTCAGAAATCTCCTGCTTAATGCTATTCACACAATAGCTTCAGATCCACGGCTGCCTTTCAGGACTCTAGCCGGTGCTTCTTTGTCTTTTCTTGTGTTTCCTTTTCTTTTGAGTCTGACAGCACAGCAAGCATAATGTAAAGCAAATTCACAGGGTGGAGGACAGGGGAGTGGAATTGATAATTAGATCATTACAACATCCTCCACTCCAGATACACCCCCCCCCACACACACACACACACAAAGACACAGACACAAAAGGCTATGTGGAAGGAGAGTTAATTTCACTCTGATTGATCGTGTTGCTCTAATCTTGCCCAAGTGTTGTCTCTGTTTTAATGAGGCCATAATAAATAGTGTCAAGTGACCACTGCGTTTTGTCCATTGTTGATTAACCCACAAAGCTTGTGCACACTTGACACTGTATTGAGTGTATGTGTGTGTGTTCAGACTTGATCGTATGAAATTAAATTTGTGCCAAAAATATTTAACGTAATTTTTCAAGAAACTAACAAAAATATACAATGAGAAAGAAGAAAAACACTTTGTTAACAATTTTCTAAGCTTCGTTTTCACTAATCATGGTTCATGAATGTGCTGCCAGAGTTTGCGCTTACGCTTGAAAAGTTTTCGTTTACGCTCCGCAAGTTTACGTTCGACATTCTGGCACAAACCTGTCGTGTGGGCAGGGCTTAACAGCAACTTGCTCTCATTGGCTAGTGAGATTTGGATAGACAGCTCCCTGACCAGGAACTAGAGACTTCAGTGGCACGAATTTCGGAGAGCATTCTGGATGCAGTTCTCTGTATAGTTATAGTGTTTATACTTTGTAGTGGAAATGATTTACTTACTTATTCAGTATAGTGATTCGTAATTAATATTTGCGGTTTGGGATACGACTATTTTTTCTAGATGAGCTCTCAGGGGCGGCACAGAATACTGTCATCGTCATCGTTATGATCATCGTCATCATCCTCCTCCTCTTCAGCTGGACACTCGAGCTGTTGATCCAAATCTCTCTAGCCAATGAGAGTAAATCGCTGTTAAGCCCGCCCACAAGTCAGATTTGTGCCAGAATGGCGAACATAAACTTGCGGAGTGTAAAAGAAAACTTTGAACATATAAACTAAAACTCTGGCAGTGCATTCATAAAACAAGATTAGCGAAAACGAAGCTTAGGAAACTGTTAACAAAGAATGCTGTTTATTTGAAGACCATGTTACATTTGGACTTTTTTCAGTTTCAGAGTGTTTTTCTTCTCTCTCATTGTATATTTCTGTTTCATGAAAAATTACGTTCAATACATTTGGAACAAATTTAATTCCATATTATCCCAGCCAAGTTCACCAATAAATTTCTTGAAATTCTCTGGACATCAGCATTTGTCCTGCATAATTGTTAAATTGACAAAAAAACAAAAACATAGTTGCTGTCAAGAGAACAGACACCACCCAAGATGTTTGTCTGTACATAAAGCAGTCCTGCTTTACAGTACTCATAGTTAAATTACAATGTTCATGCAAATGTTGAGACAAGTAAAGTGCACAATTAGAACCTGCAATTACAAGGCCAATGTTCATGTCTTAATGCTGACTGCATACGCATGACGCGATTCGCCCCTCGTCTGACGGAGCGCGTTTCGTTTGCCTGCGCCTCGCTTATCAGAAGAGTTCTAGTGCGGACTTCACGCTTTAAACTTAAATGATTTTTACCCGACTCAATTTCTTCCTCTTGCTTAAACTGTAATAGTTTGCTTATTCTGTTCGGCTTGTTTTTTACTGTATAGAGTTCAGTAGGTTATTGGACTGAAAGCATCAAGCAGACAAGCTAAAAGTTTTAGATCTTGTCAAGCCAATAACTCTTAAAGCTGTTTTGTTAAATTGTGTACATTTTGTAATTTAAAAAAAAAAAAAACTCATTATACAATCTAAACACTGATGAATGCTATTTGTAATCAGTGACGATTTGTTATGAATAGGTCACTGTGTATAGAAACACTGTGTGATTTCTCTCTTAACCCTGTTCTCTGAGTAACAGTGGATATCTCAATGACCCAGGTCATCTCTGATGATTCGCTTCCCTTTAATTAACTCACCTCAGTTTTTATCTAATGCTCTTAAAATTTGGTGGATCGTGTGAAGCTTGGTAAGATTATATGATTGAGTGCTGTTTAGTTCATTTTTCAGGTTGGCTGTGTACAGTATATGATAATGTAACTTACTTTCTGATTAATGTAGTGTTGTTATTTTTCATGGTTGAACAATTTCCTGTTCCTAGTCACAGGAAAAAAAATGTAAGATATCAATGGGAATATACTTCAAATATATTTTTCTCAAATGAAATCATAGGGGTGCCAATAATTGTTGCACACCTATATTTAACAGATTTTTTTTTTTTATAAACCTGTGTTGTGTTTGCAATTGTTTGATATCCATGACAGCAGAGTATTTCTGTGAATTTCTTTGAACAAAAAAAAAAATAAAATAAAATAAAAAATTCACAGCCTTCTTTTTTCACAGCTCTCATATTTACCAAGGGTGCCAATATTAGTGGAGGGCACTGTATTTCTTTTAATGTAGAAACATTTAATTTCATTATTTTGAAGGCATCTTTGCTCTACAGCATTTCTTTGCATGTGCCTAAAACTTTTGCACAGTACTGTGTCTGTGTGTGTAAATATATATATATATATATATATATATATATATATATATATATATATATATATATATATATATATTTTTTTTTTTTTTTTTTTTTCCAGCTAGCCTTTAAGAATGACAAAAGAAGAACAATTGACAAAAGAAGAAGGAGAAGTGGATGTTCACAATATCTATATATCTATATCTATCTATCTATCTATCTATCTATCTATCTATCTATCTATATATATATATATATATATATATATATATATATATATATATATATATATATATATATATATATATATATACTGACGAAGGCACAACCAACGTGCTGCTGGCAAACATGGTCCCCTATGTATGAAGACTTTTGGGCCACACTGTAATAGTTATGCATCTAATGCATTTGCACTCTTTGAACACCGGAGGTCCCAATCTATGCAGCCCATAGAGTTAAAATATATACAGTCTTGGTCTGATAGGTCACCAGTCCCATGCCGCTGTGATCTATGGTGCCCAAGAAAGAGGCCTTGGTAGTCAGGCATTTTTGACATTCTATTTCTAAATGATGCCTCAGGCACTGCTACAGAGCTCAGATACTTTGTTTATTCAATCAAATTTTTGGGAGAATTGATAAATTTATTTATTTATTTTAAGACATGGAGAGTCTGTAGTACATTTTGTTTACTCTGTTTGTAGCATTTTTATCAAATTCATTTTATACAGACAAAAAGCACATTGTTTTGCATTGTTTGTGATTCAGAAATAAAAAGTCTTTTCAGTCATAAAATTTCTTCATTCAAATTTTGTGCCATGAAGCCAGTATTGTTATTCAAATCAAATTATGACCGGGTGTATTGTTAAACCTCAAATTCCTACTTCCCAGTCATATGTGTGATCTCAAATTCAAATTACAATTAAAATGTGTTACCCAAACTTCATGCGATGTTTCTCCATGTAATCAGAAATGAAATATGTGATTTTTTTGTGGACTGATATTTTTAAGAACAGCAGTAAGCTAAGTTCTATGGGCTGTGACGCCACACAGCACTCCATCAATGTCCAAATCACACCATGATTCTTGTTTTTCATGCTGGAAACAGATGTGCTATTTTATTTAAGGTTTTCTTTTTCTTTCTTTCTTTTTTTTTTTGTAGCATGACTTGGATAAACCTTGACAACATGCAACACCAGTATATCCAACCCTTGATACTTTGTACTGTATGTTAATTTGTGACTGTTCATGTTGGTCTGTATCTTACATGTGGATGAAGTGGGTTAGCGCATGTGAATCCTGTGTAAGTTCACATGCACTATACAGTCTGTTTCAGATGGATGTTTTCTGCTTAGCATCCTGTGGCTCTACCCTGAGGGGCTGACTGACAGGTGGAAAGAGGTGAAAATTAAAATATAGTCGACCTAGAGGTCATTTTCACACAGAATCAGTGAGAATATGTAATGGCCTAAGGTAAGAGAAGGCTCTTTTATTTGAATTTTTCTAGCATGGAGTTTAAACATGAAATTTCACAAGCATGTCCATCCAAGTCATGTGACACTTTTTAAGTTGCATTATCTATAAAATAAAGCTACTCATTATGTCTCAAATCCTATGTGTATGTGAAGTACTGTCATCCCAAGTGGTAAATGTCATTTTTTTTTGTTCCAAAAATTTAATATATGAATGTAAACATTATGTCCTAAATATGTGACTATATAGCTGACTTACAAATGACTTTTTGTCATGTAAATGTATGGTACTTGCATACATTTTAACCTAATTTTAACCTTAACAAGGGTTAAAGAGCCACTCTGGCAGCATTTTTTCCCCCTGTTGTCACACACCTGTGTTCAAATTCCATCTGTGTCACCGGCTGCTGACTGACCTGACCTAATCACAGACAAAATTAGTGAGTCCATTATTTATAAACATGAGTTTATAAAGCTTGTTGTTTTTGTGCCCTTGGCAAAATTAAAGGGCAGAAAGTCTTTGGCTGTTCTATATTCACATCTTTGTTTTGGCTCTGCCTGTGTTTAATGGCTAGCTGTCTGAACACTGTAAAAAGCTCAATGAAGTGTTAAAACTATTGCCACTTTATGCTCATTTTAAATCCTTTCATCGTGCTGATAAACCTTATTTGATTGTATATAATGCATTGCATAAATGAAGCTCCAGGCTCCAATGAATGGAGGCATAGTTAACAACTTTTCCTATCCATTTTACCTTAGTACTGACACTATAATATGACACTAAAACATGTTTGATTACTTATACAATTCATCTTACGTAATCCTTTTTCCAATGTGGATAAATTTGAAAATGCTGATGTATGACTGTCATGTGATCTCCACAGTTTCAAGACTGTAGAACTTATTGCAGTTTTTGAACACTTTGTACAATATAGAAGCAATCCAGAGCAAAAAAAGAAAAAAGTGTGTTCTATGCTCAGGTTGTCAAAACAAATGAAAATAGTGGAACTGATGTACAGTCATGTGTCAGACACCCAGTTTGCATGTCCAAAATGCCTTGGAGGAAATCTTGGAGGAAAGAACTTGAAAATGCTAGTGTGGCCAAAACATAAAAAACAAAATGACTTGTTTTAGTGTGAACTACACCTGAATGAATGAGTCACAACAGTTTGAACTAAAAAGGATGGCCTGTGCAATTGTCAGGTCAACTCCATCAACAAACTCAGTTTCCCAGAATGCACCGCTGCCTACAAACACGGCCGCCCCGGACTGCACTTCCCAGAACCCACTGCTGCTAACTTGTTCCCATTCACCGGAGTTCTGATCACACTCACCCGTTCCCAATCACCCCACCATTTAAAAGAGACTCACACCACAGTCAACGTGAAGTAACACTCAGTTTGTGTTAGTGTCTGAAATTATTAACCCTTTTGTTTCTGTAATCACTACTCTGGTTTGAACATTCATTGTTTCCTGGTTTTCATATCTTAATATTCCCCTGTGTACACTGTTTGCTGATCACCTGACTATAGCCTGTTCTTTGCCCTTGACTTTGCCTAATGATTTGAATTTGTCTGCCAGCCTTTCAATAAACAACTCTTAACTGCATGTGTCCATCTCAGCCCACTCCTTCTGAGAGCAATAAGCCAAATAAAGATAACAGCTCCATTTCTGAAAGACTTGTTTTTATTGTTTCTGCAAAACTTCAGCTAATGGAGTTTTACTCAACTCTCAGTGTCAATAATGCTCTGGAAAACAAGTAACACTAAAGAAAAATGGCCTAAAGAAGAATGGCTGCATGTGCTGTATGTTTTCATCAAATGCATCTGTTGCCTTTGGTATGTTGCTCTAACAGAATAGAAACACCCTTGTAAATGTATATTTATAGAGTTCAGGTAGTTGTTGGATGTTTACCGGTAGCCTATACATGAGAAATTGGATTAGTGGCAATTTTCAAATCCTGTTTTCCTGGGACCTCTCACTAGTGCTGGGTAGATACATGTGTTTGTGTCAAAAACACCAGCACAAGAATGTGTTTTAATAGTGTGGGAATGAAATAAGCCCTGCCCTGGACAAGACCAACCCTCAACAATGCTAGTCACAGAACGTTACTTTTGTTTAAAGTCACAAATGATCCAATTGGGAGATAACATACATTTTTCAAGAAATCCGCACGACTTGCAGAAGAAATGACCCACACAACCTCAAGGCTATAACAGAGATGCCAAAGCTGTTTGCAACAAGGACACTCCTGTCTACCTTAACAGCCCAGTGGGAACCAGCCAGAAAGTGGACTGACAAAAAGAGCAACAATCCTGTAAAAGATCCTTGACTGGCAATCCTGTCTGTTATAGAGTGGTGCCATCATTACTTTTGAATTTGCTCAGCGGTTTTTCCCAATTCTTGAAAGTTTTCATCTTGGAGAGGAAATCACACTGTGATTTCCTCTCCATCACACACCATGGACACAGTGGGGAGTTGATTCAAAGGTTGCAGGAAATTCTTTCTTTTAGACCAACAGATTCATAATGTGGTAGCTGGAGAGGGGGAGAGAAAGCAGTAAGCAGGAGAGGCCAGAGGAAGACTGAGTGCTGCAGCCTCTCCTCATGGGCCAACATAATCACTGGTCCAGAGGGAGCCAGTGAGGAGAGAGAGAGAGAGAGAGAGAGAGAGAGAGAGAGAGAGAGAGATAGAGAGAGGAAAAAAGACAGAGACAGAGAGAGACACAGAGGGACAGGAGATGATACGCTCCAGAGCTGTGTGAAATTGGGCTTCTTCTGGCCTGAGCTTCTGATCTCTGATCTGTTCTCCCTCATTCCTGCCAAACAAGCCTAGACTAAATGCATCAATCTCCACTGCTCCAACAAACACATATGAACACACACACATACACACACTCACACACATGCACACACACACACACACATTATATGCACAATAAAATCAAGTCACAGGAGAGTAGTAGTCAAAACACTGGTATTCAAGTGTACTCTAGGGACTGAGCAAGATGACACTGCATTTAATTATTTAATTAAAAGTGAGGTCAGTGATGCTATTTTTATTTTTATTTTTTTATATATATTTGGGAAAGTTATCTTTTGTTGTCAACAAAGTATCTACCCTGAGGAAAATCTCTGTTCTCTGTGGCATCCCAGGCTCTGTAATGGGAGAAACAACATATAATACTGAGCACCAGTATCCATCTAATAAGAACAGGGAGGCATCTCTACTGGCCTGCCAATCAGAAAGTTCTATTTCTTGCAAAACATCTTCGTGTTTTGGGGGTGTGGTTTTGGGGAGGAGCCATATTTGTTTGAATTAATTTTCAAAGCTGACAGCTTTACATAATTTCCCTCAACACCTCTTACTATATCTTTATATTCACCTATTTATTACAAACAAATTTTGCATCACACAGTCAGCTAATGACATATTGTCAGTGATTTACAAAGTTCACCATATGGTAATAGTAGATAAGAGTGAGAAGTTATACAAAGTTATGGCAAGAATGGATGTGAATACAAGAGAATAGATAGGGAAGTACCTCTAAGGTCTGAGCCTTGGGGTCTTTGGAGTTACAGAGAGAGTTGTTGATGCGGTGGTTGTTCCGAACACATTGCTGGCTGGTGTTCTGAGGAAGAGGGAAGGTCTGTCGGATGAGAGTCAGACGTCCTATAGACTTCACCACCAACTCCTGCACATCCAGATCTGAGATCTCCTGTAGAGAGAAATCACACATGAATGTGAATTAATTGGGATGATAATTAAATATAGCAAGAAAGGGAACAGTGTTAAAGCAGTGTTCATGCAGTTAAAATATTAGCATTTTAATGCTGGACAGTAAGGTATGACATAGGTAGATCTATCTGTAACCTGCTAGAGTACCTGTGTCAGTTTCCCAAAACAGATAATGTTATTCATGAATGTAAGAAGAATTCTCTGGAGGATGTGGAGTGAAGATTAGTGATGGGAATGAGTTGTAAAATACTCTTTTCTCTCCCTGAACCTCAAAATATGTTTGGGGAATATGGGTCCATATTCAGAGTCAGCATATTAAGTTACATCAATATTTACTCAGGGAAAGAGATGCATATTCAGAGGCAGTTTATTCAGCTGCTCGATTTTCTGGGCTCCCCATTCAGAATATGCAAATCACCTGCATGAAGTACATGCCTCCTGAGGAGACATGTCCAAGACGGGTTTTTCCAATAGCATTTAGATCACCACATTTAAACAGAAGCACTTGCTTTCATGCATGAAAAAAGAGGGATAGAAAATGCTGACTGAAGAAGGAAATGGTGTTTTTTGCTGTCTACTGTAATATGATGTAACATACAAGCAGGAGACAATTTAAAATAGGAGTCTATTATAATATAATAGGGGTCTATTACTGTATATTGCCAAAATGTCCTAGTTGTAATTATCACATTAATCACTGCAAATTTTGGTTTAATTTAAGAATATGGCTTCCCCCCTCATTATCTGGAAGCTTATAAAATAGCACATCCTGTTATTATTTTATTTTATTTTATTTTATTTTTTTAGGTCTGAGTACTGATGTGTGTAATTTCAGTATTAAATCCTCACTACACGCAATTAACTCAACTCTGAATATGGCCCATTAGCAGTGACAAAAAAAAAACTGTAGGTAAAAATATAAAAGCAAATCTGAAACATTAAAAAATGTGCAATAAAATAGCTGTGTTGCCTATTAAACCTGCCAGAAAAAGAACCTTTAATATGAGAAACAATCTTTGGCAGACAGTCGCTACTGAAGCAATTTACACTATCGATTTATGATTTAGCAATTTACCATTCTGTGACAAAAGCATTTAGCCAATTAGCGATCTGCAATATTACTTATACTAGTCCTTTTCAGTACTCATGATACTTGAGGAAGAACAGTAAATAATTTTAGCACTGGTACGTCATGTATAGTAACAGTCACTTAACAAGGGAAACAATGACAAACTATAGTATAGAGTCAACACTGAACAATGTTTGCTGGAAAAACAGCACTATTGACATTGACACACTTTCAGTTCAAGATAAATCCTTCAGCACAAAAGTTCTTGCGACCCAAAAGCCTTTCTCTTCTCTCAATGATTCTCCAAGGTACACAACAACTCTCTTATACACAAGCAAGGAACTATTTACTCTTCCAGCAAGGCCACTGTCCTCCTTTTGTCGTTAGTCTGAGGTCACCCCATTCACACTCTCTTTATAACTGCTGCCAGAGATGAAGTAGACCATCTATTTATAGTAGCCATTCACATTATAGATATTTCCCAGATGAGTGCTAATCTAAGGGAAGAAGGTGAACACAGTCATAAAGTAAGGAGAATAGAGCAAAAGGGAACACGAGCACGAGTCTTATCCCTTGTGTGACCCAAGGAGGAATTTGTACTAATTTAAGCCCAAAGGCATGTTTTTTTGATGGCATGCGGGCCAGAATGCATAGATCAGGGATGATGAGATGGGAGCAGATGTGGCCAAACCGCACCGTCTGACAAGTCTCACTTTGGGGAATTTGCCATTTTTACCTGTGACAACTTAATTCCCAGTGACTGGCTTTCATAAAGCGAGTCATCTTCATAATGCTGCTGGGGTTCCACCCACATGGAAAGGACCAACTTTTTACTGCACATAAGACAAACAGTGCCTGATTCCACTCTTCTTATGGGTGGAACACAATCCTGTATGCTCACCGTCTTTTTACAAATGTTAAAAATGATGACCACCAGGCAAGCACACAGGACAGAGGCTACATGAGTTCCGCTAAACAGTTGACTCATACTTCAGAAACTTAGTTGATGGCACTTTAGAGGGCAGGCACACTCACATGAACCTGAAAATGTCATAGCCCAGTTACTGTTTTTACCCCTAGCTGACAAATGCAAAAGGCTCTTGATGCTTAATTAGTGGAGCTAAATCGGAATGACACAAATAGAAGCCTACAGGGTTATGGCCTAGTTTAGAGGTAAAGTTTTGTCAGTTTTTCCTACCCTTAGATTGCTGTCAAGTCAGGCCAGACATGAGCAATGTAAGTAGTCATGACATAGATAATTTAAAGCTCAAAATGTGATATTGTTTCTGATTAGATTTTACTTAGAACTCTGTTCTAAGGCTCGGCAAAATAACTGTGATAACTGTGATCCCACATTCAATTATTCATTCGTCAGTAATCCGAGCATTCTCCTGGCCTTGGAGTACATCCAGAGTCAATATTAGGAATACTGGACACAAGGCCTGGATGGGATGTCAGTCTGTAGCTGGGTATCACATACATACACACAAACACTCACTCACTCACACACACACACACACACACACACACATACACACACACTCATTCACACTCATTCCAGTTGGCAATCCACCTACTGGCATAGGAGGTATAAGGAAACCAGAAAACAAGGAGGAAAGCCTCGTGGACATGAGGAGAACATGTGAAACTCCAAACAGACAGTAACCTGTGAGTGATGTACATACTGTATGTACTCATGTGGAATTACCCTTCTTGCCCAGGTAGCATTCAAACCAAGTAAAGACATACAGGTGGAGCTAATACTACTGCAAACAACTGACCGGATGAACACAATTATCACAGATTCATGATTAATAACTCTGGTTGGAGATCTTCTCTACCAGCACAAAAATGATCTGCAGTAGTGTAGTGACTCCCAAAGTTTTCTAACATCTAATTTCAGAAAACATTTGCCCACAGAAATGATCTTACATTATTGATTTTACATAATACTTATCCATGATCCAAGTAAAAATTGACCTATTCACTTTCTTTGTGAGATAATTATGTGAGTTTCAGCCACAGAAAATAAACATGTACCTTCTGTCTTGTTGTATTTATACACTGTCTGAAAAGTTGCACTCTTTGTCCTTTGCAATTAAAATTCATTTTCCCAATTTTTATTTATCACCATTTATATTATATTCATGTCATTTGTACATGTTATTACATGTGTAATACATGTCTGCAAGATGCCTGTGGCTGTTTCTTTACCTAGAACTCATGTGCCTCAACGTTTTTGTACATGGCCATTATAATCATTTTATTATATAATATTTTTATAGTCCTAGTGAAAACAATGCAACTCAACATAGGGCGAAAAGACTGAGATTAAGGTAGAGAATCAATCATTGGAACCAAGTATCTATAAAGTTTTGTGCTTATAGCAGTCACCTAAAGCAGTCCCAGCAGATGCGCATTATCACCACCTGGCCCCGAAGAGCTACTTCACTGCATGAATAGATACACCTTGCTCCAGCCTGCTCCGATTAGTGAACCCTTCCTGATTTGAATCAAAATCCCTGGAAAGGCAGCACACTGTATGGTTGTGCTGTGACCTTCCAAAAAACAGATTTGAGAGATAGGACTCTGGAGGATTGTTCCAGATTCTGTACCAGCTGACCACAAAAGTAGGGCAGATAAGGAAACATAGGCATAGAATGCCAATTCTTTTTAGCCCAAAGTTAAATGTGCAATATGTAATGTTAAGTTAAAGTACACAATTTTCATGGAATTACATTAAAAAAGGTTTGCAAAATGCCCTATTGATTATTGGATGGCATTGTTCTTTAGAAAGAGTAGATATGCTTCTGCATGTCCGTTCAATTTCCTCACTGGGCTGATGAGAGGACATATTTTACAATAAGTACGGGAATTTTAATTTGCATACATGACCAGTGAACATGATTAACTACAGATACTGTATTTTTATTCTATGAAAATATACTACTACTGCTACTACTACTACTACTACTACTACTACTAATAATAATAATAATAATAAGGAATGCACAGATAGAGGTATTGGGTATTGGTCCGAAACTGTGCTCATGTGCTTGTACTCATAAATAATGCTCCCATATCACATGCTACTTTTACTCTGAGTGTACATTGTCAGCATAATCAACAGATGACGCAAAATGACAGAGGTCTGGACATATTTCACGCTTAATCATGCCAATGATGCCAGCAGACTGCAAACTGAGCTCTGTGATATTACCAAGAGCAGGTACTATAGAATCTTCCTACAACACAAGTAACCTGCTAGTAAATCATATGGTGTTGGTATCTTTAATAGAGGGCATGATGGCAGCCAACCTATGTGTGCAGGTTAGAATCAGGGAGTGTTATCATTAAAATGAGTGCAAGGAGCACAGAAGGTAGACACAAGCGTGGAGCAGTGAAGTGAGCTTGCAAAGAAACTGCTGAATGTAAGAGCACCTCACTTTCTATGAAGGCACCGAGACACACACACACACACACACACACACACACACACACACACACACACACACACACACACACACACACTTCCATTCCCCCTCGCTGACCAGCACCTTTACATCTTAAATATAAACCTCATCATGAGGAGTTTATTAACCATCCAGCCATCCATCACCTTATCGTGCTTTATCATACCGCTTATCCTACACAGGGTCACAGGCAGCCTGGAGCCTATCCCAGGTGACTCGGGGCACGAGGTGGGGGACACCCTGGATGGGGTGCCAACCCATTGCAGGGCACAATCACACACACACACACACACACACACACACACATTCACACACCCATTCATCCACTATGGACAATTTGGAAATGCCAATCAGCCTACAACGCATGTCTTTGAACTGGGGGAGGAGACCGGAGTACCCGGAGGTGGAGAACCGGGGAGAACATGCAAACTCTGTATACACAGGGCGGCATCACAAATCGAATACCCAACCATGAACAGGTTAATAAAAATAAATAACAATAATAATAATAATAATAATAATAATAATAATAATAATAATAATTATTATTATTATTATTATTATTATTATTATTATTATTATTATTATTATTATTCACTCTCTGAACATTCTGTCTGATATTAAGATGACAAGAATTTTTAAATATTTGATTCTGCAGCTTGGCATCAGTAATATCTATTGTCTAGTGAATTTAAGAAGCTTACCTCATTTATGATGATCCAGTGGCAATCAAAAGCGATCAAGTTGGTTTCCACTACCTGTGAGAGAAAAGAGTAGTCAGTACACTGATAGAATATCTACATATAGAAGCATTAAATAATTACTATTAAAATCCTACACGACTACATATCCATACATGTAAGTGTGCACAGATGGGCGTGAACATTAATTTGCAGGTTATAAATGCTCTTACTTCCCTTACATCTGTCTTTCATGGCAATCCTCATCAACACTCCACTACATTTCCCATTTACATATTTTACATGGATGTTTCTCATCCAACTCTCATCCAATGTTCTCCAACTCTTTCTCTACCCCCTTTTACAATCAATGCTTCTCCTGCCCACTGTATCAGGGCTGAATTCCATTATCTGTAATTGTGTAGGTGACTAAAAGCGGGTGTCATAAAACACGTTATTTCTAAACAAAGGCAGCAGCTGGAGAGTATGGTGGTTGGTGCAGTGCTAATAGTGTTTTAATCTTTCACAAAGACCTAATAAAACATAATTACAGCCCAGACAAGAGGCATAAAGCATCCTATCAACTGGAACGCAAGTGGAGAATGTTTGATTAGGCAAATGGAGCTGAAGAGTCTGTCTATTCCCAGCATGAAGATATAATTTTTGCAGAAACCTGTATAGAAAACCATTTTTCATGCACCAAACACAGACCCTATGCTAAATTGTTATCTTTAATGCATAAAACAGCAATAAAAAGTCCGGCTTTGGAACAGTGGTTAGTATATGGTGTGTAATGCATTACTACAGACACAACCCCCCCCCCACCCCCCCCCAAAAAAAAAAAAAAGAAAGAAAGAAAGAAAACAACAGATGGAGCCAAATATGATGCGACTTTTATTTTGTTACTCCATGTGTGTGACATTAATATTTTATGCTTGCCAAGGTTACAATAACAATCCATGGCCCAGCAGTTGTGTGGGTGGGTGGAGGGGGTCAGCTTATGCTTCACCGCCTGCTATGTATGTGTGTGTGTGTGTATGTGTGTGTGTCTGTCACAGCCTATGGCTCAGCCTGTCCTATAAGTTCAAATGCACCCTCTGCCTATCCAGATGTTTCCACTTAACTGTAGCATGTACCAAAAACAGCAGCAGAATGAGCCTCAGCTCCTGCTGCTGCACAAAGAGCAAGAAGACTATAAATACAGGAAAAGTGACCTAATCACAACTGTGATAACCTAACCACTAGAATGGCAGCTTTTTTGAAGCAGTGATTCATCATCTTAAATCGTGTGCATAGGTGGTGTGATCGAGTAATGCATCAATACTGGCAATGTCCCTAAGACTGACAAATAGGCACTTGTGATGTTACTTGGCAGTGCTTTCAGGATGTGGTAAACAACAGCCCTATGACTAAGCCAGTGTCTCCCCTAGAAAGGATTTCAGCAGATCCACCTTCTTTCGAAAATGCTTTCAAATAATGCGAGGACAGTCCCAAGGTACACACTACACATCGGTAGAAACAAAGGTGCCAATAAGTGGACTGTACAAAAACCCAATAGAATTTGACACAATGCCTGCATGTCTGATTCAGCAATGAATCAGGGTTCAAGCCTCCTTTTCCCTTAGTGACAGGTGGCTTGTGGTGAGGTTGTTTGCTTGCTACATCAAAGCCTTGTATTCACCCAGAGATTTCTACTCATTGTTCGTGACTGTCACCTGCAGATCTACCTCTGTCTCTACACCTGGAAGCAGCCTGGAGAATTCAGCATCTAGTTGAGATGAAAACCCAATATGAATGCAGTGGAGTGCCATGTAAAATCACTCTGAGCAATAAATAAATGTAGCAGGTTATTATCCTCAAAAAAAAAGTACTTGTCTACATGGGACATATGCTCCTAGGGCCACACAAACAACAATCCTCTGTGTGCACCTGGCTGAGGGCAAAAGTGTGCATCCCCCTATAATTTTTGAAGTGATATAATACAAGTGATACTTGTATTTTACAATGTACAAACAAATTTAAAAATAAAATTTTGGTGGATTCTATAACACAACAATCAAAAGCAAAATACAGAGGAGAGGTTTTGCCATGTCCTTTTGGTCTCCAGAAAGAGTATATGATGAAGAAGCAGCCTTTGTCACATATATGTTATAGCACAGTGAAATTCTACTTTCACATATTTCAGAGTCAGCTCAGCTCCTAACAGGACCCAACAGTTGCAGCTTGGTGGTGCCAGGGATTGAACCCCTGACCTTCTGATCAGTAACCCAGAGCCTTAACTGTTGAGCCACCAGGGCCCTAGTTTTTGTATATCCCAACTTGTTAGGAAGCTGGAGTCAGAGCGCAAGGTCAGGCATGATATGGTGCCCCTGGAGCACATAGGGTTAAGGGCCTTGCTCAAGGGCCCAACAATGGCAGCTTGGCAGTGCTGAAGCTTGAACCCCCAACCTTCTGATCAATGACTCAGAGCCTTAACCCACCACTGCCCTTCACCACTACATGTACATCAAGAAGAACGGGCAAAGATATCAGAAACAGAGATCTCAGGAAGAACTACTTAACAGGACCAAAAGTCATTAAAGTCAATTATAAAGACAAAAAGTATTAGTACAGAAGATTTATATTACATTAAGATGGACATCATTAAACTGATATTATTTTGCTTATTTTTTATCGCAATTAATATGGCATACACTACTTGACCATTTTTGTTATTTAACACACTATGGGCCATGTACTGTACTGTATGTACATGAGGAGGTGCAGTGCAAAACATGTCATGATGCAGTCACAAAAAAAAATATGTGACATTAATGTTCTATTTAATAAGGCTGTAGCTCATTACATAAAATGTGCCTGGGAACATCAAAAGTAAATGCTCTCTGTGTGAGGTGCAGATTACGGTTTAAAAGCTGCTGTGAAAACAGTCCTGAACTCAACAGTAGAGCTCAGGACTAAAGTGGAAATTCAAGCTCAGTAAGGAATTGGTAAATGTGTTACTAATAAAGACCCCTGTGTTGGAACATGCAAACGGTGTGGAGGGCATTAATGCAGCTTATATGCCATTAGATTCCCAGTTGGTTTTACACTATTGAAAAGACAAGTACTTTGTATAAAATATATGCAATGAAACTGTATTTCAGTTGCAAAAATTTGTTTAAATGTTTGTGATACATTTGCTGTGGCCAGTATTGCCAGAACTGTGTGACAAAATCAGGCCAACAGCCAAGCAGCATTAAAACTTAGTAGTTTGCCTGAATTGTTCTTTTGCCAAGGTCCTAAAGTAGGCTTTTAATATTACACATTTTTCATGAATAAACAATTAAAAAGTAGCCTAATTCTGTGTGAATTGCCTGAAGTTTAGTATATCAAACAGAATATGTAATTAGTCACACTTCCCTTATCTCCACCCTTTTCGCACTGACTTCCCACTTTTTGCGTGATCCTTTCTTCATTCATTGCATATGTATGAAGGGAAGAAGTGCAACCTGAATAAACTGCATGTTTAGGCTTGTACTCCAGTTTCAGACATAACAAACAATGTCTGAGCATAATGTGGCCTAAACAAGCCTGAAAATAGACACAAACAGCTTAATATATCAAACCCCATACAGTATGTCTTGTCACTATGCAAACTTTTGAACTTGACTATGCAGTATGTTAGTCTCTACCTGTCACTACCCTGGTTTGATCTTCATGGGTCCCATATTATATCCTGTTTACCTAGTTCCAAAAGTTGGTACATGCTTCTGGAAGTTGGAGGAGTCCCACTGCTACACTTAATTTGTCTACCACAGTTATTTACTCCATCTGTCTTCCATCTCTGTTAAACAGTCTTAGGCTTGACTTGTTTATAGTTACAGTGGTGCTTGAAAGTTTGTGAATGTTGTGCATGGAAGGTTTGCAAGGAGAAAGGCACTGCTCTCCAAAAAGAACATTGCTGCCCTTCTGCAGTTTGCTAAAGATCACATGGACAAGCCAGAAGGCTAATGGAAAAATGTTCTGTGGATGGATTAGACCAAAGTAGAACTTTTTGGTTTAAATGAGAAGCGTTATATTTGGAGAAACATAAACATTTGATACCAGCATAAGAACCTTATCCCGTCTGTGAAATATGCTGGTGGCATTATCATGGTTTGGGCCTGTTTTGCAGCATCTGGGCCAGGACGACTTGCCATCATTGATGGAACAATGAAGTCTGAATTATACCAATGAATTCTAAAGGAAAATATCAGAACATCTGTTTGTGAACTGAATCTCAAGAGAAAGTGGGTCATGCAGCAAGACAACGACCCTAAGCACACAAGTCGTTCTACCAAAGAATGGTTAAAGAAGAATAAACTTAATGTTGTGGAATGGCCAAGTCAAAGTCCTGACCTTAATTCAATAGAAATGTTGTGGAAGGACCTGAAGCAAGCAGTTCACATGAGGAAACCCACCAACATCCCAGAGTTGAAGCTGCTCTGTACTGAGGAATGGGCTAAAATTCCACCAAGCTGATGTGCAGAACTGATCAACAGTTTACCGGACACGTTTAGTTGCAGTTATTGCTGCACAAGGGGGTCACACCTGATACTGAAAGCAAAGGTTTACACACTTTTGCCACTCACAGATGTAATATTGGATCATTATAATTTAACAATAATGTAACAATAAATAAGTGACCAAGTATAACGTTGTTGTCTCATTTGTATAATTGGCTTCTCTTTATCTACTTTGAAGACTTGTGTGGAAATCTGATGATGTTTTAGGTCATATTTAGAAATATAGAAAATTCTAAAGGGTTCACAATCATTCAAGCACCACTGTATTATGGTTTTAGCCAAAATGCTGTTGATGATAATGTGCTGGGTATTTAGTGGAATGAAGTTTGTTAAATTTGCTAACCAAACAGTCAAACGAGATTTGACATGTACTGTATAGCCAAATCAATGTTTTATGTTACATGTTGTTTTAGTGATACAGCCTTAGCAAACTAGTTAGCTAATGTTAGTTTGTTAAGTTTAATATCTAACATAGGGTATATTAACCGAACCTATGTGTAATTTACAGAGGTTTTACATTTGTGACTACTGAATCACTTTGCACTGTGTGAACCATGTGTCTGTTTTTCAAATAGTCTAAATTTGGTTAATGGCATCCATTCCTGGTCAGGTGCCTGTAATACACCCACAAAAAACTGATGATATTAAAAGCCAAATGGCTTTGCTTTCTAAGTAACAAATGTTAAAACTCGCATTCATTACCATTCTAATTGAGCCCAGTCCTTGTGATCTGCAAAAATTCACATATTTGGTAGACATAAAATACTTAAGGAACTCACAATCTAATCCAGTACCATGGATGTTCAAATTACATGGCAAAAGCATATGCTTCAAGATGGCACTTTCAAAGAACGATGATTATTGTTATTATGCCATATTTTCCACCTGTCTGGGCTCTTAAAGTGGTGGAGAGGGTGGTGAGTACTCATTATGGTGAGCAAGATACAAAGATAATCAGAATTAATGATGCACTATGACACTACACAATACTGTTTCTTTAAATAATACACAGGTACCTGAAGAAAGGTACCCTTTGATCATAAAAAAAAATCCAGCAAATAACTACTTCATTAAAAAAGGGGGAAAAAAGATACAACAACAACTACAGATATGGATGTTTAGAGGCTTTTAGTCTGTAAAGACAAGGTATGGCCTGCACTTCTAAGTAGGGGGTAGGGTAGTAACTCTGAACATAAACATAAACACAATATTACAACATGCATCTGCACAAAATGACACGAATACACAACTATAGGTGGGTAGAGTAGGCAAAAATTTTAGTAAAACTACTTAGAAAAATAATTACTCAAGTAACAGTAAAAGTAATAATGTTAATAATCATTTGAGGAAGAGTAATAAAGTATCCAATGAGAAAACTACTCAAGTAGCAAGGTACTAGTTACTTCGGATCTGATTAAAATGGATGGAAAATCCTGAATCTCAGACACATGGAGAACTGTAAGTCTGTGTGTGTCTGTGTGTGTGTGTGTGTGTCCTGTCTCTGTCGACACGCTTGCTTCTTCCCCCTCTCCAGGACTGAGATGCTAAAAAAGTGAGCGGTTGGGTGTCCGCATTCAGACCACTGCAGAGTATCGCAAGGTTCGCGACCTCATTATACGTGATTTAAACTAATTATTAAAACTACATATATTCATTAACATTTAACAGTAACGGAGGACTGGCAGCGAATGTAGTGAAGTAAAAGTACATTTTTAGTAAGTAAACGTAAGTGTATAACTACCCACCTCTGACTATCCGTGATAGTCAGGATGTCTAAATCACGTTGTGAATATGCTCTTTCTGTAGCAACACATATACGTAATATTTTTATGTAAACTATACGTAATAGTTTTTCTTAAATCTAACCGACCACACATTCCATTTTTTCAGGCTCCACAACGTTTAATGTGCTCTGCTGCTTGTTGCAAAACGGTTCTGAGAGAGGTTCACAGATCTGCTGGGCCAAGCACAAGCAAATCATGGGCTTCAGTACAAGAAACAGCACGGTTTGGTTGGTAAAAGAATATATGCTATATACAACATAGGTCCTGGCAGAACTACTGTATCTACTAGCAAGCCGTGTTTGTTCAAATGAAACATGACTGCCCCATACTGGTCTTGTCTTTCCTGAGCCCGCAGCATGTGCGTGATACCACATGAAATCGCAGGATCCCTTTTCCTTTGACACGCATTTTCACATCTATATGTGCCATCTTTGGAGGCCAGGTGTGCACTTTAGAAAAGTGGCATCATGCAACTAGGCAATGATGCAAAACATTTGTTTCATTTCTTGTGTAACTGCCTCTTTGTCGATTGAAAATAAAAGCAAATGAAGAACCCCTGTGACTCCTCTTACCCCACATACTTAAAAGGGGATAATTAGTATTTATGCAGGTGACTGGGGACATCAGTTCATCTAAACATGAAAAGCTCTGTTTTATATGCCATTAAGGGTTCCTTTACTTTTATCAGTATTTTAGCCTAAATCAGTCCGTACAGGAGTTTGCTCCTCTTTGTTTGAGTTTTTTTGTGATTGTTTGTCTCTTGAGAAAAATACTTAATTATGCTGCATCTTTTATCAAAATTTTCAATGCAAATTGCACAGTGTTTTGTGCTTTTTTGTGGAAAACTACTTGAAATGGCAAAATTGCAATTGCATGAAATTTTTTGCACAGTCTTTCGCAGTGTTGTTTGTTGGTAAATGAGACCTTTTAGCTGTACTCATGTTCGACACATGTGAATCACAGAGGGCTTTGGTTGAATGTGCGTTATGATGACGTCAAATGACACGTCTTGGCCCAAATTTACAGAAAAAATTTTCTCCTCTGAACATTGCGGAATTTGATTTTGCTTTCATCTCTGTGATTGCAAAATCCTGGAGGGAGTGTTAAATATAGCATGAACAGCTATATATGATAGGGGTTTGATAGAAAATAACTCTTTACCATACCTTATTTCAAGTACACAGACAGCACAGTGTACATTGTGTACAGTGTGATAATTTTGCCAATGATAACTGAAATATTGTACCTATAATTTTAAAAAGTGAGTTTATTAATCATATTTTAGGTATAGTGAAGGGGTTTGTTAACTGGCGGACCACAAAGTACCGAAGTATCAAAGGTGAACTGAGCACTCAAAAAACACTGTAGCATAACTGATGATAGCATGATAGGAAAAAATGTTCAGTGCCAGAGTTCAGTGCCTTCAGTTTTTGAAACATGATCCATCATGTTGCACCCAAGTACATGTATGTAAATTAGTTACATGAGGGCAGCTCATGACTTGTTTAAAAAAAGACAAAGAAAACAGAATGATTAAAGACGACTGGACAGAAAAGTATGTTTTTCTCCATTTCAAGTTCAAAATAAGTTTTAATAAATCTGTTCAGAGTCACTGGCATTAGTCACAAGCAGTAATATGAAACACCAGTGCATTAAAAAAATGCAATAAAAAAAATCTGTGATTTGTCAAGTCTCTTGAAACTTTAATTAACTGACAAAAGTACACAGAAAAGATATTCAATGTTTTCACTGGCCAACTTAATTGTATTTTGTAAATATAAACAAATTTAGAATTTGATGCCTTCAACACACTCAAAAAAGTTGGGACAGAGGCAAAATAAGACTGAAAAGTTTATAGAATATTTAAGTAACACCATTTTGGAGGATCACGTTAATTGGTAACCAGGGAGGGTATTAGGATTGGGCATAAAAGGAGCATCCATCAAAAGCTCAGACTTTGCAAGCAAGGATGGGTCGTGGCTCACCACTTCGTGCCAAACTTCATGAGAGAATTGTCAGTCAGTTCAAAAAGAACATTGCTCAATGCAAGATTGCAAAGAATTTAGGTCTTTCACCATCTACAGTGCATAATATTGTGAAAAGATTCAGGGAATCTGGAGAAATCTCATTGCGTAAAGGGCAAGGCCGGAAACCACTGTTGAATGTGTGAGACCTTCAAGCCCTCAGGTGGCATTGCCTGAGAAATCATCATGCTACTGTGATAAATATAACCACATGGGCTGCGGAGTACTCCGGAAAACCATTGTCACTTAACACAGTCCACCGCTGCATCCAGTAATGCAACCCGAAATTCTATTACACAAGGAGGAAGCCACACATCAACTCTATGCAGAAACTGCGCTGAGTTCTCTGGGCCCAAGCTCATCTCAGATGGACTGAAAGGCAGTGGAAACGTGTGCTGTGGTCAGATGAATCCACGTTTCAGCTCGTTTTTGGAAAAAACAGACCGTGCCAAAGATGAAGAAGACCAACCAGACTGTTATAAGCGAAAGGCGCAAAAGCCAGTCTCCTATGGCGCATCATGAAGAGGAGAATCAGACAATAGCTACCAAGGACTGTTGAGCAGCTGAAGTCTTTTATCAAGCAAGAATGGGCAAAAATTTAACTTGCAAAACTGCAACAATTAGTATCCTCAGTTCCTAAATGATTAAAATGTGTAATTGAAAGGAAGGGTGATGTAACACAGTGGTAAACATGCCTCTGTCCCAACTTTTTTTTTGTTGAAGGCATCAAATTCTAAATTTGTTTATATTTACAAAATACCATTAAGTTGGTCAGTGAAAACACTGAATATCTTTTCTTTGTACTTGTCTTTGTCAGTTAATTAAAGTTTCAAGAGACTTGACAAATCACAGATTTTTGTTTTCATTGCATTTTTGCAACTTTTATGGAAATGTACAACTTTTATGGAAATGTTAGTACTTGAATGCCTTTGATATAGTGAATCCTTCACATCCACTGTAATACCACAGGATTTCCATTTATGGGTCCATGGTAAGAATAAGCTGAGAAATATAACGATCCATCACGTCACAGAACCATATCGTAACATTGTAATGTTTTCTATTTAAGTAAAAATACTTCAGAACCATGAATTGGATTTCAGTAGTATAATTATTGACAGGTCTCAGCACTGGTATTTTTACGTTACTGTGAGATGTAATTTTACATGATTAACCTCGCAGAATGCTCTTAATACATCATGGACGTTAGCATGCTGCATTTGCCATTTTCATTAATGTCAGTTGTTCTAACCTCACTTTCCATGTGGCTTCCCTCATGTATAATTTATTCACAGTGTGGAGTGAGTCATAAGTACAGCCATCACATCACTGTACATGAATTCACTAGCACACTGTCACCACATGACGATCACACAGACAGTTCAGACAAGGGCAGGGGTAAGGTTTCTGACATATACAGACACATGCACATTGTCTTGCTTGCTACACACACACACACACACACACACACACACACACACACACACACACACACACACACACACACCATATCACATATCTATTCTGCAATCTCTTGTAATACCAGCTGGAACCCAGAAGCTTGCAGGTTCATGATCTAATAGGTATCCTCATGCTCTGAAGGCAAGCATTTAACCTCAAATTGTTGCAAGGGGAATTATTAACATGGTGTCATACATTATATATAACAGCACAATATTCTAAATACAGATACAGTACTGTGCAAAAAGTCACACCAAAAATAAGATTTAATTTGTTGTTGCTGCTGCTGCTGTTTGTTGTGCTTTATAGTGAAGTGTATAGTGAAGCAAAAAAAAATTCAGTTCATTAATTCTGAAAGCATCTTCACTTTACTAAATTACTATTAGTAATTTTACACGTTACAGTACATCATGGCCGCTGCACTCAGTAATGCAGGTATTGTCTTGTCAAACACTATTTCTTATCTAAGTACTGCCCAGCAATACTAATTTTCACAGCTGGCAAAAAGGCAACATTCCATTTAGTTGGTGAATAACATGTCATTCACTCTAGCACTAATGCTAGTTTTCACGTAGAATCCATGTAAGAAGTCCATTCCTGATTTGATCTTAAAAAGTCCCCATGAGGTGCCTTGAAATGTGTAGCAATATTTGATGTGTTGACGTAATTTCCACTGAAACACCTGTCTCTCTTTCTCTCTATAAACTTCCTGTGACCTCTATATCTCTTCATGTTTGCCAATGTAAGATAGAAAGAGGTTGGCATATATTTTCATGTCCCATATTTTCATTTCAAACCCGAGGAGGCATAGGACGCAATCAGCATTACAATTCATTCCAAAGGTACTTAGTTGGGTTGAAGTCAGGGCTTTGTGCAGGCCACTCGAGATCTCCCACTCCATCCATGGCAAACCATGTTTTCATCGACCCCGCATTATGCACAGGGGCACTGTCATACTGGAACAGGTTTGGGCCCCTTAGTTCCAGTGAAGGGAAATCTTAATGCTACAGCATACAAAGACATCCTAGACAACTGTGTGCTTCCAACTTTGTGGCAACAATCTGGGGAAGACCCACATATGAGTGTGATGGTCAGGTGTCCACTTTTGGCTATATAGTGCATACAAAGTGAGAGCATAGTAAGAACATAGAGTCTGCTAGGCCTATTCACTGTAAATGTATTTACAGTTTCAATGAGTGTATGAGACATCTTCAATGAGACAACAATGAGACAGTTTCAATAAGACAACAATGAGAATCTGTTCTCTGTATTAAATCTGCTCTAGTGTCACCCAAGGTTACCCCTGCCCTTGGCCCTTGGCCAGCAAGTAAAATTGGTCACTGTAACCTGACAAAGACAGATTCTGAGCATATAGTGTATGTATTCTGTACCCCACAACCATTTCTATTATTCATTTCTAACATATTTCCTGTTTCATTATATTTAATGAAGCTGCAGTGAAAGGGCTAATCATGAGTGATAGTTCTAACTAACGATATGTTCAGCTAGCATGTAACAATCTGAGCCACTTGGCTAATGTAATATCGAAAGAGATGTCATACAAATAGGGCTTTGCAGCATCATTAAATATCATAAATATATATAAATATATAATGTTATATAATAATAAATATAATACTTATGCTGCATATGGTGTATATTATTATATAAAGGCTTATATTCACAACCATGAACATTCTTCTTCTTTCCTCCTGTTTTAACCCGCCTGTTTTAGCACAAAGAATCAGCACAGAACTTCTATCATTTTTATTTTCCCCCATAATTCTAATTTCCCCCCATTTCTACAGCTTTTGTATTCATAAATCTGTTACAGTAGGCCAGTATATACATTTATAAGTGCTTTTTGGAGCCAGTAAAATAAGCTAAAGCAGCTCATTTACTACAACGGCAAACCCAGACTGAAACATAACAATATCTATAACATTCAGACATTAAACAAACAAGTAGCACTGGTCTGTATCATTCAAAAGCCAGAGGATGCAGCAAATCAGTCTTTTGCGAGGCAAATTAAAGTGAGACTATTTCCCATGTTTATCTCCGTAGCTGTAGTGTGTTACATAAAATAATTACAGTCCGCTTATAATAAGCTACCCAGTGGGCACTCTCACTGCCAGCACAGTCCGGGAACTTCAACGGACAACATTGAAGTAATTTTCCTCACACAGATGATTTGCATCAGGCAATGTGTGAAGTGAAATTAAATCATAAATTGCATTTCATATGTGGTGCAACTAACTGTGCCTCAGCCAACACTTACTGGCATATTTTTTTTAACAGTAAGGAACAATTTACTGATAACAAAGCTCGATGGGATGAAAGATCTACACGCGAAATGAGTGCCACAAACAAGAGATGCATCCAGGTGAAACCAGGGTTAGAGATTTGTTGGCTAATTTCCCTCATGCTCAATTCCTTCATGAAACATTTGTTCCTGAGGCTTCTAATGTTGCTCATGTTAATGACTGAGGTTATGCACTAGTGAATTATGAAATCAACTTTTGCTCGTGTTTGGAAGTTCCCTTCTGCCGTGCAAGCTGCCTGGGGTAGACCACTGCTCTCATGAAAATAAAGTCCTCAGTCCTTCATCAGACATTTTTTATTCTGAGCCTGAAAAGATACTGTTTTGGAGATATTGCACAAGCAAAATAAAGCTTTAGGGGCATATTTCAGGGCTATTCATTAAAACATCACAGTGTCATCATAACTTAACTTAAAATGACATTCAACACTTATGTTATTTACAGATTTTTGTTATTTTGTTGCCTTTAAATACTCCCAATTAATGACAACAATCATTATTTTGCCAGCAACCAAGAGCTGAAAACATTCTTAGGAAAAAAATAACTATCACGGAGGTTTGGGTAGGTGGGTAGATCTTCTGTACTTTTTATATGAAACTTCTACCTGGAAAATGAATGTGGTGTACAGCAAACCTCCATTTATGGTACATAAATAGACCTTAAGGAGTGCTGTTGTAGCTTAAATGAGGTACACTACATTCTTGTTTTTAGATGAAAGATGTATACTGGAGGTACAAAAGGTATAGAGTCCACTTGAGGATACAGTGCCCTCCACTAATATTGGCACCCTTAGTAAATATGAGCAAAGAAGGCTGTGAAAAATTGTCTCTATTGTTTAACCTTTTGATCTTTTGTTTAAAAAAAAAAGTCACAAAAATACTCTGCTCTCATGGATATCAAACAATTGCAAACAAAACACAGGTTTATAAAAAAATATCCTTGTTAAATATAAGTGTGCAACAATTATCGGCACTCTTTTAGTCAATACTTTTTGCTACCTCCCTTTGCCAAGATAACAAAATCCTAACAAAATGTGCAGGTCCTCTGGCAGAAAAACAGCCCCAAAACATTAAAGAGCCACCACCATATTTAACCGTGGGCATGAGGTACTTTTCCATATGGCTACCTCTCTGTGTGTGCCAAAACCACCTCTGGTGTTTATTGACAAAAAGCTCTATTTTGGTTTCATCTGACCATAGAACCCGATCCCATTTGAAGTTCCAGTAGTGTCTGGCAAACTGAAGACGCTTGAGTTATGTTTTGAACAAAAGATCAAAAGGTTAAACAATAAAGACAAATTTTCAGTGCCTTCTTTGCTCATATTTACCAAGGGTGCCAATATTAGTGGAGGGCACTGTATGAGCCCAGTGACAAACAACCACAAAGCCCCATAAACAGCATGCCACACTTTGTCTTGCTCCGACACAGTATAGCCAAGGTAATGGAGCACTACCTGATGAATTAAAAGCACCAACAAACACCAACAAGCGACTCTCTGCCACAGTCAATCATTTCAGCTGAAGCCAAGACATATAAGGCACTGACGCGTAACCTCTGCTGAAAAGCTTAATTTGTCTATGCAATACTAATACAGAGTCTATTGTTCAGTGAGTGGAAACGCTGCTTCATTAGCAGTCAAGCCATTGTATCATGTTTTTGTATTCTTTAGCACAAACCTATTGCATAAAACAGTCTATATTTCAGTTCCTTCAGGATTTTGTGATTGCAGAAATTAATGCAAAATCAAGCAAACTTCTCAATATTCGGAGGAGCTTGCAATTTCTCAAAATAAGCCCAGATTTTCTGCAGATTTGGGCCAATATGTGTCACGTGACATCACAACACGCATTCAGCCAAAGTCCTCTTCGATTCATATGCGTTCAACATGAGTACAGCTAAAAGGTCTCATTTACCAACAAACATCACTCTGAAAAACCTTGCAAAAAAATATTGTGCTATTGTAGTTCGCCAATTCAAGTAGTTTTCTGCAAAAAAGCACAAAAAACTGTGCAAGCTGCATTGTAAATTTAGAAAAAAGCAGCAAAATCAAGCATTTTTGGCCACAACAATCACAACAAAAAAAACTCCATGAAATCCTGTATGGACTGATATTTGTATTGAGAAAGTGCAGTACCCAACCACCACCCCAGACAAGCACAGTCTCATAGCATAATGGGAGCAAACTAAAGACTACTGTTTCAAAGGAGGCATCAAGGAAGCAGTCAACGTCAAGCTAGAACATCCAAAACCTAAACACAGGGGAATCACCTATAAACAAATTAAAAAAAAAAAAAAAAAAAAACACCTGACAAAAAATTTTTTGATTGCATTTACGTTCTTCCTGTCATTCATCTGTCATTCTTTGTTGAAAAACAAAGACATGGCAGAATTTAGTGTTAAATTGCCTGCTTTACCAGTTACCTACTGACTACAAACTATGCAGCTGAATTCCAAATGACATTTCTCCCAGACAGACAGTGCAATCATTAAATTAAAATGATAAACTGGTAAACTGTTTGGATCAATGGCTGTAATAACAAATTATACATTATTTGGTATGTCAGTATTCAATATGATTAGAATGAACTTTTTCATACCTGTCAAGATCGCAAGTCATTTCACAATGTGTACCATTGTATGACCCATACAGTGCTACACATTTTGAAATGACCTGGAAAATCTTTACAGACAACTCAAAACTTTCTTGTCACTAGTACAGGACTTCAATCACTGAACTTTCACTATATACTCAGTTAGGTTCTAGATTGTTGATGTTGGTGAGTCAGGTACAGGGGCTGTAGACTCTGCTAAAGTGAGTTGCTCTGTGTATGTGTAATATTGTAGGATGTGAAATATTGTGGGTTGACAGATTAGAAGCGTAATCCGCCCACAGGCTTATCAGCACATGCCATGGCTGTGTCATCATTCATCAAGCTTTCTCTGCGGGAGAGTTCCAGTTTGAGAATGAATGAATAAACACACACAGATGCAGATGCACATACCCAGAGTGAATGGCACAAAACCCAAAAAGTAAATTCAGTTTGACTTGCACATTTTCTAGGCGGCATAAACTGCTGACATAGTTGTGTTCTGGGAAAAGTACAAAGTAAACCTTAAAAACAAATCAGCACAATAAAATACGCTTAATATGTGATGATTTATTATAAGTGGCAAGCAAATATTGTGTTTTAACACAGAAAATAAAAACACAAAATTTTACAGCTATTTATAGGATGTTCCCAGAGTATGAATAGCAATTAAATAAAGTGGGGCAAAAAGGACTTAACTAGCATTTAAATGTAGAGAGAAAAACAATTATTCAAATTTTGCATTCAATACATGAAGCTCTAACAAGAGTATTTTATCATGAAGCATACAGGATGCTATCATAGTTACTCTAAGGACAATTCCAGGACAATTCCAACCCATCTGAGTTGCCTTTGATTCATGAGTATCTGATTGAGACATGCAATAACTCCCCATAAGCCCCTGACACAAGAGTCCTCAAGACTCTACTCACAGTCCCAGTCATAATCAATGTGTGAGCCTTCTGAACCACCAAGCAATAAGATGGGACTCGCATGACTGAGATGCAAGTAAACTAGAAATTAATGCATTTGAAATGCAGAGAGCACTTCACATTTTTGCCTCCAAACTACAGATGATTCCAATTTCAAGAAAAAACCCTTCTTGAGAGCATCTCAGAAAATCTAGCAACTGAACTTCTCATTAGAACCATAGTTAGCATTGTGTGTTGTGGTCAGTTTCAACCAAAATCAAACTTTTTGCTCATGTACACCATCAGAAGGTCGGGCAACAAAAGGGGACACCATACAAGGACAAGCACATTATACCCCACTGCAAAATATGGAGGTGGGTCATTGATGCTTTGTGGCTGGTGTTTCAGAGGCTCTTCTGAAGACTATTGGCATCACAGATTCTGTAATGTGGCAGTATACATGGCCACCTCTGCCAGAAGGTTCGGACTTGGCCATTTTTTTTGTCTTCTTGTGTAGTTTGCTTTACAGATGATCAATTTCTATCATAAAAGTCCAAACAGGGACAGTTGCTGCATAATAGACAGCAGTAGTTTTCAATCCTGGTCCTTTGCTACCGACCGCTCTGCACATTTTATATTTCTCCTTTATTTAACACATAACACATCTGATTCAGATTATCAGCTCGTTAGGACAGAGATTCATGAACTGAGCTGAGTGTGTGAGAGATATGAGAGACGTATAAAGTGTTCCGTGCTCTCCACTAATATTGGCACCCTTGGTAAATATGAGCAAAGAAGGCTGTGAAAATTTGTCTTTATTTTTTAAGATTTTGATATTCTGTTAAAAAAAAATCACAAAAATACTCTGCTTTCATGGATATCAAACAATTGCAAACACAACACAGATTTATAAAAAAAAAAATATATATATATATATATATATATATATATATATATATATATATATATATATATATATATATATATATATATATTTGTTAAATATAGGTGTGCAACAATTATTGGCACCCCTATGAATTCATATGAGAAAATATATATTTGAAGTATATTCTCATTGATATTTTAATCTAGCCACAGGAGGTCACAAGCCAGTGTACTTTTTGTGCCGGTCCAAAGCCCGGATAAATAGAGAGGGTTGTGTCAGGAAGGGCATCCGACGTAAAACTTTTGCCAAATTCAATATGCGAATCACTAACGACTTCCATACCGGATCGGTCGGGGCCCGGGTTAACAACGACCGCCATCGGTGCCGTTGACCTACAGGGCACTGCTGGAAATTGGGCTACTGTTGGTCGAAGAAGGAGAGGAGGAAGGTGTGTTAGAGGAGGAAGGCGTGTCCGTAGGCAGAGAGAGGAGGAAAGGCAGGAGTTTAGGCCTGAAAGTAGGGACTTTGAATGTTGGTACGAGGACAGGTAAAGGCAGAGAGCTGGTAGATATGATGCAGAGGAGGAAAGTTGACATTCTGTGTGTCCAGGAGACCAGGTGGAAAGGAGCAAGGCTAGAAGCATTGGAACAGGGTTTAAACTGTTTTATCATGGTGTGGACAGGAAGAGAAATGGAGTAGGAGTGATCTTGAAGGAGGAGTTTGTGAAGAATGTTCTGGACGTAAAGAGAGTGTCAGATAGGTTGATGAGTCTGAAGCTGGAAATTGAAGGTGTGATGTTGAATGTTGTTAGTGCTTACACTCCACAAGTAGGTTGTGAGCAAGAGGAGAAAGACAGATTCTGGAGCGAGCTTGAGGAAGTGATGCAGAGTGTTCCCAAAGGTGAGAGAGTGGTGATAGGGGCAGACTTTAATGGACATGTTGGTGAAGGGAATAGTGGGGATGAGGAAGTGATGGGCAGGTTTGGTATTCAGGTAAGGAACCCAGAAGGACAGAGGTTGGTAGACTTTGCTAAAAGTATGGAGATGGCTGTGGTGAACACGTACTTTCAGAAGAGGCAGGAACACAGGGTGACATATAAGAGTGGTGGCAGGAGCACACAGGTGGACTATATCTTATGTAGACACTGTAATCTGATGGAGATTAGCGATTGCAAAGTAGTGGTAGGAGAGAGTATAGCTAGACAGCATAGGATGGTGGTGTGTAAGATGACTCTGGTGGTGAGGAAGATGAAGAGAGCAAAGGCAGAGCAGAAGACAAAGTGGTGGAAGTTGGAAAAGGAAGAGTGCTGTGCGCTTTTCAGGGAGGAGTGGAGACAGGCTTTAGGTGGTCAGGAGGTGCTTCCAGATGACTGGACTACTACAGTCAAAGTGATCAGGGAGACAGGTAGGAAGGTGCTAGGTGTGTCATCTGGAAGGAGGAAAGAAGACAAGGAGACTTGGTGGTGGAATGAGGAAGTTCAGGAGAGTATCCAGAGGAAGAGGTTAGCTAGGAAGAAGTGGGACAGTGAGAGGACGGAGGAAAGTAGACAGGAATATAGGGAGATGCAGCGTGAGGTTAAGACAAAGGTGGCAAAGGTCAAACAGAAAGCTTATGAGGACATGTATGCAAGGTTAGATAGTAAGGAAAGTGAGAGGGATTTGTATCGGTTGGCGAGGCAGAGGGATAGAGATGGTAAGGATGTGCAGCAGGTTAGAGTGATAGAGTGAGGGATAGAGATGGAAATGTGTTGACAGGTGACAGGAGGGTGAGGGAAAGATGGAAGGAGTACTTTGAGGAACTGATGAATGAGGAGAATGACAGAGAGAGAAGAGTAGTAGAGGCAAATATTGTTGAGCAGGAAGTAGAAAGGATTAGCAAGGGTGAAGTTAGGAGAGCTTTGAAGAGGATAAAGAGAGGAAAGGCAGTTGGTCCTGATGACATACCAGTGGAGGTATGGAAGTGTCTAGGAGAGATGGCAGTAGAGTTTTTAACTAGGTTGTTCAACGAGGTCTTAGAGAGTGAGAGGATGCCTGAGGAATGGAGGAGAAGTGTTTTGGTGCCGATTTTTAAGAACAAGGGAGATGTGCAGAGTTGTGGAAACTACAGAGGTATTAAGCTGATGAGCCATACAACGAAGTTGTGGGAAAGAGTAGTGGAAGCAAGGCTAAGGGGAGAAGTGAGCATTTGTGAGCAGCAGTATGGTTTCATGCCAAGAAAGAGCACTACAGATGCAATATTTGCTTTGAGAATGTTGATGGAGAAGTACAGAGAGGGTCAGAAAGAGCTGCATTGTGTCTTTGTAGATTTAGAGAAAGCGTATGACAGGGTGCCAAGAGAGGAGCTGTGGAATTGTATGATATATATATATATATATATATATATATATTCTTTTATAAACCTGTGTTTTGTTTGCAACTGTTTGACATCCATGAGATCAGAGTATTTTGTGAATTTTTTTGAACAAAAGATCAAAAGGCTAGGGGCCATAATGAGTTAAAATCCAAATACAGAATGTAGATACAGATACAGTAAGCAGATACATACATATACACACACAGCTTTATGTCCACCCACCAGGACATCTGCTGAGACTCCCAGGGTGATGTATCATCTCTACAGAGTCATATAAAATAGGCATGCTCTTTAAAGAACTAAATTAAACACACTGTAAAGATAATTTGATTGAGATATGAAAATGGCTGGTGGAATGTAATTGGCAAAGTAATAAATACTTGGGACTGGCTTTTGAGGAAGTGATGGCAGTGCCAGAGTTGTAAATAATCCAATTTTCATGCACCTGGCTTTGCTGCTGTTCAGACGTATTAACCTAACACAGCTGTCAGTCCTTAACAATTAACACACCCACTCTGCTTTTCTATATGGGACCATATGTTCCTGATTGTAAACATTTAATGAGTTATGTTCTAACTTATGTTCTAACTCTTTGGATCAAAGTGATGCACTGTATATGTTTAATAAAGATGGAACAATATAAAACTTTTTCCAACATACAACTTTTCATACTTACTTAAATATCTGTAATGAACATGACACAGGGAAAAAAAAAAAAAACGTTGATGCAATTATCTTATGACATGAATGTACAATGTACTTCAGCATTACTTCATTGATGTAAAATAATAAAGAAAAGAAGCCAAAAGTTCAGTGCCTGCATTAAGCAGTGTTTATTGCATCCATAACATGACAAATATGAACCAGCACCTTAATGGACATGTTGCCAGCAGAGGTTGAAATGCGCAGAGTTCTGATGCAACCTTTTCATAATTTCCAGATTCACTTCTTGACTTCTCAGTATATAAACACACCTTATTCAACTGATTTTCTGTGCTTTGATTGACTCTCTGCCTGATCTCCTGTTTACTCTTTTGTATTGCCCTTTGGCCTGACTATACTCTGACTACCATTGCTTTGAATGCTACTGTTATTGTTGCTGGATTGTGATTACACCTTGAATGTTTGGATTTTGCATTAAAGCACATCTCTCTCTCTCTCTCTCTCTCTCTCTCTCTCTCTGAGCATGCGGTGAGTGCAGTGCGAAAGCATGCAGAGCTCTGTGGCATTTTGGCAATTTTTCTGCTTGTTTTTTTTTCTTTCTTTTTGGTTTGTTTCTTTTCCTACTGGATTAAACAGTGAAAGTATTAAAGTATTAGGTAAAGTACACAAGCTGTAAACATCTGAAAGTTGGAGAGAGTGAGTGCAACGCCATGGCCTCTGAGGCCGTCGGGGAGACGCTGTCTCTACGACATGGTGTCAGGTGGTGTGCCGGCGAGTAGCGCACAGGTGGAGGAGGTTCTGTTAGAGGTGGGAGAGCATGTCGGGTGTGAGAACATCATCTCTGCTTCCAGGATGATCAAAGCAGTGGTGGTGTTTCTGAAGACAACAGAACCTTGTCAATAAACTGATCCAAACTGGAACGTGGGTGAAAGAAGCCCCGGTACAATTTCCCCTGGGTCTGCCCCTGCAACGTGAGTCGTCATCTGTGTAACATCTGACGGTATCAAACTGTTTCTGAATCAGTCTGGACTTAGCAAAGAAGTTTCTTTTTCTTTGAGCTTTAAATCCATATCTGTTTAATGACCATTCTGGCTCCAGCCTGTCTAAGCGTACCCCCCCTGGGGGCTTCAAAGGTCTCTGAGACTCTCCAGGCACCCCCCAGTTGGGATGCCCAGAATGCCAATACACACATGCACACGCGCACACACACACACACACACACACACGAGCTTACCTACACGTGCACGTATGCACACACACGAGCTTACCTTACACACACAATGGAAAAATCTCTCTTGAATGTAACGTGTAATTATATGTAATTATTCGATGCCCAAATAGTTTGATGTATTCGTGTTTGCATGTATTGTGTGTCTATGTAACCAAGCTATGATGATTGTAGATAGTTTAATTTAGGATATCATTTTAAATGTCTGTAACCATGTTTTACTTTTAATATTTTGTAATCACATCGAATTTGGTATCTGGTTAATCGTCTCTTGATGCTCCGATTGATTATGCATATCATATTACGATGGGATACATTATTTCATGCTTTTTCCTAATTTCATATGTAATTCAGTTTAAACCAGCTCCTCCCAGTACATGCAAATTCAGGTTTGAGACCAGACAAAGAGAGTTCATCCCGCCAATAAATCCAGCTTCCTGATTGGTCAATAGCCCAGAGAGGTGGGTGCGTTGGTGTTGTCTTTAAAAACAACAACACGCATTACTCTCACCGCGCTGCTTCTTTCTTTTTTCCGGCACACTTGCCTTCGGTTTTCCGGCTTCAGGCCGGCTACAGCCGCTCTCTCTCCCGGACAAGATGTAACTGCCTCATGGCCCATGCCTTTTCAAACAGCACCAGGAACCCGCGGACTCCGGCTCGAGCTCGCTCAATTCTCGAACGCCTCTTGCAACACCTAAGCCATGCAAGTATAGTTTAATTGATCTACAGATGCGTTAAGATTGTACCCCTGTTCTCAGGAGATTCTGATTCGTTGCTGGTTTGAGAAAAGCTAACCGTTGTGTTGTTGTCCGCCATTCGCTTTTATTTCATTACTTCCTTTCTATACTTTCTCTTTTCTTGTATATATCTGTATGTATGTATTGTTTGCTTAGAGTTAGTTGTGTGTATCCATAGTTACGCTTTACTTAATAAAAATCTATTATCACCATGCTTGATTTTCTCTGTTTTGGTCACGTGATTAAGTCACTTTTATACTGTGATTCTGCTACATGCTCTATTTTAATAACAAAACGGAGTTTCCTTCCTGGCCAGAAGGATAAACTCCCTCCTTAGAGTTTATAATTCTAGACTACAGCTAATTCTACAAGCTGATCTAGACCACATGTATAGTCATAATTAATTATAATCCGTTGTAGTTAATTATCTATATGTATATGTACACATACACTAATTCCCTTTCATGGCTGATATATATTTATAACTGGTCATAACACGCTTTGATTAGATATACAGATATATTTCACGCCATTTGAGCTAATTTGTTACATAAATTGGTGGAGAATATATTTCAACGTTTTAAACTCTTTTAATTCGTTACATCTGTAATGTGTCTCCATTCATTCAAGATGAAGTGATAATGAAAGATCTGGCCCGCTTCGGGAAGTTCGCTGGCCCAATGAGATTGATTCGACTCGGCTGCAAAAATTTGGTAGTGAAGCATGTCTTGTCTTTTCGTAGTTTGTATGTCTTTGAATTTTAAATGCAAACATGGGGATAGCAATTACATTGTGTTTGCTACCACGGAACATCTGAGATATGTTTGAGTGTGCACAGAGCTGCGCAGCCGGGGAGCTCGGAGAGCCACTCAGCAGCAGCAGCATGGGGACAGTCAGCAGTAGAGCACCAGGGAGCCGGAGCCTGGAATAAATGACACTCAGAGTGGTGACACTGAAAAGGTCAGTGACAAACACAACGGTTTCCCCGATACAGTCTCTATCTCTTTGAACAACACTAAGAATCATGCTCATGTGGTTGTTATTGTAAACAACATCACAGACACCAGAGATGTTGTTAGCACTAAACCTGCTGCAGATGTTAACGTTAATAACGACCCTCACCTCAATGACTGCACTGACCCTGAAAGGCAGCAGCAAAAGAACAAACCACAGAGCCCACACAAGAACACACTGAGACAAAAATACATTGCCGAGTTTAAGAACAATAAAGCTGAGCTGGAAACAGGGGGAGATAAGATGGACAACGTGATGGAATCGTCCAAACAGACACAGCACAGTGAAACAGTAAATGTTGCGATGCAGGAGAATGAGGGCCCAGAGTGCAGTGCAGGAGCTACAGGAGGGGAACCGCTCACAGACATGGAGTAGGCAGAGGTCAACCCAGATCAGCCAAATAACGCTGACTTTTCAGAATAGCCTGAGCAACTGTACACCACAGAACAGATTAACCTTTTTTTTTTTTTTTTTTTTAGAATTGACCAAAGGAAAACGGAACATCTCACTGACAAACTACTTCCCGGACAAAGCAAAATTCATCAAATCTGCACAACGTGCAACAAAAAATGAAAACCTGAATGTGCTCTCACCAGGCAGATGGTTCAGATTAAGAAAATAGACATCAGCTGCAAGAAAGGCTTTACTATAAACAGGACTGTGGACTTCCATGCAGATCTACGGACTATAATGGATTTAAGAGTGAAGGGGTTTGGGGTTCTTGGGTGGAGGGTGTGGGTGGGGAGGTCTGATGGGATTCTTCTTTTAAAAAATGTAAAGGCAGTGCTGTGAAAAAGTATTTGCCCCATTCACCCTCTCTTTTGTTTTTTTGTGTATGTCTCATACTAAATTGTTTCAGAGATTAAAACAAAATCTAAGATAAAACAAAGGCAACTTGAGTCTATGAAACTGGACATCTATGAAACTGCATTCATAATGGGGTTCAGCTGGACTATACGCAACCAGGCTTGATTACTGTCAGCCCTGTTCAATCAAATCAACACTTAAATAGAACTTTTTCAACAGCATGAAGTTGGTTAAAAGTACCCAGTAACACATTATGCCAAAATTGAAAGAAATTCCAGAAATAATGAGGAAGAAGGTGATTGAAATACATCAGCCTGGGAAGGATTACAAAGCTATTTCAAAGGCTCTGGGACTCCAAAGGACCACAGTGAGAGTCATTATCTCCAAATGGAAAAACTCTGCACAGTAGTGAACCTTCCCAGAAGTGGCCGACCTTCCAAAATTCCTCCATGAGCACAGCAACTACTTATCCAGCATGTCACAAAAGAGCCAACAGGACAACATCAAATCCTAAAGGAGAATGTCCGGTCTTTAGTCCATGAGTTGAAACTCAAGCACAAATGGATTATGCAGCAAGACAATGATCCAAAGCATAGGAGTAAATCCTAGTCCTAGAAGAAAGTGAAAGACTGATCTCCAGTTATCTGAAGCGTTCAGTTGCAGTTCTTGCTGCTAAAGGTGGCACAAACAGATTTTAAGTTTAAGGGGGCAATTAGTTTTTCACATTGGTGATAGGTGTTGGATACCTTTTTTTTTTTTGCTTCAATAAAAAAAAAAAAATAATATTAATAATAATAACTGTATTGTGTGTTTACTCAGGTTGCCTTTGTTTTATTTTTAAAAAATGTTTATGCCTTTTGTTTGAAGATCTAAAAATATTTAGTATGAGATAATGTATACACAAAAACAGAAGAAATCAGGATGGGGGCAACTGCTTTTTCACAGCACTGTATGCAAATATACTACACTGATGCATTAATGGCATCTTAAAAAGTCAAAAGGCTCTCTCTCTCTCTCTCTCTCTCTCTCTCTGGAAAAATTCAAAGCTGAACCTAAATAGCAATTTTTAACATTTACACCCGGATACCAGAGTTCAGCAAGGTATTTATATTTAGGAACATACTTGTAATTTAATTTAATTTCAAAATTTATGACTTATTTTGAATCATGGATTAAATAGTCACTACAAGTGTGCTTCATTAACATTTTAAAATAAATGTCAACTGATACATTTATATAACTTACTTTCTTCATGGTTTGTTTAATTAATGCAGTAAATAATGTTAGTTGTACCTGGGAGTAACAAGGTGAAGTTAGTTTTAAAATGAGTTTTGATTAGTGCTATGGTTTTTGACTATGATTTTTGTAAAAACCTTAATGAATCAACTATAAAATAAAAAAGATTCTGAATACAGAGAACAGACATGTTAAGGGTTAAATTGTTAAATAGAGAACAGATGAGTTAAATTGTTAGAAAACGTCTTTCTAATTTTAGAAACTTTTTTAGAAACCATCTCTTCCCTATACAACAAAAAACTGTTCACTCAAGCGAGAGCTCTGTGGTTCTACAGTCACTGCCACCATTACATAGCCACAAAAGGTTCTGAGCTAGAGGTACAATGCTCACAGTGAAGCAAAGAAGCCATCATCTCCTACTCTCCATTTTAAATAATGCATTTAAAAAGTCTGTTCTGCTTCTTGCTGGTGTGAAGGAAATTCAGTGAAACAGCAAAAAAGTTTTTCCACATCAGTCAGAGGAGCAAGATAGCATGAAGCTGACAACCTTACTGTCACTTTGAGTTAGCATTCTAAGTACAAACTGTATTGCAACTCACGAGGAGTTCTGTGAAACAACGACCATGCAAGTGCATATTATCTGCTCTTTATTAGAAATGCTTCTTCACTTGACATCATCAGATTATTCACCCTTGACTCTGGAACAATCTCTCATTACCACCTGGACAACTTTGACTATTTCAATTGTGCTGCTTGGGTTAAAACAGGTCACATTTGTTTTTACTATTTCCAGTCTAGCTTTTTGCTCATTGTTCCAGACAGAGGAAGCAGTTGGGGTACCACAAGTTTGACTGTTTGTCAGCTCCTTACAGTCCAAGATTGAATGGTGGTAAGTGATGTCTGCCTGAATGACTCTCTCTCTCGGTGTAGTGCATCCATACGTGTACAGACAGGTTTATCTTTCAGACTGGTAACCTTGTGCTGAAGTGACTAGGCACAGTGTCAAGTGGTGTGAGAGCTGAATCAGACACAACCACCACCACCACCAACAACAACAAAAGCATTTTTTCCCTACTGAAGTAGCTGAGAGAATGGGGAAGATATGTAATCTCTGTGACTTTAACTGTGGCATGATCTCCTGGGAATTTCACACAAAGCAGTCTCTAGAGTTTACACAGAAGGGTGCAAAAAACAAAAAACATTATGTGAGTGACAGTTCTGTGGGTGAAAACACCTTGTTGATAAGAGAGGACAGAGGAAAATGGTCAGATTGGTTCCAGCTGCCAGGAAGGATATAGAAACTCATATAATCACTTCTTACAACTGTGGTGAGCAGAAAAGCATCTCAGCATGCACATAACATCGAACCTTGAGGTGGATGAGTTGGGGGTGGTTGGGGGTCTCTATGATGCACTATGTGTTCTTGCACCTTTCTATCATAGCCAGCATTAACTTTTTCAGCAATAGCTCTTCTGTGGGATCGGATCAGATGGGCTAGCCTTCGGTCCCCATGCCTTGTGCGCCCACGACCCTGTTGCCAATTCACCGGTTGTCCTTCCTTGGAACACTGCATACCGGGAACACCACACAAGACCTGCAATTTTGGAGATGCTCTGACCCAGTCGTCTAGCCATCACAATTTGGCTCTTGTCAAAGTCTCTCAGATCCTCTGATCTCAGCCCATTTTTCCTGCTTCCAACACATCAACTTCGAGAACTGACTGTTCACTCGTTCCCAAATATATCCCACCCCTTTACAAGCGGATACATGCATCCCAGAGTGATGTATCGTCTATACAGATATATATAAAATAGTTATGCTTTTTAGGGACTAAAATTAATCGCAGTGTAAGGATAAGTTGATTGAAAATGTCTGGCCAAGTATTAAATACTTGGGAATGGCTTTTAAGTAAGTGATGGCAGTGACAAAATTGTAAATAATCTCTGAACACTCTGCTGCTCTTCAGTAGACATTTTTGTGTGTTTGATCACTGCAACATTGGGGTTTGGATTCTGTTTTGGCTTTGGTAATACACCTCCTGCAAATGAATCCTCATCCACCTCCCATGTTTTGGTTCATCTATTTTGGTCAGAATGTCAAAGCTCTAAAAAAACTCTAGTCAGTAATCTGGCCTTTTTTTTTTTACAGAATATGTGTCATGGGTAATCCATATGAATTGGCCCACCACACATTTGGTGTATCATTTCTTACTCTGACTTCCACACGTCTATCAGTTAGTCAGTGGAGACAGGATTGGCATGTGTCCTCACCTCTCCACACACACATACTTCAAACAGAGTGATGGCTTTTAGACCCAGGTCCACCTCCCCTACTGTCACACCTCTTACTTCACTGACAGCACCTCTTCCTCCTCACCCTCCATCATGTCTTCTGTCTTTCAACTGTGTCCTTGACCTTCTTGATGACTGGCTTAGAAACTCACTTAGTATATGATAACTTAATTGCACATATGTTCGTAAGAGATCCTCTGCCATGTGATAGACTATTAAATAAAAAAGTATGGAGTGTCTTGCTGTCACTGCTGGACATGTTCCAGAAAATCTGCTATATTTCACTACTGTAGGACTAGAGTCAAGACTCCCTGCTGAATGGGATGTGTTTTAGTGCTTCCCAATGGAGGACCGTGATTGTAGAAAAAATAAGCAAGGATATAATCTTTCATGGTCTGTCCCAGGGATGATGTTGATCAAAACATATTATTACACTGCTGCACAATGAGTCTGGTTGGAATAGAGCAAATGTGAAATTATGTTTGACAATATTCTGGAAAAAGAAAATCAGAGAATATTGTCACAAAACGAAATTAAATTGTTATAAAAAAGTATTCTGCAATTATGGCTCTATTTTCCTTGTCGTCAGAATGTTAGAATGGATGGTTTTCACCATTAACCACCAGATTTAGATGATAAAAGTGCAAATGCTGCCTGAAATAACTTACATACTGCACAGGCTAGACTCTGCTATCACTGTCAGTAAAAAGCCGTCCACAACGTGGGTTTTTAAACAATAACCTTATTATGGCATCAAAAAACAGTATGGCAAATCCCAGTATGGACAAACATTACTCACAAACCTTTGTGACAGTGTATTGTATATCCCCAGTTTATTCTTGGCCAGATTTAGAAAGGCTCCAACACCTCCTGATAGGAGCTTTAACGAGAATGTCCCTCATTACCCATAAAATCAATATCACCAAGCAGACAGTGTTTAAATACGCCAAAACTGGCACAAAGACCAGATTTTATGTGAATATTCCAAATTAGACCAAAATGGCCTAAATTTGAATGTGCAGACTGAGGAACGAATGCATGCTAGCTCGCTTAGCTAACAGATGTTTAATAGCTTTCCCCGCTGTGGCAAAGGAGCCCTGACTATATCCACTGTGCGCAGTCAAGGGGCAACAACAAGGCTGCAAATGTCACTCTCCCATCCATCAGGCTTTGTGCATAATGGAGTGTTTGTAAACAGAACAACATGCATTCCTCATAAATCCTCAGAGTACAGGGACAGAAAGCTTTGGGCAATAAGAGGTTTGCAAAAGGCACAGCATTCTATCTGTAAATACATACTAAAGCAACAAAAACAACTTGTTTTAACCTTTTCTCAACATAAGGAAGAATGCAGGTCTGACATACAAGATTCTTCAAGCCTACACTCTCATTCATTTTAGAGACACCTGAGGCCACAGTCATTACTGCAAACAGTGGGAGTCCTATCCATCTTTGGGTGTTTCCTTCTACATTGTGGATTTTAATTGCTTCTCATATGTGATGTGTGTAAAGGGCAATGACAGTAGCATGTTAACAATTTCAGTCCCTAGCAAAAAGGGGGAAAGCATTTGTTTACTTTATTTACAAGTAATTTAAAAAAGCAGTTCGTCTTAGTAAAGTGCTGGGCCACAACGAGCCACCAGAACAGCTTCGATATGTTTTTGGCACAGATTCTACAAGTCTCTGTAACTGAACTGGAGGGATGAATGTTCTTCTAAAACATTTCATCAGTTGGTGTTTTGAAGATGGTGGTGCAGACTGCTGTCTAACATGACACTCCAAAATCTCCTACTGGGTGGAGATCTAGTGGCTGTGAAGGCCACAGCATATGGTGTTCATATTCATTAAACCATTCATCCATGACTCCTCATGCACTGTAGATGGGTTCATTGTCATACTGGAAGAAAACACTCTCATGCAGACAGAAATGTTTTATCACAGGACAAGGGCGATCAATCAGAAGAACTTTGTATTACTTTGCAGTGACCCTTGTGGACCTGAACCATGCCAAAGAATTTGTCACCTATTAGTGAATGAGTTGTAGCTAACTCGTTCATACATTAATTCTTCTTCAGTACCTCCTTCATCTTGTTCAGGGTCACAGTGGATCCAGAACCTATACCAGCAACACTGGACAGGGCACCAGTCCATCACAAGACACCACACACACACACACACACACACACACACACACACACACACACACACACACACACACACACACACACACACACACACACACACACAGATTCACTCCAGTTTAGCGTATTCAATTCACCTATCTGCAGGAAAGCCACAACCAGTATCTGGAGCTCAAAATCAAACCCTGAACTCAAGGAGGCATCAATACTACCTGCTGGGCTATCATGCCAACTTAACTAGCTAACTCTTCTCTCAAAATGTATTTTCTACCTGTTCCTACAGTTTGAACTGGAGGAAACCTCTGCTCATTGTGATCAAAGCTGTTAGATGAGAACAGAAAGGAAGAAAAAAAAATAGCTGCCCCTTTACTTAATATAATCATTATCCATTTATGTCCCAATTTTTCTTTCAGGTGCACTAATTTAATTTGTTCTCTCCTTTATGTCAGTGGAGAAAAAAAAAAATAAATTGACTTGGGAACACTCTTTTCCTTATGCCTCAGGGCTTTCATAGTGAATGAGTGGCAAAAGGAATAATGTAAATTAAAATGTGGATATAGTATGTGCCTCTTTGCATCCACAGTATCTTCAGTGAGGTGGTAGTATGGAGAAGAATAAGTATAATAAGATGTTAGGCTTCACTGGGCAAAGATTCAACGAAACTGAACAGTTAAATATTGGAAAAACATCGCCTAGTCTTTTTTTTCCCACGACTTCAACTGTGTTCGGTGAGTCTGTACCCATTGTAGCCTCAAATTACTGTTCTCGGCTGACAGGAGTTGAACCCAGCGAGGTCTTCAAGCAGCTCATGGTGCTTTTCTGTTCATCACGGTTGCAAAGAGTCATTATTTGAGTTACTTCAGCCTTCAGTAGCAGTCTAGCCTTTCTTCTCTGACCGCTCTCATCAACAAGGTGTTTCCACCTGCAGAGCTGCTGGATGTTTTTTTTTTGTTTTCCGCACCATTCTGTAAAAACTTTGTGTGAAAATCCCAGGAGATTAGCAGATTCTGAGATAATCTGAAATAATCCAGCAACCAGCGTTCCCCTATTTTGATGCTTCATGTGAACATTGAAGCATCTGAAGCTAATGTGGTGTGGTGTGTGTGTGTGTGTGTGTGTGGTATACCTCTGTAATGAAGGCCTTGGCACTTGCAGGACTCATGAAGAGAACGGCTCGTCGCAGTGTGTCCCTGTAGCGGTGCAACTCTTCCATTCTCATGGTGCGAAACATCCCCGTGATCATCATGTTGATGTTCGACTCCACCTTCTGTAGGGACACGTCCATCCCCTGCTGGGACGACTTGTCCAGAAAGTCCTGGATCCCCCGGATATCTAGACATGCAGAAATGTCACCACAGTTACATTTCATACCCAATGTGAGCCTTTCAAGCATTTTATTGAAATGGAATATGTGCAGTAAAGTGAATATACGTTCCACACAAATAAATGTATCACAAACATTCAGGACCCCATTTATGAGATTGCAGAAACCACAGGCAGAGGAAATAACATCTCATTTTAACCATCATCTTCAGTCAGCAGGCAAAGACATTAGTGCGTTCTCAACCATATCTCTTCTGCCACGAACTTCAGCTTGAAAACTGTAGCATGTAAGAGAACATTAGCATTTGCGTTAATGACACACGGGCAAGAGAGACAGAGCAAGAAAGAAAGAAATGGCAGAACTGGAGCACTGTGTCAGACCTGGGGTAAATAAAATATGAATCTCCTCCAGTTAAAGCGATGCTAGATGCATGCTCATCCTTCTGTGCAGTCAGCTCTGTCCTACATCAAACCAATTCCAGCATGGAGAGAGGAAAGCAAGCCGAGCGCACAATTAAAGCAGGCAGAATTATGGGACTAGGGCATGAAAAGGTGAAAGAGAAAAATAGTGTTTCTGGAGGTGCCTTTGAGACACTGGCATTCAGAATAACAACTTCATGCATATGTTTTGAAAGCATAAAAGTACTGTACATATACAAAGTTGACAAGGAAAGTATAAACTACCTTGCTGTAATGCTTGTCTGATTATTATGCTTTCTTTGAGGTGGACATTAGATAAAGGTGGAATAGGCAATCACCCAAGGCATTGTCCAGGGCCTCTACATTCTGCTCTCCATTGATGGAAAGAATAAATGAGTATTAATATTCCTAGGCTTCCTACCGGTAATGAATGATGAAATTGCTTTGCACCAGGGAAGCCATGGTTTTCCTTTGTTTTCATTTGAAGTTCAATCAAATTCAAATGGTTTATCATCTTTTAGTGCCATGTCCTGAAAATCAAAAGTCGTGGTGAGATTGATTGCTGTAAGCAGTAGTGTAGAAAATGTATGACTTTGATGCATTGAATTCACAATGCATAATAGCTGACTATATTGCACCAGATTTTCCTCACTACAGTGCATTTGTGTTTTTGTTAACATTGCTTATAATTCTGTATAATCAGTACTATTTATGTACTATTTATGTATTTATTAACTTATCTGGTGCTGCTTTATACTTTTTACACAAAACCTAGGATCAACCAAAGTGATGATCTTTAAATGTACCTCCATTTTTCATAAATTATTCTTTCTCCGTTACAACTGTGTTCCTCACTGAATTCTAAAACTCTGCCTAACAGTACTCATCTTTTTCAGTCTAGCAGCTAATGATAGATGTTTTAGCTGCTCACAAGTATAGTTTTTGCTCTGCAGTTCTACTCTAACGATGTCACATGTACGCATACGCATGTCTCTAGCACAAGAATATAACCTAATTCAACAGTTTTTAACAGTCCATTGAATGGCACCATGCACATACAACTTATCCAATCCACCTACTGGCATGTTTTTAGGAGGTGGGAGGACACCCACACGAATATAGGGAGAACATAAGAAGACACAGAAACTCCACACAGACAGTAGCCTAAGCTCAGGATCAAACCAGAGACCCTAGAGCTGTGTGACACCAACACTACCTGTTGCACCAGCATGATGCCCTGAGCAGTCAGATTACAAAACTAAAACAAATCTTACACTGGCAGCCCAGATAAATCTTACTACAACAAAAAAAAGTAGAACTCTCTAAGTGTTCTTCTAATTCTTCTTTTTACAAATTTCTATGTCTGAAATAACCTTAAAATATGCTTCAAACAGGAAAAAAGTGATTGAAGAAAAACTATTTTAGACAATTACCCTTGATATGACCTTGACCCTATTTGGATCCAAAATCAAGCAAGTTCATTCTCTAGTTAGAACGATAATTCCATTTTTTTTATACAACATTCAATCACACCATTTGCTCTAAGGAGAATCTTGGACAAACGGACGACGGACAGACACACGGACTAAACGATGGCAGAAATCACAATTAACCAGAAAATGGGTCTCAAGTTCCAGAGCATGACAATATCTGTAATGACAGAAAGGAAAGGTAGAAAAGATAGAGAAAAAATACCTGAAATGACAGAAAGGATGCTATTGACATAATACTGCAGCTATTGCAAAAACATTCTAGATCCATCAAGTTGTGAGGGCATCTCCTGTGCACAGCCCATTTCAGGTCACCCCACAAATTTTTATTTGGATTCAGGTCTGGGCTCTGGCTAGGTCATTCACAAACATTGATCTTCTTTTGGTTAAGCCATTCCTTTGTTGATTTGGATGTATGCTTTGGTCCTTTTTCATGCTGAAATGTGAAATTCCTTTTTTATCTTCAGCTTACTAGCAGACACCTGATGGTTTTGCACTAAAATCAACTGGTATTTATAGCTACTCTTGATTCCCTCCACTTTGATAAAAGCCCCAGTTCTGGCTGAAGAATAGCAGCCCTAAAGCATGATGCTGCCACCACCATGCTGCACTGTGGGTATGGTGTTCTTTTGGTTCATCGGCTGGTTACATATAAATCCTACAATCATTTAAACTACTAGCTCTTGGGATATTGCACTAAAGAGAATCTTGAACACCTAGTGGCAGAGGCATAAAAATGTGAGCTAACTAGCCAGTCTAGTAGTCTAACAACCTAGGTGCAGATCTTTTTGTAATGCTTTACCGTTTCTGATGGTTATCAATAACAGACATCTCAAGTGATATTTAAGTGATACATTGATGCAATATTTTTTTCTTTTTCAACGTTAGCTATTACAAGATGTTTGCACACAAAACAGAAACTAGAGAAACAGTTCTAGTTCTCTCAGTCTTAAGAGAAGTAAAGTCAGACTAGTTATGTTACTGTACAACTCGCCAACTTTTAGCTTGATGTCCCTCATGTAGATGGGTCTATGTACACTATGTAGCATTATCACTTTTTTGTTTTGCAAACATTAATACTTTACCTTAGGTCAGGTGTCTTCAGTCTTATCTGCAAAGGGCCAGTGAGGCTGCAGGCTTTCATTACAGCCAAATTGGAGGCACACTTGATAATCAAAATGAACTGATTAAACATGTTAAATCAGGTGTGGATAAGATTGAAGACCCCTGCCTTAGGTTCTTTAATCAGCTTCATGAAAGTTATGTTTATTATTACGTGTCTACTTGTAAGACTATTAAGTTAAAATAAAAAAAAGAACACAAACAACGCAGGTGTAGCCCTTGCACATTTCCTTTCAACTTCAAAATTTTGCATAATTCTCCAAGAGTCTCTGACATCAGCTTGCTAGAATTTTTGGCCACTCTACCATGCAATATTCTTTCAGTTGCAAAGATGTTTGAGGGTTTTCTTGCATGTACTGTCCGTTTCAAATCCCCCCCACAACATTTCAATGGGATTCCATAACCCTCCATTTCTTCTTTTTGAGACATTCCTTGGTGGACTTGCTAGTGTGCTTAGGATCATGATGAAATTTCGTTTCAACTTTCTAACAGATGGCCTCACATTACCTTATACATAGTTGAATCAAAGAATGCAAGCTGTCCAGTCCCTGAGGCAGCAAAGCAACCACAAACATTTTCACTACCGTGCTTCACCGTTGTTATGAGGTGCTTCTCCTGAAAATCTGTTTTTGTCTGCACCAAACATGTCTGCTATTACTGTGGCCAAACAACTCTGTCTTTGATTCTTCTGTCCGGAGCACATTATTCCAAAAGGCCTGGTCTTTGCCTATATGCTCACTGGCAAACTGTAGTCTTGCAAAGGCTTTTTCCTGGCACACCTCCCATGCAGGTCAAATTTGAACAACCCTTTCTGATTGTAGAAGCATGCACTTTGACACCAACAGTTGCAAGACATAATAGCAGATCCTGTGATTAAATTTTGGGGTTCTTGGAGAGGTCTTTTTGCATCAGACGGTGTGCTCTTGGGCTCAGTTGTTTCAAAGAGGATCAAATGTTTGCTTATGTTTGACAAATATGTCAAAAAAGCCAACAATTTCCACATACAGTAACTGTATGCATGAGAAGTGTATTCACACTAAAATTTTATTATACAGTATACTAATGGAACAAATTATATGCAACACATTGTTGGGCACAGTTTGTGTATAATGACAGGCAGAAGGTTGCATGGTCTCCTAAGGTTGAGAGCATCACAAACATGCTCGACTCGGTCTGGAGAGAGCAACCAGATTGTGTAAGGTCATCTGACGTGTCAAGGGTGGCAGGACAGGACATAGCAGCCTGCAGCATGCCAATGGGCCCTTAGTTCTCATGCCATTTGAGGCATTGTGGAATACAGCCTTTCTTCTTGCAGTGACCTAAACTTTTAATTAAGTGCTTTTTGGGTGATCTAATGAGGCATTCATCTACATGAAAATGCACCCTTTTGTGTGAATGGCTAGTTGCAATATTTCACTGTCATAGTGCTTAAACATACTTGTATTTAAAATTATTCTGCATACACACTAGAGATGTCTCATATCAGATTTCTTTATCCATTTGTATAAGTAGTGTAATGCTTATACAACTTCTGACAAAGGAAGCAAAGTTTGATTAAAGTTTTTGTTTTAAAAATATACCAAACTAAGAAAAAAAGTGTCAAACTGCATGGAGAGATTTTTACACATTTGCCAAAAATCAATCTGCCAACTCCCAGGCCACAGGAACATCATAAAGCGTAGACAGATCCATCTGTTTCCTCCACTTACATAGGCTAATAGGTACACTAGAGAAAACTATATTGCTCTAAGGACACTTAGGTAGATGTAATTGCAATTTGGTGTCAGTCAGAAGGTGACCATGAAATAAATGTAAATTCTGATGATGAAAACACCATTACTGTAGTACCACTGACCTTCTTACCACTAGACAATATCACAATTGGGTTCTTAGAGGTACACCAAAGTGCATTTTTTATTACATGTACCTAACTGATCTGAGAGCAATGTGAGCTCACAGCTCAGAGGTGGTGCCATTCCGGTATACAGTGTTGTGAAAAAGTATTTGCCCTGATTTATTCTGTTTCTGTGTATATCTCATACTAAGTATTTTTAGATCTTCAAATGAAATACAGCATAAAAAAGGCAACCTGAGTAAACGCACAATACAGTAAAAGCAAAAAAAGTTATCCAACACCTATCACCAATGTGAAAAACTAACTGCCCCCTTAAACTTAAAATCTGGTTGTGCCACCTTTAGCAGCAGTAACTGCAACCAAACGCTTCCGATAACTAGAGATCAGTCTTTCACAGCACTGTGGTGGAATTTCATTCAGAGGTGGACTTACGCCTATGCTTTGGATCATTGTCTTGCTGCATAATCCATTTGCGCTTGAGTTTCAACTTATGGACTGAAGACCGGACATTCTCCTTTAGGATTTTCGTATAGCAAGCAGAATTCAGCAGAATCCCCACACCATCACACTGATTCCACCATGCTTTACCATAGGTATGATGATCTTTTTTTGGAATTTGTAGTTTGGTTTACGCCAGATGTAATGGGATGTGTCTTCCAAACAGTTCCACTTCCGACTCATCACTATACAGAACACTCTACAGAACAAAAGGTTTGAGGTGTGTATTGGCAAAATTCAGATGAGCCTTAATGTTCTTCAGGGTTAGCAGTGGTTTTCACCTCGCCACACTTCCATGGATGCCATTTTTGCCCACTGTCTTTCTGATAGTGGAGTCATGAACAGTGACCTTCATTGATGCAAGAGAAGCCTGTAGTTCCTTTGATGTTGTCCTTGGCTCTTTTGTGAGTTCCTGGACGAGTAGTTGCTGTGCTCATGGAGGAATTTTGGAAGGTCGGCCACTTCTGGGAAGGTTCACTACTGTGCCGAGTTTTTCCATTTGGAGATAATGGCTCTCACTGTGTTTCTTTGGAGTCCAAAGCCATTGAAATGGCTTTGTAACCCTTCCCAGACTGATGTATTTCAATCACCTTCTTCCTCATCATTTCTGGAATTCCTTATAACTGTGGCATAGTGTGTTACTGGGTACTTTTAATCAACTTCATGCTGTTGAAAAAGTTCTATTTAAGTGTTCATTTGATTGAACAGGGCTGACAGTAATCAAGCCTGGTTGCATCTAGTCCAGCTGAACCCCATTATGAATGCAGTTTCATAGATTTGGGGAATTAGTAACTATGAGGGCTAATACATTTTCACACAGGCCCAGTTGGTATTGGAGGACTTTTTTGCTTCAGTAAATATCATCATTTACAAACTATATTTTGTGTTTACACAGGTTGCCTTTGTTTTATCTTAGATTTTCTTTTAATTACTGAAACAATTTAGTATGAGATATACACAAAAGCAGGAGAAATCACAGCACTGTATGTATGCAAGATATAAAATTTAATATCCAACAATAATATGGTCTTTGTAAATTTGCAAATATTTTTTCAAACTGCATGGTTTGTGTGCAAAGTAAGTTCCCCCAGCTGGGTTAATTAGCAGGGTCACTGCCCCCTGTGTTGCCACTGGAAAACACATCTAAATATGGAGGACAAGGCACAAGTTTTGCAGTTTGCTGGAGGAGGGTCCAAGCCTCCATCTGTGTGCTGGATCGGGTTGAAAGCAAAATCAAATCTGTGGCTGTGTTTCTCCCAATGGGCTGCAAGCAGACGGTAGCACACTCTTTAAACGCATGGACACATGCAGAGATCACAGCGGTCTCTTTCTATGGGTTCCTACAGAGCAATGTTCCTGCGTCCCTTCTTTCTGCTCTTTCATATCTCTATAAAGTACTCGAGATACCTTGACATTACATTCCAAATTTATAACTACTGGAATTCTGGCAGGTTGAGCAATTAATAAAACCAGACACGAAACACTGCGCTAACGTACAGACCACAGGGGCCTTAATTTATTAGAAAACACACATGTAATTATAATCAGCGTTAGCATCTCTATTATCATTAGCGGCTGGCACAGCTCTCCAGCTGTGACTCTGCACAACACTGGGGTGGGTTTTGTGAGCCCAGCTTGGAGAAGTTTTCACATGTCGCTTCAATAATTAAGCGGATGCTGGCTTGTTAGGCAAACATCGGATTAATTAAACACAGTGTGGGCAAACTCACTGTAATGTTAAACTAACAAGATGTCATGTCCTTTTTTTCATAACCCAGAAGCAATGGAGCTACATTTGTCATCAAACACCTGTATAGTAACCTGTAGCAGCAACTGCTTGTAATACATTTACAAGGGCATTAGTGCAGACCATAAAAAGTCATCTCTCCATGCAAGTAGTATAACAATTTATCTTCACATCTCACAAGAATTACTACTGCACTTTGAGGTTAAACGGCCAAACTGCTGTTGTATCTTGCACATAATATGCTTGTAAATGGCCTCCATGTTAGACTGAGGGAAAATATTGAAATCAAAACAAAACATGTAAGGATGTGTACTGTTTCAAAATGAGGAGCTTCAGGCGTTCTGCTTCATTGACTGCCCTGCTGTTCAGAGTGAAACTCACTTTGGCAGCCTCCTTTAGTGTCCCGCTGCTTCTTTTCTCTCTTTTCAAGCATTGTTCTCTTTACTAGTGACACTTAGCTGCTATGAAATTGTAGGCTTGCTACATGTCAAATATATAAAGCTAGAACTAGTCATGTGCAGGCTAGGTTTGGGTTACACCACACAAATGGAACATAAGTCAGTGTTAGCCTACTGCTGTCACAGTCTCATCTGATTCCACCCCATACCACCAGAGGTTCCCTTCACCAGAATGTTACGACATTTCTGGGTCACCTAAACTGTTTTTTTTTTTTTTTTTTTCTGGTTTCTGATGCTTCTGGGTTGCTTACTGATTGCACTTTGATTTGTTTTGATTGCCATTTGTGTCCATTTGTTTTCAACCTTTTGCCAGCTTTTAAACTATTATTGTGTCTTACATTCATTCTAAAATAAATTCTGCACTTAGATCCTACTTCTTTCTCTTATTGTGCAGTCAGTTACTATAGCAACATTTGTTATGAAAAATACTCTGTTGTGACCTTGCTTATGAAGACAGTAATGTCAATAAGTGGCATTCAAAATCTGTTTCAATTGATTCCTCCATGTTTTTAGCTGTTGAAGTGTAGGGTGATGTACAGGTGGAGCGCTCATTGTGGTTCGCAATTATGTCCATTGTGCTTCTCACCATTAACAGTTCTGTAATTGTATTTTGCTTCTTAATTGGAATGGGCTAGAAGAGCAAGGAAAAGAAACAGGAAGCAAATGAGTCGGTCCTACTTACAGTATATTGGGTGCCTCAACCTACAGTATATTAGGTGCCTCTCATACCTGTGTAGTTACACATAAACTATACATGCAACTAAAATCAATAGATTTATCTTATGTAAATATATGTGTATCAACTTCAATTTTGGCTTGGGTAAGTACACAAGTGTTGTTCATTCTCAAGGTTCATTATTTAGCACAACAACAACTTGATGCATACAACCAAGACAACGCTGGAGTGGCTTCAGCAAAGCTTGTACAGACTTACCCAAGAAGACTCAAAGCTGTAATTGCTGCCAAAGGTGCTTCTACAAAGTACTGAATAAAGTGTCTGAACACTTCTAATTGAGAGATTTCAGTTTTAAGTTTTTAATACATTTTAATACATTTATGGCAAAAACAATTCAACTGAATCCATTTTAGATTAATAAAATAAAATGTGCAATAATCAAAGGGGATGCTGAATACTTTCTGAAGCCTACTGTTTATTGACAGGTTGTAGTATTATAGGGTTCTATCTGCCATTCATTTCTCATCCGGATAGAACCTTTGCAAGGTGTAACAGCACTCTGTGTCTCATCTAATTGCATAAGGTTATAGTAATTACATTTGTATGAACTTCTGGTTCACCAACGGGAACTTTCTTTCTAACTGTGTGGAATTATTTATATTGCACTATACTACTCAGTACTTACACAGTGCTACCACTCAGGAAATGCCAACTTACCTACCCCTTACCTACCTACCCCTAAACTAACTGTTCAGCACTGAACTGTACTACAAGCTTTACATCAGTCTGTAATTTGACAGTACTTACACAGCAGTACTAAGTTGTTACACTAGCGGTAGTTACAACTGAACTGTCCAGTTACTGTGCCACTGCATTGTAGGTATTGTCAAATTACATCCCATGGTTTTCTGTGGGTTGCCATGTTGCAACAAATATTGTAAAGTAATTACATGAAAGTTACAGTTTAAAAGTCATGGGCAAATTTGGCATCACTTTGTAACGCCGGAACTTGGTTGGGTTACTCATGTTACACAAATATTCGCAAGTTGGTTATGTGTAACTCCACAGGTTAAAATGTAAAATCCACAGCGACACAATATAATGTGAGACCAAAGCATGTTCTTTTTAATGATTAATTACCTAAATTAATCCCGGGGGGGAACCCCCTTTTCCTGATTATACCAGCTGGAAGTTTTCACAGTAATTACTGTAATTTACAAATGATGGAAATGCAGCACATTGCATTAGTTCAGTATTTGCAGTCATGGTAAAAGTAGGGTACAATGAGGGGAAAAGACTACTAGTCTACTAGACAGACAGACAGACAGACAGACATAGACAGAGGAACAGATGATATAAATAGATACACTATATGACCAAAAGTACGTGGACACCTGACCATCACACCCAAATGTGGTCTTCCCCCAACTGTTGCCACAAAGTTTGAAGCATACAATTGTATTAGATGTCTTTGTAAGCTGTAGCAGTAAGCGTTTACTGGGGTAAGGGGCCCAAACGTAAAATTAAGATCCATAAAGACATGGTTTGCCAAAATTGGTGTGGAAGATTTCGAGTGACCTGTACAGAACCCTGACCTCAACCACCACTGAACACCTTTGGGATGAACTGGAACATTGACTATGTGCCAGGCCTTCTCACTTGACATCAGTGCCTAACCTCACTAAAGCTCTTGGGGCTGAATGAGCACAAATGCCCGCAGCCATGCTCCAAAATGTAGTGGAAAGCCTTCCCAGAAGAGTGGAGGTTATTATAACAGCAAAGAGGAACTTAATCTACAATGGGATGTTCAGCAAGCAAATATGGGTGTGACTGGTCAGGTGTCCACATACTTTTGGCAATATAGTATACACAGATAGATAGATAGATAGATAGATAGATAGATAGATAGATAGATAGATAGATAGATAGATAGATAGATAGATAGAAGATAGACAGATAGATAGATTGCAGCTACTGTAAACCAAACTCTACATCAAATTCCGGCACTAGTGGAAGTTTTGGGAGACACCCCGAGAGAAGCTTTGTGGGCTGTGAGCTGAATGCAAAGAGCTAGATCTGAGGCTGAAGTGAGCTAGAACTCTGTGCGCTTTGCATCAATCCCCACTCTAACAGTAGCCTCTTTGCTGTGTCTAATGCTTTGACTATGCCTCCTGAAACCAACCGGCAATAACAGTACTGAAAACAAAACAGCCTGCCAAAGCACACAAGCCACCAGTGAGACAGGTGCATGTGTGTGAAAATGTAGGTTACTGAACTAGATAAGTGTAAAATCTGGGAATGGCAAAATCAATACAGCAGGAAAACTACAATATCCACAAAGAAATAAACTATTTTCTTGGGTCCAGCTCAGGGCAAAGTGGGCAGCTGTCTCTGACGCGAGGATAATTGGGTCATTCGCCTGAATCATTGCTAATTATATCCATGAAGGGGGACAAAATTTGATTTACTCTTCTGTTTCATCTACTCATTTGTTCAGCATGGAGTCCTGAAATTTAGACAGTGTGCATGCTAATTCAACCACATCCTGCAGTTGGCTACATGTAATTAATATCTGACTATATACTTCTTTGCTTTCTGGGTGAATAAGTATAGATGTGAAACTATTGGTGGTATAGTGAATATAGTGTAACTGTAATGAACAAGATAGCTCATTTAAGTCAGTAAAATGTAGTTTGTGTTTTTACTTCTGTATGGGATGTCCCTGTTCCATGGATCTTAATAAAGAGCATCCATGCTGACCCCATTGTTTCTCCTCTCTCCATGTTTTGAACCACTTTCCCCTGTGGACCTCAGACCAAGCCACAAAACACAAAACAACTCTTCAACAGCTCTTCAAATGAATTCTAACCACTTCCCACAAAAGACCCATGCAGTTCCAAGGATGAACTTTCTGTATTTGCATGGCTGCATCAGTTAAACTTAAGTGAATTTTTATAAAGCATATTTAAACCAAAGTGCTGCATGTACAATTCTACCATGAAAAAATAACATAAAAACAGACACAATCTACAGTAAAAGCTAACATAAAATGTTTTGAGCTGTGATTGTAAAAAAAAAAAAAAAAAAATGTAACAGTGGGAACAGATCTAATGTTTAGCAGTAAGCTGTTCCACAGCCTCAGGATAGTGATTACAAAAGCATGGTCACCCTTAAGTTTTAGCTGGGATTGTGGCCAGCTGAAAGCAGCAGACCTGAAGATCTCTTAGACCTGAAGGCAGAATACTGTCTGAGTACTGCAATGATGTAGGGAGGCACAAATCCATGAAAGGGTTTAAAACCAAATACATAGTCTTAAACTGGATCCTGTAATGGACAGTGAATGGAGGCTGAAATAGGGGTGACGTGAACCTTTTTCTTGGTACCAGTAAGCAGTCCTATAGACACAGATAGGCTAGCTGAAGACAAAAAAAACATGTATCAGGCATATCCCAGATCACTAATTACATAGCAATAATTGCAACAGGACTGAATAAATTGCCAAATTGGCAAAAGCTTGTTAGGTCAACCTTTTACTGTAAAGAGTTCTGCTTGTACTACTAAACCTGAAAGCAAGGGACAGCGCGAAAAGAGAAATAAATTTACCAACACATTCAATTGTCCAAAAAGCTATTTAAAAAAATAGTCAAGGCAATTTACGGGTAAATTGTTCTCTGTAAAAGAATGCTGATTAGAAGAAGAGCTTAAATAATGCCCAGTAGATCTATCTTCTGAATCATTGGACAAGTTTTCAGCGAGCTTAAGGCAGGAAGGAGGAGGGGATCTCATAGGCTTCATTATGGAGGACTGTGTGAGAAGCTTGGCTTCCTGAAGTAGCTGAAAACCGATCCGTTTCTCTTCAGAGACAGCCACTTATTTATCGTGGCCTTATCCTGCTGCAGTCGAGTATGGCCTCCACGGGGACTGACAGGAAGATGGAGTTCTCTCACACGCAACTGTGCAGCTTCACTATCTCTCTCTTCCTCAATACCAGATACACACACACTCAAGTACACACACACACACACACACACACACACACACACACACACACACCTACAGGCTACATTGATGCTGTCTCTGCCCCCAGTCACTTTAAAAATATATATATATATATATATATATATATATATATATATATATATATATATATATATATATATATATATATATATATATATATAGTTTTTTTTTTTTTACTAAAGAAATACACAAACATTCTTCTAGTGATTTCCGTCACTCACACACACACACACACACACACACACACACACACACACACACACACACACACTTTTTCTTGCCCTGTTTTTCTCTTTCCATCACCCACACACTCACACAAGGCTGGCTTTGTGGACACATAATGAGCTATGATAGAAACAACTGCATGTAATTTTTCTGGAAATGATGAGAAGGTGTTGACACGGAGTGACCAAGTGCACGTTATGAATAATGTCTGCGATTATCAGGAGCCTGCATGGTTAACAATGAGCAAAACCACTCATTCCCAATTATGTCTGGTAAGTCGCACTTGAGTATAAGACATACTGTAGCTCTTAAAGTCTGTCGCTATATTGCATTCTGTAGCAATAATCTCTCAGGCTTTTTTTATTTTTATTTTACAGCATTTCATTGTATTAATAGGATAGCTACAGCATTGCCTAGTTCCTTTGGCAACAATTTGGTGATTTAATGTGCTACAATGACAACTGTTCAGACTTCTTGATGGGAAGTAATTCATAACTAGTTACTACCAGTTTGCAGTTTTTTCATTAAGTTTACAAGAAATATATGAATATAGAACTCATATAGAAAACAAATATGAGTCTATGGGAGATATCATGAGCAGCATCTTTGGTCACTATTGTACTCTCAGCTAATTAGAATTTATGAGCCTGTGTAATGTGATCAATTGTCATGTGTTCATGAATGTTCTGAGATAAAGATTTAGACAACAACTGTGTTTTTGTTTACAACCATTGTGAGCATTCACATCATACACTCCTGGGCAAAAAAATGGGCCAAGCCCAAAATAAGCGTTTGTTATTATGGTCTTAAAAACAAATCATTGGTCAGGAAATTAGCAAGAATTAAACAAATAGATAAAGTAACTTAGTATGGATAGCTTTCCCCTTTGATTTCTTTAAATGTTTAAGCCTTGCGAACAACTTTTTATTTTTATTTTATTTTATTCATTTTGTTTTATTTTGACTTTATTTTAACCCTCCTGTTATCCTCAAATTTACTAACATCTTTTATCCTTGGGGTCAGTTTGACCCCAGCAATTTAAACCTCCACAATATGATTTTTACCCAGGTTTATGTGTCAGGTACTTTATGTTTCTTTGTTGACTACCTAAATAGCCCTGTAACTTTGTAGACATGTGTTAGTTTCAATTTCACATCAACATTTTAATCATTATCATGATTTTACCTTTGCATACAAGAATACTAATATATACTATAAGACTATATACTAACCCCATTTCTATAAAAGTTGGGATTTTTTCTAAAATGCAATAAAAACAAAAATCTGTGATTTGTCAAGTCTCTTGAAAAAAGATATTCAATGTTTTCACTGGCCAACTTAATTGTATTTTGTAAATATAAACAAATTTAGAATTTGATGCCTTCAACACACTAAAAAACTTGGGACAGAGGCACGTTTACCACTGTGTTACATCACCCTATCTTTTAATTACACTTTTTAATAGTTTGGGAACCGAGGATACTAACTGTTGCAGTTTTACAAATGGAATTTTTGCCCATTCTTGCTTGACACAAGACTTCAGCTGCTCAACAGTCCTTAGTCGGCATTTTCTGATTCTTCTCTTCATGATGCGCCATAGGAGACAGATCTGGACTGCTGGCAGGCCAGTCAAGCACACGCACTCTGTGTCTACAAAGCCACTCTGTTGTAGCACGTGCAGAATGAGGCCTGGCATTGTCCTGCTGAAATAACCATGGATTTCTCAGGCAATACCACCTGAGGGCTCGAAGGTCTTACATATTCAACAGTGGTTTCCGGCCTTGCCCTTTACACAGTGAGATTTCTCCGGATTCCCTGAATCTTTTCACAATATTATGCACTGTAGATGGTGAAGGACCTAAATTCTTTGCAATCTTACATTGAGCAGTGTTTTCTATTTACAAAATACAATTAAGTTATTCAGTGAAAACAGTGAATATCTTTTCTTCATACTTTTGTCAGTTAATTTAAGTTTCAAGAGACTTGACAAATACCAGATTTTTGTTTTTATTGAATTTTAGAAAAAAAAAATCCCAACTTTTATAGAAATGGGGTTAGTAGAATTTCTAATTATAGGTTTCAACACAGATCTATACAGTAAGTGAAAAACACATTAACAAATCAAAAATGCCACAGCAAATCGGAAAATGCAACAGCAAAAGCAAAAAACACAACAGCAAAATTGGAAACACAACAACATTAACTCAAAAGGGAAAATGTAGGTCCTTAATGAACATCATATCTTGGTGACTACAGAGGTCATCATTCTGAGAGACCATGGAAAATAGAGAGCTGAGGAATGTTTACAATAAGAGGGAATATGAGCCTAATCGAATTTACTAAAGGTTTATTCATGCATATGAACGGCAATCATATAACATAATTTTAGATATGCTATCAACTTTGTACAGCATTAATAGTATGCAAATGCTCAAAACCTGATTAAATAAAGTATGGCTATTCAGAAGAAATAATTACTACTCATTATAATATCATAAGTAACTTCACATTAAATCATTTTAACTAGGATAACAGACTGAAAATGTGCAATTCTTTTTTTTTCATGTGATATTTCTATGCCCTGTTCAATCAGTAATGTGCATGTGATGTTCCATAAGTATCTACCTGTTCTGTTTTGAGTTGATATGATTATGTGTTGGTGCTGTTGGCTTTTTGGTTTTGCTGTTGCAATTTCTGATTTGTTGTGTTTTTGGTTTGTTCGGGTTTTTCACTCTTATAGGCCGCTGTACATTTGCGTGCTTTAACAATACTGTTAATGAACTAACCAAGCCTCTTGTGTGAGTGTTAAAATGTCTTCAAGATTAATACACATGTCCAATACTGCAACTGGACAGATGTTCCAAAACAGCATTTTGCTCTTACCGTAATCGGTGTCATAAAAGATGATAAACTTCTGCCACGTGTACTCCATCACCACTTGGAAGATGACATCATTCAGGTAGACAGGGGGCCGGACGAAGAGTGTGTAGTCATCAGGTTGTCCGTGGCTGGTTGAAGGGCAGCTGGAGCGAGGGGTTCCCGCTGGTGCCCGCTGTATAAACAGAAGGGGGATGTGCATGGCATCGGCCAGAGTCTGAAGCGAGCCTGCAGACATGCATCCGATTGAGCTCACCAGAGCAAGGATGCCTCTGTTCATCAGCTCACAGGCTGCAGAGAGGGAGAAAAATAGAGAAATACATGTTTATTTAATATTATATGGATTCTGTACTGTTTGGGGTTATGGAGCACTTTTAGATATACAGTGCCCTCCACTAATATTGGCACCCTTGGTAAATATGAGCAAAGAAGGCTGTGAAAAATTGTCTTTATTGTTTAACCTTTTGTTTAAAAAAGTCACAAAAATACTCTGCTCTCATGGATATCAAACAATTGCAAACAAAACACAGGTTTATAAAAAAAAATCTTCATTTAATATATGTGTGCAACAATTATTGGCACCCTTTTAATCGATACTTTGTGCTACCTCCCTTTCTCAAGATAACAGTCTTCTCCTATAATGCCTGATGAGATTGGAGAATACATGGCAAGGGATCTGACACCATTCCTCCATACAGAATCTCTCCAGATCCTTCAAATTTTGAGGTCCACACTGGTGGACCTCTTCAGTTCACCCCACAGGTTTTCTATGGATTTCAAGTCAGGGGACTGTGATGGCCATGGCAGGACCTTAATCTGTAAACCATTTTTGTGTTGATTTTGATGTATATTTTGGATCACTGTCCTGCTGGAAGATCCAACCATGGCCCATTTTAAGCTTTCTGGCAGAGGCAGAAACAAAATATCCTAACAAAATGGTCCTCTGGCAGAAAAACAGCCTAAAACATTAAAGAGCCACCACCATATTTAACCGTGGGCATGAGGTACTTTTCCATATGGCTACCTCTCTGTGTGCGCCAAAACCACCTCTGGTATTTACTGCCAAAAAGCTCTATTTTGGTTTCATCTGACCATAGAACCCGATCCCATTTGAAGTTCCAGTAGTGTCTGGCAAACTGAAGATGCTTGAGTTTGTTTTTTAATGAGAGTAGAGACTTTTTTCTTGAAACCCTTCCAAACAACTTGTGGTGATGTAGGTGACTTCAGATTGTAGTTTTGGAGACTTTCTGACCCCAAGACGCAACTAACTTCTGCAAATCTCCAGCTGTGATCCTTGGAGGTTTTTTGGCTACTCAAACCATCCTCTTCACAGTGCGTTGAGACAATATAGACACACGTCCAATTCCAGGTTGATTCATAACATTTCCAGTTGACTGGAACTTCTTAATTATTGCCCTGATGGTGGAAATGGGCATTTTCAAGGCTTTTGCTATTTTCTTATAGCCACTTCCCATTTTGTGAAGCTCAACAACCTTTTGCCGCACATCACAGCTATATTCCTTGATCTTACCCATTGTTATGAATAACTAAGGGAATTTGGCCTATGTGTTATCTTATATTTATACCCCTGTGAAACAGAAAGTCATGGTTGAACAATTTCCTGTTACTAGTCACCCAGTTGTACTAAAAAATGTAAAATATCAATGGGAATATACTTCAAATATATTTTTCTCATATGAATTCATAGGGGTGCCAATAATTGTTGCACACCTATATTTAACAAAGACAATTTTTTTGTGGGATAAACATGTGTTTGCATTAGTTTGATACCCATGAGAGCAGAGTATTTTTGTGAAGATCAAAAGGTTAAACAATAAAGACAATTTTTCACAGCCTTCTTTGCTCATATTTACCAAGGGTGCCAATATTAGTGGAGGACACTGTATATGCTGTCAATAGAAATGAAATAAAGACAGAGAGTGGATGAACATAGTTATACAAAAATTCAGAAAGTAGAAAGTAATGGAGGAACACTGAAACCAAATAGAGCTCCTTTTACTGAAGTCGGCTTATTATTCGCTTTAGGACATGGTGATTATCTGGCTCAAACTCAAATATAATTGCAAACTGGAAGCCAAGGACTAAGTAATTAATGTGCCTTTTCAGTGTGCTTAATTACTAATTAAATATAGTTCAAGTAGATTCAGCACCATCGTAAGGTAGTTATTGCTGCCACAGTGTCCATGGCATTAGAGCAATATACAAGGCTGCTATTGGATCTCAATAGGAAAAAGCATAAACCCACTAGTATCAGCTTATATTACATACTGCATGGTACAAAGCACTTTACACGAACCAATTAATTGCTCAAGTGCATAGTTTGCAAAAAACAGCCCAGCGATCTATCATTAGAGGGCACTGGTGCTGCTCCTGAGCTCTTTATATGCTCTCTTCACCTTTTGCTACTATTCCAATCCACAGTAATGACTTTGATAGATGTGTGTGCAGCCATGTAAGCCATCCCAACCCTGTGTATCACTGCCCTTAAATAGAGTGTGTTATTAATGCTAATAATATTTTAATGTAGAATAAAACTTTGATATCTAACTCCACTTCATTCACCCCCTTAAATCCCAACTGAATTCCCCACCACCCACTGTGCTCCTGGACACACAGCAACATCAATGCCAGACACATACATTCATCTCACTTGGCTTGTTTCATTGCTTGTCACCAGATTCGGGGAAGGTGAAACATGGAGCATGTCGCCTGAGCTGAGGTGCGATGTAATTTGCCACTTGGCAGAAAAGTCCTGTGTCTAGGGCAAAGCATGACAGTGGCTGTTGAGCCTTTTATATATCAGAGAAATTGGTCACTAAGGAAAAAAAATTACAAAAAGCATAGTGGATGCTGGGATTAATTTGCTCAGTTCAAAACACAATGTAATGCAATGAATGTAAATGCAGCGAAATTTAAATAAGTTATATTTGGATGTTCCTAAACACAAATTCCTGCCATCAAGATACTAGCCAAAACACAACTGTCACCATTCAGTTTAATTCTAAAAGCACACTGTTTAGACAATTTTAGTGTTTCTCCATAAAAATGTAATACTACAAAGCATAATTATGCTTTTTTTTGTCAGACACAATAGATAATAAAAAGACAAATCTTCTTTAAGTGATCCTACAGTAAATAATATAATTGCTACGACAGTTTTAAAGCATGTGTTTTAATTGATTGACCTAAATGTCACCATTTCCTGATAGTGTGCATGGTTTTGTGTGTGTGAGAGGGTCAGGGGTTCAAGCCCCAGCACCACCAAGCTGTCACTGTTGGCTGGGATATGCAAAGAAAAGAATTTCACTGTGTTGTAATGTATATGTGACTAATAAAGGCTGCTTCTTCTTCTTCCTGATGTAAACTGTATGTCCACTTGCAATTTTGATGAAATATGTCTTTCCACACAGTGACAAGTTTAGTGAAGCTCAACTTTATGCAAATGAGGGCAGCCTCCATTCTGTATTTAGACTTTATGAAGCTGGTGCTTCACAAAGGGGAAGAATTTCAATTGCCTGTAACCAAATCCATAGAAATGTCATCAAACTACCCGCCAGTAGCCAGCAGAGCAAGGCTTGGGCATGTGGTGACAAAACTTCCTTCCAGCATATGAATAAAAATGATCATTTTTAGCAGAATAAGCACACATACTTAACCAGATTTTCTTCAAGACAAAAAACTCCCCACTCATTTGCAGTCCTACATATCATAGGGGATAGCTAGCAGGTGAGCAAAAACTGTCAAATGATTAGTTTTGGAGAAAATGGGATAAAAAAAAAGTTATGGCCTGTGACAACCAGAATTTTTTTAGTGTGAAAACAATTTAAGTGAGTGCATAGTTAGGCTAATATATCAGCCATAATATTAAAACCACTGACAGGTGACGTGAATAACATTGATTATCTCGTTACAATTTCACCTGTCAAGAGGTGGGATATATTAGGCAGCAAGTGAACAGTCAGTTCTCAAAGTTAATCTTTTGGAAGCAGGAAAAATGGGCAAGCATAAGGATATGAGCGCCTTTGACAAAGGCCAAATTGTGAAGGCTAGATGACTGGGTCAGGGCATCTCCAAAACGGCAGGTCTTGTGAGGTGTTCTGGGTATGCAGAGGTTAGTACCTACCAAAAGTGGTCCAAGGAAAGACAACCGATGAACCAGCGACAGGGTCATGGGCACCCAATGCTCACTGATGCGCATGAGGAGCGAAGGCTAGCCCGTCTGGTCCGATTCCACAGAAGAGCTACTGTAGCATAAATTGCTAAAAAAAAAGAAAAAGTTAATGCTGGCTATGACAGAACGGTGTCAGAACACACAGTGCATCACAGCTTGCTGTGTATGAGGCCGCGTAGCCACAGACCAGAGTGCCCATGCTGATGCTTGTCCACCGCCAAAAGCACCTACAATGTGCACAGGAACATCAGAACTGGACCATGGAGCAATGGAAGAAGGTTACCTGGTCTGATGAATCATATTTTCTTTTACATCCTGTGGATGGTTGGGTGAGAGTGTATCGCTTACCTGGGGAAGAGATGGCACTAGGATGCACTATGGGGAAGAAGGCAAGATGGTGGAGGAAGTGTGATGCTCTGGGCAATGTTCTGCTGGGAAACCTTGGGTCCTGGCATTCATGTGAATGTTACTTTGACACGTACCACCTACCTAAGCATTGTTGCAGACCAAGTACACCCCTTCATGGCAGTGGTATTCTCTAATGGCAGTGGTGTCTTTCAGCAGGATAATGTGCCCTGCTACACTGCAAAAATTGTTCAGGAATGGTTTGAGGAACATGACAAAGAGTTAAAGGTGTTGAATTGGCCTCCAAATTCCCCAGCTCTCAATCCGATCGCGCATCTGTGGGATGTGCTGGTCAAACAAGTCCGATCAATGGCGGCCCATCTTGCAACTTTCAGGACTTAAAAGATCTGCTGCTAATGTCTTTGTGCCAGATATGACAGCACACCTTCAGAGGTCTTATGGAGTCCATGCTTTGACGGGTCAGAGCTGTTTTGGTGGCTCAAGGGGACATACACAATATTAGGCAGGTGGCTTTAATATTATGGCTGATCAATGTAAATTCAAAATACAAAGGAAAAAAAAAACAGATTATTACCATTGGGCCAAAATGATTGTAGCCTGTATATGCAGGATGATGGTAAAATACAACTCTGTGCATGGGCCCTTAATCAATTAATATTGATGATCTCTTAATAAATATATGAATACAAAAAATAAATAAATAACATGGGGTTCTCTTTCAGGAAACCAAGAGTTCCTAGGAGAAAAGTATACAGCAAGCCTATGCAGGTTTGAAGCATTAAGTGTTGTCCCATGTCTTGGCAGCCCCACCTGATATAGCCGCAGTGGCAGTCATAGCTGAGCGCCTTTGTAGTGACTGTGGAGTGTTTCGGCAGAAAGGCCCCATTTACTCCTGACAGGTGAACACGACAGAAAGCTCAATATCACGCTCTACTGCCTCCACAGTGCTTGAACATTCTGTCTAAGCGTTACTGCCCTCCCTCACCTGCACAAGCCATGTATCCTAATGAAAACCTGCTACTGTTTATTCACAAAAAGAAGGACAGCTTTCTATGCCCTTAAGCTAAACTAAGGTGTGCTAATCATGCATGTGCACTTATTGCAGACCTTTTCTGAGTGTCACTCTCTTCTGAAGAGCTATAATAATAATACCCAAAGTGTGACCATCAAAATATTCAGATGTATTTAGGGTCAATTAGTCTTCTGGCAGAAATAATAGATGAAACAAAACCAGAGGGTTTTTTCCTGTCACTTTTATGGGAAACATCTGTAGCTCATTCATTCATACATTCATCCAGCTCCAATGCATCCATCCATCATCCATCTTCAAGTGCTTCATAATGGTCAGGGTCTCAGTGGAGCAGAAGCCTATCCCCGGAACACTGAGCGCAAGGTGGGAACACACCCTGGATGTCCATCATAGGAGTAAAACCCAAGAACCCATATGAAACTCATGCAGTCACAGAACAGAGAACATGCAAAAAACTGTACAGAGAGGAACCTGAGCTCAGAATCAAACCATGAACCCTGGTGCTGTGTGGTGGCAATGCTACCTGCCAACCCAAGCCCACAACACCACCCCCCAATCTGTAGCTCATCCTCTCTCTTTCTCTGTCTATTTTTTATAGCCTATCCTCGTCGCTGCAAAGTCTCTCTCTCTCTCTCTCTCTCTCTCTCTCTCTCTCTCTCTCTCTCTCTCTCTCTCTCTCTCTCATCACCAGAAAGGAAGGATGCTGAAAGCACAGTGACTTCTGAGCACACAGATATTAGGTACAATTTTGGACCATCTCCACTCCTAAATGGAACATATTCTGTTATTCATACTTGAAAAACTCAGTACTTGCTCAAGAACACTGCACCTTCTATCTGCCTAGTAAGATTCACTTGAGAAGTTTGACTAAAATATATATAAAATATATATTTACATATGTAACTTATATAACAAATGTAAACAAGTTAGTATGTAGAAAATTCAGCAGGTACAGAATGTCCAGGGTGTCCCCTGCCTTGTACCCTGAGTTTCTTGGGATAGGCTCCAGGCTTCCTGTGACCCTGTGTAGGATAAGCTGTACAGAAAATGGATGAATATAACAAAGCAAAGCAAATCACAAGATTACATTAACAAACTAGTTCTACTAGGTTGTCTTTTCTATAGTAACAGCATGCACAAAGAAGTGTGTGTGAAATCTGTGACTGCTGAGGAGACGTTTATTTAGCATTTTTGAAGGAGTCTTTTTTTTTTTATTTTGTCAAAACTTTTGTAAAACCCTTTAGGTTTTTAGATATGGATAAGTCTGCAGGACAGAGGACTTCAGGACCATTGCTTTCTGATTTCTCTGTAATGTGACAAGCTGCATTTTTTGTCATATTAAGTTCAAGAGAGATCAAATAGAGTCTGCTGAGGGAATGACTGGTTATAGTAACTATAGAGTAATTTGAATGTGTGTGTGAATGTGTTTGTGCTATGGGTGGGGTTAGTATTAGTAACTTTTCTTAGGAAAGCCAACGTCATTCATTTGAAATAATGCATTGTGTAGAGATGATTGCTTGTGATATAAATGCCAATTTGTATGCTATGGGTTTGACTGTTATGGAATTGAGTATTAATTATTAATAATGTTTTTTAATGAACACTTGTGTATAATAAGTCCAAATATATCGAATAAATCCCATAATATGCTATTTAAGTGTGGTAATGAAACATAACTGCTCTACGCTGCTTACTGCCAACCTTTGTCTTAATTAACCAATCATAATACAGGTCATATTTCCGTATTAAGGCAATGCAGAGACATGACGGTCATCATTTCCCCTCTTTTACTGCATTTCTCCTCCCACTTTGCAGATGTTTGTCACACTGCACACTGCAACCAGGGTCCAGAAATACACACAGCAATTGCCGAGAATGATTCAAACATTTCCTTATAGGTAACTCTCCAAATGAGACAATGTAAGCATTTGATGGCGGGACGATCTAGCAGTATTGAGGGGACCTGTCTTACTGTCTCTGTGCGTAATGAAGACGCATGAGCATGTTAGCTTTCCAGCTGGCTGCAGACAAGAGGAACACAATCAATGCACGGCAGGCCCACATACTTCTGTGTGTTTGAAGTGTTTTTAAGAGGATAATGTAGCTCTTCAGAGAGATAAAGAGAACAGGCTGAGCCAGCCCCGTATATCTTTCTTCAGCTGAGAAGAAGGCAGATTTTCCAGCACCTTTTTAGGGGGTGAGTGTGTGAACACTGGCATGTTTTCTTGCTTCTTCACCCAAATCAGTATGCAGAAGTTTTCTCTCTAATTGAAGCGATTCAAATTGAGCCATTTATCACAGGGCCAATCTCCTGTGAGTAAAGCACATGCATTGAACCTGTGACTCATTAGAAAACTCCTCATTATCAGTCCTCCCTCTTCTCTGCTTTCATCTCTCACTGGCATTCATCTTCCTCCTCTTGCTTGACTTCTTCCTCCATCCTTCCTTACACCTCCTTAAAGTGGAATCTGAGTTGGAGGGGTGTTTTACAATCATCCAATATGTCACTATTGTGAGACCACTGCCTGTTTATTACGTCAATACCCAACCCATTCTGTCTTCTCTGGTGTTTTTTATTTTTTCTTTTGTTTCATTTTTGGGCTTTGGTTTATTTTGTTTGTTTTAACATAGTTTCTTCTATAATTAGCACTACAGGTTAAACTCTTTCGACCCTCCTATTTGCTCTGGTATGTAACGCAAATAAAATCATGAAAAAACAACCTGTTGTTTATTGTGTCAACCTGTTGTTTTATGTGTCATCTGTAGGCTAACTGATGCATAAAATAAATGATTATGCATATTTCATTGCTTTCTGAAAGCAGCTGTAATTGAGAAATTGAGTTCACTTTCATTTGTATCCTGAACCCTGCAATAATTTAGCATAACTGCCTTTGTGCCTACACACAGGCTGTGCCTCAATCTGCTAACTAAATTGCATGTTCAAAATAGTAATGACACCACTGGTTCTAATTTGATCCTTTTTTTTTTAGTATACAGTTTGCCTTCTATATATGCGACAAAATCACTGTGTGTATATTTGAGAGATAGAGAAAGAGAGAGAGGGAGGTCTCTCTCTCACACATATCATGTAGCACCACCACCATTACGACACTACCACTCAGAGACTCTATTTTAAATTGGAAGTTTCAATGATCAGTCTCCTTTCTTTGTGGATGCATATAGATTAGAGAACAATGGAGGGAAAGAGGAAAGACAGTGCAGAGAAAGCGCAGAACAGTGAAGTGTTTTAAAATAAACCAACATTTTCCAATTCCAAATCAGCTGTTGGAGGTTGTGATGATGGGGAGCAGTGTTGAGAAAGCAGATACTGAGTGCCATAGACTAGCTAGCTAAATAAGGCCAAGAAATTATGAGCATATGATCATATCATTCTGGTTTGTGTTGTGCTGGAATCCACAGGTATCCTTGTTTTGGTTTGTTTGTTTTTTAATCTCAGAAAAAGGCTTGTTAGCGATAAATGACTAGCCAGTTAAATCAGTCATAGCCTACTTTTTTAACACTTCACCTAGATGGCTTGAGTTGGCAATCAGCTTACAACGCACATCTTTGGCTTGGGGGAGGAAGCCAGAGTACCTGGAGGAAACCCCCGAAGCACAGGGAGAACAAGCAGGCTCTGCATACACAGGGTAGAGGCGGGAATCAAGCCTCCAACCCCAGAGGTGCAAGGCAAACATGCTAACCACTAAGCCACTGTGCCACATAATAATAATAATAATAATAATAATAATAATAATAATAATAATAATAATAATAATAATAATAATAATAATAATAATAATAATAATAATAATAATAATAATAGTAGTAGTAGTAGTAGTAGTAGTAGTAGTAGTAGTAGTATCAAAGCATTTTATACTGTATATATTTAAGACACTGTATAAATACATTTCCGAATATAAAAGAATGTGATAATAGTAACAGTAATAAAAACTGAAATAAAGGAGAAGGAATAAAAAACAACAGCAGTGAACAACAACAATAAAGAAAAGTATAAAAGAAAAGCTGCATATTATATAGGTATGAGATAGCAAATTAAGAGTTATTGTAGAGTGCACAATAAGAGCTGGCATGTACATAGTGTATAGTGGTACACCAAACACTTTTGTGGGTGCTGAATTTTTGTTAGTGCCGGTACTCCTAATTTCCTGAAACGAGAGCACAGGTGCTAACTGATGCAAACTGAGTTTGAGCTCTGCATTGAAATATTTTAGCAGCAGAAATATTACTAATCAATTAAGTCAGTGCTTTATTTAAAAATGAATTGAAGTATACAAAAATGAGTTGAATAGATTTGCTTCACTTTTGGCATAGTGTTTATTTGAGTGCTTTTGTTGAAAATAGGCGATACTTAAATTAGGTGAATTATGGCAGAATAGGCCACATTGCCAACGTGTCGTTTTGTTCAGCTTGGAATATTGCTGAGTTCCTGAGTGCTTTGCAATAATTACAAACAATACAAAATATTTTATTTATGTGCCGATATGTTTTGAACCTAAGGCAGCCTGATGACATAATACTAGTTGATGCACTTTCAAATATGTTAGTGTGAGCAAATGAAGTGGACCACTTTAAAGCAAATTCAAGGCTGATTTTTGTTCCTAATATTTTGGTATTTTGGTATTAGTTTAGGTATTGTTGGCATTAAATATTGATACAAAAACAATACTGTTAATGCCTTTGTTGATGATGATGATGCATAAGAGATTACTTATAGATATACATTATCTATGTTTAAAATTTGACTGAAACGGTTTCTAAAAATCCTAATCGTCACATATCCTAAGATAATGCAATCAGCCTACATTAATACATTTTAAAGAAAGTGGTTTTTAAAGTACTACACAGATTTGATCCCAAAGTTTCCCAGGCTCATAGCTGCTACTGGCAGTCACAGACAAGGGAATATAATATGCTGAAAATGAATTCTAATACATTTTAACCTATATTTTTAAACTTGCAATATATTGCATTTTCATACAGGACAACATGATGCCTACCATTATGTGTTGTGCACCCATTTTTTATCCTGTCAAAATATGAACGCTAACTAGTGAAGTGATGCTGATGTATCCTCTCTGGAACCAGTTACTGCCATGCTGCGTGGCCATACAACGTTTTACATGATGACGAACGGAAGGCATTACTAGAGTTGGCGAAGCAATGAAGGAGCGTCATTTTTCGTGCAGTCAAAAAACTGTAGTTTATCTTGACAGGGATTGATTTGTTGTGGTATCATATGTTTCATTAGGTCTGATGTATATGAGACTTGCAAGGTTTGAATACAGCCAAACTCTGGACCTCTTCATCTACAACAGGTTTGCAGTGTATCGCTATTTGCACTGTGCATAACAAGGACTGAATATTAAAATCGCTAGATTTTTACACCAAGCAGTTTTGACAGTTTTTATTAACCCCTTAAACTTCCAAGACCTGTGAGCAAGTCCAGATTTATATTCCTCACTACAATTTTTGCAATTCATACTGAATAAAATGTAATTAATAATTTGTTTTATAATAATTAACTGAATATTAGGCTAGAAGAGGTTGTAAAAAAAAAAAGTTGTGCATTTTGTCCATTGTACTGAACACAGGCATCAAATGTCAGTCATATGGGCAAAAAATCGAGAGAGTAATTACTGATGTCAGTACTCATGATAAGTGATATTGCATAAAAGGCACATCTAACGATTGATTGTGATGATACCATGTTTGAAGATTTGACTCATGCAGCTTTGCAGAGGGGGGAACATGTTTTTTATTTGGAAACTCTTTGCTGAGAGTGATGAGTCATCAGTCTATTTCATTTGGCCAGTGCAGTTTTGGTTCATCTCTATTTTAGAATTTTTAGCCACTGGCAAATTTTAAAGAGAAATTAGTGCATTTCCCAACCAAATACTAGTAGAATAATGACATAACAATGTCTTACATGTATTCATATTGCTCACACTGCAATACATTATATTCCAAATATGGCAACAGAAATTTAATGGAATGAACACATGTAGTCATATATTTTTTTTAAGTCATATTCATTTATTAAACAAACCACTCATTAAAAAAAAAAGTACCAAATAAACCATTTTTGTTTTACTATACTTTGTGCAACAGTATCTGTACTTCATTATCAGTGAAATTCTTCTTCTTAGATTTTTCAACATGCTCCATGTCATCCACAACAAGCAGTGCCACAAACAGGCTACTGGAATTTTTAAAGTGAAGTTGTTTACCGTGTATGGAATTTGGGGGTGTTTCTTTATGTAAATGAGCGCGGCCGTGCATGAGCACATCAATTTAGAATGTGTGGGATTTATGTTCACTGAGTGCACACGTGTGACAAATACCAATATTCTTGTGTGTACTAGCGGTTCTTATGCATAACTTGTTCTATGCACACTTTGACAGATAACACCTCTGGTCTTTATTATGTCTAAATCAGCACATGCCACTGTGTGCTTTGGCAATTTTTTGTTGTCCCATATGTTATTATCAATACTTATTTGGCATAGAAGGAAACCCCAAAGTGGAATCTAAGTAAACATAAAATAATAAGTGCTTCAGACTTAATTACAAACTGTCTAAAGATGTTGATAATATTATGTGTCCCTTGGTTAAGTGAGATAATGATACTTGTTTCTGCCTTATTATGCAAGCTGTATGCTACCAGTATTCTTTACAAATTGTAGTAATGCGTCATTGGATGGGTTTCTTTCACATTAAACCAGGGTATCTACTTATATTTATATTTTGTACCAACAAGTGACAAACAGGTGGGCCACCATGAGATGCCAGCACAGCTTCAGTGCTCGTTGGCAGAGATCCTACAAGTCTCTGTCACTGTACTGCAGGGATGAGCACAATTCTTCCACAAGATATTCCCTCAATTGGTATTTTGATGATGGTGATTGCGAATGCTGCCTAACACTGCAGACCATAATCTCCCATAGGTCTTCGGTTGGGTTGTTCTCGTGACTATGAAGGCCATAGCATACAATTTACATAGTTTTCATACTCATTCAAGCTATTCAGCAAGCCCTTGTGCCCTGTGGATGGGGGGCGGGGTCATCCAGGAAGAGAGCACTCCCATCAGGATAGAAATGTGATCAGTCAGAAGAACTTCGTATTGATTTGTAGTGACTCTTCCCTCTAAGGGGACAAGTTGGAACAAATCATGCCAGCCAAATACCCCCCACAGCACAACAAAGCCACTCACTGTAGGGCTCAACCATTCCAGCCTGTATGGTTCTCTTGGCGCACTCGCCCACATGCACTCGCACACATGTTCAGAATATGGTGAAGGATGACTCATTTAACTAGAACCTTTATACCACTTCTCTGTAGACTTCTGAAGCTTTTGCTTTCGTTTTGCCTTAAAAATAGATTCTACATATTTGTTTGTGGTTCTACATATTTGTTAAAATTCCAGCATCGTCTCACTTTATTCATTGTAATAAATGCAATGCTTTGATGAATCACATGCCCTATTAGTGGAATTCAACAAATATATGGGCGTATTTGTAAATATAATCACAGTTTGGTATAACTGAGATATTATCAATGATACTGTCACCAGGGAAGGCAGAAAATGAATTACAATGCACACAAATTGTCTGCATCTGTTGTATAATACTCAAAGGTTGCTTCCTTGTGGCACCAAAGTACAAGATTTAACTGTAAGCAGTTAAGTTTTCAAGGCAGTTGAAGTTTAGAAACCATTTTCTACAGAAAGGCAAATTGAGAGTGATTTCAGTATGCTAATGACATGGCATAATCACTAATGGTGGAAAGAATTTGAATTAGACATTTTTCTTCACAAATGTGTCAGTATAGAAGAAGAACTCAGATGCTCAGATACAAAGGCTACATGTGGTGTACTCAGGGTGCATTTCAGTGAAATTTTAATAAATTCTTGGCTTTTTTATTGCAGTAATGTTTTTAATCATACATTAACTTTAAAAAAAAAAAAGGATAGTTTGAGTAATTAAGGGATGACTTAAGCTTTCTAAAGGGCTTATCATGTGATAGGGAAACTGTTGTAGAGAACCTTTAAGGGTTCCCCCCAACAAATAATCAAACAGCAAATAAACAGATGTGTTTGTTTCACACCTAGAACCTGATTTAATGAGGAATTTGTTCAAATTTGTCCAAGTGAGGGTACTATATTTGATTTCATACAAATAAAGTCATAAGAACGAGTACAAGCACTAACCCCGCCCCAACGCTTCTCCAAGTTTTCACACTCATTGAGCTGTTACGAATTTACAATGGACCATGTTGACAGATAATTAAACTTTAGTCTGTTTTAGACTTTCAGACTACAGCGGTCTTATAAAATTATTACTTGATACACTGTATGAAATATTCCCAATAAAATCTTGGCCAAATTCAATAAGAGACCTGCGATTAATGAAAAATCACTATGTTCTGCTTTATGTCATCAATAGAGCTCGTGCAGAAAATAGTCGCATAAAGAGAAACATGTTTTGTTAATGTTTTGCTTCATAGATGAGTGCCATAGCACACTATGTGATTTTAATATTTAATTTCTGACACTGCCAGAACTTTGTAGTCAGCTGTTTTTGGTCACAATGGCGCTAAATTGGCCTTCAGTGAGCACGTCACATTCTGCATTTTAAGACCGCCGTTCTCAACTCATGACCAAAGAATTCTCTAATGATGTGCAGTTTGGACTGCAGCAGCAAAAGCAGACCGAAAATCATACAGTTGGCTGTAATCATATTTCTCCCTAAGGCTTTCACATACTGTATTGTTGTAGGAATCACTGAAAATCTATATCTTGCATTAAAAAGAACACATTTTTGTAACAATTATCTACCTGTGTGCCTCTTAAACCTTAAACCTTTCTGATGCTCCTCTTTCATCATAATCCTTTAGCACTGACCTTCTCTCCCTCTAGGAATAAATTGTAAGCATAAGTTAATTTCTCTTGTTCTGTCTCTTTTCTTCAACCTCCTAGCCATACATGCCTTTTCTTTCAGAGGTATTCAGCAGGGAAAAGTAGAATTAGTAATGGGAATCATTTTTTGGACTATGACTTTAGTACACATTGAGGAAATATGGCCTTTGGTTAAAGAATCTTCAAACACCAATGGTTTCAAGAAATGTATTTGCATAATGATTTATTTATTTATTTATTTAAAGGGGTTTTTTTTAGGCTTGGCCAGCTCTGAAGCCCACTGCTGAGTCTGCTCCACAGTCCATTCAAGCATAAAACAAGAGGTGACAGCGCCACTCTCCCCTACTACAACGGCAATCAGAACACAATCAGGTCGATATTCATCCAGCCATTATTTCTAAAAGGGCCCGTAACCTCCAAGGTGAGATCTGACTCATGCTAACAGAATAGAACATATTAAATGTTAGAATACTGCCTTAGAAAAAAGAAGAAAAGAAAGAAAAAACAGTGTCAGGAGAACAAGTAAATGTACACCAGGGAGAAAAAAGAAGGTGCATGAAAGGAGCAATGGCATGACAAGGGAGGAGAGGAGAGAGAAATGATACCAGGAGAAGGAGGAAAAAATAGGTTCAGGACTTGAAAACTTGTGAGAGAGTGTGAGCTGGCACATCTCTGGCAAATATGTGCGCTCAGCAATTTGGGACAAAGACAACTTGAACAGGCTATTCACTTGAAACAGATGGTGGATATGGCATGAGATCATGTCCATGAGCTGTAGCTTAAAGTGTATCTCAATGGAGCTGGGAGTCTTGTCTGCATTTTCTACTCTAAAAGTGTCCCCTGGCATCTGTGAGTGTCTTCCTGAAACTTCATATGTAAGCATTTCCTATATCAGATGTGGAGACAGTCACAGGGAACATCAGTAGCCATCATTCAAATCCATCTACAGATGTTTGACTATGTGAGAAACACGCCAAACTCATCCACTAAACTTCCCAAGAAGAGGTTTGACCAAGTCTGCTGTCAGAATACCTTTTTCAAAATAACTTTAAGCATGAGCTTCCTCAAATCTCAGTTGCTTTTCTTTTCTTTTGACAATGACAGTACAGGCAGGATGTAAGCAGGCTGGTTTTCACAGGTATGGATGAATTGTCAAGAACAGGTTGATCCTGTTAATGTAATACTGTTAGAGATGAATGGCTAATATAGTGTTTTCAGTATTTTTTTTTTCTAAATTTGCCATGGTCATGTGATATAGGACACCCCAGGCAACAGTAGAGTGTACGGCAATGTGATAGTACTGTCTATGAAGCCCATATAAATTATTATAACTGTTATAATTATTTTTAAGCTGGTGATGATTACTGCAGAGCAAGTTAAGTCCCTGCAGGATTTTGCGATCACGGAAATGAATGTAAAATCAAGCAAATTCTGCAATATTCAGAGGAGCTTGCAATTTTTTAAAAATTACCAAATCTGGTTTTCTGCAGATTTGGGCCAAGACACAGCATGTGACGTCATCACAACGCTCATTCAGCCAAAGCCCTCTTCAATTCATGTGCATTGAACATGAGTACAGCTAAAAGGTCGCATTGATGTTTGTTGATAAACGCGACCTTTCATGCAATTGCAATTTCATTAATTCAAGTAGTTAATTCAAGTAAATAAAAAAAGTCCATGAAATCATGTATGGACTGGCCTTTTATAACTAAAAATGATCAGTGAATAATTATAAAGAAACTGTAATGTTTATTAACACTTATAAAGTGTTACAGATTGTTTTCTAGGTGCACACTGGTTGGAATGGAAAACAAAACTAAACCTTTTGCTATAAATTTTATCTTGGTGTCTCATCACTAACTGAAAGAACCGTAGATTATCTAAGACAAAACTCACAATACATCAGAATATATACCAGAATATATGTGCACAAACACTCACTCACCAAAGCCAAGAATCCACAAATGCTCTCCATAATCCACTTACAAAAACATCCTGAAGTCCAATGCCACAATTACCTAAAGTCACGGAAGGCCTGAAAAAGCAATGTTGCCCCTCAAACAAAGAGAGATGTGTATTGTTGCAAGTGAAGAACGAAGAGACGGATGCAAACAGAATAATTACTGTCGACATCGACCACATGATGATTCAGCTTGGCCTTCGGATAACACTGAGTTCGACCGCACTGACTGCTTTCTGTTACCTTGAAAAATAACACCCTCTGAATCCAAATATGTTCATCATAAACTCTCTGTATTGTTCATAGGCACACTATGATTGGAAATTCTGCACACCAACCTTTTCTTATTACTAAAGTTTGGCGACAGAAACACCCACCCAAAATAAAACACTTATGTGGAACATGATTTCGATCTCATGTCCTTCACTAAAGTTTTTAAAATTAGTAGTTTAAAATTGGTTGAAATAAATAAGTATAACGACTCTAGGCTATGTAATGTAACACTAGCCCGACATCATTTTGGCAAGCAAGCAGCTAGCTAGGAGTTGGCACTCCTCACTAGAATTTTGCTCAAATTGTTTTTATAGCTTGGTCTATACTGTGGAGAATATAAAAGCCAACAGTTTAACAAAGGTGTCCTGGTGTAGCCAATGTAATATAATGGTTTATCTAATTAGGAAGCGTGATCGAGCACTACATGTAGCATGCACAACACTTTTCCGTTTTTCATTTGTTCTACAGTATAGTGGCTAATCATATATAAAGCCAGAGGAGAGCCATTTGCAGTTTCCTGCCTGTACCTAGAATCAACTCTGTTGGTTGTATCAGACTGTTAAGCTAGATTGCTTAGTCTTCTTCTTTCTGGTGAATACAGAACACAAGAACAATTTCCGCTGAACTTTCATATTCGTTCTAATGTAAAAGTCAGACATTTCATTGAGACGTGGATACTGCTGGATTTACATAAGATTCCATCTACTGTGAAAATGAACCATTTCTCTGGTTCCTCTATCTCTCACTTTCTGTATTAGTTTTGCCTTATCTCTGTGAAGCTCTGGGGAAGTTATGAAAAAGTTGTGCACACATTGCAGATAAGCATGTACATAATTTAGTTTAACATGGTTATGACATATTAAATGTGTCCATGAGTTCATACTGCATACGCACAAATGACATTTTATATGTGCTCTCAACTTGCTATTTAGAGTCCTTAAAGCTGCAGTATCTAATTTTTTTTGGTTAAAAATGAACAAAAATTATTGAGCAAGTACGTAAAAAAAACGGTGTTCAAAACTGTCTCCTTACCTTTCCCCGATTTGCAACGGTGTGTAGGGGGGCTGAGGATGTTGTAATGTTTGTAGCTTGTCCGTACAACAGTTGCTTAGAATTTAAACTTGTCATCTAGACGGCTGCTTTTAATCTGGATAATTCTAAACGCAATCATCGCTGACATCTGGGGAATCAGCTGTTGTCAAAACCAAGAAACCTCGAACTGGGAAAGGGAAAGCAACAGAGCCTGTGCTAAAACGTGAATAAATATCGGTATGTCTTTTGAGAGGTGGCGAAAACACCTGAGATCTGAAGAGATTGAATAATGATGCAGAGATGGCTTTATTCCTGCTGAACATGTAAGACATTTCAGTAGTTCAATAGGTAGCAAGCTAACACATATGTCAGTGTGGTAAATATGACAAACAAGTATGAATACCTCAAACCATCAGATTCATCCGTGCAGAGGAGCAGTTCCGAAGCACAACCCACATAAAAAAAAAGTTTAAAAAAAAACAAACAAACAAAAAAAAAACTCTGCAAGTAACTTGCAGTTTTATGTTTCAAACAGAGATGGCGATAGAGAAACAAACATTCAGGACTGCAGCTTTAAATAAAATGAAATTTGTCCACATTTTGGTTAATATGTGAACATAATGTAATAGATTAGCAGCCCTAACATATTAAAGCTCAGTTTATGTAAGTGAAGTTTATAAGTCTCAGTTATGGATAGAGATTCTTTAATTAAAATGTACATAGGGGGTTCTATATAGAGACTTTATATAGAGAGACTATAGGTAAGAGCACTCAACAAGGACAGTAGGGATGTATGAATTTTATCATGGTCAATGCACTGATTTGGAAAAAGTCATTAAATGTACTGTAAATCATTTTAAAGGTAACAGGATATTACACATATGCCCATATGCAAAGTAATTACAGCTATGCATTGAAAAAATGTGTTGATATAAAGATACAGCATATACAGTATATTTCCACATATACATTGTTGTTACATTTTAATTTAATTACATGCTATTTACATTATATTTATGTTGACAAGTACTTTCAGAGGGGATTTCCAGACATATTACCTCTATTACATAATGTTGCCATAGTTGCATGGAATAAATGGTCTCTTTATAAATCGCAGAGATGGGAGCATGGCTGTTACAATTTGACCTTTATAATAAGTGCTTGTTGTAGGGCCCGTGGCTGTGCATGCTGGGATTTCCTTGATCATTAGTAAGTCATATGCCCATAATATGCCTGTAGTCTATAAATCTTCTTGGAAATCAATAACTAGGAAATCAGTTACCCGAGAAGCATTGCTTCTCTGCTAAGTTCTTTTAAACATTGTTTATATTTTATAGTTCTAAGCATTAAAATCAGCCATCACTTGGCTTTGGTTTGGGTTGAGCAGGAGATGAAAGAAAAGTGTGCTTACTGAAGATGGGATATATATTACCTGGGGTTATTTCTACTGGTCATTTTATATAAGATAACGTTTGATGTACATTTGTAAAAGTTTGGGCACCCTTCCCCAAATTAAATATTTTATATAATTACATATAAACATTTTTCTGCAAATATTAAAGCACATTTACTTTATAGTTCATGAACTAAAATAGTAATTGTGGCTTCTGCAAATGTCTGGACATCCTACGTCAGTACTTAATAACACCCTCTGTGCCAGATATCACAGCTTTTTGTAGCCAGCTAGTGGTCTTTCTATTCTCGTTTAATGCAATTTCAGCTGCTATTCCTTGTAAAATGATTCTACTTCTGAGATATTCTTGGGACATCTTGAATGCAGAGCATATTTAAAATGCCAATCTCTTTTCAGCTTCAGATTCTTGACCGATTATGTCACATTTGCTTCCAGATTTTACTGATATTTACTAAAATCCATTCTTCTGTCTACCTGTGGAATGTTTCCTATGGCACTAGTTTCCACGTAACCCCAAAGCTTAATAGATCCACTCACACGCAAGGTGTTCTTTTCACCAAATGCTGCTCTTTTTCTCTCCAAACATACTTTTGGTCATCATGACCAAAGAGTTCCATTTTTACTTGGAATCACTCCACAGCACTTGTTTCCAAACTGCCTCTGGCTTATCTAGATATTATTCTGCATACTTCAGACCTTGACTTTTATGATGAGGTCACAGGCAAGGCTTCCTTCTGATGACTCTTCCATGCAGATCATGTTTGTACACGCAAAAAAATTGATTCAAAAATCAATTCAATATATTTTTTTTGCCAGGCACAGATGTACCCATACTTTTAAATATAACTGTAATCGATGCTTAGCATGACGAATTTGGAGTGGATTAAAATCACAAAGATACTCTGGGATTTTAATATTGGCATTACCCTACCTGAATACAGCTATACAGTACATTATATTCTGACTTTTATTGCCGAGACATAATGACAAATATATGATTTCAATATATTTTAATATATTGAGACTTAGGAAACTGAGATGTTACCTGGATAGCCAGCTTATCTGTTCAATAGTAAGTGCATTTTCTTTAAATAAGAGCACAGCAAGGACAGTAGCATTTTAGTGGTAAAGGTCCAAGTCCACAGTTCTTCTTGCGTACTGAAGGTTGTGAGTTTAAAACCCAGCACTTACAAAGCATGTATATACTTGTAATGTGACAATAAAGGCTGTTTTTAAATGAATCCATTTTTATTCATCAGAAATGTAGAATTGCAAATTGAGAGCACAGAAAAAGTAAATTGTGCACATTATGATTTCATGACCTGAATTTAGCACCTTGTGGCCATGTTAAACTAAATTGTGTGTATGTGCTTGCTACATCATGTGCATTCATAAATTACAAACCATTTCTATGGCCTATATCCAGTGCTTTTTTTTTTTTTGTTTTCCTTTCTACCTCCTCCTGCCTTCCGTTTTCCCTGTTTTCTCCACTTCGTCTTTTTTTCGGTCAAAATCTGTTCTTTGGTCAAAAAAACCGTTCCCATAAAAATATGACCTGGCAGCTGCAGTTTTCAGCAGATTACTGTTAAATGGTGATACTCCATATGCTACAGTATATATCTAAAAATATTAAACATTAAAATATAGATATTTTACAGAATACATCAACTCCACACACAGACACACACATACAGACAGTGGGAAGTTGCATAGTATCCAAAAATCTCACACAAACTACCCAGCTCCCCCCAAGCCACCCCTCCACCCCCCACAAACACACACACACACACACACACACACACACACACACTCCAGTCCTTTGCCAGCAGCCAGCCGAGACCTGAAAGCAGTACTATGTCAGGCTGAGGGTCTCCTCCCTGTCCTCCTGTTTGACGCACTGTTTTCCAGCCTCTCAGTGAGATAACAATCACAGTAAACAAACTGGGGAAAAAAAGTCATGCAGTGATAGTAGCGCTTTCTTCTGCACCGCTGCCACAAACTCACACAAACATATAGCACTATGACTGGCTCCAAGCTGAACACATAAATACACTGAAACTTCAGTTCCTCTCACATATAGCACAGTGACTCATGCCAAAGAGTATCCATCCAAATCACTACACACTGTCAATTTCAAGACAAAATTTTAAATGTAAACTACACTACTTGCCCTATTCTAATTATACTTCAACTGATAAAACCACAATATATATAGTTTGGTGGCAAACCCTTACTCTGACACCATTACCAAGAACTGTACTCATTTATCAATTATGAAAACAAGCACAGATTCTATTTCAAGATTAGATCACTGAAAAAAGTCAAAGTTACTGGGTCAATATCTAAAGGATGGAAGGTGTTGATAAATTTTCTATAAGAGCAGTGCTGACAATAGTGCTGACTACAAGCCAAATCACAGGTTTATTTTAAGGCATTTATTCTAATATGCATCTATAGCATAATATTAGAGCTGCAACAACTAATCGACAAAATCGATAATAATCGATTATGAAAATCGTTGTCAACGGATCCCATTATCGTTTAGTTGGTCTGCGCGCGGCACGAAGCACATTTACTCATTGCATTACTTCTGTTCCGAAAACACGCATCGGAGAGTACAGACCAAAGTTGTGTCCCAAATGACGTACTATGCACTTACACTATGCACTATGTACTCTACCGTCTAGTGTATAAATTTTAGAAGGGTAGTATCATCTTAAATGGAATACTAGCGTTTTTTACTAACCAGAATTATAAGACGCTTCCTGGGCGATGGCACATGACGTCATACGCACTTAATGCGATGCTGCTAGCTTTAGCAGATACCTAGAGTCAACGACAATGAATTTCTTCAGTTTACTGTTTATGTCAGTGTTACCTTTTATTCCCAACATGACCTCAGTCAACATCAGACTGAGGCGTAATCGTCCGGTGACAGTGGGAAAAAAGTGTGCGACTCACTAAGGCAGGGGAGCATTTTATATTAAATGCCATGAAAAACACTGTAACCTGCAAACTTTACAAAGTGGAGCTTGTGTAGCACGGAAGCACAACAGTGATGCACGAGCACAAACTTATGTTTATATCCAAAATGCTCCACTGTGCAAGGTGCGAGTTGCTCAAAAGGTTTAGTTTAATTCAAGTTTATTGTCATTATATGCTGTATCTGCACGCTTGCAGTGTAAATTCTGTTGTTTATTATAACAGGAGCGATCTGTAAGTGATCTGTTTGTAACGAGGCATAAATAGTGTAGCACAAGAAAGATCTCTAATGTCTGATTAAAACGGTACTATCAAAGTAAACATAAGTAAACAATATACCTAAAGACAGTGAGTAACAGAAACCATAAGGTACAATGAAAGTGAGATTTTATTAATTTAGGATAATTATCAGTGTTTTTTTGGGCATAAAACACACACACACACAATATGTATATATACCAACCCATCTCAGGGCACAATCGCACACCCATTCACACACTACAGACAATTTGGAAATGCCAGTCAGCCTACATGTACATGTCTTTGGACTGGGGGAGGAAACCAGAATACCCAGAGGTAACCCCTGAAGCACAGGGAGAACATGCACACAGGGTGGAGGTGGGACTCAAACCACCAACCCTGGAAGTGCAGGGTAAACATGCTAATCACTAACTACTGTGCCTCCCAGAGAAACACTCTTCCATCCATCCATCTTCTATACTGCTTATCCTTCACAGGGTAATCTAAGACTGATAAGACTATTTTTACTATACCAAGGCAGCTAAAAGGACCTGCCTTTTAGATTAAAATCTTGGGCACTGGTCTGCCCTCTTGTTTAATTTTCAGTCTCTTCTCAAAAGCATCAAAAGTCTTCAAAAATAAGGCCAACATTAGCAGTGTCACATTTCAGAAATGAACGCAGATAATTAAACAGGTTATTTGTATTTACAATTTACAATATTTACAAATTACACCAGTACTGCAGGCTCCAAGCAAATCCCACTGGTGGTGATATGTTTAAGTTTCAGATGCCAGTTATGTTCGTTCCCCGTTTTGTGCTTGGCAGCTGGTTACGAGGTTCCGCCACTTTGAGAGGACAACAAATCATCATAAGGAGAAGCTATATGTTCAGAGTGGAACAAATGAAGAATGCACTGTCCAATAAAACATTGAGATGTATTTCTGTATCTCTATGAAGGCTGTGCATCCAGGCGTGGCTCAAAAGGACGTGTGAGAAACCTGTTGTCCAATAAGCGTTAATCTTTCATCCCACTGAAACAGTGCATACACGGATTTGTAATAAACAGCCAGAGATGCACAGGCTTCGGGGGCTTCAAAGGAGATTTTCATGCAGGCTGCACTGTCTGCTGAAAAGAGTTTGATTTGGATGAACAAACAGGGCGATATTGCAGTGAGATATTTGATCATTTGAGTCAGTAAAATATTGAATTCCACCAAGATTGATGAAAAATGCAGTATAGACACTTTGGTAAACATTTCATTGCTGCGTTTTAATGAAACTTTATGGGAACCCAGGTTTCCTGTGTAGTGTTAAAGCAATCACCTGTGCCTGCTGTCAAATGACAACCCCCCACTTAAGACCTTAATTGTTAGAGTGTAACAGTAGCTGTGAATTCAGTTTATTCAGATTTCACTTAAAATCAGTTAAATGCTGATGTTCAACACCAACAGTTAATTTTTTTTTTCTGTGATAATCACTCATATTTGTGATAATCACTCAAATTTGTGATAATCACTCATATTTGTGATAATCACTCAAATTTGTGATAATCACTCATATTTGTATAGATGCTGTGGCTAGAGATTAGGTTATTGAGAATATTCCCCATTGTTAAGTGTCCTTGGCAAACATATGTTCATCGTTATGAAAACAGTTATTGGTGTGGACGTCCAGATTTCCTAAGCCAATAGATCCATGTAGCAAACAGGCGAAGCTGCACAGTGGGTTTCTGCTCGAATCTTTTGTCTAGTATCTCAAGGGAAATTAGACAAACCTGGCCATGCACACCATGCCATCTTGATGGTTCTGTAAGAATGAATCCTATTGAGATATAGGGTGGCTATTTTGACTTAATTGAGTTCACAAGTCAGGGTTTTTCAAACTGTGGTAGTGATTATAATTTTTCAAGCAGTACTGGTGATTTTTATTGTGTTATTATTCCATATGTGACACACGGACAACAGTCACAGAAAGTGCAATAAGAGGTAGATTATAAATCATGCTGATAATTGTTATTGCTAGTCCTCTACAGAAGAGTCTGTTGATGCTGTTGATTAGTTTGCTTAGTGGCATGAGTAATAACATTTTTTTAAAGCTTAATATTACTAAAAACCAAGGTACTGGTTTATTTTACACAAGAGCTTCATTACATCCATTAACAATAATTGGGACAGCAATGTGTAAATAAGTCAGTCTTTGACAACAGATGTGTTATAATCTGTACACAGATCTGAAAACATCCAATGGTGAGTGTTTTCTGTGAGGAATCTTATTATGTTATAGGTTTGCCATGATGTTACAGGCTGACAAGTCTTAAGCTTTACTGAGTCTTTGCCTGCGTCGTGGCCAAACAATCTCATTCTGCTCACTGCTTGGATGTTACTGCATATTTGCTTATGCAGAATTAAATGTCTTCCCCTATACTGGAGCCTCCGTGAACATGCTGCTCATGTGTCTGACCTACAGGTGAGATGTAAGTCTTTCTGGATAAGCACGTCTGCCAAATGCCATGAATGTGAATATAAATGTAAGATAGCCTGCTAACATATCTGGTTATGAATTCTTGACTAATAATTTACATAAAACTGCTTCTGCAATCATTAAAAATCTCCTGTTCATTTTCTAAGACACCTATTCCCAATATGCTTGTACTGAACATCAACATACTTCGTACTGTTTGCCTTTATAATATTTAATTGTAGAACAGTAACGATTTATAATCCCTCAATCTGCTGTCACCCAGAAGAGGATGGATTCCCTGTGTGAGTCTGGATCCTCTCGATCTTTCTTCCCATCTCAGGAAGTATTTCCTTGCCAGTGTTGCCTCTGTTGCCTCTTGCAAATGCTTGTTCATTAGGTATCTAAATCAAAAAATACTTTGTGACAATATATATGAGGTCAGTTATCCAGCGCACTATGCATCTTAGCTAACGTTATCATCACTTCACTTTAGCTAGCAAGCTAAAGTTGTGTTGTTTTGGCCAGGTGAGATACTGTGTAATGTAAACGAACTGGAAGTCAAAAAAGGGGGGCAAGGTAGTAGTCTGATTAGTGTATAAATACAACAAAACCACACTGATTAGAGTTCACCTTAAAATAGTTTTACTACTTTATTGCCATCCTGTCACTTGTCTTACTGACAGAAGGTATGTACTAAAGAATACAGATTGGTTATGCAGTTAGGCTGTATGTGGAATTGAAAAAAAAAGTGTTGTATTTAGCATTGCATGGAGATAGAAGGGAACATGACAGTGACATCACTTAAGAAAAATTAAATGATAATTAAAAAAAAAAAAAGCCATAAATACAGTAGCTAACAGTGGCAACACACCGCAAATACAGATTAAAAGCAAAAACAGAAAATATGTGCAAAAACAGACAAACAGTCTCATCTTCAGGAGGTGAAATGCATGCTCAACTGGGTTAATTGACTTGGCCAGTCTAAAACTTTTTCCCCTTGATGAAGTCCTTTGTTGGGTTGGCAGTGTGTTTTGGGTTGTTGTCTTGCTGCATGATAAAGTTTCTCCCAATTAGAGTGGATGCATTTCTCTGTACATTGGTAGAAAGAATGTACAGTGGGGGAAAAAAAGTATTTTATTTTGTACGTTTGCCCACTGACAAAGAAATGATCAGTCTATAATTTTAATGGTAGGTGTATTTTAACAGTGAGAGACAGAATAACAACAAAAAAATCCAGAAAAACGCATTTCAAAAAAGTTATAAATTGATTTGCATTTTAATGAGAGAAATAAGTATTTGACCCCTTCGACTTAGTACTTGGTGGCAAAACCCTTGTTGGCAATCACAGAGGTCAGACGTTTCTTGTAGTTGGCCACCAGGTTTGCACACATCTCAGGAGGGATTTTGTCCCACTCCTCTTTGCAGATCCTCTCCAAGTCATTAAGGTCTTGAGGCTGACGTTTGGCAACTCGAACCTTCAGCTCCCTCCACAGATTTTCTATGGGATTAAGGTCTGGAGACTGGCAAGGCCACTCCAGGACCTTAATGTGCTTCTTCTTGAGCCACTCCTTTGTTGTCTTGGCTGTGTGTTTTAGGTCATTGTCATGCTGGAATACCCATCCACGACCCATTTTCAATGCCCTGGCTAAGGGAAGGTGGTTCTCACCCAAGATTTGACGGTACATGGCCCCATCCATTGTCCCTTTGATGCGGTGCAGTTGTCCTGTCCCCTTAGCAGAAAAACACCCCCAAAGCATAATGTTTCCACCTCCATGTTTGACGGTGGGGATGGTGTTCTTGGGGTCATAGGCAGCATTCCTCCTCCTCCAAACGTGGCAAGTTGAGTTGATGCCAACGAGCTTGATTTTGGTCTCATCTGACCACAACACTTTCACTCAGTTCTCCTCTGCATCATTCAAATGTTCATTGGCAAACTTCAGATGGGCCTGTACATGTGCTTTCGTGAGCAGGGGGACCTTGCGGATGCTGCAGGATTTTAGTCCTTCACGGCGTAGTGTGTTACCAATTGTTTTCTTGGTGACTATGGTCCCAGCTGCCTTGAGGTCATTAACAAGATCCTCCCATGTAGTTCTGGGCTGATTCCTCACCGTTCTCATGATCATTGTAACTCCACAAGGTGAGATCTTGCATGGAGCCCCAAACCGAGGGAGACAGTTATTTTGTGTTTCTTCCATTTGCGAATAATCGCACCAACTGTTGTCACCTTCTCACCAAGCTGCTTGGCGATGGTCTTGTAGCCCATTCCAGCCTTGTGTAGGTCTACAATCTTGTCCCTGACATCCTTGGACAGCTGTTTGGTCTTGGCCATTGTGGAGAGTTTAAATCTGATTGATTGATTGCTTCTGTGGACAGGTTTCTTTTATACAGGTAACAAGCTGAGATTAGGAGCACTCCCTTTAAGAGAGTGCTCCTAATCTCAGATCGTTACCTGTGTAAAAGACACCTGGGAGCCAGAAATCTTGCTGATTAATAGGGGATCAAATACTTATTTCACTCATTAAAATGCAAATCAATTTATAACTTTTTTGAAATGTGTTTTTCTGGATTTTTTTTGTTGTTATTCTGTCTCTCACTGTTAAAATACACCTACCATTAAAATGACAGACTTATCATTTCTTTGTCAGTGAGCAAACCTCTTTGCCCACTGACACTCACTGTATATGTAGTCTTCTGAATTCATTTTGCTGCTACATTATCAATAAAGATTAGTGAGTCTGTTCCAGAAGCAGCCATGCAAACTCAAGCAATGACACTACCTCCACCATGCTTAATTGATGAGCTTGTATGTTTTGGATCATGAGCAGTTTCCCTTGCTCCCCTAGACAGCTCTCTGGTCTTCATGTTGGTTTATCCTTTTAACAGCAAATGCAACCAAGAGTAGACATTCAGAGCTATTAATTCTTTAAGCAATCAAAAAATGGGTGGGGTCAAACAAATGGTGCCATGTTCTAAGTTGTTTAACACATCTAGATGTAAATATGAGGAAATGAAAGCTGAAATTCTGATCTATCGTCTCATTCATCTTTTGATATCAAACCCAAATGTCTTCAATGTATAGCGAAAACAAAGAGAATTGGCCTTGCTTTTGGAGGGGACTGTAATTAATAATGCAGCTAATTAATACTATGCCTGCACTTAAACTTAACCTTAACCTCAGTAAACAAAAGGAAAACTTTTGACTCTTTTTTTAAACAAAAGCTGCTGGAACATTTGGTTTCCACCAAGATATAAAAACATTAACCCCCAACCCAACCTCCCCAGCCACCCACTTAGAGTGCATTTGTCCTATCTCTCTTTCTGTCTCTCACTCCTTTTTAACCATCATTTCAGGGACAGTCATCCTGCTCTTTCCCTGTTCCCCGACTGGACCTAGACAGATGCTATGTTTAATGCCTTAATTCTTCTCCCTGTCAGCTCTCCAATCTCTTTGATACCTCAACAGCGATTTCAATTTAAAAAGAGCCGGCGATCCAATTTTGCCGACTGGCAGCCTCCCAGTGACTGTGTGCAGAGAGCCATTTGTACAAGCTAGCCCGCCGTCATCTAAGTATACATGGTGCTGTGTTTCATTATGTAATTAAGTCGATGGCTTAAGAAGATGTGTACAGTACTTCTTTCTACTCCAGAACTGAGTGAGTTTCCTGGAAGAAAATATCCTTAAGAATGTTTTTACTTCTTATCTGACCACGGCTATTGTCTTCCTTTCAAAATATTCTAAAGAAGTAAGCATGCAATCATCCATGTGGGAAAAATAAACTACCCAAGGCAACAGCTTTTTATCTGCCCTAACAGTTAGGAGTAGCAGCATTTATTCATGAATGGCATCTCTGAAGCTCTTGCCAGTGCCATATTCCTTAAACAGAGTTTAAGCTTTTGGGCACACATTGTAATGAAGTAAAAAGAAGCCATTCTTGTTTTGCTATTAATTTTTTTTCTGAAACTCACAGCATGCTAGGCTCCCCTGGTAGACTGGCACTGTACTGCTTATCCTGCACAGGGTCATGGGGGAGCCTGGAGCCGAACCCAGGGGACTCGGAGCACAAGGCTGGGGATACCCTGGACGGGGCATTCACATTCACAATTTAGAGATGGCATACAACACATGTCTTTGGACTGGGGGAGGAAAGCGAGTACCCAGAAGAAACCCCCGAAGCATGGGGAGAACATGCAAACTCTGCTCATACAGGCTGGAGGTGGGAATCAAACCCCCAACCCTGGAGATGCAAGGTAAACGTGCTGACCACTAAGCCACCACTAATGGCTTCATTTTTGTGCTATTTGCTTGCATGTCAGTCCGTGCTGAGCTCTGACTAGTGAAATCAAGCTAGTCTTGAATTACTCACCAAACCGAACGTCACCGTTGTCAGCCATTTCTTGACTAAAGGAACCAAAAACTTGAAAGCCTACCACTGAATGAGTGGAAACCGACCTCCACTGTGACAGTTGTTGGTGAACCTGCTTAGTAGAACATCATCATTTAACTTATGCACTGACCACTGTGATAGGCCAGAATGACTGTTTGTTGTGAAGGTGATGAACTGATATGCTCTAGTAGCTCTATGTAAAAATATACACTTACAAAAGTGTTGTGCTTTCTGGCATCTTAAATTTATGAAAAGGCTAGAATTTTATGTGGCACATTTTGGCCATTCCCCTGGATGAATCAGACATTTGATTAATTGAAGTTCGAAAGAATCAGCTCATTGGTGTAAGTCTCTATAAAATGCTGTTTGCCTATAATTCTGTGCATTGTTTCTTGTTTCTCTCTTTATGTAGCTTTCACAGTTTCTTATTATATTTATGTAGTGCTTTTAACAAGCGAAACTGTCACAAGAATTTTCCCTACTCCCTTTGTCTTATCTGTAATTTCCTAGTGCCTATGAGGGGCATAACGAGTTATTCTTGGCTCCACAATGGAATACCGCTCTGGACCCCAACCGTTCTTTAATTTCATATTGTCTCACACATTTACAGAATTATTAAGGACCCTCATCCCACTGTGGGCCTTGTCACAGCATTTCACCCCATTAGCAATGGCACCTGTTCCCCTAGATGCTCCTCTGTTTGGTATCTTCTAGTTTTTACCTTTGCCTGTGTTTAAGATAATGAAATTAGAATTTTCAATAGTGAATTTTTCATGATAACATGTCTGTTAGATAAAGAGACCAGGCACATATAATCAGAGAATATAAAGTAAAGCCAGGCTATATTTGCACAGACTTTGCATGCTGGCTTTTGTATGTTTTATAAGCACTATTCAGACAGACCTCATATAGACACTCAGAAATAATGCATTGTAATATGCTGTTACACAAGCATCACACACTGTAGACTTTCTGCTTGTAATGTTACAGCCGGAGTACTGTCTGCTATTCAGATAGTGGGCGCTGCTTATTTGTGACACCATCAGGTAAAGTTCCACTGCTGGGAAAAAAAAAGAAAAGTTTGCACTGTTGTCTGAGGACATATACACCTCTGGACCGAAAAGCCTGGAGACATACAACTACATTATTTCTAAAATGAATAGCAGATTACCATAATACTCCTTCACAACACTGCAGATAATCACACACCTTGAGATTTAGGCTTGTCCGTCAGAAACCTCTTTGCCAGAGAGAGAGAGAGAGAGAGAGAGAGATAGAGAGAGAGAGGATTGCGAGAACAACAAGGACCTAACATTCTTCAATGGACTGATCCAGCTCTGTGTCATCTGCTCAGTTGGCTACTACATAGTGACAGTAAGACCACATTTGTCCTTCTCTCTAAATCCCCCCCCCCCCCTCCATCTGTTTCTCTTTTCCTGTCTCCAACTCTCCTCCTTTTCCCAATTTCTTTACCCTCTGACTCCATCATTCTCACCTTGTCCCATTTTTTTTTCTCTCCCCTTCAGAAGACCTTTTCATAAACAGGATAACCAAAAAGAGCCCACATTTACATTTGAGAGCGAAGAAAAATGGAAAAGAGAGAGAGAGAAAAGGTCGCCATGGAAACATGAATTCAGTTCTATGGCTAGCTAAGGAAAAACGCTATGTACTGCTGAGATTTTTGTTTAACCTTGTTTTGATTCATTCATAGAAGTGGTAACAACTGTTGGATGCATGTTTTACCCCTGTTTGCCTTCAGGCTGAACATTTTGCTAGAAAATTGTCATGCCTGCAGAAAGATTCCATGTACTTATAGTTACCTGTAATAGCTATATGTGCCTGTGCCTGTGTGTAAGAGGCATGCTGTTATAGAAAATTAAACTACTTCTAACAATTCAGATTGGAGAATTAAACAGTGTTAAACGTATATGGTACAGTATATTCCTTGTATTAGTATGCAGTATGTAAGAACTATCCTTTGGTATACTACACAGCCATGTGACTATACTGTCGGTCCAAATCACATGTGGACACTGTTACCTCATAATGATGCTAGACTGTTTAATTTTTGTGCAAAGTATTTTGACAGTTACTGTGGCCCAAAATGTGTTTTGACTTTCAACAGTTAAAGTCAAAACTGACGCAGTGAGGCTGGGGAGAAAGACTCAGTAGAAAGACTAAGGAGAAAGAGGGAGTTAAAAACCTGTTTTAGACATACTCTTAGAGGAGGAGCAGAGCCTAATTTGAGCTGGGTCCACCTCTAAAATGTATCACACCTGCATTCCAGGACCGTTTTATGTGGATCTGCCACAATGCTTAAAGTCTCACACAGCAATATTTTCAAATCAAATAGTTTCATTTTTAATTCACCAAAAGTAAAACAGAACAAACCACTACTCAAATATTGCTAATAGCCAATCAATAGCCTCTTTCATATAATGTAATTATTTCAAGTTCAAAGTTCAGCTGAATTCGTTGTCATGAAGCGAAGCCTACAGTCACGTAGCATGCATTGTAGAGTGTGTCACGCAAAAAGAAAGCAGTTATCATTAACAGCATTTTTTAAAGAACACAAACAATGAGAAAATGGAGCAAAATACTAAAATTTGTTTTTGGCTTTAACTTTAAAAACTGCAGCTTTAATTTAAAACCTAAGAGTCAAACTATTTCTCTTTGGTTACTGAGGTTAAGGTCAAGGTTAAGGTTAGGTGTAGGCGTAGCATTTATTTGCCGCATTAATGAGTATGTCAGTGGAAGGTCCTCACACATATAGTAATATAAACATGTATGTATGTGTGTGTGTGTGTGTGTGTTTTTTGATGTGTTTTATAGTCAAAAAAAGGACATTAATTGAAAGCATGACCTCCAACACAACCGAGTAAAAGCTATTCATCATTCCCTCTCTCTCAGTATACATGCAATATACTGATTCAAACCATGGGTGGGAGCGGCAGTGCACTTTTTCATCTGGAACAAAAAAACATCTGCTCGATGTAACGGAAAATGTCGAGACATGAGGAAAATGAGAAATAATGGAGATCAGAGAGTGAAGAGAGTACAAAGAGGAGAGTTTCAGAGACAGAGAGAGAGAGAGAGAAAGAGAAAGGGATTTATGAGAGAGAGGGCGTGAGTGGAGCAGAAAGAACGGTGAAGTGGATGCTGTGGAACTTGATGTTAGCTACAGGGAGATGAGAACGGACCGGTATAAGGAACAGGAGATGAGCGAATCCTGCAGTGCCAGAATGAAGTGCAGTGATGAATGCCTCCTGGAGACAACTTTTCTCTCTCTCTCTCTCTCTCTCTCTCTCTCTCTCTCCTTTTTCTATCAGCATGAGCACATTTCGGTTTTCTCAGAAGTGACTGGACAGAGTCTTAAGCAGCTGTCCTATCATTAAGATAGTCTCTTATAAAGGTCTCATTGACCTATTATATCACAATCTACAGCATGAAAGGTCAGGTGAGCTTGGAGGTTTTATGTACTGTCACTCGCTTACACACATATTGCAATTTAATTATTGCATAATATTACATAATTTCACTAAACCATTAGAGGCACAAACCTATTCTGGACTCAGTAAAACAATGCAAATTAAGTGAACTGAACCACACAATGATTCAGTGCTGAAGAATTATTTCAGCATCTAATCACCATGCTCTGGTTATTTCCACAAATATAACTGCATATGAATCAGCAAAGGAAATTTTCACCTTCACACGGAAAGCACACAGTGTGCATCATCTTTGCAATTTTTTTTTTCTTCTAGCCTTTCCACTGCCATGCAATGCTAACTGAACTAAAAGCAATTTCCTCCATTTGACACCCAGGATTTTGTCATTTTCATGACACCTTTATAACCCAAGTGTGATGATATTACAATATTATGGTAAATGGTAAATGGTCTGCACTTATATAGCACCTTTTAACCTTTTGCAGTTCACAACGCGCTTTACACTGTGTCTCATTCACCCATTCACACACACACTCACGCACACACTCACACACCAATGGCAGGAGAGCTACCATGCAAGGCACTTGCCTGCCATCGGGAGCAACTTGGGGTTCAGTGTCTTGCCTAAGGAAACTTTGGCAAATGGAGTCATGTGGGCCAGGAATTGAACCACCAATCCTACGATTAGTGACAACCCGCAGTACCACCTGAGCCAATATTAAACGATATTTGATACTGCACAGTCACATAACATATCACAAAAGTACGCCCCTAAAGGTGCTAGAAAAGGGGTTTTAGCACAATGCCCTAAAACAACAGTTTTGCTTTCCGAAAGATTTCTTTTTCATTCCTGAAATAACCTTTCAGTCTATGGTTGTTTATCATTCTTTGCCACAATAAATGTAAAAATCATTTTCACCACAAAGATACTTCACATAATGGCAGAAAAATTGTTCTTTGTGGTGCTACCAAAGCTGGTTAAAATCACTCAAAACGTTCTTCAGGAAACAAGCCTTTTCTGGCACTTTTATTTTTAGGAGTGTAAATCATGGATATATGAGTTCATGTCACTTTTTATCTTATTATGCTTATGGTACCAAGGTCATCTGTTTTGTCCCAGGCTAAATATGTTGCACCGGCATAAAACATTTAGTTCAACCTTTAAATCAATTCACCACTTAGCTTTTGGAAACTTGACAGAATCCACTCTAAAACCCCACTAAAAGGTAACTAATATAAATAGTGTGTGTGGAGGCAGAAGACACTAGCTAATATTGCTTATGATAAATCACAGCAAGATATGAATGCTGAAAGAGGTATGGCCTCAACTTGTATCATAGCACATTTTAATACAGAACTAATTATGGCCTTCAAATGGTTGCGATCAATAATGAGAGTGGGAGGGCAAGAAGCTCTTGGAAACATTTTGCAGCGAGGGAAAAAGCTAATTTGTCAAATGGATTCCTGCAACCCTTTCGCCCATGCAGAAGCAGCCCCACTGCCAAAACCCATCCTCTGCTTATTTAGCATTCTTGTTACAATATCATGTCCAATTTGTCAAATCTTTCTAAATGACTGCCAAACATGTGCCAAATTCTGGCAGAGATTTGATTCAAATCAGCAAAACAAGTTATCAAAGAGGCCATGAGGCAGTTGTGTGTTTGTGCCAGGCTAACCTGTAGCAGAGCGACTTACCAACAGGCCCACTTCTCGCAATATGGGAAATAGTTTTACTTATTTATGTCAGCAGCATGATCGCTCAGCTGTTTGTTTGAAGATAAGGCCTGTGATGATAAAACCTGCTTGAGTAATTGTGCCATTAAAGATTGCCACAGTGCAATCTCTCCATCTCTTCATGCAATCAAGCTGATATCTTTATTTTTTTTCCCCCCTCAGACTCCCCATGTTATCATGTGAGAAGATTTGCCGTTTGAGTTGAGAATAGCCAGAGTTTCGCTATAGCATCAGGAGTACTGAAATCAGCATTGACTTCTGTGCCACGTTTTACATTTTCCCGCTTATATCTCAGTACTGGTTTTCAATGCTGGACAAAAAATTAATGTACATCATAATGTATAGTCTTTTCTCCAGACTCGTATCATGAGTGAGCTTTTATAATGTCAATTTTTACCTCAAAGTATTTATTTTTACCTCAAAGTATTGACCATGTAATTTGTAGCAGTATTAGAGCTGTAGTGAAACCTAACAGTCTCTGTACCTCAGCCTGGCTCCTCACACATGCAACATTAATACCTACATCTGAGTCTAATCAAGGATAACATGGTTTTAAATCTGTTAAAGTGGTCCTATTAAGTCAGAAAAGGGTAATCCTTAATGGCTTCTTCAATGCATGTGTGATTTATTACATAAACAGTGGTTAAATTGGGCAGAAGCACTTGGGAACGCCGCTCCAGCACTTGTGGATTATGCAAACCTGTAAGCAGCGCTTGGATCCAGTATGATAATTTGAAGGAAATGTAAATATTCAATATGCAATATTCAAGAAACCCATTTCATTATTTGATGTGATAAATAGAGATGACAGGCAACCACATGCTAACCACCCCTCCCGTCTCTACTGTTCCAGGATCAGTCAGGTCTCTGAACTGCATAATTAAATACCTTTAAGAAGCCTGGTTTATTGCTTTTTTTCATGCTATAACACTATCTTAAGTAATTCCAAAGCATCCTGATGCTAGCTAGCTTGACATCTAACAAACGTGTTTTGCATTGTCAGATTAAATTATTACCACAGCTGTCTAAATGAAAATTGCCTTCATAGAGGCAACTAGGCTTGAAGCATGCATCTTTTTGTCGGACGCCGCTGCGAATATATGCGGGAGTAGGATATGACATCAAAACTTTATAATCTCACTATCAATCTTACTTATAATCTTTATAATCTATACTTTTATAATCTTTTAAACCTGTGTTGTAAAGTACAGGATAGCTCGGTACCGCTAAAACTAGCATTTCCATTTTTGAATTTTTTATTTTTTTACTAAAAAGGTCACGCAGTGAAGCCGCATCGATCACACGTCTTCATGTGATACGATTACGCAGGTCAGAGTTCACCAAATTTGAACTTTCTTCACGCAGTGTAGTACGAAAATCCAACACATGAGCTTGCGTTTCCGGTTCTGCCGTTTTCGGATGCGTTTGAATGGAAGTCAATGGAGCGCTGAAGCCCAGTGTGACCACGACATATTTCATGTAAATTCGACGGCCAATTTGTGCAATTATTATTATATTTTTTGAAGACTCTATTGCTAAGTGCACTTAAAAGGCATGTGCACTTGCAACCTAGATAGTTATTTAACTATGAAGGTTAGACATGCTAATAAGATCCTCAATAAATCAGAGATAAATAATGACGGTAATATTCTTGGTCAGAGAAAAAGACTATTGACTATTAATTACTTTCAAAATAAGAAATAGTTGAGTTCATTTTTCTGCATAGTGTTTTTACTGCATCATGTATCTTTGCCAGGAAATTTTTTTTTTTTTGAAAAAACATCATGTATCTTTGCCAGGAAAAAAGAAAAAATTTGCCAAAACTAAAACATTTAAGGTCTGGCCACGCAACTGTACTTAGATAAATTCAATTCACACAGAAACATTGTTTGTTGGAATATGTCTGTTCAAAATAAACATTTAGGCACTTAATTCAACTTGCTTGTCTAATGGTATTCACATAAAATGAGTAATACTTTGTATTTTCCAACAAAATCAACATTTTTATAAATCCATTTTTGGAAGGATATTGAGAACTGCGCCATGTTCATGGCATCAAATTAAAATTCAGGCCACCTTGAGCATAAAAATGTCCATAGCACTGTCTATGAATTATGGATTTTGACTGTTAACCAATTCTGCAAAGTAAATAGTTTAGTCAATGCTATTAAATCACATTTACAGCATTTATAGGAATATGAGTTAAATCACATTCCAATATACATGGTTTATTGAATTGGTGGGTTTGAAGTTATACACATCACGGTGCAACAGTGCATGTACTGTATGCCAGTATTTTCTCTCTATCCTGAGCACAGTAAAAAGGAATGCTGTATGAGACCACTTTATCTAAGCGGATGATGTTTCCCTATCAGTCATGGCGCCAAGTAGAAGACGTTGTGGAATCTAAAGACCCTTAATTATCCAATGAACCCTTCAAGAACCCATGAAGAACTTCTTTTGTTCCCCTAAGAGTGTAGGTCATAAGCGCCTTTGGAGTTTATGCTGATCTGATTGTCAAATACTGCATACAAGATTGACTGCTCTCCACAAAAAATGATTTGTATTTTTAGCCTTTAAGATATCTTATAATTTTACTTGAAGATAGGTTTAGGTGTGTAACCTTATTATGGGGGTGGGGTGTGGGGTGTGGGTTGTGTTTCCTCCCGGTACTCTGGTTTTCTCCCACAATCCAAAGACATGCGTTGCAGGCTGATTGGCATTTCTAAATTGTCAGTAGTGTGTGTGTGCGATTGTGCCCTGTGATGGAGTGGCACCCTATCCCCGCCTGGTGCCCCAAGTCCCCTGGGATAGGCCTCTGGTTCCTCGTGACCATGTGTAGAATAAGTGGGACAGAAGATGGATGGTTAACATTATGGATTATTCGTTAGGTGAACTTAGGTTATTGTAATGAGATACAATAAAAATATTGGAAGCAGCATTGTCTTGCCTTTGTTTTTGTTTCATTTCATGTTATCCAGTGAAAATGTGTATTGTTTAATTATGTTAATCTAGTTAGCTTCATTAACCTATAAATTATAGCCCATGATAAACAATGGCTGCTAGGCTGACTAATATTAACCTGGTAAATACTGGCTACATTAAAGTTATATGTCTATGGATTCTGTTTGTTGTTTGATAAAGCCCTGTTTGGTAAAAAAAAAAAAAAAAAAAAAAAAAAAAAGAAGAACAAGAAGAAGAAAAGAAAAAGAAAGAAAGAAAACCTTGGAGTGTCTTGGAGTGATACTAATGTGTAATAATAATCATTCAGGTGGAACAGAGCATGGCAGAGGTTGATGAGAAGTGTGGTTATATACTGTAACTGCATTTATCCATTCAGTCAAGTGAGCTTCAAATAGATTTCAAATCATGAGTTTGACTGAAGTAGAAAACAATACAAAACATTTACAGTTCTGTTCGAACACTCTTCTCATCTAAACATATTCTAAAACCTACAGCTTGATATTTCTATGTAAAAATGAATTCACAAGCCAGTTTGGGTTTTTGAGGAAAGTTTTTTCGGTCTGATTTGGCTTGCTTCTGTCAGAGATGTCCTGAGATATTTCAAGAGCAAGTGTTCTGCTCCACCAGGAAGAGCCTTCATCATCTCCTTGCTAGTATTTTTTGATGCTAATACAGAATAGCGGGAGGAAAAATGGGCAAGCTGCCACATTTTTCTAAGGAAGGCTTCAAATCAGCATACAGTAGTGTACCCTCTAACCATGCCCTCAGGTTCATGCTCTAAATAGTCTCGATTATTTCAAATATTAGCAAATTCTTCAGAGATGATGTACTGGAGGCTGGTAGTTGAGCAAGATGTGCATACATGAAAGGGAGTAACTCTCCAAGAAGGAATATCTGCATAAGAAATATACCTTTAAGAGTGTGGTATAAGCAGATGCTTCACTGATGACACATTATGCAAGCATTACACCTCCTCCATTCTGCCTTTTTTTTTGCCCTGTGTACTGTGAAATCCTCCATACCTGGCAAGCACAATTCTTCTATTAAAATGCTTCTGATGCTTTATTTTTTGGTTTCCAAGTGTGCTTTCACACTGTTTAGTGTGTTTATTGTGTCTGAATCAGAGACAAATGGATAATTTTGATTTTATATGCTGTTTGGCTTGATTTGGTTACACACTGCACATAATTAAACAAAACAAAAAGCAATTTTTTTTTTAAAAACCTGCAAAACTCATTTCATTCATTGGTCATGTACACAGCAATGGAACAATAAAACAAACCTTCTCCAAGCATGCAGAGAGGTTATAAACATCACCCAAACACAGAGAACAGAGACTAGCTAGAACTATCTAGTAATTTATTGGATAATACAGTATATATATATATATATATATATATATATATACAACAGTTTCTAGAGTTCACACAGAATGGTGGAAACACCTTGTAGATAAGAGCTGTCAGAGGAAAATGGCCAGATTGGTTTGAGCTGCCAGGAAGTCTATAGTAACTCAAATAAGCACTCTTTACAACTGTGGTGATCAGAAAAGCATCTCAGCATGCACAGAACATCAAACATTGAGGTGGATGAGCTACAACAGCAGAAAACCACACTGGGATCCACTCCTGTCAGCCGAAATCAAGAATCTGAGTACAGACTCACCTAAACAGTTGAAGATTAGAAAAAAAAAAAAACCTGGTCTTTTTCCAGTCTTCAACTGTCCAGTTTCGGTGTTCAGTGATTTCATATCAATTTTAGTGTTACAGGATACAAAGACATCCTATACAACTGTGTGCTTTCAAGTTTGTGGTAAAAGTTTGGGGTTAGACTTCCATATGGGTGTGATGGTCAGATGTCCACATACTTTTGGCCATAAAATACACACAGTGTTAGAGCATGCCTCTTTCTCTGCTCTTTTCCTGTTCATTGTAAATATATTTGAAGTTCCAATGGGGCTGAAATATGTCCTCTGTTTTAAATCTAAAGTTCTATAGAGTCGCCAAAGGCTACACCACTGCCTCAGCAAGTAAAATTGGTCATTGTGCCTGACAAAGACAAAGATTCTGATAAACCCCATGCTGCTAAAGAGATCCTGAAGTGTGGCAGGAGTGCTCTTCACTGCAAATTGAACTCTCTTAACTCTTCATCTGTATCCATCTCAAGCCTTCAATGATTTACATTTATACCGAGTCCTCAGATCAACATGCACACGCACACACACACGCACACACACACACACACACACACACACACACACATGGGAATACATTGTTTAATGGACATCAAAGATGAGAGAATGAGACACAGAGAAAGAGAGCAACAAGAGCAGGAAGCAACTGTAGCCTTCCACATGAATGTTTTATGGATATTTAAACAAGTCAATTTCATGCAAATGCAACTACTGCTGGTGTGGTAGAGTTCACAGGAAAACCAGCACACTCATGAGTATAGTATAGAGTATACTGTACTTCAGTGTAGGGATACAGACTGAAGTACTGTAAATGGAGATCTGTTGTTTATATTTATAAATATATTTTTAAGTAAATAGTTATAGTTATAAGTAAATAGTAATTATTAGTCTACAGTATCTGTGTAATTACCACTCAGCACTGTTATGACAGGACTATTGGGGCTCATTACTAAAAATACACATAAACAACCAAACAAAATCTGGTTTCTTGCTCATTCTTCCAATCCATTTAACTGTTTTAATGCTAATAAAGCAGTGATAAATGCATTTTCAAATATTCCACATTAGCTAACGAATGAAAGATAATATTTGTCCTGTGCTGTGTTTCATGTTGCGTGTCCTACATTTCAAAAGTTAGGGTGTTTAGATTATTTTCACATATAGTTCTTTTCAAATGAACCATACTCAGTCCTGTTAAAGTGGACCCGAAAGGGAACTAGCTGCAAATGGTCTCAGTGCTTTTGGTGTTCACAATTCAACTGGACTCAAAAGGGGACCCAGTTCGCTTTCTGGAAAATTTAGCATTGATGTGATCTCAGACAACTTTGTGTTCACACTACTCCTTTAACATAGTTTAATAGTGAATATGCCATTCAAAATTGTTGCTTTACACGATGCAGTCACTTGGCTGAAATGCTATGATTTGGCTGAAAAACAGAGCAGTCAAAGCAGATTTAAAGTGAAATACCAGAAGCATTTTTGATGCTGAACCATCAAAATCAGCTCATGCTTAATGCCATAGTGCTACTGGCTGATGTGAGTGGTTGGGGTAGACAAAATGCATGTATGCACACATACGCTACATATGCTACTAATAGTATTATACAGAAACTGTTGTTTCTGTCACTGACACAATATTATTACTACTGCTGCCTAGCATCTTAAGCACAATTGCTATTACCACAGTGGCTCTATTAGGTTCTTTATCAATAAAGGAAATAAAGCATCTGCACAAATCAGTCAAACCACAAAAACCACAAAAGGAAAAGGTTAATTTGTGGGTCCTTTTAGGGGTGTCTGAGATCATATGGAGTGTTCACATATACAGTACATGTTATATTAGCCAGACCACTTTGAGTGCTCAGATGAACTAGGCAGAAAAACAGTGGTAGTGGTAGCTCAGTGGTTAAGGTGTTGGGTTACTGATCAGAAGGTCGTGAGTTCAAATCCCAGCACTGCCAAGCTGCCACTGTTGGGCCCTTGAGCAAGGCCCTTAATCCTCAACTGCTCAGATGTGTAAATGAAAGAAATGTAAGTTGCTCTGGATAAGAGTGTCTGCCAAATGCAAAACAGACTTATTTCCTTACTTACTACTAATCAGCACAACTCCTAATGTCTGATTTATCTGGTTTGGAGCCACTTGGAATAACTTTGCAACAGCATAAGGATGTTTTCATATCCTTATTTTTTTTTTTTGCTTTTCAGGGGTCTGAGCACAGTTTGCTGGATTTTTTTGGCCCATGTGTGAACACTCCAAACGATCTCAGACCCTTTTAAAGCAAACCAAACTGAGACCATCTTGGGATGTGGTCTGAGTACGGTTCGCTTTCAGCTTATGGTATGGTTTGCTAAAAACCATTGTGAACACAAATCGCTCGGGGATCACTTGATTGTTCCATTCGCGAATTCTATACAATGTACAAATGGCGCTAACCAACATGGCTGCTTCTGCTGGAAGAGGGATGTTATGGACAGATGAGGAAACAGCTGCACTTCTCCAAATTTGGAAGGCGGACCATATTAAGAAACAACTGTCAACCATCCACAGATATTCAAAAGTGTTTCTTCAATTTTCAGCAAAACTTAAAATTATGCCAGAAATATATGGTTGGATTTCTTTTTGTGGTTTTGTGTGTGTTCTCTATTTGTAATATTTAAAAACATGTTGTACAGGAAAATCTTGCACAATATTGCTGTATCCACAATGCACAAGGTATTGCAAGAGGATGAGGACCCAAAAAGCAACAGTATGTACACAAAGAGGTCTGAGACCCCATTACTGCTTAAGTGGACCTTTCAGGTACAGGGACAGGGTGAACATAAAGAGAACTGGGTACCTTTTCACTCGGTCCACTTCAAGGGGTCTGAGTTCGGGTTCTTTTAGGGGGCTTTCACACTGGCAGTTTAATCCGAAGCAGAGCATGGTTTGCATGAAAAATTGTTCATGTTAAAGCTGTCACGCGGGCCGGGAAGCGCACTGCGGTTCAGAACCGTAGGAGGTGGTCGGTGAGTTCGGTTGCACTGGATCTGACCCACGATTCCCATGAATGTGACTCGTACTCAGGTCCGCACTTTTTCAAGAAGTAAAGTAATCTGCGCATGTGTTTTAGCTGATGTCAACATCATTAGTTTCCACAACATGTGTAGCATGAGTGGCAGGAGATTTTGTGGGACAGAGAAGAGCTCCACTACTGCACATAATATCTGCTGCGCATAATATCTGCTGCACATGATAGCACCAAAATAATGATAAAAAATATATATGGTGAGTGCCGTTGTGTTCTCCATGCGCGTTTGTGATGACGTAAGATGAACGCAAATGCGCCGAGGTTCGATAGAATCAAGCGAGTGTGAAACCAGACCAATGCTCCGGGGGGTGCCGGGAACAATCACACTCGGATTCAGACTGCAGCAAATGTGCCCAGTGACTAAAGAGGACTCAAAGACTAAATTGGACTCAAATGTGAAAACACCAAAAGATTAAAACATTGCATGGTTAAAATAGTATTTAAAAAATGATGCAAATACAATTGTCTTTTACATACATGATGAGGTTGAATAACTTGAAAGACAGAGCACAGGATTGAGCCCTGGACCCTGAAGCTGTGAGGCACCAACCCTAACTGCTGCAGTACCATGCTGCTCTGTTTATGGAGTTTTTATTGACAGTTCTGGCAACAAAATGTGCCACTGTTTGAATTACCTATTATATACAGTAGTAGAATGTTGGTTGTCCAAAGCACCTTGTGTTTGCTGGGGGAAAAGATGCATTACATAATAACACATCGAAATACTCTGGGTCAAAATCTGGAAGTTCTATCAATGAAGTGAATGATGGCTATTAAATATTTAGGCCTCAGTACACTCCTTTTAAATATTGTTGCACTGATGACAAAAATTCTCACCAATACATTTTTCAAATTGATCATTTCAAAGTTGCTGGCCAATCTGTGCAGGTTAATTGACTGTAGTCTACAAGATATGGCTGTTTCACATACAACAAATCTAGAGCCACAGTGTGGCAGGCACACCAATGGACACATTAGAGAGCCTAATTTTACACATGTCAGCCCTCCTTTCAGTAATTCCCCTAATGCAACAAAATAGCTGCTTTCCCTCAGTTTCTTCAGAGACTACAAGCTGAACAGTGTCCTGCTTAACAACCAAGAACACTCTTTCCCTTGCTCATGCCACAATTTTCATAAGGAAATGTAATACATTAAATCAAATATTGCCTCGGGCCAACACTGTGTCCTCTCTTCTAATGATGTAATGAAGGTGTACGAAATTTAAATTACAAAATACTACCTAAACAGCCTAAAATACATTGCATGAAGACAAAACTGTCCAAAAAAAAAAAGTCCATTTAAACTATTTTATCCGAGACCATTCTTCATTATATTTTCTTCCTGCCATCTGCTGCATGAACAGTGGAAAATATATTTTATATATAATATAAAATTTATAAAAGAACATACTTTTCCTTGGACTGGTACCCTGAAGAGGACATCTTTTGTATTTTTAGTATGCATCTTTTTACCTGGAAAGGTGCATGTAGTGTAGTGCATTTAAAGCTTTACACTAAAAAGTTACATTTACAAAACAAAATCTACAGATATTCTATGTTTGAACAGCATGTATTAAATTTGCGAAAGTCCATTTCCCACAGAAGAACACAAAATTAAACAATTTGCCAAGCCTTAATAATAAGGTTACCCAAATTATATTACCTTAGTAAAATACTCAGAAATTATTATTACTCAATATTTCTGTGTAAAGTTGGTTTTTCAGTGCCTCTAGTTGGCATTATACTTAAGTTTCAAGTTTACTGTACTCTTCCTGGTGTCTCTGTACTTCCCACGGACACCGGGAAGATTTAGTGCATCATGCACAATATTTGCAAACACTGGTTATTTTGCATATTATTAAAACAGAGCCAAAAGGTACAGTACAAAAGAAGGCACCCATGAGGGTACCAACCCAGCAACAAGGAAAAGCACCACTATTTTCTGAGAGTGTACTACTAGCAATCAAATCTGTTTTGAAAACTGCCTCAATTTAGTACGTATTAAACTATACAAATAGCTCAGTGACAACATGTAGTCACCTCATTCATAACTATGCAGTGCATTGAAACTTCACAACTCCAGGGTCACCGGTTTGATCCTGAGCTCGGGTAGCTGTCTCTGCAGGATTTAAGGCCTACCTCGTCACCAAGCACTTGAATTAGCACTTATTTAATGTATTTTTGAAAAACATCCCATGACTTGTGTGTTTTCTTTTCTTGCTGTACTAACCTACCCTCACAGCATTTTAGCTTGATGTTATTCTTAGTCTCAGACCTAGTGAAATAGAATGAGGATATATCTTTTATAGAAAATTTCCTTTCACCCCTAAAAAAAAAAAAAACATGCTGGCAAGTGGCCACTCTAAATGTGTGTGTTCATGGTGCCCTGCGATAGTCTGGAGTCCCATCCAGGGGGTATTCCTGCCTCGTACCTAGTGTTCCCAGGGCAGACTCCAGATTGATATGACCTCGACCAGGATAAAGAAGTTACTGTAGATGGATGAATGAATGAATAAAACACTGTTATGAAACATTTGAATTTCAATGCTTCTTAAAATGCTTATTATTTCTAAGGCGAAAATCAATAGATCATTGTATACAGTACAGAGAGATATAAATATAAATACTATAAATAATTACCACTAAGCAGTGCATGAGACAATTTGTAATTCCCATTGTTGTTACTTCAGTCAATCAAAAATGACACCACTTAAGGCTATAAGGTATATATGTCTGATACTATAACAGCCTAAACATCTCATATTAAGAAATGTCCAGTGTTAGATTCAGTGTATAGTACATAAAGCAAATCTACAATGTTCTACACTGAGGGAGGTTTTGTTTTTACACTGTGGTTGGTACAATGCGAAAAAAAAAAATAAAAAAATGTAGGAGAGCTGTGAGATCAAAGCTCCCTTTCAGAGCAGAGAAAATTGCTTAAGACAGATTTGCTGGCATTTCTTTTTTTTTCCCCCAGCAGTTTTTTTTCCCTTTCAAGTGTACTTCCATTATATAGTATCATAATCAAAACATGTGCCATCGATCCACTGTGGTGGGGAAAGAAATTCTTTGTAGATACTTACATGATGGAATAAAATTGGCAAAATCGCAGGGATCGAAAATCACAATCTAAAGCTTATCTGAGACGGAGCCATGCCTGGAAAGCTCTATTAGTCTGTGCTGCTACTCCTAACCTTTCTTTTCCTATCACTGCCACAGCTGGCATTGTGACTGAGAGCAGATCGTAATCTATCTGTGAATTGGCTATTACCCTTGGGGTGGAAGCTCCAGCTCAGAATTATGTGCTACAGTACAGACGTCAATAAAAACAGGGTGCTTTCTAATTACAAAGGTATACCTTTCATGAATGGCATAGAGACTGAGAGAGTAAATATTGAAGAGAAGTTAAATGACAAAGAGAGTAAATGTTTAAATCGCTGAACGAACAAGATCCTACAGGAACAGCACAGTGTGAGGATAAATATTCTTTACTATAGATTAACTGTTTTCAAGGCTTTGCTTCTAGAAGTCACGGGATTTTATAGCCATGTTTCAGGTACACTGAAGCAGGTGCACTGGAGCAAATTATTAATGCGAACATGCTTTTTAATCTGTGATCTGATTCAACAAATTTAGGACAACAAACCAAGGTGTGGACATGAACTGTAGCTTGTAATAATGAATTCAAGAAGTATTCACTGAAAATGAACAGTGGCAAGATTTGATCAGAATCTAACTCACTGTATGTGTGACTTAAAGAAACTTATCTTGGCAGCACTTTTTTTGGAAGCTACATCATGATCAGTGTTTGGCAACCGGCAGTCTGACCAACACAGTACAAATGTGTGAAGACACGCAATTAGTTTTCTGACATTTAATGATCTACTTCTAAAAGTGAAGTCCATGGCTATATCAGGCTATATTTATGATGAAATATCTGATAGGATGAATGTTCAAAGGCTGCTCTTTCTACATGCCGCACAGGTAAGTCGCGGTCTGCATGATGTGTCCTATTGAAGTTATTGATGGCAGACTCTCCTCGTAGTTAAGCAGTTCTGATGTCAAGCCAAATCAGTCAAAAATGTGACAAGCAAGTCTCATTTGCCTTGTTTCACATTTCCAGCAATCATAAAGGACATATGGAAAGGAATTCAATTTCGTCTATGTCCTGCCTGCTTGAGGGCTTTGTCCTGGGTGTCACTGAAATTATAGGTGGAGACATTCCCATGTCGATTACTATTGCAAACAGTATATTTTATGGTTGGACTGGGAGCTCTAGCCAGATTTGCTCAGATTTTTCCAACTCCAGATGGCCAACACAGAGAGTAATGTCTTTTTTTTTTCTCACACAAAACCTGCTTAGCCATTGGCAAGCTTTTAGCAAGCAGCAAATCTGTTGAAACATTATGTCTGGGTGCCTTTAAACATTTATGCAGCACTGGAGAGCCTGTTGACAAGAACTGCTCAGTATCACCAAAAGAATAGTGGTAGCATGTATAAAATTCTTCAAATCACAAGTAATATATACAATGTTATATTGATTCTGACTCTTAAAATTAAAGCATTTTTATAGGTAGTTGTGTTTGAGTATTCAGTTATGTATGATAACTGTATGAATATCTGTTAACGTCAGCCTAGCATTTAAATTTATTTTTTATGATAAAATGCTTTTGGGAGTATTCATATCAGTGTGCAGAAACTGCAGCAATCAGACATTTGTGTAATGAACAGAAATGGGCTGAAGATCTTATGTGTTAGTACAAAAAATTTAACACTGTTAAGATCTTCATTGTATTTCCGTGTCTGTTCCATGCACTGCTGTGATTTCTGCTTTCTATTTGATGGCGCTTCACTACCTGTGCATCGGCTTTGCTTCTTGTGTTTGGCCTTTTTGTTTTGGATTGCCTTGGTTGTCTTTGTGTATTGCTTGCATACAGTTCATACATACAGTACATCTGTGAATAGCTACGTATGTTGTAAAACAGTGAGACAGTTGGACACTGACACTAGGGATGGAGGACTCGAGGCCTCAGACTTGAGTGCAACCTCAAGATGTTTTCTGTGTTGACTTGGTCTTGGTCTCCAATGAGAGACACCCATTTAATCAAGTCAGGAAACACCTTATTCAGAGTTAAACATTTTCTCTCTCTGAGTATCTGTGTCACTGAATCGTTAAGGACCATCACTAAAGTGTGGCAAACAAGACAAGTGTGAAAAGTTTGACATTACCAACTGCCTGATTTCAGAGGATCTCTCTCTCTCTCTCTCTCTCTCTCTCTCTCTCTCTCTCTCTCTCTCACTCTTCTGATGAATAATTTGTTCATCTTTATATTCTTGTCTTGTTATGCCTATTTACTATCATTGCAAGCTTTTCCCTTTGCACAAGACTCTGTCTCTCTCTGCTCAGAGAATACTCAGAGAATCAGATTAGACTTTGCTAGAAAACTAATGTGAAAAAAAAAGCCTGCCTTGTTCTGAAACAAGATTCTTTGAACAGATGAAACCAAGATGAACTTGTACCAGAATGATGGGAAGAGAAGAGTATGGAGAAGAAAGGAAGGGAAGGAAGTTTCACATCATATGTCAAACATGGTGGAGGAAGTGTTATGGGATGGGCATGTATGGCTGCCAATGGAACCAGGTCACTGGTGTTTATTGATGATGTGACTGTGGATAGAAGTAGCACGGTGAATTTTGAAGTGTATAGAGCTATACATTCTGCTTAATTTCAGTCAAATTCTGCAAAACTGATTGGATGGATTTGGTCTGCTCAGAAAATACTTACTGTTTTTTTTCTTATTATAGTAGCTACTGTTTTGACTTATAGCAACCTATAACTTAGGTTGAGTTAACACAGAGATGAATTGACGTCAAGTAATTTAATGCCCTAAATCTAGTAAATTTGTGACCTAAATATTTGAGAGCCTTTAATAGGCACCTTAGTTGATCATTATGGAAACACATAAATAATAATGGAAATTATTCAACTCAGTAGAGTTTTTAAATTAATGCTTAAATTAACTAAGAGGATCCCGTTTAATAAGACTACACTACATCACATTTATCACTACACTTCTCATCGCAGTCATGTGTAAAGAGCGAAGACTATTAGACTGGGTAGACTGTTTCAGTCTTTCTTGCTTTATGTCATGTCCTCCTATTGTAGATGAGCTGCATTACTGAGGATGAGTTTCTTGCCAGGCTTTTGCACATGTGCAATCAGACTCATCAAGTTCAGTCTACCTTTCACCACATTAGAAATGTGTTCTAGCCTTGTCACTTAGGGGTCAGTGCACAGTTATGTTGCTCAGCAACTGTAAGCACGCAAGGCTTAGGTGCAAAACACCCTCCACCCTAATCATCTATTTACCACCCACCCACACACACCCACCCACACACACACACACACACACAGCACAGCACAGCAGCATTTGAACACCCAGTGCAACCTCATTAACAACTATAGGCCTCTACCATACACATTTATAATTGGGAAATAATTGTAAAGTTCAGAATCAATTTCATTAAAATGTAAGGGCACTATATTCTAAGCTTTTGCTTCCTTCCTTTACTGAGCTCCACTGTTCCATCATTATGAGTTATGTCACACTACAACTTAATGAGGAATGTGGCACACATTGCCATTTTCTTCACATTACACACTGTAGTTAGCTTTACAATGGCTGCTTTAATATAATGAAGCAAGGAAAAGAAAAAGAGAACTATTTGCCAGACAACTGCATCTAAAATGATTCCAATGCAATTAATGGTGTTGAAGCAAAGATTATAGCACGCACACCCATATCTACCCACTTATATACAGACAAAAATATGGAAGCAAAAGAGTGATATTTAAAGTTATAGAATTATTTTACAATTTGTTAGCAACTAACACAACATTCATTGGCATAATTAAATTCAAGCAAAGATTTTCTTCCAAAATTGTTGTCAAGTACTGTGCTATATCCCAATTGTACGTATAGCTGTGTCTCACATGATCCTGAAGGCATAATTAACTGAATCAAATGTGTCATACAGTGCTGTGTAAAAGTATTTGATTTCTTCTGTTTTTGTGTATATCTCACACTAAATTGTTTCAGAAATTAAAACAAAATCTAAGATAAAACAAAGGCAGCCTGTGTAAGCACAAAATATAGTTTTTAAATGATGTGTTAGAAATTATTATAAAGTGCCTTAATATTTTCTGTTATCCTTTTTGATAAAAATGTTTATCTTTGTAGAAGGGCATTGGCGCCTGTACATACTGTTCGTTAGTGTGACCTCCACCTTGTGTGTGTGTGTGTGTGTGTGTGTGTGTGTGTGTGTGTGTGTGTGTGTGTGCTGAATACACACATACATAGGGCTGAGGAGCAGAACAAAGAAACCAAGGCCCTAGTAAGGGATATATAAACTTCTGTATGTATGTGTGGAGCGCCTTCTCTCCACTGACTGCACTGTCACAGGCAGACACAGAGAGAACGCAGTCAGCTGAGTATTGGATCAATTTCTCTATTAAATAATATAAAAGATATCCTCTGGTTTCACGTGTTTGCTGTTGTCTGTTTCCAATTGCCAGTCATAACACAGAGAAGTAGGGGAATTTCCACGACAATGGTAATGTTATTTATTGAAGCAAAAACGTTATCCAATACCAACTGGGCCTGTGTGAAAATGCATCTGCCCCTGTAGTTATAAATCTATAAAACTGCATTCATAATGGGGTTCAGCTGGACTAGACACAACCAGGCCAGATTACTGCAAACCCTGTTCAATCAAATCAACACTTAAATAGAACTTTTTCAACAGCATGAAGTTGGTTAAAAGGTTTTACCCAGTAACACACTATGCCAAAATTGAAAGAAATTCCAGAAATGATGAGGAGGAAGGTGACTGAAATATATCAGCCTGGGAAGGGTTACAAAGCTCTGGGACTCCAAAAGACCTTAGTGAGAGCCATTATCTCCAAATGGAAAAACTCTGCACAGTAGTGAACCTTCCCAGAAGTGGCCGACCTTCCAAAATTCCTCCAAGAGCACAGAAACTACTCATCCAGCAAGTCACAAAAGAGCCAAGGACAACATCAAAGGACATCAATAAAGGTCACTGTTCATGACTCCACTATCAGAAAGACACTGGGCTTTTTGACATCCATGGAAGAGTGGCGAGGTGAAAACCACTGCTAACCCAGAAGAACATTAAGGCTCATTGAATTTTGCCAAAACACACTTTGATGATCTTTAAACCTTTTGGGAGAATGTTCTGTGGATTGATGAGTCGAGAGTGGAACTTTTTGGAAGACAGGGGTCCCATTACATCTGGTGTAAACCAAACACTGAATTCCAAGCATGGTGGTGGAAGTGTGATGGTGTGGGGATGCTTTGCTGCTTCACGGCCTGGCAACATGCAATAATTGAGGGAAACCCCATGAGGGGAACATTAGCTCTCTACCAGAAAATCCTAAAGGAGAATGTCTGCTCTTGAGTCAGTAAGATGAAACTCAAGTGCAACTGGATTATGCAGCAAGACAATGATCCAAAGTATAGGAGTAAATCCTAGTCCTAGAAGTAAGTGAAAGACTGATTTGAAAGACTGAGTGTTTGGTTTCAGTTATTGCTGCTAAAGGTGGCACAACCAGATTTTAAGCTTAAGAGGTAATTAGTTTTTCCCATTCGTGATAAGTGTTGGATAACTTTTTTTTTTTGCTTCAGTAAAAAATAAAAAATAAATAAAAACTGTATTGTGTGTTTACTCAGGTTACCTTTATGGTGTATTTCATTTGAAGATTCGATTTCTTTGAAGAACTATTGAACAAAAACAGAAGAAATCACAGCACTGTATATTTTTAAAAGAGCATGGTGATGTAAAAAAAAATCAGTATAGAGAAACATGAAAATTCAATTCCAACTCCAGCGAGGAACTGAGAGGTAAGTGCCATCCTGAGCAACAGAATAGTTTGTAGCTAACTCACTAAATACTACGTCATAATGTGCAATAATCTCCAAAATGAGGCGTTTGAAGTGAGCAAACTGTTTGCTTGTAAATTACGTATTACAAATTACAGTATATTTTAAACTTGAGTCATTATGTGACTTGAGTTTAAACCTCTGGTCACAACTTAACCATCTTCAACTTTTGCACTTCCAGAGAATAAACTACTTATCATCGTTAACACATCTCTATCTCTCCTGCTGTTTCACTTCTAATCAAGCAAAAATAAAATTAAAAAATCAATATCTACCCTCCCATGCAACTGACCTACTTAAAAAAAATTGTAATGGGTAATTCATGGGTATTTTTTGTGGACTTTTTTAATAGCACCAGGGGGTGTTCTGGGTTGAGGTGTATTGCATCAGCAGCCCACTGCTGGTTCTCATTTGCATACTCACAATTCCAAGTTTAAATTTTCACTTGGCACTTGCTTATTGGTTGAATTATTTATGATTTCCTGTTGGTATATTTCCCCGGTTATGTTGTTGTTGCTTTAGAATTCTCTTTGCACTATGTTTCTCCCCCCATGTGTCCTCACTTTAGCAAATTTAGTGGAAGAATAGATAGTGGTTGTACAGTACACTGCATTTCATGAATGCCACTAAATATGATTTATGAGATCTGCTGCAATTTAGTCTGATTTATAATACATATATTGTATTTCCAGCATGCAATTAGGTTGCTCCAAGAACACGCATTAAATATTTACTTCAAGGGACTGGAAATTTTATGGAAAGCATTCAAGGCATTTGTGCATATGAAGTGAAAATTTATTTCCCAAACATATTTCAGCTAGTGCATTTGTCACGTGTGATATCTACATTTGACCAAAATGATCACATTGAAATGGCAGCAGATCTAACAGGGGTCTGATCTCACTCAAGAAATGTTTCAGAGAATACTGCGTCATATAAATAGTGCTTTCTCATACATCTACATGACTAACTGGTCATTCAGCAAATATAGCATATAGCCAAGGAGTCTGTATTTTTACATTTAGTTACAGTGGTGGAAATCACAACCTACTGTTCAATGATCAACATCATTACATTTATTACTGAGTTCTTTTAGTTATTACCCTGTTCAACTTATCAATTGTGTTTCATCCAAACCTTATTAACAAGAACAAGTAGTTCTCTAAATAAGTCAACTTGGCTCTAATCAGGGGCAAAACCTGGTCTGGGCATTTGGGGCTGTAGCCCCGAAGATTTTTTTTTGCCTCAAATAATTCTCCGCTTGGGCGGTTTGTCACTATGTAACTGAACGTCAGTAAAAGAAGACGGCAGTGCTGTAATTTTGTATCTTCAGTGAACAAAGTGTTGTATTTTATCTTCAGTGAACGGAGGCGAGATCAGTCAGACAGGGTTTACATGAAAATACGTGGAAATACTCGTGCCTTATTGGCTGACAGCTCTCAATTCTGCCAAATGCTAGCTCATACAGTCAGGTTACTCACTAACTCTGTGAGGGGAAAAATGGATATACCCCGAATTTTTTTTACCAGTAAAGAGGCTGAAACTGAAACACTGACATCCTCTCATGCTGAGTCAGGAAACCAAGGTGTGTAAATGTCTATATAAGTTCCAAGTTACGTGAACATGAGCAGAGCATAAGGACAGATGATGTACTTTGCATGGCACTGTAGCAGTTAAACCCATACAGTGATAGATTAGTTGTGCCTCCCTTTGGCTAGCGACACCAAACTAGCTTAGTCTCATGTTAGATAGCCAAAAAGTTTTATATTTTATCGGTCTTTTTGTCCAATTTTCAAATTTTTAAGCAATTAGCCCTCACATGCAAGAAAAAAAACTGAATGGAAACAGTATATTTCGGAGTACATTTTTAAAAGTTTTTTGATGGAGAAGAATCTGGGCTCAGCCTTGCATGATTAACAGTCCAGCTCATACCCCTGGCTCTAATAACAATTTTAATAAAATGTGTACCCTGGATCGAAGGTTTATTTAAAAAAAAAAAAAAAAAAAAAAAAGCCATATTGAGCCAATATATAGTCATAATATAACTGTATCTTTTGTGGCCAGAATCCGATATACTTTTCTCACTCTTCAAACAAGCTTCCTAGGTCAATGATGCCAAACACAGCTCTTGGGTACTTCTCTGTGTATTCTTATGTGTTTTTACATCCTCATGTCCTCACTTGATGTCATGTTTTAATGCCTAAGTGGCATTCCAATACTAAAAAACATAGGTACCGAGAACATTTTTTGAAAAGCCCGAAGTGTTCTTGATCCGCCCCAAATTTGCTAAAGAGAAAAAACTGAAAGTCACATAATTCATGCGACATCAACACGATGGTGAAGAAAGCAGCTCAGACCCATAACGATAAGGTTTATATTTGCTTATTTAAAAAAGCATGTACGTAACACAAAAGTGAAAACAAACCAACATATTTGATTAATATTTACTCATTGACACACACAAAGGATAAAATTAATGTTTGTTTTGATGTATGGTAAAGACGAGTCTCTTGTTATAGTACTGTCCTACTGTTACCTCCCTGCTGAAACAAATAATACAAACCCTCATAGAATCTGTAATGGTTTAATTTTTATAATGGGAATTGTATTGGTTTTAATGGAGACTGTAATGGTCCCTGTGGGTCTCTACTGGTAATTTGTTGCCTTCTATTGGTGGAATGTTTTGTCTAGTGGATACCATTAAGGACCTTAAATGGTAATGGTTTTAATAGTTAGCTGATGGTTTGTAATGATATTTGTAGTGGAAACCATTAGAATTTTTGTGATGGTTTCTTTTGGTTTTTTTGGGTTTTTTTTCAGCAGGGATAACTTACCTAATAAAATGAAAGATATACTTTTACATTACATTTCAAAACCCCCTTTAAAAAATGCTGTATTAATCACTAAAGTGAACCTATAGGTTTAACCATGCTTGCGTACTTGGGGCAGAGCTTTTTGCACGGGTGATTAGATCTCAGGTTTCTGGTTGAGAGCCATACTCGGTCTCCTGGTTGATAGTGAGGAGTGGTTTGTCGGTGTCGGTCTGCCTGTTTTTTAGTCTGATGAGCGGCGTGTTCTAGTCGTCGGTGAGTAGCCGCCCAGACTTCTTCGCTGCGTACAAACCACTCGTTTACGGCCAGAGCATCGGTGGCTGTGGCATTCCATGGGAACAACGGTGGCTGGTATCCCAGAGCACACTGGAAGGGAGTAAGTTTTGTGGCAGAGTGACGAAGGGAGTTCTGGGCATATTCTGCCCAGGGCAGAAAACGAGACCAGTCAGCTGGGTTCTTTGAACAGAATGAACGGAGCATACGGGTCACTTCCTGGTTGGCTCGTTCCACTTGGCAATTGGACTCGGGGTGATAACCTGACGTGAGACTAACGTTAACCCCAAGTTTCTTGAGAAGTGAACTGGGGGCCCCGGTCGCTGACTATATCTTCTGGTAACCCAAAATACCGAAAGACGTGGGAAAAAAGGAGCTCTGCTGTATAAAAGGCTGATGAGAGGTGAGGGAGAGGGATAAGGCGTAGGGATTTGGAAAAATGATCTATAATGACCAAGATAGTTGTGTTGCCTAGTGAATTGGGGAGATCGGTGATAAATTCAATGGCAAGATGGGACCAGGGACGTTCTGGAATAGGGAGTGGCATAAGTTTTCCTGATGGGAGTGCTCTGGGAACCTTGGATTGGGCACACGTGCTGCATGACCTGATTGCTTGTTGGATATCCTGCAGCATGCGGGGCCACCAATATTTGGGTTTTAGCAGATGGTATGTGCATTGAATCCCGGGATGACCCGTGCCAGGAGTGGTGTGTGCCCACTTTATTAAATGGTCCTGGAAGGCCTGCGGGACGAAGGTTAGGGCTGGAGGGCAGGCAGAAGGAATATGACTGCAAGGGACCCGAGCTAGTAGGTGGTCTAATTCCCATTGGACGACCCCGACCAGGCAGGATGGAGGTAATATAGGGTCATGACTGGTGGATGTGGGTTCTTTGGAGAACATGCGGGTTAATGCGTCGACCTTAGCATTTTTTGAACCTGGACGATACGAAAGGGTGAATCTGAAACGAGCAAAAAATAGGGATCAGCGGGTTTGGCGTGGGTTCAGACGTTTAGCAGTGCATAAGTATTCTAGATTTCTGTGATCAGTGAGGACAAGAAAAGGGTGGTCTGCCCCCTCCAGCCAATGCCTCCATTCTTCCATGGCCAGTTTGAGTGCTAGGAGTTCTCTATCGCCCACATCATAATTGCATTCAGCTGGTGTGAGTTTCTTGGAGAAGAAGGCCACGGGGTGTAATTTAGGTTTCTCTCCAAAGCGCTGGGACAGCATGGCCCCCACCCCAGTTTCAGAAGCATCCACCTCTACTATAAAAGGACGAGAGGGATCTGGATGTTTTAGAATAGGTGCTGTCGTGAAGGCGGTTTTCAGCCATGACATGGCGGTTTCGGCTTTTTCGTTCCACTGCAAACGGCGTGGTCCACCGCGTAGAAGGGTCATGAGGGGAGAGACAATGGAGCTGAAGCCATGAATGAAACACCTGTAGAAGTTGGCAAAACCAAGAAATCGTTGTAATTCCTTTATGGTCTTAGGTGTGGGCCATTGGTTGACAGCGTCAACTTTACTCTGATCCATCATGACCCCTTCAGGGCCTATCACATATCCCAGGAAGGTTGTGGTTTGCTGGTGGAATTCACACTTCTCTCCTTTTACATATAATTGGTGAGTGAGTAATTTTTGGAAAACTTGACGAACATGAGAAACATGGGTTTGGTAATCAGAGGAATAAATCAAAATGTCGTCAATGTAAGCCACCACGAATCTTCCTAGCATATCTCGTAGCACATCATTTATGAAATTTTGGAATACCGAAGGAGCATTAGTGAGCCCATATGGCATAACGAGGTATTCGTAGTGATCATTAGTAGTGCTAAAGGCGGTTTTCCACTCGTCTCCCTCCTGTATGCGCACCAGGTTATATGCACTGCGTAAGTCCAGTTTTGTGAAAAACTTGGCGTCCCTGAGTTGTTGCAGAGCAGAGGGAACGAGTGGAAGTGGGTGGGGGTACTTCACGGAGGCCTGATTTAGGCCCCGATAGTCAATGCATGGGCGGAGGCCTCCTCCTTTCTTGACCACAAAGAAGAAACTGGCGGCTGCTGGGGACGTGGAATGGCGGATGTAACCCTGTTGGAGGGCTTCCTGGATATATTCTGTCATAGCCCGGCTTTCAGTTTGTGACAGAGGATAGACACGCGCCCGAGGTGGGAGCAGATCGATAGCACAATCATACAGACGATGTGGAGGAAGACCAACAGCTTTGGCTTTACTGAACACCTCCCTGAGGTCCAAGTATTCAGGGGGTATCTGGACCTTGGAAGTCATTTCTAGACTTTCTATGGTGGTGGCCGAGATCATGAAGGTGGGAGCTCTTAGACAGTTTTGTTGGCAATATGGGGACCAACCCGTAATTTGTTTGTTAGCCCAGGAGATTTGCGGGTCATGAAATTCCAGCCAGGGCAGCCCCAGAATGATGGGATGTCAGGCACAGGGGATTACCCAGAATCAGATGTCCTCCTGATGGAGCGCGCTGACCTGGAGTCGGAGAGGTTGAGCACGGTGAGTGATGTAACCTGTTCCAATGGGGGTGTTGTTGATGGCTTGAACTTGAAGGGGTGATGACAGGGGACTGGTAGGTAGGTTAAGCTGACGTACGGTTTCTTCATCTATGAAGTTTCCCGCCACCCCCGAGTCGAGCAGTGCTGTAAGACGAGAACAGGTGGCTGAATGTTCAATTATGACCGGTATTGTTAAGGTATGGACGATAACGTTTTGGATGTGACTCACCGGTGATGAACTGGAGCGGTGGCCGGCCCTCGCGGCAGGGTTGTGTGAGGGACGGACCGGGCAGTCTCGGATGTGATGGTCAGCTTGGCCACAGTAGAGACAGAGGTGCTCCCGTCGTCGTCGGTCACGTTCCTCTTTACTGAGCCTGACGTGGTCGAGCTGCATGGGTTCCGCTGGGATCGGGAGCGTCTCCGGACGGCTCTGAGCGAAGCTCTGGCTGTGTAGCAGCTGATCGAGCCGGATCGCTAGATCGATGAGCGAATCTAGAGAGAGTGGCTCGCCGCGACATGCCATTTCCGTAACGATGACTGGATTGAGTCCTTGGCGGAAAACGGCCTTGAGCGCGACGTCGTTCCAGCCACTACCAGCCATGACTGTCTGGAATTCCAGCGCATATTCAGCGACGCGACGGGAGCCTTGGCGGAGCGTGAGCAGCCGCTCGCCCACTTCCTGATGGTCTGGGGAATGATCAAAGACACGCCGAAACAGAGTAGTGAAATGTTCATATGAGGCTAAAGGCTCTCCGCCTCGTTCGTGCACCATTGTCGCCCATTTCAGTGCCTTGTCAGTGAGCAGGGTCAAGAAGAGCGCTATTTTTTGCATGTCGGATATATTCCTGAGACATGTGAAATAAAGTTGACATTGAAGTAGAAATCCCTTACATTGTGCTGGGTCGCCGACATATTTCTCCGGCCTAGGTATGGGGAAGCAGGCGTGGTGGACGGCATCCCCATGGTAATCGCTTGGGAGAGGCGCTGCAAAGCCTCATCGACTCCCCCTAAGCGCTGCTGTTGTTCCCTGAGCAGTTGTCCGTGAGCCGTGATGGCTTGACGAAATTCACTCGCTGCATCCATGGATGGCGAGGTATTCTGTTATGTAACCAGAATAAAGCAGGATGCAAGAGCAGAGATCAGTTTCATCAGTTTAATAAGAATCTCACAATCCAGAGAGTGGTTAAGGCAGGCAAAGTTCAAAACACAGGCAAACAGTATTATCACAGGGAATCCAAAGTGCAAAATCCAGAAACAGGCACAATTTGGTACACAGACACAAATGAAGAAGACCGTAAGGGCAAAGCAATAATCCACAGTCAGAGAAAGTCCAAGCAGAGTTTTCAAAAGCCAAAGATCAGTCCGATAGTTAGAATGCTTAGTAAGTGTTAATGTTAAAGAGAACAAACAATACCTCGCGTTGTTGCTGTGAAACTGAAGTCCTATTATACTGTGTGTTGGAGCGTGAACATAAATTGATGGCAGGTGTGTGTAATTAGAATGCTGGAGATTGTGAGCGTGGGAATGTGTGGGTGTTCTGGGAGGTGTAGTCCATTGCGGCCATGTTAGGGGACCGCTCTGCCTGCTGGGAAGTAGAGTGTGCGGCGGCCATGTTTGTCGGCCACTGGGGAAGCTGGGAATTGGAGTCGCGTTTTTGGCGCGACCTAACAGTCAGTAGGTGTTTCTATAACAGCACAACAACAAATAATTTATGCTTATTTATTTAATTGATTTTTAATTTATTCGCTTTGTAATAATGTAATATGCTTGTTCTAATAGTGTCTGTAGTAGCAATTTACACAAGGATCTTTTTAAAAACAAAAATTTTTACAATTATTTTCTATAATAGAACACCCCATCAAGTTTTATTCCTTACATTTAAAAAAGGTTATCTATATGCATCATTGTCATCATCATCGCCTGTGGCCCCTATCGGGGCTTAAGCCGCTAGCAATATCTCTCCAGGCATTTCGATCCTGGGCCAGTCATCCAGTTGTTCCCAGGTGAGTCCTGTTCTCTTGATGTCTGCCTCCAGGCTGTGACCCCAGGGTTTGCCTTACTATGCTGGATGTAGGTTTGCAGAGGGTGTGACCAATCCACCTTCAGCACCTTTGGAGAATCTCTACCTCTACTGGCTGCTGTCTCATTCCTGCCACAGGTGCTGATGGTATCAGGCCAGCAGATCCAAAGGATCCATCTGAGGCAGATGTTGATGAAGGTTTGGATTCTTGGTTGCAGTGGTGGTTCTCTCCATAGAGTAGCACAGGCTTTACAATGGTGTTGAAGATCCTGATGTTGGTGCTCAGGTTTGTGGCTTCCCAGATGTTCCTCAGCTGCTGGAAATCTGAACTTTCTTCACCTATTCGTGCTCTTACATCAGCATCTGTTCTTCCCTGCTTGTCTATGATGCTGCCAAGGTAAGTGAAGTTCTCCACCTCCTCTAACACTTTGCCTTCTAGCATGATGGGAGCTGTAGTGGCTATTTTGACCTTTAAGACCTTTAAGGTCTTCTCTCTGTAGATGTTTAGGCCCAGGCAGGCTGAGTTGTCTGCAAGAGTGCATGCCTTTTCCTCCATTTGTTGCTGGGTGTGGGAGAGCAGGGCAAGTCAAGGTCATCCAACTGCGTCCAAAGGGTTGCCATTTTGTTTCTGTATCTATAAGCAGTCGAATCTTGTTGTTTATATTGTATAAAAGTGTTCCATGTGAAAAACATTCTAGCGAATTGCGCTGGAGTTCTGTTATATTTATGGCATTTAGCCGACACCCCTAATCCCGAGCAACTTACATTTATACATTTGAGCAGTTAAGGGTCAAGGGCCTTGCTCAAGGGCCCAACAGGGGCAGCTTGGTGGAGCGGGGATTTGAACTCGCAACCTTCCAAACAGGAGCCCAACGGCTTAACCACTGAGCTACCACTGCCACTAGTCATTCACATTATAAAAGTACACAGCATATCTCAAACATATATACTGTAGGTTCTCTGTTCTTGTGTTCTTGTGTGTTCATTCTTGCAAGGTTACTTCCAACTACGCAAGTGTGTTCTTCATGTTCTTAGTATTGAGAAACACCCTACATAAATATGCATTGTCTTATTGCACTATGTTTTCACTATTGTCATTTTTCCTTCTTGTTTCTATTTTTTTTTTAATCATAAAGATAGAGCAAATTTAGAGTATTTAATTAAGAGTATTTATTAATTACATAGAACAACACTTTGTGATCAAAACATATTATTTACATTTTACAAAACATAAAAATATCTACAGACATAAACATGCTATCTATTGAAAGTTTGAAATCCACTATCGACAGCACTTCTATTTGTTCCTACATAATGTACACGACATATTGTTAATACGTTAGGTTAGTTTAGGTTTCAGAGCTCCAAGGTAACTGCATTCTCCAGGGGTTAACACACATACAGTTTATGCTGCCCTAGAAGTCTATTAAACTGAGAAAACAGAAAGAAGAAAGAAAAAATGAAGCTTGAACCGTACTCACAGAGACTTGTTTCTCTGGAGAAAAGCAGAACACGAGCCAAAAAAGAAAAATCAATTGCAAAAAGGCCTTCATGTTTACCTGATTCCAACCAAACTGTTTCTTTCACAACAGGGGTCACTGCTTCATCAGCGTTGTACTTACAGACATTTGCTGGACTATTACCAGAAAAACAGTGATAACAGCTTCCCTTTGTGAGAGGGCGCACATGGCAGAAGAAGAGGGTCAGAAGAGGCCCTAGCACACATGAGCGAAATAAAATCCTGTGACTCAGGAATTTGAGAGCTGTTAATTCTTCCAACTTTCTGCTTCTTGGTCTGATTATTGGACGTCAGATAACTGATGTCTGCTGAGACTCTGAGTCAATCACCTCAACATGTCCTTGGATAAACATCACAAACGTTGCACTAACTCAAAATACATGCAAGTGAATTCTACTGTTCTATTGCAAAACGTGTTTAGTGCATGATCCTGCTGCCTTGTGTGAGTGTTGGAGGCTTTTCAGAGAGAGTGGTGTGTATGTGTTGAGAACAGGGAGTTGGAAATTCTCCGAGCTGCTGCATTACAGAGATAAAGCCAAATGGCTGCTGTGGAGCTGTGGGGAAGAAGATAGGACAATGAACACTGCTTTATTTAGGGAAGGCCTTGAAATCGAGGTGCAATTTCAAAACACCTTAACAGCAAGGGGGCCTGTTGTTATGAGCAGGTGACACACAGGCACTTAGACTGAGCCAAATCTCTCTCTCTCTCTCTCTCTCTCTCTCTCTCTCTCCTTTACATTTAATCCTTCTGTTCCACACATACTGACTTAGAGAGGTCCAGAAATCAGACCAAAAAAATGTGGCAAATGGAGGGAGGAACAACATTTGAAATTAAAGTACAACATGTATCAATGTTACATTTGGTTGTGGCAATAACAGCATCATGAACATCTGTTATCAGCCATCAGTATTCCCCTCCACATCACACAAAGGATCATTAGCATCAATTTCAACTATTTAATATACAGGGTCAGGACCTCAAGAGACACAGCAGGGCTAATGCAGAACAACAACAACAACAACAACACACACACACACACACAAGGCTCTTCTGTATTCAAGGTCTGCAATATTTGCCATAAATTATTAGCATGTAGAACCAAGGCGATTTTCACTTTTTTTTTCTTTTTTTTTAAACTCCAGTGCATACGTTTTATCAAGTGTGAAAACTGCTTTCAAACCCGAGTACAGTCAAACCGATCTCTGACCTACCTGAAAATTGGGGTGGGATTTACTTCAAGTAAATTGCTCCTGGGGCCAGGCAGAGAGTAACCTGAAACTAAATTTTGGGATTTCACCCTCTCTGTTAGCTACTTATTCACAATATTTTGTAACGCTACAGAATGACAGAATTCATGGCCGTGTCCCAAATGCAAAATGCACACTACAGTAAGTTGCATGGCTAAATAGTAATGACACAGATGGTGTAGTGACATACTATTTATTAGTAGTAGGTAGTTTGTGAGGTATTTTGTTAGCATGCTAGCTAAACACAGCAGAGGATGAAAAGATATGGGTCAGTTGAGCATATCTTTTGTTCGAGCTCAAATCACTCACTTTTAGCCAATATCAACAAGTTTGACATACAAAAATACAGAGAAACTCACAAACACTTCCTGTTAGTCACTACCAGCTGTCATGAGTTCTCTAGATCAATGTCTTGACTGGCTAACAATAAAAACTCCACAACAATGATAAACTGGCTGACGATCATCTTTCAGTCATGAGCTTCCCCGTGAATAAATTGCTAAAACCCTATCAGTCCTGAATCCTTTTTTTCCACTTATAGCAAATATCAGAATCGTTCATTCTCTCATTCTTGTTTACTTTGCTTATACTCTCCTACTTTCTCTGATTTGCTGCAGCTCCAGCCAGTTACTGGATATTTGGACTTGATACATGATGGTGATTTATGTACAGTATCTAGCCTATGAGACCAAGTTCCAAACAATTCTGACCTGACACCAAAGAATCAGCACAGACTGTGAATTACTATTATTTATACCATGATCTGTCTGAATACTCAATTCTGATTGGCTGGAAGCTGTGCGCTCAAACCGTATAATGCGCAGGTTATTTCCAGTTGGTTTAATCACAGTTCTAATTTAATGTGCTGCCTATAAACAACTGTAACCATAGTAACATACAGTTACAGTTGCATACAGTAGTTAAACTCCCAGCTTCATTATTAGTAGAGATGCGGCACAGATGCAGGTAATTAAAACACACAATCTCTCTCTCTCTCTAATAACTAATTATTATAATTCATTCAAATAAATGTAATTTTATCACACTATTTTATATCTGTGTATGATTTAGAGCGGGCAGAATTCTAGCTCTACCGACCCGTATATAAAATAACTAATGAAAATTAACCGTTATTTTTATCCTTTCAGTCAAATTTTGAACTGAAAACATCAGTGATAGCTTTAACTTGTCAGTGCTGGCAAGTGACGATGGTATAAGTGGAATAATCAACAGCTAGGTGTGCGTTACATGATTTTAATGCACTCCGCTTCACGTCGGGTGGTTCTTTGCCTTCACATTGTGCAATAAAATTGTGTAATAATCCACCTAGCCATGTATTATCCCTTACATAAATTAACAGAAATAAATGAATAAATAAAGGAATGTATCTGTTAGCTTTCATTTTGCAAAATAATGTGCATTAGGCTTCAAATCCATAGTGACCCTGACCAGCAGAATGAATGAATGAATGAATGATTTTAGTTTTCCACATTATTAATTTTTTCTCTCTTGTATTTTGGGCTTATGCCAGACACGAGCAAAAGCAAAAGCTCATGTATCATTGTGCTGGTTTAATATTAAAACTTATCTTGAACTTATTTTTACAGGGTTCTATCTGCCATTCATTTTGATCCAAAAAGAACCTTAAAAGTAGCAAGTTATTTCATTTGGAAATATGACTGGTTATTTAGAGGACATAATTCATCTGCCGATCCCATGAGACCACCTCGTGTCAGATAATAGCATGTCCTGAAATGGTTTATGTTTATCCGTCTCTGGGGCTTTGTGCTATAAATCAAATTCCTCTCTTTGCCAACTTCAAGTGAATGCTCCTGAATAGCTCTATAATACAAATCATACCATAATACACACTTTCTTTTTCTTTTCTTTTTTTGCGAGTGTAATAACTGCTTAACTTAACATGGCATAACATTATAGACAATTAATATATAAGAAGACAAGCCAACCAGCTTTAAATCATATATTCATTACCTGACATGATCATTCCAGTACGGCAAGGTTCCGAAGGAACAATTTCATTCATTAAATAGGAAAAAAAATAAAGCTCTTTAAACAAACTGACAACAGATGGTGAAGGAGAGAACTGAATAGAGGACTGCTTGGAATAACAGCATGGATAATCCCAATGCCTGGCACCTCATTCCTAACAGAGATTTTTATAATATTTTAACAGAAACCAACCACAAAGAAAAACCCTCATTAGGTACTTGTGCATAGCGTGGAAAAGACAGTGCCAATTTAGGATCAAAGACAGCAAGTAATGCATCAACATTGCAAAAGGCAACCAAAAACATGTAGTGCGTGTGATGGCAACCAACAGGGATATTTTTTCCTTGCAGCTGGCAACATCAGCAGACCAGGTGTTTTCAGCTAGTTCAAATTTGTTCAGATGTAACAGTGCTACTGGGAGACAGGACCCCCGATGACAAGGAAAAAAAGCATTTGTGCAGGGCAGCCCAGCAATGGAGACATCGATTAAATCTCTAGTCGTTTACTCTAAATAGTATTACAGAAAGATTAGTGTAGAGGTGAGCATCTACCGAAATATGGGAGGAGGTTTTTTTTTTTCTCATGCAGGCGAGAGAGCAGGTGGTGAGATATAAAGCTCGTGGGACAAATAAAGGCCACGTTGATTAACATGAGAGTGTACTGGATGTGGCGGGTTCCTCATGCTGCACAGTGTGTTCACTGCAATTCTTTCCTTTTCACTAAATGTTTTGGTAAGGGTTACTGTGACATAAATGACTAATTTGTTACTATATTGGGAAATAGAACCAAATAGGTTAATTAGAAAATATACTGGGCAGGTACTAAAAAAATCAAAAACTGTAGAAGTGGGCATGATTGGTAAAGAGAGTCTAAGGGAGTTGGGATGATTTGTCAGAATTGCCTAAGTGAGCAGAAGTGGAATTATGTCCTGCCCACACCTCTCGATTAGTGTTTAAAAAAATAATAAAAACACTAAGATGGAGGAAAAGCTTCCAGATACCATAACACTCATCCATGTATGAATTTTCTGTACTGCTTATCCTACACATGGTCAAGGGGGAGCCTGGAGCCTAACCCCAGGGCACAAGGTGGGGGACACCCTGGATGGGATGCCAACCTATCAAAGCGGTATCAAAGATATCAACCTATCAACCTGCACATACTACAACACATGCCTTTGGACTGGGGGAGGAAACCAGAGTACCCGGAGGAAACCCCTGAAGCACGGGGAGAACATGCAAGCTCCGTGGAGACAGGGTGGAGGCAGGATTTGAACCTCCAACCCCAGAGGTGTGAGGCAAACATGCTAACGACGAAGCCACCATGCCACCCATTTTATCAAAACCTGTCAATAAACACTAAGCGTAATCCACTCTCACAATTCCAGCATGGCAATTTTACATTAATATGCTTAATATATACCAGCATGACAAATCCCAGAAGAACTACTCCGCTACAGTCCCCTGGGAGCGTGGTCGAAGGTCAGCCACGGATGGAGAGGAGGCGGGTTGAACCTGGCAATAATGCGTGACAATGCTCACCTGTGCCTTTTTACCGCAAGACTTCTTATTTGTGTTTCTTTGTGCTTTCAGTAGCTGCAGTAACCAGAAAGAGAGAGTGGCACACGCACACACACACACACGCACACACAAACGCACACACACACACACACAAGGAGCGTGAACTTGAACTGTGAACTTGAACGGGGCAAAAGCCAACCCCTTTTCAGTGCATTTTGTGTAGAGTTTTTGGAAGGGTACTGAAAAGCGCGGTGAAAAACACAAAAACTCAAATGCAAAACTATGTCAAAAGCTGCCTGTCTTCCAAGTCCTCCTTCTCACCCACGCACATCCTACATACCAATTTTTTAATGTTTAATGTGAACCGCTGCATCTGCATGATTTTATGCATTGCAATGGTGCCACATGATTAGCTCGTTGGATAACTGCATGAATAAGCAGGTTTGCAGCTGTTCCTATTAAAGTGGCCTGTGAGTGTATATAGATAAGTGTAAACACTAATGAATGAATATTCTGTCAGCTGAAACTGATTCTGTGAGTTGTAAGTAAAGAGGAAGTAAAAAGCTGTATAAAGAAAAGTAAAGTTAGGTTTTTCTGAGCAAATGAAACTTCGATTGGCCAGTAACGTCATTAACATTGGAGCGTTTATATGATGAAAGCATCAAGATAAAGTGAAGAAGACAGAGACATTTAATTTATACCAACAACAGCTTGTTATGTTTCACAGATGTTCCTTCATTCTCCTGATAGTTCATGTTATTGTGTATTGAGCTACTGAGTTCATGGTATCTTGCCTCCGTGTTGTGTTTAATAAATCCTCATCCACTCTCATCCACACAGTCCTTGGGCTGTCATGTCACTGTCATGTCATACAAAAGTTTGCATATCTTTTTCTGAATGTGATATAAATAACTTCTAATAACTTCTATGCCTACTTTACACTGCATGGCTACAAGTCATACACTGCCTTCTTCAAATCAGGTCTGGAGACAGAAAAGATGGTGTGATATGGCCTGGCATGAACTGGATTATTTTCCCATAACAGCACATCCCAAAGAGTTTTCTATCTTATACCACAGCATTTTACCAATGATTCCAATGTTTATTTGATTAATGAAACATGCTTTCTAACCAATCATAGCTACTTTCCATTATATTGAACTGTTATGAATTCCCTCAATGCAAAGTGCTTTTTACTGAGCACATGGACAGCCCATGCTCTTATTGTGACATGTTTTGTTTCGCTATGTGGTCCTATCTCCACCCCTGTCCTGTCAATGGTCTGTTCCATCGTTCTCTGTTTAGCCTTTAATTCGTTTGTCTGTTTATACCCTCACATGTCTCTTTACGAAGTCTCAGCACTGATATATCCTTTACTAAGCCTTGTTTTCTTTTGTACCCAGTTTCCATGTTTCCAGTTAATTCTGTGTTTTTACCTGTGCCTACTTCTGTGACATCTGATAATGGATCATCCTGTCTTTATGTTGCGTACCTGTGTTTTGACTAGGGCTGCAACTAACGATTATTTTCATCATTGATTGATCGGCCAATTGTTGTTGGTTTTTTATTTTTTATTTTTATTAATCGATTAATCAGATGGGGTTGACAGTTGTAAAGAGTTACTATAGCCTTTCTGTCAGATCAAACCAGTCCGGCTCATTCTCCTTTGACCTGTCTCATCGACAAGGCATTTCCACCCACAGAACTGCCACTCACTGGATGTTTTTTTTTTTTTTTGCTTTTCACACCATTCTATATAAACTTTTTGTAAGATTGTTGTGTATGAAAATCCCAGGAGATCAGGCTGTCTGACACCGTCAACCGTGCCAAAGTCTCCGAGATCGCATTTCCCCCCATTCTGATGTTTGAGGTGAACATTAAATGAAGCTCTTGACCTGTATCTACATGATTTTATGCATTATGCTGATGCCACATGATTGGATAATTGCATGAATGAGCAGATTTACAGATGTTCCAAATAAAGTAGCCAGTGAGTGTATGTGTATATCTGAATGCCTACAAATTCCTTATTCCTAATTTGAATAGTTCCATATATGGACTCAAAGACACACCCACATTCTTATCCACAGTCTTAAAGATGTACCTGGCCAGAGAAATATTAGTATTAAGACTTGATTGGAGAAAAGAGACACTGGAAACTGACACTGGTTTGTTGTGTAACTAATGCTTCTGTTTTGTTTACCTACAGAAAAGGTTTAAAACCACAACTTTCGATACCATTTTCCCCTGTTTATTTAAAATAAAATCCACAAACAGAGTGTTACAAATATAAACTTCAGACTAAGGATTATTTTGATCATACCATTTACCAATAGATCGCTCCCGTAATCATAAACCACAGAGGTTACGCTGCAAGCACGCAAATTCGGCATATAATGACAATAAACCTGATTTAAACCGAACCTTTTAAGCAACTCGCACCAATTTCCCCAACCCCTTGCACACAGTGGAGCATTTTGGATACAAACCTAAGTTTGTGCTCGCGCGTCACTATCGTGCTTCCGTGCTACACAAGCTCCACTTTGTAAAGTTTGCAGGTTACAGTCTTCTTCTCTGCATTTAATATAAAATGCTCCCATGCCTTAGTGGGTCAAACATTTTTTTCCGCCGTCACTTGACGATTTGATGTCATGTGCCCTCGCTTGGGAAACAGCTTGTACTTCCGGTTAGTAAAAAAAAAATATGTTAGTGTTCCATTTGAGATGGTATTACCCTTCTAAAATTAATACACTAGACCAGTGGTCACCAACCCTGTTCCTGGAGATCTACCTTCCTGCAGGTTTCATTTCCAACTAAAGTCTAACACACCTGTTTTAGTTGATCAAGAACTTCTTAAGGCAATGATTAGATGGGCAGGTGGGCACGATTATGGTTCTAGCTAAAGTCTTCAGGAAGGTAGATCTCCAGGAACAGGGTTGGTGACCACTGCACTAGACGGTAGAGTACACAGTGCATAGTGTAAGTGCGTAGTACGTCATTTGGGACACAACTTTGGTCTGTAATCTGCTTGTTTTCGGAACAGAAGTAACCTAATGAGTAAATGTACCTCGTGCTGCACACAGACCAACTAATCGATAATGAGCTTTGTTGACAACGATTTTCACAATTCGGAACAGAAGTAACCTAATGAGTTAATGTACCCCGTGCTGCACACAGACCAACTAATCGATAATGAGCTTTGTTGACAACGATTTTCACAGTTTTTTCGATTATTACCGATTTTATTGATTAGTTGTGGCAGCTCTAGTTTTAACCTCATACTACAGACTTTGATGAGGATTTGTGGAAAGCCTCAAATAAACAACACACTGAGTACATGCACTTGCATCCTGCTTCTCACTATCCCACGTTACAGGAATGTCCGCCAGACGAGTTAGCTCTTGCTATCACTTATAGCAGCTAGAAACATGTGTTCCCTCACCAGCATATTTGTTCTCTTTCCTAAAGTTAATAAGATAAATAGCTTATCATATTACCAAGAAACAGAACAGCAGAGTGCTCTGTCCTGACCGCTCTCCCACTGCAGAAAACTTAATGAATACTACAAAGTGTTGACATCTGAGACATCTGTGTTCTTCCATAAATATCTCCTTACAGAAAGTATCATATAATCAGTGGTTACAAGTTAAATACTATTTGTTTAGACCGTTTAATATTAACCTTAGATTATGTAGATTGTCCACCATTGCAAGGTGTTACTATAGAAATGTATATTAGAACTAATATATTAGAACTAGCGCGTTAATATAAACATATCATTTAAATTACTTCTGGAACTACTGTCGGTGCTACATAGGGTCAATCAACGCCTTTTCACCAGTCAAGTTCAAAAATTCAACATCAGTTATCATGACTACATAGAACACTTTTGCCAAATAGATGAAGATGCCTTTATTTATCTCACATACATTACAGCACAGTGAAATTCTTTTCTTCACATATAAGTAAGTATGTATCACAGTATCAGTTCAGTAAGTCACGTTTGGACTTAGAGCGCATATAACATTCCACTACATTAGTCAGGAATATCTCTGCTCCATTCCTAATCTAATGAATGCTACTGCCTTTATTCACAGCTTCTGAAGAGAAAGAGCCAATTACCTGCAATGAAAATTACTGCATTTAAAGCCAACTAACAATTAACTTTATCAGTGGAATGGCGTTGTGGTGTTTTATCGTACTTGGACTATCTATATCGGCCTGCACATCATTCAGTATAAGAGGCATAGCTTGAGCATTTCCCTTCATGTGGGAATCTATTGCGAGCTCTCGATTTGTAGTGACATATGCTGGAAGACAGAGCATTGATGCCTTTGTGAGATTGAGGACAAAAGGAAGTACTGTTTAGTTTGACATGATGGAGCTGGACAGGTGAAATGCAGCTCTGGCTTATTATGGGTTTTTTCTCTTGTGAACTGGGCTTCACAGATAGCATGGGTCATGGATGGGAAAAATCAAAGAAACTTAATCTTGGGTTGCTTTGTTCGTGCTGTCGGATCTGTGTATAGTCCACAGCTGGTGAGTGCTATTCGTGGTGTGAAGTCTTCTGCCCTCACAATAAGTACTGTGTGTATGGTGCAACTTTATTATTGTTTTTATATACTATAGAAAGTACAAAATAGTATATAGCAAGAGTGATGTTATTTCTTTACTTATTGAAGTTTAGTCACACTGAGACTGAAAGCACTTTCTCCAAAGGGTTGTGGCATAAGATTCTGATGTTGATGTTGGCATGGGGAGCTGCAGATAGTGTCAGTGCCTCACAGATACAGAGTCTAACATTTGAGCCTGACCTCCTGTTACTGTGTGTGCAGTAACTACTCTAAAATGCCTTTTGGTGTGAATATACACCGATCAGCCATAACATTAAAACCACCTGCCTAATATAATAATATTGTGTAGGTCCCCCTTGTGCCACCAAAACAGCTTTGACCTGTAGAGGCATGGACTCCACAAGACCTCTGAAGGTGGTATCTCACACCAAGAGGTTAGCAGCAGATACTTTAAGTCCTGAACGATGAGAGGTGGCGCCTCCGTGGATCGGACTTGTTTGTCCAGCACATCCCACAGATGCTCGATCGGATTGAGATCTGGGGAATTTGGAGGACAAGTCAACACCTTGTTCCTCAAACCATTCCTGTGTGTGTTCCATGTGTGCAATGCCCTGTAATAGACTAGCCTTGCATCCAGGGTGTATTCTTGCCCCACACTCATGTTTTCCCAGGAATAGGCTCTGGATTATCCCGGACCAGAATAAAGCAAAATGGATGAATGAGTAAATGAATGAATAATGGTTAATACGTATAAATCCACATTATACCTGGTCGTGCTGAAAGTGCATGAAATAAATGAATATATTATTGTGATTTGATGGCTGTGTTGTCGCTTAAATAAATGCAATTCAGTCTTATTAAAAAATATTTATTTCTGATTACAATAACAACTTGCTGACCCCAGGTCCATACTAATAAACTTTTATTTGAAAACCAACTTGGAGTTTAAATTTAAATTGTGTGTGTGTTTGTGTGTGTGTGTGTGTGTGTGTGTGTATGCGTATGTGTGTGTGTGTGAGACATTTTTTAGCACTCCACACCATTCCTGCCACCTGGGTCCCAGGACTCATAAATCAGTGCTGTGAAATAAAACTGCCCTTTTTTTTGGTCCATATGACTTTCATCATTACCATTCAAAGCTGAGCTGCTTCCCTTTATCACAGTGATGTGCCTTTTCTCTCCTGCTTCTCCCCCTTGCTTCCTCTTCCTCTTTCTCACTCTCTCTCAATCCCTTTTTCATTTCACTTGTCTGATGTAATACAGAAAATTCCATGTCTTCATATTATAAACCAGATACCAGAGATCTGAGATATATATATATATATATATATATATATATATATATATATATATATATATATATATATATATATATATATATATATATATATATATATATATATATATATATTTTATTTCTGTTTTTAGCTCATCTTTGTACATGTGGTCATGTACTGTGGAAGTTGCAGCAGCAAGAGATTTAAATAAAATCAATAGTTGAAATGGCCCTTTCCAGGTCAAAATCTATCGCCCCTTCATCTTCCAGAGTGGTACAATCCAGCCCACCTGGGTCACTGTTCAACCTAGTCTCATTAGATCTCGATCGCTATTTATCTCCATTGAAGTGTTTTTTTCTACTTGTGGACCTGCCATATGTTCTTTTTATACTGTTGCTCTGTACCTATGAAATGCCCTTGCGATACAAAAGCAGTACAAATAGGCCTCTGAGGTGATGCCAGCTAATGTGCCACCTCACTCACTAATTAATCAATTAAACTAATGAGTTGGTGAGGAAGTGAAAAGAGCTTTGAAAAAGAGCGTCATCACAGCCGAGGGAGTGAGTGTTGTTCTTCTTCCGTCCCTCATTCCAAACAGGCCGCTTGTGCCGACTGAATAATAAAAGGCAGAAAGAACACATCATGAATTTGCTATGAATTATAGCACATGTTAAAAGACAAAAGAAAAGAAATAATTTGTTCACTATTCTTGAAGACCTTCATTAGTGCATGTCTTTTTGAGAGCGACATTTTGCCATGGGTGCCATTTGTTCCAGCAGTGACTAATCTCCATTTTGTCTTTCAAATGAAGAAGATCTGAGCATTCTTCATACATCAGAGGTACAAAGAGAGATGCATGCTTAATAATAACAGTGTGCATAATGATTCCAGTAAGCCATGCATCAAGATTCATGTGATTCCTTTGAAATCTGGACAGTTAGGTACAGCACAAACTAGAGGTGGCTGCTGTAAACTTCATTTCCAATCTTTCGCTGAATAAATATAAACAGTCCATGGTAATTAACTTGTACTTAAGAGCTCTCAAGGAGAATACGAGAGCCAGAGGTGAACACTATGGCTACTAAGTACATAATAATTAGTTAGAATCAATTAATTAAGTGTGAAATAATTACAAAAAAACCATTACTGTACTATGCTGTACTATTTGCAATGCTGTACACTAGGACATCCCAATACATGCAAATAACTTTTAAATGTAATATACACATATTCTATTGAGGAGACGTGAACCCAGTGGTGTGCCAATCATTTAGCCGTCTGTTTATGATGATTAGTATGTAATGTGCTATTTCTCCACACTGATGTCTGATGGAGAGAGTTCACACAGGGAAAAAAACACACACAAAAAAAACACACTAACTATTGGCACTTCGCTATCCTCACATCTACGATCTGCACTCACTAGACAGGGCATGTGATTAATAACAGTGGTAATTATCTTGCTCTCCTGGGTTTTCAGCCCACACACACACACACACATACACCCTGCAGGCATCTTACCAAGCTCCGCACTCCACATCTCATCACACCACCATTAAACAGTGCAGCTTTCTGCTGAACTGAGGTTCTCCATTCCGTAGTGAAGGGAAGATATATTTACTCTTCTTAAATCGCCATTTACTTTCTGTTCCTAAATCTTTGGTCTAACATGATCAGGCTGATGAAGCAAACGATCAATTGAAAACTCCGCTTGCAAGGCGTCTTTCACTAGGCAGGTGGATGAGTCACTAGAATGATCACAGGATTTTATTGCTGATGCTTATTTGAAAGAAAAGAGATTTAAGACTGTGGGTTCACAGAGAACATTGGCTCACCCGCCTTAACTCACTACTAATCTGAGCTCTTGTAAAATAGTGTTAAAAGGGGCATGGTGATGATTTAAGGTCCACACTGAAGAGTCGAAATGACTGTGTATACTAGTAATTGAAAGAAAAAAAAATCTATGAGAAGTCAGAATTAATTAGTTAAGTTCCATGTGTGCTAATTTCTAAGCCTTCAATCATTTTGATAGCAGTAACATAACTGACACAGCTAATTATCTCTAAATCAGTCCAATTTTGATATATGACAATTGGCATCAACCACTCAGTCAAGTGGAGCCACAAATAATGGCAAGGCTAGCATCAAACACCAAAATAGCATGATGTTTCTAAGTCGTATTGGGTCAAGAAGATAGCGTATAAGCAAGGGCATAGGTTCTGTTTTAAGATTCATTCATTTACCATTCTGCTTTAACATTAATTCATAGTAGTACTCTTGGAAAACCTAATTAGCCATCTTCCTTTTTTTTTTTTTTTTACCTCTTCAGAAGCATGCGGCAGTAAAGTTTTACTAAAATTAATTAAGGATGTTTTCACACCTATTTACTACAGTCTATACCAGAGTTATTTATTATTATTATTTTTTGGTTTGGTTTCATATTGCAAAAAATTTCAAGCACACAAACCTGCTGTTATTTGATTCGTCAGAAATTTGGTAGGCTGTGCTTTGCTGGAAACTTCTTATTGGTTCTAACTATGGATTGTTTTTCCTCATGCAAGTTCATTTTTATTTAAGACTGTTGTTGTGATACCAGTTAACAGTGTGCAAATGTAAGAGCTACTTCTAGAGACATAATTTACAGCTAATACACATAATTTAAACTAACAATTTAACACTAACTCTTTCTGACATTTCTTATCACACATGGAGCTGTTTTAGACCAAGTTTTAATGCTTTGTGAGATGATAACAAAATTCTTGTAAATGTATTTAAGTTATTTATAGGAACAACAGTATGTGCACTGATCTGTGTGTGCTCCGTTTGTTCTTTTTGCTCTGCAGGAATGGGTAGTCTTTATGTTTCAGTATTAATACAAAGAGTCGTATGCTGGATTTCACAGAGACTGAAGAACATCTGGTGTGCATAATTCTCTGGCAGCAGGCACGGATTGAACGTCAGCTTCCGCAGTTTGCTTAATTGCTATAAGAGCCAAAAAGACAAATGATAGAAATGAAATTTTACCTCACTAAGTCCATTTTGGTGCAGTAGACCATCACGAGTTACACAGTTAGAACTTGGACCATGGTACACTTGGACCAGGACTGGGACCCATTTCTGGGGGCCAAGGTTCAGTTGTTTGGTGCACATTTGAGTACGGGCCGAGTGTTTGCTATGTCAAAACAAACCGAACTAAAGAAGTAAAAAAAAGGCAGATGTGAACGTGCAACGTTTGGGCAAAGAGATAATGTAACCTAAAACTATCTCTCTAGGAAGTAGCTATCTATATTTGTATATTAGCTAGAAGGAACTGTCTGAGCTAGCTAATTTTGCTTAGCAAAAGAGCAGTGGTTGTTAGCTGTAAGCTATTTTTGCAGTGTGATGTTACTCCCATTTTACTATTTAAATTATGACACATGCACAGTGTGGCATTATGCATCAAACTTCTCAGAAGCGCACAAGTACGCACACTAGCTCTGCTAGCCTATTTATATCAGCTGCCCTGGAATGTAATTCAAGCTCCATTTGTGATGTTGGATGAACTGACAGTTTGTATATGGCTAAAATACAGATAATATACAATTCAGTACTTCCTTGAGCTTGCTAGAGAGATATCCTTAGCATTTACAACCAAGTCTATTTCCATGAATATGAGAAAAATATCTTGAGGGTGATCAATACTTCAAATGATGCTAATATTCTAGCTTTTATGTACCTATCTAAACATCAAAACATCTTTATTTCATTTGCCTGAGGGCTGTAGACAGGGTCTGACAAAAGTCTAGCTAAAAAGTGATTTATAGTGTTTATAACACAGAGGGAGATCCACTAAAGCAACCTGTAAACAACATGAATAATGAAACAGGATAAAAGCTATAGCTGGCCAGACAGTGGAGCTGCAGTCCCTTGACTGCATATTTATATATCAGACATACTTTATACTTCACACACAGAATCTTGTTTTACCACCTGCATAGACTTTATCTAGTGAACTATAGTGTATAATGCTAATATCTAAACCTCTAATTTTAACCAGAAAATGATTTCTCTCTTGGCTCTTAAAATTTTGTGTTCTACAAACTGTCCCATAACTACAAAATGTATTAGAAATGTATGCACACATGCACAGATTAAAGGCTAAAAAGATCACATCGATGAGTGTTCATCATTACGCACTCCCTCTCTTTGGCAGAAGCCTGCAGAGAGACAGAGAGGGGGTGTGGTGCAAAGGAAACGCTAATGAGAATAAAGTTGGGGGAGTAAATAATAGACGCACGCTACCTCCTTAACCATTCAACCAGACCCCAACCCCCTCCCCCCTCCCTAAACCTGCAGGAACTGTGACTAATTGTTTTTGGTTACATGCCATCAGCTTTGATAAGGTACATTGTGCGCTTGCATTCGGTTGTTCTTTACTAACCAAATTCACATTAATTATAGAATAATAGCACTATTTGTATGTATTCTTTGTAGTTCAATCCTTTTTTAACAATGCATAACTGAGTCAGGATGATCGAGTGCAAGGAGCCGCATTGACTACTGATTAACTGTCATAGTACCTTAATCAATAAGACTCTAAATTAAAACCTCTGGGATGAACTGCGTGTTGCACATGGTCCTGTTTGTTTGTCTCTGCTTGTCCATGGTTCTGTATGTGAGTTTGTGCTTCTGGGTGGTCCACAGGGAGCTCTGCCTCAGCATCTGTCCCTGTGAATGCATCCCCATGGTCACACAAGACAAATCAGAAATATCCCAAGACAGCAAATTGCCAGTGCTGGAAGATGTTCTGTCCACTGAACCACACTTAAAGATATGCATGTTGGACTTCCTTCCTGAATTAGTCAGCTGGCCATAGGGAGTGTGAGAATGTTACAGTGAGAGCCAAACCGAATCATAGGCAGATTGGTAGTAGAACTGTTATTTACCCAGGAGCCCTCCAGCAGGGTCACTACTCGGTTAAGACCATTTCGCTGGTATAAATAACAACTTCTTTACTCTGGAGCTGGAATGGAGCTAGGCTATGAGTGCATTCTGTAAATCTGAGGCCCGGGTTCAGTGAAGGGCTGCTTGTATTAAAAAAAAAACAAAACATACATGCGTCCTTTATGACATCAGAAAAAAAATTACCTGAAAATTATGCTGTTTGTAAAAATTTACAAACAGCATTGCATTTTAATTTGAGGAAAAATAGCACAACTTTGTCCATTTTTCCTTAATGAATATAAAATGTGGGTCAGTCGTACTTGAAAATGCAAATTACATGGTGGTGTTTATGCAAATAAATTAGTTTAGCACATGTAGTGTGATTTAATGCCTGAAAGTCACTTCAGGGACATCGATTGTATGCGCAAATCAATACAACTGGAGTGCATGTATTAAACAAAACAAACTAGATGGGTGACAAATTAAAGGAACAAATGAAAAGAAAGACACTACGAATACAGATCTTTAGGGGGAATTTTGCTGGCATGGTTTGTGTCTGCCTGTCCTCTTACTCTCACTGCAAATGAATACAAAGTTATTCTAAATTATCACTCACTAATGGATTCATGAGGTAAATCATATGCTGTGGCTTTCACAGTCATCAGATCTCAACCCAAACTGAACACCTACTGTATGAGAGATTTCGGACTGACATGTTAAGCATCGCTCTCCACTACCACATCAAAACACCATCTGAGGGAATACCTTTTAGAAGAATGCTGCTCATCGCTCTAGTACAGTTACAGAGACTTGTAGAATCTGTTCCAAGGTTAACTGAACCTGTTCTAGGAGCTCGTCATGGCCCAACACCTTGCAAAGATCTTCATTTTCTTTATTTTGTCACCCTTCTGTAAATAATAACAAGCAGTACAAAATAATTTTGTGCAATTGCAGTTTCACCAATTCAAATTGTTTTCCATAAATTTTTTTTAAAAAAAAACACAAAAAACTCTGCAAACTGCATCACATTTTTTTTTTTAAATCCGTAGCAAAATCAAGCATTTTTGGCTGTAATCACAAAAAAAACAACCTCTGTGAAATCCTGGACTGCCATACTTTGCACCTAACTTAATTCATGCAGTTATTCTTTGTAAATAACTCACAAAATGTCCAATAACCACAACATTTTTTTTTTCAGATTGTACGCACAAATTATTCCTTTTTTTTTTTTTGCTTGAGTGCTCTATTTAAGCAAATCAAGGCTTACACAGGAAGAGTCTGTATGAGAAGATTAAAGAGAACAGTAAAGGTGAGGATACGTCATGTTTCTGCATCTGTCCCTCTGAATGCATCCATTTGTGGCTGAATCATATGTACTGTAGGTGGGTGGATATGAGATAAGGTGCATATCCATGCGTGCGGGTGCGAGCACAGACACATGTTGTCAGTGACCGAACACTATATAAATGCAATCCTCGCATCTGGTGTTTATGAGTGTGTGTGTGTGTGCATTTGTGTGTGGGCATGAGAGTATAGCTTCCCAGCTCTCAGCCCCAAGCTTCAGCTCCTCAGATATGCAATGCACAAAGCATTATTATGACAAAGAGTTCTTTTTTTTGTCAGTTGTACTGTATATCCTTTTTTCTTTTGTTCTCTTTTTTAAAATGGCAGCAGAACAGAAAATGTCTGAATGAGAGGTAAGTAAAATGATGGAGAGAATGTGACAAAGAATAAATAAACAATCAATTTGTAAACCTCAGTAAGAAATCAGTCATTGAAACAGCGTCGGCTCAACCTCAAAACTTTAATAAAGATGGACAAGTAAGAAAACCATTCAGCACCATGTGTGAATCTTAGTTATGAGTGATCTGTTTGAAGGTTTTGAGTAAGACTTCTGGTTGGCCATTGCTGGTTATTTAGATAGGTGGTTGCCTTAACAACTGGCACAAGCAAAACAAAGGTTTTTTTTGTTGTTGTTGTTTTGACCATAAACCACACATCAGAGCTGAATGTGGATGTGAGATGCCATAGAATCTAAATCCACCACCTAAAAATGAAGAAGTTCTCCAGCTTTGGTTAAAAGCAAGGAGTCTAAAGAAACCACCGAAGTGACCATACATTTAACAACACATAAATGTAAGTTAAACTGCATGTGAATGAAGTTAAATGTTACTGAGATTAGTTAGTTGTTTCATAGCCCAGTGGTGTCCCAGTGTTCCTCAACAGCAGCTGATGCAGACAAGGGCTGCGTCCGAAATCTCGTACTGTGACGGTACATACTGCATGCGTACTGCATGTGTGTAGTATGATCACAATCCGGACATACTACATCTACCATGTTGGCATTGTCATGTGGTCTACAAGGTCATCATAACCGCAAAAACTTAAAGAGCCCATCAGATTAGAGCACCTGCACTGCAACTGTTTTTTCTTGTTTAAACCTTCAACAAGTTCAACAATTTACTCAAGTGTTCTTAATCAAGTTCAGTTTAACCACAAGGAACAATGTTTAATACTTACTGTAGTATTACACTTACACTTAAAAAGAGCCAACACATCCCCATTGCCTTATGGGATAGCGCAGTATCCATTGGTTCCCTACTGCAGAATCTCGGCGGAAGCAGTAGGTCATCTGGGTATTTCTCACATACTGTTTTATGAATACTGAGAATTCAGACGTACTACTCCTTTGGCGTACTGCCTTTCACCTACTGTATAGTAGGGTAGTAGTGATATTCGGATGCAGCTAAGGATAAAGTTATTTCAGGAGTTTTCCTCTGGTATAACTGTGAGACTGGCTTGCTAGCAAGCTAACATTAACTATTCCTGTTCATAACCATAGCTTGAGGAGTCAAATAGCTACAGTAGGTTCATAGTTCAGAATTAGCAACTAACAAAACACAAAAAATCATGTAGAGCACAAGTACAATTATATTTCTGCTTGAGTTAAAGTACAAAAATACTTGTAAATGCACTTGGTATCAAAAGTTAAAGCAAGTGAGTTATTGCAGTTAATGAACAGTTCCTATTAAGGAAAACTCAGTGACTAAAGACATGAGCTGTTCATGTCTTACCCCACACAGATCACTATAAGAAATAGCAGCAATAATTAACAGGACTTTTGTAACTTTAGTACATTTACAAGCAAGAGCAGAATCGAACTGGAAGTCTTGCGAAAAAAAAGAGGAAATACAAGCTATAACTTATTTCCGGGGTTTTAAAATAAGGTGGTATCCTTTTAATGTCCACTTCAGGAAATGCTCTCGAGAAAATGTCATGTTTATTGTCCCCTCCTAAGCTGAAATGAGATTTTTGCCCCTTGCTTACAGGAATGTAAAAAATTGATTAAAGGCAGGATCAGTGATGTTTTATTTAAGTTTTGTAATATTTAGTTAAATCTGTCAGATGTCAATATCTGCTTATAGAAACAACACAGGACTCTGTGGTGCCCCATGTTCTATAGACTGGAAAAAGAACAAATGATGTGGTCCAAGAACCTCATCATTAAACCTGCATCTTCTTCCTGCCTGCCCCAACCCATACGGCAACTGATAAAGAGAGCCATGCATTTAAATCTCTCTCTCTCTCACACACTCTCTCTCTCTCTCTCTCTCTCTCTCTCTCTCTCTCTCTCTCTCTCTCTCTCTCTCTCTCTCTCTTTCTTTCTCACTCACTGTGTCTCTCCTTCCTGCTTCTTGTCACAGGTGATTTGGCAGGCAAGTGGATTATTATGGGCTGGCCCCTGTGGACACCTCCTCTCCATGTACATCAGTGTTAAATGGAAGAATTCAGCTGGCTGCCTACACTGATTGAGCCTGACACACACTTTGGGCATTTTGCCTGCCACTGGCTTTGGGTCCCTAAACAGGTGTGGGCTGGATTCATTTGCCCATACCTTTTTGTAATTTTTTGTTTTTCTTTTATTGTTGTTGTTGTTGTTGTTGTTCTTCTTCTTCTTCTTCTTCTTCTTCTTCTTCTTCTTCTTCTGCTTCTTCTTCTTTAGTTTTCATTCTCTTTCTTTCTGAATGAGTATGCTAGAAGCATTTAAGAACTTTTTTTTTTTTTTTTTTTTAAATCTAAGAAAATGAAACCTGGATATATGGAATGAAAACTTGGAAATATTGACCAGAAACATACAGATGTGGAATGAAAACCTGAGAACACTAAATGTGAATATATAAAACAAAGCATGGATACATACAATGATAACCATGTTTTCAAGTTGACACCATCTGGCAGTTCTGGAATGTGTGCCAACATCTAATCACTATAAGTTGGTCGCTAATATGCATCTTGACTTGAGCTTATTGCTTGTTGCCATGGTTTGAGTGGCAGTACCTGGGAAAATAGTATTCCTGTGATTAATGTTACTCACCAGGCACAATGCACAATGTTCGCTGGCTTTCATTTTATATTACCAGATTGTATTTTGTAGATATCTAGGCTTCATTCCATGATATCAGGTTAAAATTAGGACAATCCTGCAATATTTTAGGATCTATATTATTAAAATTGCTTTTTCCTCCTTTTTTTATTCTGTCCCAAAAGTCTCCATAAATTGGGGAAATTAACACTAGCATAGTAACACTAGAAAAATGTCTTCCAAAATACTTAGTTTATATATTTTAAGCCTTTAGATAGCCTTTAAGAATGCCTTTGACAAAAGCAGAAAGTAGTGCAATCATTCTCATGGCTGGATCGGGAAGCTTTCGCAAGGCTGCGAAGGACTTTAACAGGAAACATGGCAAGCACATCACATGCAACACTGTTGCCAAACTTATTACCAAATTCAAAATGACTGGAAGTTTTGCAAACCAACCAAGAAGTGGACGTCCACGAACATCCACTGACTAAGGCACAACCAATGTTGTGCTAGCAAACATAGTCCCCTATATATGAAGAATTTTTGGACACCCTGTAGTACAAGGTGTTGCAACAACACTGGGGAAGTCTGGGAAATCTGCACTTCAGCTCAACAGGGACAAAAACACACTATTTAAAGTTACACACTATATTTACATTGCAATAATAAATGTGATTGGCCCTTAACTGAAAATAACATACAGCAAAACTTTCAAAAAGAGTGTATCCCAAACCACATACCAGAAACTTTCAGCTAGAAGGCTACTCTGATGGCATGATTTGGGACAATACACCCAGCTCACTAGAGATAACATGAACTCAAAATGATCACTGGAAAGAGCCTGAAGAAATGTGCCACTACTATGGCAAAGCGGCAAAATTTATAAAAAAAAAAATAATAATTTTCCCAGAGCACAAAACTCCCCACAAATGCTGAGCCAATTTTTCTTTCGAAACTGCTCACATCACAACATATTTCTTTCTTGACAGCAATGATAACACACATACTGTAGGTCAGGACAATGCAGACATTTGATATATCTTATGGTTTCCTGACATTAAATAATAAATAATTTCTTTAAAAAATAAATAAATAATTTGAAACAAGAGGTTACATCTGGTTGTATTGATATGCAAAATTCCTTTCTGTTCATCAGACAAGGCTAGTGAATATTAATGAGCATTGAATATTAGTGGGGGCTTACAGTGAAAATCGGCTATGAGTCGTTGGGTAGAAAAGGTCGTGTATACGTCAATTTATTATAAGCATGATGAGTAAAAAGGCTTCACGTGTTATGCAAACCCTCAGGAATAATACAAAAATGCCTGAAAACAATATATGACCTTTTATCAAGCCATGGATAACATTCATATTCCAGCCATTCACTACATTTTGTTGCTGAAGAGCTTCAAGCTTCAGAAAAATAAATGCACAGTGGGTAGTACCATCTAAGATCAGCGTCCCGTCATCAGTTTCAGCACTGCAAGAGAGCAGGGACTCTGTGCCGATGAAAACACAATAAGATGATTTGAATCAGCATATCAAACATGCTAAGGAGAGCAGGACATCGCTTTTCAATTCTGCAGTGCACATGCGATATCAATAAGCATACAGACCAAGGGTCTCACATTCTCCAAAGGCAGAGCAGGAACTGTGTTTCTGCCCACTCCTTAGGACTGTGACATTTATAGTATCCAGCACTGTACACTGTTAGCTAAGATATCTTACAGACATACTGTATGCTGCTAACTGCGTTCATTTCATTCACTCATTCATTAGTAAACACTTTATCTTGGTCAGGTCCACAGTGGATCAGGAGCCTATCCTGGGAACACTGGGTGAAACCAAGATTACACCCTGGATGGGACGTACTGTAAGTGCATTGCAGGACATACACGTGCTCACTCACAATTTAAGTAGCCAATCCACTTACTGGCATGCTTTTGGGAAAACATGGCAAACTCCACACAGGATCAAACCCAAGGCCTTTATTCATTTATGCAAAAACTTAGTGAGCCCTTTAGCCAGTAGGTTAATACCAGAGAGTTCAAAACACTTACACAACTACCAATCAATCCAGATTTGAAATGGCTTATCTGTTGTTTTTACTGAGGGAAAAAAGGGCTGCTCTTTTGGTGTAATTTTGAGTGATTACTCGTAGCAGACATTAAAATGCGGAGCTCCTACTGAAAATGCGTAAAGGTTGGCAGGTCTGAAGAAGCCTCCCCTCGTGCTTGCCATTCACATATTGTTTTCTATGTTGGTTACGGCCAAGTCATGGACTACAACTTCCCTGAAACTGGCCTGACACAGATGGGTCAAAGACACAGATGGCCAGGCGATGTTAAAATGCGCTATGGTTGAATTCCTTCTCCTCATGTCATGAAGCTCACTCCATTAACAACTCACAGGAGATCTTGGTATCTCAACCTCCAAGTAACTTGTTGCCAAGTAACTGTGCTCACAGATGCCCGGCTAGGGAAAAGCACATGTACTTGGTACACATCTGGATGCATCTGACAAGCAGCATCAGAGCTAGAAAGAAGCAGCCAAAACGTTCACACTCAGATAACCAACACCTGGCAAGACCAGATCTTAATGCTTGGATGAACTACACACGTGGTACCATCCCTGCTAGTTGACATTAAGTGGGGAGTATATTTGTACACACACCAACAAAAACATCTTAAACATTCATTATAAATGCTCTCATTAATGAGCAACAGATGGTAGGAAAAGTCACCTCAAAAGCAATTACAGGCACTTTTATCTATATACAAAGGAAATGCAAATGCTATGCTCCTCAGGGATCCCAGACCTGGCAACACCTTCAGTCTCTTCAGATGACATGTTTGTTCAAAAGGTAAATGACAAAATACCAGCCAACCAAAGCATTCATCTTATTAATAAACGGTCATGCTAGCATGAGTATTGAATATTAGAGTTAAAACAGAAGCCTTGATTTCTTTTCAAACAATAATAGTGATTTCAGTGTCTAAATTATGACTCGGTGTAATATTATCTTTGAGTGCTTGACACTTTTATGCCATTTAATCATTTTATTCTGTGTTTTTGGCCAGATTCCAAAAATGCCATTTTCTCAGCTTTAAGCTTTGTGTGTGTTCAATTTTTATGTCATCCCACTTCAACTTAAATAGGCTACTATTTTATTCTTAACAAACAAGAACATGCAACTCACTTGTGGCTCAAAATTTGAATATCACTGTGAAATCTATGAGAAAAATTCCATGATGTTATGAAAATATCTCTGCCACTGGCAGACACTCAGATTTTAAAAGGAATGAAAGGAGCTGATTTAATTGGCCTGAGCTGACAGGAAGTTTATAGTAACTCAAATAGTCACTCTTTACCACCGTGGTGAGCAGAAAAGCATCTCAGAAAGTACGACACATCATACCTTGAGGTGGATGAGATACAACAGCAGAAGACCACATCTGGTTCTACTCCTGTCAGCCAAGAACAAGAATCTGAGGTTATCATGAGCACAGACTCACTGAAACTGGACAGTTGATTTAAAAAAAAAAATTCTTCAACCATCTAGTTTGAGTGAGCCTGTGCCCGTAATAGCCTCAGATACCATCTATCTCAAGAGATGCTTTTCTGTTCACCACGGTCATAAAAAGTGATTATACGAGTTTCTATATCCTTCCTGGCAGCTCGAAACAGTCTGGTCATTTTTCTCTGACCTCTCTTATCAACAAGGTGTTTCCACCCACAGAACTGTCACTCACTAAATGTTTTTCCCCCCGCACCATTCTGTGTAAACTCTAGAGACTATTTTGTGTGAAAAATCACAGGAGATCAGCAGTTTCTGAAATATTCAAACCAGCCCTTCTGGCACCAACAACCATGCCAAGGCTAAAGTGAAAGAGATCACAGTTGTTCCCCCATTCTGATGTTTGATGTGAACATTAACTGAAGCTCATGACCTGTATCTGCATGATTTTATGAATTGTGCTGCTACCTGTACCACATGATTGGCTGATTGGATAACTACATACATGAGCAGGTGTTCCCATTAAAGTGGATGGTATATATACACATGTATGTACAGCCAGTCAGCTTGGAAACCTGTATGCTGTGGGTGAAGTTTCTAATACCACTGTACACCTAACCACAGATCTTTATAATATATTCATTCTAACCCCACTTTTTTTTTTTTTTTACACTTCACTGAAATACCAAGAATATATTTGTCACAACAACATGCAATGCTATGAATGCTGTGATCTTGTGCTGCATTATCTCAAAATAAAGCCCTCATCGTTTCCAGGAGAACAAACAAGTTCCAAATCAAAATGAAATAATATGTACAGCAAGGACAGAAAAAAAAGAAAAAATATGAATTATAAATAGCATTTGTTGTACTAGGGAGAGCTGTTTATTTATATGCTGACTAATATGAATAGCAAATTGTCAGGTAGGTGTCTTACTGTTCACACCCACCACACCCCCTGTTACCGAGCCATACTCAGAGTTAGTGACTTACAGTAAGTCGGCAACTTAGATTTAAAAGTTACTGTACATCAATATTTAGAAAGTTCTCTATATTCAGAATTGACTTAAACAGGTGGTTAATTGGAATTTCTAAATGGCCTATTTTCTATTTTCTGTACCGCTTATCCTACACAGGGTTGTGGGGACACCCTGGACGAGGTGCCAATAAATCATAGGGCACAATCATACACACTCACACACTATGGACAATTCAGAGATGGCAATCAGTCTACAATGCATGTCTTTGGACTGGGGGAGGAAAATTAAGTACCAGGAAGAAACCCCCGAAGCACGGAGAGAACATCCAAACTCTGCAGACACGGGAATCGAACCTCCAACCCCGGAGGTGCAAGTCAAATGTGCTAGCCATGCCCCCTAACCCTAGTATATCCATGTAATTTAATTTAATATAAATGTTAATTATTTAAATTAAATATTAATAAGATAAACATAAATTTGTGAAAATACATTATGACAAGATAATAATAATAATAATAATAATAATAATAATAATAATAATAATAATAATAATAATAATACAATAAATAATGAGCATAATGAAAAGCCAAATTCCATGCAAATGTCTAAATAGTGTAAAAGTCTGTAGTCAATTTCTGTATTAAATCCTCAACACAAAACGTGCATGTAACACACTGAATATGACCCATAGTGGCCGGACCACAACCCACACATGGCAACAGCTTAGTTTGCGTAATCATAATTAAAAAAGAAAAATCAATCATGTTTCCGAAATAAATAAAGCCACATTCCAATTTGCATTCAAATCTAGTCTCTCTCTCATTATTTGCAGAATGTCATCGACAGTATTCACTTGTAGCATTGTGGGATTTCAATGAAAGACAGCATGACCTTGCTAGCTCTTAATCAACAAGGGGCCTCAAAAAGTAGTCTGTTTTGGAGGGAGAACAAAATGCTGTATGTATTTAGAGGCTGCATTGTTCATTCAGAGCAAAGCCATGGGACACATTATGCTAGCCTGCCTTTTAAATCCGGTCGAAATCTACACATCCAACAGGGAGCGGATGCTCAGCAGCTAGCATTGTTGTAGAATATGAGCACTAAGTAGCTGCACAGCAGTTAGTGATTATGTGGATTCTTTCAAACAGTGCATAATTATGCAGCAATGAATTGTCAATCTGTCTAACCATGTTAACTGACACTTGCCATATGAAAGTCATTGTGGTAAAGAAAAATATCTTTGAGCATAGGAAAACTGTTACCAGTGTCTGCTGGTGGCTTAAATATATAAACTCACTGGCCACTTTATTAGGAACATCATACTAATAAAGGCAAGGAACCACACTTTGCTCTCAGAACAGCCCCAGTTCTTTATGGCAGGGATTTCACAGGTTCTGGAAACATTCCTATGAGATTCTGGTCCATGTTGACATGACTGCATCACATAATTGCTGCCTATTTGTCAGATGCACATTCATGCTGTGAATCTCATCTTGTACCACATCCCAAATGTGCTCTACTGGATTCAGATCAGATATGTGCCAAGAAAACATTCCACACACCATTACACTGGCACCACCAGCATGAATTGTTGACACAACACAGGTTGGGTCCCTGACCCTATCATCTGCATGCTGCAGCAGAAATCAAGATTCAACTGTCAACTGTCTAGTTTCTATGAACCTGTAGCCTCAGATCACTGTTCTTGGCTGACAGGAGTAGAACCTCATGTGATCTCCTGCTATTGTATCCCATCCGCCTCAAGGTTTGATGTGTTGTGGATTCTGAGATGTTTTTCTGCTCACCACAGTTGTAAATAGTGATTACTTGAGTTACTGTAGCCTTCCTATCAGCTCAAACAAGTCTGGTCATTATCCTCTGACCATAGAACTGCTACTTACTGGATTTCAGCCCATAGAACTGCTACTTACTGGATTGTTTTTTGTTTGTTTGCTTGTTTTTCACACCATTCTGTGTAAAATGTAGACACTGGTTTTCCGAAATTCATAAACCATCCTCTCTGGCACCAATAAGCATGCCACAGTCACTGAGATCACATTTTTCCACATTCTGATGTCTGATGTGGACTCTCAACCTGTATCAGTGCGAATTTATGCACTTCTGCCACAGGATTGTCTTTACTTGGTACTGAATCTTGGTACTGAAATCTGGGGCATTAAACTAACCTTGGATGGAATGATATTTGGATAGCACTACATTGCGTGGCATTTGTGTATTCAGACACAAATTATGACTTTGATTCCATTTAATTGGTAAGTCTGATAACTGTGTATTAGCTACAACAAAAGCCAAAATTCAGCTCCTACCTTTTAAAGGGAGGCTTATGCAATTGTCCCGGCACAAGAGAAAATATAGATAAGGTGTAAATTTGGCTCCAAACAGCAGCCATTCCACAGATATAACCAAAGCATGTATCAAGCATGCCAAGATGCAATTCCAGCTGTCTCGTGTGTCATGATAATACAGATAAAAATAACTGTATCGACTGGTGTTGAAGCTAAAGAGGTTGTCAGGTCTTTCTCCACGCTTGGGCAAACTGATGCAGCATACACACCAGCATAGACTGATGACTCATAGGCTCTTGTTGTCCCTTGACTTATCCTATGCAAGGCTACTTCATCACTTCCTTGAGTCCCCAAAGAGCACGAGGGCCTCATTTCAGCACGTGTCATCCTGAAGGATCAGCGCAATTTGAAAGGCCTCTGCTGTTGCAGCCTATTAAATTTGCCGGGATGAGGATGCTGACTAAGCCTTTATAGCTTTCTTTTCAAATTGATGTTAAGGGAACAAATATACCATTCTGTCTGTCTGTATACAAGTGCAGCTTCATCATCAATGATGCAAATAAAACAAAGAATAGTATATTTACAGGTTTGGGGGGAAAAGTGAAATTTATACTTGAATGAAAATCTTTTTTTTATTCTTTTTTATATTAGTAGAAATGACAGGACATCAGCATAAATTGACATCAGACAAAAAAAAAAAAACCAAAAAAAAAAAACCCACATAATAAAAGCAATTTGAGAGGAAAGGAATGCACTGCTAAGTATCATATGTACCAACAGACATTGACACAACTCAGCTAGAGCTGGGATGCAATATCTGAGCATGTGTGTTGTCAGAGAATGCTGTGGTGGCAATGCCAAGTACAACAGAAACTTGTTCAAGTGCAAATTTCAGTCCCAGATGATTTCTCAGGCTTCAGGGATAGCTGTCCAGCTCAAAACCTAGCTAATTCAGCAACTTTTCGGCAGCCAAAATGCACCAACCATCTGGCATGCTCATAAGAAGACTGGCAGGTAGTTGAGGGAGTACAGAAGAGAAAACTTTTTTTTACAGTCAACTACAGAATTATTGGCACCCTTCATCATGGAAAAAAGTATAATATATATATATATATATATATATATATATATATATATATATATATATATATATATATATATATATATATATATATATATAATATGGAGAACCAACTCAATAAATAAAAGCATATTTCTTCTGTTTGCACAGAAACGTTGTTTTATTTTTGGAGTGCAGTAAGGCAGTGTTTAGGTTGGGTTACTGGAGCAAACCACTGATGAAAAAAAAACAAATGCTGCACCTCCTATTTGTATCATAGAGGATTAAAACACACGGTCTTTGAGCAGGGTTGCCAGGTTCTGCATATAATGTCTGTGTATTGTAGGTACTGCTGTTAACTTGATTCCTACACACCAACTGAGAAAAAAATGTTTTGAGTTGTAGTTGGGGTGGAATTATGTTGAAACCTGGCAACCTTCAAATTTCTCAAAAGAAAGAATGAATGTAAAAAAAAATTCTTTTTTTTTTCTTTTTTTTTTTAAATCTTGTGCTTTTTTCACCCTTTTTTGTTATGTAGGTAGCACCTAATATGTAATTTTTATACAAAACCCAATAATCAATTAAACTGTGCAATTTTGGGTTTCTTCTTTGCTCACTGATGAATTCCAATGGAGTTTAACCTTATGTGTGCAACCTTATATTTGATCAAAGGCAATAAGAGAGCTCCTAGAAACTGAGGCAATATTTACGAATTATAATAACTAGAATTTATGGATATGTTGTTTTGGTAGAGGAATGGTAACTTGTAAGGTGTGTGATGATTCTTATAATTGTTTTTAGGTGACAAGAATTCTGGAGTTGTCTCTAAATATCAGAGGTTTAATGTACTGCATACACAAAAAAATCTTATTTTTGAATAGCATTAGCTCTCTTACCTTGATAAGGGAAATCATGACACATCAATGGTGGAACATGAAAGAGAGAAAAGAGAGGAAGAAAGCAAAATAATTAGTTAGATGTGAGGCATATTGGCCCAGTCTAAAAACTGACATGACAGATGAACTTTAAATGCCAAATGAAATTATTAGCTCTTAAAAAAAATGACTTCTGTTTGCAGGGACCATAGAGTCATCAAGCAACAAATCCTTGCTGAAATATAAACAGAACTGAGCAGTTAGATTTTATGTAGTCAATGTCATTGTGTCCATTAATTTACACACACATTAGTTTACACACACACACACACACACACACACACACACACACACACACACACACACACACACATATATATATATATATATATATATATATATAATTTTTATTTTTTTCTTTTATTTGATCAATCTCTTGATATAGTTTTAATGCAACACACTATTTAAGGTGGAATTCAAAGCATTTTTGCATTTTAGTCTCAGAAAGCACTGAAAATAACCCAAGAGAACAGAACAAAATCCACCCAGGTGCAAATGTATCTTAATAAATGTATCTTAACATGAAACGTTAAAGAGGATTTCATAAGGCATACTCGAACACTGTCCTTGTTCCTAATATGCCTAAAAAAACAGCCTCTAGTGTCTGTTCAATAAAGTGTTCTACTGTTGTAGTACTAAAGGGAGCAAAGTGAAACACTTGGTTGATTTTCCCATTTGAGGGACGGGATAAACTCCAAGACTCTAGATTATTACCATAAATGTCAATATCCATGGGAAGGCTGCATGAAATTAATTTGTTGAGGCAGGTTAATGCAGGTGATTCCCAAAATGGAGAATAAAAGGGCAAAACGGTTGCATCATCCTTTACAGAAAGCATTGCAAACCCTTAAAAAAAATGTGAATATATAGTACATGCAGTGTCTGTGAAGATTCAAGGTTATTAATAAATAAATCAACTCGTACTATAAAAGTCATTCAGTTATTCATCTTCGGTAACTTTCCTTTATCCTGGTCAGGGTTATGGTAGGTCCAGAGCAGAGGAAACTCATGCAGACACTGGGAGAACATGCACAGAAACCAAAGAGTTGTGGAGCTGTGAGGCAGAAACTGTTCCTGCTGTGCCACTGTGCTTCTTACTTACTGCTGTGAATACTGCGTACTTAATTCCAGGGGTGTTACCTGGCCTGGGCATTCAGGGCTCTGAAGATTTTTTTCTTTAGCCCTGAATAATTCTCCACTTGGAGTGGTTTGTCACTACGTATTTGAACATCAGTAGCAGAAAACAGCAGTGTTGTAATTTTGTATCTTCTTATATTTTAAGGCTAGCTCACACAGTCAGTTAGCGTAAGGGGGAAATGGAGATATGCCATTTTTTTGTTTTTTTGTTTTTTGTTTTGTTTGTTTGTTTTTTTTTACCAATAAAGGGGATGAAATTGAAACACTAACATCCTCTCACGCTGAGCAGGAAAACAAGTTGTGTACATGTCTATAGTATATGAGTTACCAAGTTATGCGAACATGATATGAGCAAAGCATAAGGACAGCTAACATATGTTGCATGGCAATGTAACCAGCTAAACCGATACAGTGATAGTTGGGGAGTGTATCTATGTTCCCAGGGTCCTATGTTTCCCAGATTTACATGGCACATAATGAACACATGGTGATTTAAAGCTGGAGTTAGGCTTCAGCATAAGTGAGAGCTGGGACATGTTCATACTTAACGTTTTGATCCTTTTATGACTGTTCACTGTGTTTTTTAGGCTACAGTATGGCATTTCTTCAGTTTAGTGCATATATCTCACTATTGTTCATGCATGGAGTTGAACTGTATGACTGTATGAATGTACAGCTACTTTTAGAGCAGTATGTGCAACCTAGTTAATTTTCCAAGTACATAACTTTCGTAAATTTCAAGTGTGGATGAGGGACGGACTTTAAACTAATGTATGTTGTTATTCATTTAAATGTCTTTGGTGTTTAAAGTAAAAAGGTGATAACGTTAATAGGGCCCTGGGAAAATGAGTCCCGACTACATAAAACCTTAATGTGTGTTAACAGAATATTGAACTGGGGAACATAGGAATGACCCCCTTAGTTGTGCCTCCCCTCCGTGTTAGATAGCCAAAAAGATTTTAGATTTTATCATTCTGGTTCTCCTGCAAACAGCGATAACACCTGAGGCACGTTTTATGATAAATGTTTTGTTTTATGATACTTTTTTTCTGATCATGAATACAATTAATAAGCATTAGCAATTAGCCCTCACACGCACGAATGATGTTAATCATGTCTGGATCTTAATCATGTCTGCTTGTGTTACATGCTTGTTTTGTCTAGAAGAAATGAACGGATCTCCTCTTCCCATGCGGCGCACCTGAATCCATTGACTGAGTCATTCCAAATGTCACACTAAATCATGTATGCTAGATTTGTCAAAGCAAGATGGACTCTCATGCATAGCTCTTTTCTCTTCTACAGAAATTCGCTTTGTATGGTGAGAATGATCAATATGGTATGGGAGTCATATGAACGATCCTAATATGTGACCCACAAGCTATGTATAGTAGAAGCTAGATAAAGAACAGTGGAAGTTACACAACTAACCCACAACCACATACCAGAAAGGTGAAGGGAGCTACACATCTCTCAGTGTGTGTGTGGGTGTGGGTGTGCGCATTATAGTAGGCTTTTGTGCACGAGAATGACAGCAGACCTAGCAGCAATGATATATCTGAAGCAGTGTCGCCACAGCATACAGGAAAAACCAATTTATCCATCCACTAAATATATAGCAATGGCAATATACTATATATGAGAGGAGATAATCTATTTACAAATTATATGAAAATATGATTGTGACCTTATTGGAGTGAAGGTAAATCTAGTGTGATTGAGTGATCCACCTCCTACACTGAGAACACTGAGCATCGGTTCACATATACCCACTTAGGAAAAGGTCACCTATACAAAGTCCAAGTAACAACAATCCACTTAAAAGATCAAGCTTAATAAGAGCATCATAGCAGTGTGTGCCACTGAGCTCAACATATGAGGTTTCGGGATTATAAATAAATCTTTAAGACTTGATGCTGGTATTATAAAGCACACGGATTTGTGTGTGCTCATGCTCAAGAGTAGGATGTGCTCAAGCATGTGCAACTGCAGCACAATAAGAAAAACTGAAATGGAAATCCAACTTCATAAACACTCCAAGATAGGATTTTGTAATGGCATTCATTGATCTCACTTGGTATCACTTCAAATCTTCCATTTCAAAGAACATATCAGTTCATAGTTTTGCCAAATGTGCTAAATATATGTTAGGAAAATATGTTGTTGATGGTAGATCCAATGAATACCAACCATGTAGGAGGCTCTTTATTGGAGGGTAACAGTTTGAGCCACAGAAAAGATATCATTGAAAATGGAGCTAATGGCAGTTTCATTTGAAGACATGTCAAGATACTAAAAGAAGTACAGTATGAATGAGTTTAAAGTGAACAAATTCTTGCAGTTGTGCTTTTCAAATGGATTCCTGTGCACTATTTACTCTGCTCTCAAAATTTAGGACCCAACCATCGAGTTAATTGTCACATGCTTCCTTTGTTTACAATACACTATATGGGCAAAGGTTTGTGGACACCTGACCATCACACCCATATATAGGTTTTATCCAAACTGTTCCCACAAAATTAGAAGCACGCAATTGTATAGGATGTCTTTGTATGCTGTAACATTACAATTTCTCTTCACTGGAACATGTGGAACAAACATGTTCCAGCATGACAATGTCCCTATGCACAATGCGAGATCCATGAAGACATGGTTTGCCAAAGTTGGAGTGGAAGACCTTGAGTGGACAGAGCCCTGATCTCAACCCCACTGAACACCTTTGAGATGAACTAGAATTCCTCCTCACCCGACATCAGTGCCTGATCTCACTAATGCTCTTGTGGCTGACTGAACAAATCCCAGCAGCTATGATCCAAAATCTAGTGAAACGTCTTCCCAGAAGAGTGGAAGTCATTATAACAGCAAAGGGGGACTAAATCTGGAATAAGAAGTTCGAAAAGTACACATGGGTGTGATGGTCAGACCCATATGTGCACAGACATTTGGCCATGCAGAACGAACCCATTCGATTGACCAACCAAGTAAAACAAGTATGGGCATTCATTTACTCACCATTAACTGCTTCATCCAAAATCCTGGAATAGATATACCGTGATATTTTTTCAACTCATTGATTATCTCTTGCTCTCTTAAATTTGTAATTTTGTGCAAAATATTTTGCGCCGAATTGTAAATAGCCAGTCAGAGTGCTTGTTGTCAAGTGTACAATATGTATCATGCCTGAGGTTGAAGTATAGTACTATACACTGTATATATATGTACATGTATATACAGTGAGATAGTCAGAGATTTTTTCAAAATCTGTTAGGAAGATCAGACACCTTTTAAGAACTTATAACTGATACCCCAGGTGCTGTTAATGCAAAGGGTGGGATTAAATTAATCATACTGATAAGTCGAGTATGTAAAGTGGGTAAATAATAAGAGAGAAGGGGCATTGATAAAGCTTAGGCTCTTCTCTGTAGAAGAAGAGTGAGTGAAATGTTAGGCTTTTTTTTTTTTTATGTACTGTCCATTTCAGTAAAGTGTTGGCAGTAAAGGTCTTGGCCAGTAGACTTGAAACAGATGTTCTTTGCTCAGTATTCCCTGTCAAGCTGTTAATTGTCTTTAAAGGGTATGCCATGAGATGATGACTGCCAAAATGACAGGACATCCGCCAAAGCCACAGCCTTGTTCTTTGTTCACTGTCATTTTTAAAGATGACATTGAACATTTGGAAGCAGTGTAGAACTCCCTGCTCCCCAGCCCCAGCCCCACCCCCCGCCCCATTCCCTCTCTCTCTCTCTCTCTCTCTCTCCCCCTTTCTCTCTCACTCGCTCTCTGAGAGGAATGTAAAGGCAATCCTGTCCAATGAGGCATAATGTTAAATGCTAGATTGTAAGGTCAAGTATCGATCACTGTCAGACAGCGCCAAAGGTGCACTTTCAACTAGAAACAGGAAGAAATCGATAATGTTGCTATAGAGATGCAGGAAATCTAAAACACATTCATTTTCTTACACCTATATGTATGTGTGGCATATGATTCAAATAGTGTTCGATAACTGGGTGTGAATTGTGAACAAATGGCACAATTGCCAAAGATGCATCTGTGCTGCTAGTGGTACCAGTTTGCTTTTGGAGGATCTGTGTTTAACTGGAAAGTCTGCACTTAGGGAAAACTTGAGTAACCCACACATGCCATACAGATTCAGTCATTTCTGCTGACAGATAGAGGAAAAGTGTTATCTGTCCTGCTGTTAATACTAGCACAGCACATGTGCCAGTCATGCTCCTGTATTTTAATCTTTCTAAGTGGAGGTTAATTAAAAGCAATTTTTTGTGTGCAGTGGCAAAAGTGTAATATGGATGAAAGAAGATTCTTTTACACAAGAAGAAAGAATAAAACAAGATGTGATCAGATATACTCAAGTCAGGCTCTGATTTACCCTGCTGTTTCATTCATCCACTTCATTGGCTAATTTTTTTTTTTTTTCTTTAGTTTTTTTTTTCTTTGTTTTTTTTTTCTCTTTTTTTTTTCTTCTTGTTTTTAAACTCAGTGAGTAAGATAATAAGTCTGAAGCACTGACCTGGAAAAGTGCAGCCCTCAATTAGCAAAGCAGCAAGAGCATGTCTCTAACTGAAACCTATGAGGTTCACCTTTAGCTCTGGAAACTTTCCCACTACACTCAGCAAAATGCTAACACTGGCCACAATGCTGGATAGCTCATTAGCACCAGTCCAAATAGCCATTAGCTAACAAGGACAATACTGACACAGACTATCGCCTTCAACATACCGGTTTCGACCATTATTCTCACTCCTGTCAACTCTTATGGGATCATGATTGTGAGGACAGAATATTTAATATTTAAAGAAGCTAAATTTAGCAAGGTAATATAGCAAGTTGATTGCTGTTAACATCTGCATCTCTTCTGACAGATTATCTTCTATTCTAAAGTGTTGGAAATGTGTTTTGCTAGTGATTTCCCACCTTGATGAGTAATGACTCAAACCCTGGCTCAAGCACTTTAATGAATTATATTCAGTACATTGCAACATTGTTGTGTTTAATGACATTTCACCTGGCAGTTTTCCGCTCTTATAGGGAAGGTTTACTCTCTGGTATTTGCAAATCACAAGTTAAGGTTAAGGTTAGGGTTAGACTTAGCTGTAGGCATAGCATTAATTAGCCGTATTACTAATTATGTCAATGGAAGGTCCTGACAAAGACAGCAAGAGAAGCGTGCGTGTGTGTGTGTGGCTAATCTTAGGAAGTTTCAGGTAGAATACGTTTCACTGTTTTTTTTTTTGTTGCTTTTTTCTTTTTAGCCAAGATCATTCAAATTATTTGAATGGTGTCACATTAATTATGTATTTATTCAATTTATTCAACTAGCATTTAAAATGTATAGCGCTGTACGTTTTGTGATTTTGTGGTGAACTTTTCAATATGCTTTCAGCACATCTCATTTCAGAACTTCCAACACATGTAAACCATTGAGAGTTTCTGCCATGTTGTCCTGGTTTTTGCATTAACCCCTTATAAACCATTCAGGGGTCAAAAGGACTATTCATGTTTATACCAATTTTCATCCTTAATTCTTCCACAACCTTTAGGAACATTTTGTTTAGTGAGTAAATGAAGCACCGATTATTATTTTTATTTTTTATTTTTTTTTAGATCAAAACAGATGCGTAATGCCCTATTAGTATTTTTATATAGCTTTCAAAATGAGCCATGTGCAGCATTTCATGTACCAAACTAAGCTAATTTATATTTGGCACCAAAGGAACACTTTATTCACTCCATTTCACAAAACGGTAGAGCTAGCCTCAGGAGTAAACACCATTAAAATGCAGTATTATTATCTACGGTATACACATGTATATGGTGTTAATTGCACAGTTAGTGAATTTCACTGTCAATGATGGGGTTCGTGTTCATTTTCAAGCAAAGGAAATGAAACGCAATGATTATACACATCTTTATTGCTAGAGTAGTTGCAAGAGTCTCAGCTTGAAATTATAATGGCAGCATGTTAATTCATTGGAGTGCTTTTAACCATGCTAACCCCAACCTGTTTTGCTGTATCTAATGCCCATGTAATTGAGACTCTTACACTACCAACCTGGAATCTTAGATACCTGGAGGGCATAAAAGAGTGCACCGAAAATGACTAGCTGCTTACTTCTTTCTCTACATTTAGCAGCTGGTCCTACTTACAGAGTGCATTTTAGTTGGTCTCTGCAACCTACATTTGCATAATGCCTTCTTGGTCATAAGTTAGTAATAAATTTGTGGGCTACATGCAGTTGGCTAGAGACAGGATCTGGGCTGCATAAATATATAATTCACACATGTCCTTGGCCTAAAGGAAACACTGCCTTGAAACTATAAATTCAGACTGCCATGGTAAAATAACTTTAATGATGTTGGGAAGAAATTCACTATCAGATGTGGACTTATTATTAAAAGTGGCCCTAATGCGCTCAGCAGTCATTTGCACAGGCACTCAAATGCAGGTAGCTCACTTTAGGACAAGCAGTTGCCCCTTGCATACCTAAGCATCATCCATCTGGCGTTTCCATCTACACTCCTCAGCAATGTTTGAATAACATGCCAATGAATAGCAAAAATTATAAAATCAAAGGTTCTTTAAGCACAGAGCTTAACAGCTCTTCAAAGAAATTAAAAGTTAGCAACAGTGCTAATCAGTATGTGGGTGTATCAAAGCAAGAAAAAGCTTTACCAGTTCTAATTAACATTTTATACCAAAGGTGCCCAACTTTTTGGGCAAACAACCCCAAATGGACATTATGAATTTTCTGTGACCCAAAACCTTGATCAGCCTAATTTTTTTTATTTTTTTTTTTAAATCCAGATATCCAGATAATATATATCCAGATAATATAATAATTTATAATAGGGCAGTGTGAGTGGCATTATTTTTCAGCCTCAAGGTGAAATTACAAAGTATAAAAATTTAGTGAAAAACAATCAGAAACATTTTATGAAAAAATAGGAGAAAAAAATTACAATAAGCTGGTTGCATAAGCATGTTCAAAAGTAATTATCATACAGCTGTAATCAATAAAATTACACTGATTAATTCCACATAAAGACCAGCTGTTTCTGTAGGATTTTCTTCACATCTTCTTTACAATTTACATCTTCTTGGTTTCATCTGACTGCTGAAGCCATGGTCCGCAAAGAGCTTACAAAGCAGGCATGGTATCTCACTTATAGAAAGGTATCGATCAGGAGAGGGGTGTAATAGAACTTCCAAAACATTAGATGTACCATGGAACACCGTAAAGGCCATCATCAACAAATACAGAAAATGGAGCACCACAGTGACATCACCAAGAAGAGGACGTCCCTCCAAAATGTATAAAAGGACAAAAAAGACAAAAACTTACCAGGGAGGCTGCCAAGAGGAATATCTGACATGTACTCTCTGCATGTGACAACAATCTCTCATATTCTTCACATGTCTAGGCTATGGGGTAGGGTGGCTAGTCAGAAGCCCTTTCTCACAAAAAAACATCCAAGCTCAACTAAATCACCCCAAACCATGTGGCAAAATGTGTTATAATTTTAAAAGGTATAATAATTCCATACTTCCAAAAGGTATGTTATGAGCAAAAAAAGCACAAAAAGAACACCATAACCATGGTAAAGCATGGTGGTGGCAGCATCATGCTTTAGGGCTTCTTTTCTTCAGCCAGATCTGGGGCTTTTATCAAGGTGGAGGGAACCATGAATAGCTACAAATACCAGTTGATTTTGCAAAATCTTCAGGTGTCTGCTAGTAAGCTGAAGATGAAAAGAAATTTCACATTTCAGTATGACAATGACCAAAAGCATACATCCAAATCAACAAAGGAATGGCTTAATCAAAAGAATATCAATGCCCTAGCCAGAACCTAGACCTGAATCCAACTATAAATCTGTGGAGTGACCTGAAGCGGGCTGTGCACAGGAGATGCCCTTACAATTTAATGGATCTCAAATGTTTTTGCAAGAAAGAGTTGGAAAATATTGCCAATTCAAGATGTGCCACGCTGATAGACTCTTACCCAAAAAGACTGAGTATACACCACTATAAAATCAAAATGGTTTAGAAAAGATAGAATATAATACATAAGTTTGCTAATTGAGACACAATGCTAGTTTGTTGAAGAGGACAGTGTACATTTCTCTTGCAACCCCATTTGAAAATCAAGTGACACCATGTTTTATAAGTCCACATATACTGTACTGTATTTAGGCTACATGTTTACTGTTTGCCGGTTGTTGTTGGTGCCAAGATGGATTTCACATTTGGACACTGAGGAAATATGTGGAGAAAAGAGTAGGTAAAGTCATGTTAAATGATTTAATGTATGTAAACATGCATGTTGAGTAACTACTATATTTCACAGCTGAGAAATCTGGCTCAGGCTGAATAAAACACAGCAGATCTGGTCAAGCTGGTAGACATCTTACTAACACAATAGCATATACAAGTGCGTATAATAACACAACAGTAAAGCAATTAGAAAATCTCAATTCTTGATTCTGTCAATTAATAAAGAAGCTGGAAAATACAGAGGTACCTAGATCTAGCATATGTGTCCAAATCTCCCCTAATTTATCAACCAGTACTAGCTGGTCAACCAGCTCTATCTTGTCCCAGCAGCTTGCACTTTCCAGCCTGTGTTTTGGGATGTGATAGCTGGTCAGCAGGGATTAAGTGCATTGTAGGCAGTCCTGTCTTTTCTTGTTTGCAGTCTGCCACACACTCTGAATTGGATACCAGTCCATCGCAGGGCACCATGCACACACATATTCTCATTCACACCTAGGGGCAATTTAGCATAGCCCTTAGCAAATGCTATGTACCTAAATCTTTTAAAGTAGCAGTTGTCAAACCCCTGATTAAAAAACCTGACCTCAACCCCTGTTAGTTGTCCAACTATAGGCCAATATCAAATCTCCTCTTTATCGCCAAGATTGTAGCACAGCAGTTCTCCTTGATAGACTAGAAAATGCTGTTGACATTAACGAAACTGCATTCTCCTGGCTCAAGGCTTATTTGACTGGTCGTTATCAGTTTGTAGATATAAATTGCAGATGTAGAGTGTTGTGGAGAACTGGGATGCTTTGATGCTGTCACCCAACCCCATTACGTGACTATCAGCATACCTAATAATCTCTCTCTCTCTCTCTCTCTCTACACACATGCTACTCCAGAGATACCAGTGATCCTAACCCCTTCTGCTCTCCAGACCTGTCTGATCCATCCTGATGCCCTACTTCTGGTTGGAGTTCTCATCACTTGGAAATCATTCGCTGCTGCTGAGGATGGCCACACATGGACATCCTAAAGATACATGAGATTACTGTAGATGGTACCACTTCATCCATCAGTGAACAGTTGATAACTTCAACCAAATAGACTTCATTTGAAAACTATAATGAATTTCCTGGTTACATAATTGAACTATTTGACCATGTAGTACAGTACACAGTTATAGAAGGGAATAATTTATAATTGCACTATTCATTGTCACCCAGATGAGGATGGGTTCTCTTTTGAGTCTGGTTCATCTCAAGGTTTCTTTCTCATAACACTGCAGGGAGTTTTTCTTTGCCACTGTCACCTCTGGCTTGCTTATTAGGGATACATTTGTAAATGTAAAATTTATATCCTGAATTTATATATTTCTGTAAAGCTGCTTTGTGACAATGTCCATTGTTAAAAGCGCTATCCAAATAAAAGTATACACTATACAAATGAATTGAATACCCAATCCACCTACTGGCAAGTTTTTGGGAGGTGAGAAGACCCCTGGGTAGAACCCAGAGGAAACCCCCGAGGACACAGGGAGAACATGCCTAGAAACTTCACATATGATTGAGCTGGAAACCGTGGTGCTATGAGGTGGAAACGCTACCCGCTGTGCCACCATGTCACCTATTTGCAATTATAATTGTTTTATCTGCTCATAATGACACTCACCCCCTGTCAACGCAAGAAAAAAATCTAGTCACGTAGGCTGTTGTTTTTGGCCACAACTCTGTTCTGCCCTATGAAATAATTTTCAAGCCTCAATACCTCTGTCAGTTTCAGAATATCATTATCTGATCAAAAATATATGGGCTCCCACAGTGAAAAAAAAAAAGCAGAAATATCAAATCAGAAACAAAAACTGTGTAGGGATCTGCTTGTTTCACATTCTGAAACATTGGCTGCACAGCATTGTTTCTGCAAGAAGCTGCTGACTTGTGATAAATGCATTTGCAGTGTAATGTCAGAAATAAAATCCCATTTAGCTTGTTGTCAGTATGGAGGAGAATTGGGTTCTTATAGAGACAACAACATAGGACTCTAGAATAAAAGTGTGTTCCCACTGCATGATATTATCAGTGGGCCATATAAGATCTGTGGATATTAACAGGACTGGGGTGTACTGTAGATAGATAGATCATTTTACTTGCAAGGGACCATTTTACTGTTTCCTTCATCATGTATCTCATTGCCCAATCAATCAGTCAACTAATCAATCATACTTGGATGAGGTTTTGTTGCGACAGAAAATAAATGATCATTTAAAACTTGTTACAGTGACGTTGATGCTAAACACCACGTGTGCATAACTTTGGATCAGATTACATATAACACACATATAAACAGGGATTTTACACAGATTGACCAGATTAGGATACATACTGTATAAACAGTTCATTCAGAATGTGCAATCTGAATTCATTCATATGAATGCATATAAACAATGCCAGAGAAAAAACATTTGTCCAGACTTCCTCACAGTCCCAAATCTGAAGGTTATGAACTCTGAACATAATGTGAGTGTACATATTTAAGTAAGATTGGACTTATTTTTGGTAAACCTCATCCAAATAGATGCGTTCCTACATGGTTTTCTCGCTCCTGCAAATCAGTCCTTATATTTACAGTGGTAGCGAAAATGCCTTCAGTGCTTGTGAAAATGCCTCCAGGCCTCCCTGACATTTCTCTTTTTCTATTTAAGACCAGAGGCACTACATGGCAGAATCATTCCTTACAACATATTTAGAATGATTAGCCAGTCGGAAATCTCTTTGTGAACTGTGGCATAGCAAATCATTTTTTAAAAATATTTACGAGTGAGTGAAGTCTCAATTGCAATGCAAATGCAATGTGACGCAAACTTTCACTCAAATCTTCTAAAATGTCGACTCATACTGAAGAACCATGGTCAGTACAAAGCGAACCTCATTTCTAACTGAGGTTACAGCGAAATGGCTGCTAAATAAATTAAAACAAAACAAGTGAAAAAAGGTGCCTTTCCTCCCCTCAGTTTGGCATCTCTAAAATATTAATCAGCAAGTGGATCTATCTGAGGATCTGTCTAAGTGGGGGCAAAGCTTAACTTACAAAGAAAGAAAAACACCTCTGACACTGCAATACACTTACAATAAAATTTTAGCCAAAATAACAGCAGCTACAGTCACTCTTTTTTAATTTTATCACAGTCAATTTCAATAGAGAAATAAAGATACATGTATTTAAAGAAGGACTAAATGAACACATGCTAGCATAGATTTTCAGAATTGCAGAGAGTTAGTGTAGACAATCTTCTATTACAGAGACTAATCCTACCAATAATACAGTACGAGGACAAGGCTTTTCTTTTGTTGTAACCACTCAAGCTGAAAGGTTTCACAAAGTCAAATAAAAGTGGGTACTGAGTGCCTTGAAAGAGCACGGAGTGTATCTGCAAATATAATAAAGGTACATTGTTTGTGCTCTGGGAGAATTGAGAAAAAAGAGGAGGGGGATTTATGATCAGTAGCAAGCCAATTATGGTCTATTTATGGTGCATGGCATATTCTTGACTAGAGAGCAGGAGGAATAAGGGAGGGCAGAGAGCAGGGCAGAGGAGCTGTAACCTAACAGAAGCCAATGAGGCTTCTTCTTCACTGTTAATTGTTTGGTGTAATACCACTGCACTGAATTCTCAAATCTGATTGGTCAGAAGGTGTAGATTAGGTTTTTTTGGGGTTTTTTTTTATAGCAGCATAGCTTGGACAGTAGTGCCAGCTGTAATTCAGATCACAGGTTTTTATTAATTCGTTCATCCTAATATGTTATCCTTTCTAATCTGCAGGATGAGTCATCATGCAATGTAAGCCTGCTAATAAACAAATTGCTGTTGTTATACATGATGTCATTTAACAAAGAAAACCTGTTTATATGGTGAAGTTTTCCGTAATGAGATGTTTATTTAGCAAGTTTTCAGCTATGGGTGAGTCTTTAGGGCGGAGGATTTAGTTTCTGGTTTATCGGTATAACATGACAAGCTGCATTTTTTTTTAATCTTATCTTTTATCTTTGTCTTATTAAGAGAAAAAAGACAGGCTTGTGATGTAACAAATGTTTATAGCTGATATAACCTAAGTAATAACAGGATGTATGTTATCAGGACGTTAGGGTGTATGGGGTGCTCAGTGTAGGGGTAGCACCTCTGGTGGGGGACATTTCGCGTCCTTTTCAGGGCGGTTCGCTCACCTTTGGTCCCCACGTGTCACCCAGCTCTCACCTGTGGCTCCTCGTAGCTGTTAACATGCGACAGCGGCCACACCCCGGGCAACGGCTTCGACAGGCCGGCGAAACCAGGTGAGGGTAGCCAACGGGTCTCAAACCCTTGGTGAGTTAGGGACATGTCTATCCGCAGCATGTGAAGTCAGCTCCAGTGGATTGCGCGGATGAGGCCAACAGTCGGTCCAACGATCAAGAAGGCGGTGCTGCAAACGACGTGGAACACTCAGAGCAGGGCAAGACACACAAGGCGTCCTGGTCATCCACTGCGTCCGGCCCCATCTCCAGCCGTCTCAACTTTTGTCTTGCAACTGGATCAAGCTGGGAACTGGGAAGAGAGAGTGAGGCTGACACTGCGCAACTCTCCCTCACTTTAATCCAATTCACGCGCATGTCTTGACATCACTCGAAAGTCCTGTGGCGATGGGCGAGCGGTGAAGCAGCAGGTGTGGATACACTGGGAGCTGTAGCCGCGGACCTGCACACAGGCGGCTCAGGACAAAATGGTCGCTTTATCGCTGAACTGAAGCAGCAGCATAACTCGATATCCACCTGAGTGTCTGAGCAGCCCTCTCTAGGACAGCCCTGCTCACCTCCACAGCCTGAGGAAGGGGCTAGAAAAGGTGTCCTAAACATTGCCTGCTTCACGTCACCCTGGCCAGTCTGCCGCGGCTGGCAGGGATCCCAACAAATGTGGTCGAACAAAACTTCAAAGAAAACACAAGGTGACACCATTCACCATTGGCACATGGAATGTGCGCACTCTACTCGACAATGCCACAGCCGATCGACCAGAGAGAAGAACAGCCCTGGTCGCCAGAGAGCTTGCAAGATACAACATCGACATTGCAGCCCTGTGTGAGACTCGTCTAGCCAATGAAGGTCAGCTTACTGAATCAGGAGGTGGCTACACATTCTTCTGGTGTGGACGAAGCAGTGATGAACGTCGTGAATCCGGAGTCGGCTTTGCTGTCAGGAGTCTTCTTGTCCGCAATCTATCCAGTCTCCCCAAGGGCGTAAACGACCGACTCATGACACTGCAACTCCCCCTACCAAGAGGAAAACAAGCAACATTGATCAGTGCCTACGCACCAACAATGACAAACCCCGATGAAGCAAAGGACAAGTTCTACGAAGAGCTGGACTCCTTGCTTTCCTCGATAAAACATACCGACAAGCTGATCCTACTGGGCGACTTCAATGCAAGAGTAGGATCTGACTCTTCATCCTGGGAGGGCGTCATTGGAAAAAACGGGATAGGCAAGTGCAACAGCAATGGACTGCTACTACTGAAGACCTGTGCAGCCCACGACCTACTCATCACGAACACCATTTTTTGCCTACCCACTCGTAACAAGACATCTTGGATGCACCCACGCTCCAAGCACTGGCATCTCATCGATTATTTCATTGTGAGGAGGAAAGACAGACAGGATGTCAGGGTGACCAAGGCCATGTGTGGTGCTGACTGCTGGACGGACCACAGACTCATTGTCTCTAAGCTAAACCTTCACATCAAGCCAAAGAGACGTCCTCAGGGAAGAAAAGTCATGAAAAAGATCAAGGTCAGTAAGCTGAAAATCCCCCGTGCAGCTGAGTCACTTGCTGAAGATCTAGACACTCAACTATCAGGGTTACAGTTTGAGGACAATGCTGAGAAGGACTGGGAAAGCTTTCGGGATATTCTTCACTCCTCAGCTCTAAGGGTACTGGGACCCTGCATCCGAAAGCAGAACGACTGGTTTGATGAAAATGATGAAGAGGTCAAGGATTTACTTGCTGAAAAGCACCGCCTTCACCGTGCTCACCAGAACGATCCATCTTCAAGAGCCAAGAGGAATGCCTTCACCATCTCTCGCAGAACTGTACAGATCAAGATTCGCAAGATGCAGGACTCATGGCTAAGTGCCAAAGCCGATGAAATTCAGCAGTATGCAGAGAGGAATGACTCCAAAAGGTTCTATGAAGCCATCAACACTCTGTACGGGCCTCAGTCTTCAGGGAGCTCCCTACTACTAGACTCAGATGGTACAACCCTCATCACTGAGAAGACTCTGATTCTCCAACGCTGGGCGGAGCATTTCCAATCCGTACTCAATCGCCCTTCCTCGGTAAATGATGAGGCGATTGACAGAATGCCCCAAGTGGATGTCAATTACACCCTGAATGTCCTGCCATCAGTGGCGGAAACCTCAAAGGCCATAAGTCAGCTGTCCTGTGGCAAGGCACCAGGATCAGATGCAATTCCAGCTGAAGTCTACAAGGTCGGTGGCCCAGTGCTTGTAGAAAAATTTACCCAGCTATTACAGTCCTTCTGGAATCAAGGATCCATTCCTCAGGAGCTCAAGGACACTTCAATTGTACATCTCTATAAGAGGAAAGGAAATCGCCAAATGTGTGATAACCACAGAGGAATTTCGCTGCTATCTATAGCAGGCAAGATCTTTGCAAGAGTTCTGTTAAATCGTCTGACTGCTCATCTGGAAGAAGGCCTCTTACCTGAGACGCAATGTGGGTTTCGCAAGGAACGTGGTACTGTGGACATGATATTTGCAGCCCGTCAACTTCAAGAGAAGTGTCAAGAACAGAACCGTGATCTATACACCACATTCGTGGACCTCACCAAGGCCTTTGATACTGTCAGTCATGAAGGCCTGTGGAGGATCATGTCCAAATTTGGTTGCCCTGACAGATTCATACTGATGGTACGTCAATTCCATGATGGTATGATGGCTAGAGTTCTTGATGACGGTGAAGCCTCGGCGGACTTTCAGTCACCAACGGCATCAAGCAGGGGTGTGTACTTGTGCCGACACTGTTCAGCATGATGTTCTCTGCCATGCTATCAGACGCCTTTAAGGACTGTCCTGTGGGAATCGGTCTAAAGTACAGAACCGATGGTAAACTGTTCAATTTACGAAGACTCCAAGCTGTCACCAAAGTCAAGGAGACTGTGCTATGGGACTTTTTATTTGCTGATAACTGTGCCTTGAATGCCAGTTCAGAGCACGACATGCTGGCCAGCATGGACAGATTTTCGGTTGCCTGCGATAACTTCGGCCTAACCATCAACACGAAGAAAACCGAAGTAATGCATCAGCCAGCTCCAAAAGCCCAGTACAAAGAGCCAGAAATCATAGTGAAGGGACAAAAGCTGCAAGCTGTGGATCAGTTCACTTATTTGGGTAGTACACTCTCTCGCTCAGTGAAAATTGACATCGAAGTGAACAGCAGATTAGCCAAAGCAAGTACAGCATTTGGCAGACTGCGAGCCAACGTGTGGGAACGTCGTGGGATCAGCTTAGTTACAAAGCTAAAAGTCTACCAAGCAGTGGTGTTACCAACTCTGCTGTATGCCTGTGAGACTTGGACTGTGTACAGGAGGCATGCTAGACAGCTGAACCACTTCCACATGACGTGTCTCCGCAGACTTCTGAGAATCAGATGGCAGGATAAAGTGCCAGACACAGACGTTCTCTCCAGGGCAGGACTACCATCAGTTCACACACTGCTGATGAAAGCCCAGACACGCTGGTCAGGTCATGTTGTCAGGATGTCAGATAATCGCATACCGAAGCAGCTCTTCTATGGTGAGCTGTCCCAGGGAAAACGATCACAAGGGGGCCAGAGGAAGCGTTACAAGGACACGCTGAAAGCATCACTTAAGTCTCTGGACATTGACACATCCTCCTGGGAATCCCTGGCACAAAACCGAAGTGCATGGCGCAAAATGACCTACAATGGCTGCCAGGCATCTGAAGTGAGAAGAATGACTGTTGCCCAACAGAAGCGCACCATACGAAAATCCAGAGCTGCCAGTGTGCAAACTGAGGCATCAACGCATGTCTGTCCGACATGTGGCAGAAACTTCCGTGCTCAAATCGGCCTAATCAGCCACCAACGGATACATCGCTCATAGTAACAATCTAGATGTCAAGGTCCTCATCGAAACCGATGGACGAACAACGATAACAGGAACTCATTTGTCTCATGGACATTCCACAACATCAAATGCAACTACAACCTATTAAAAGTATGACATATCTGTTAGCATCTCCCTCTCGCACTTCCACATTCCATGGAGCACATTCCAGCGCGAGTCATAAAAATCTCCGGATGGTTTCATGAACTCATGAACATGATTTTGTTTATGTTGCCATGTGCGCGTTTGTTTTTGTTTTACGTCATGTCTCTGCCCCCGCTTCTTTATTGGTCCACTGGGTTTGTGTTCTGCCATTGGTTCTCCCGTTATTATGTTATTATTGTTTCCAGGTGTCGCTTGTTTGATCTTGTTTGCTTTTGGATTAACTTTGTTACTTAAGCCCCTGTCTGTGTCCGCTTCGTCGTGGAGTATTGATTTGGAAGTAACTGAAAGTGTTTAAGAATGATTTAGTATAACCCTATGTAGCGACGAAGATAAAGAATCTTAGTTTATTTTCCTATGTTTTTGTTTACCAGGTGTTCCCTGGTTCCTGTGTTTTTTTCCTATGGTTTTCTTTACCCGGCGTTCCCAGGTTCTTGGATTCATGTCTCGTTACTTCCTGGATTTTTGCCCTGTAAGCCTTTGGATTACTGTTTCATGACTTCCGGGATTTTTGCCCTGTAAGTGTTCGGATAATTGACTAACCTGTTTGGAATTACTGCCCTAGCGTGTTTTGGGATTATTGTCTTGTTTTATTTTGGACTTTTGTTAGACTGTCCCCTTTCTTTTGAATGTTCATATTATTTTGGCTGTGCCTAATAAACTGACAACTTTCCCCTGCGAGTGCATCCTGCTTCCCTCCTTCCTTGTTTTGTAACAATATCGTTCTGTCATAAATAAAGAAATTATAATCCTTGACAATTTGCTGTGGTAAAACCAGTTATTCCTGTCATATTTTATTCCTCATTTAATTACTTTATATGTTTGGTTGCTAACTAGTAACTTTGATTTCTAATTACAAACCACTCCTCCCCTCTCTGCATCCCTCAACTAAATTGCAACTATATCCTCCATTCACAAAATACATGGTTCTTCAACTTGTTAGAAACACTGCAGATGCAAAAACAAGTCATTCCAGTGTGTTTCCCAGTACACTGAACTATTGTTCATGATAGCAAATGGCAAATGTTCCTCAGGAATCTTTACACTCATTAAATGTTGACTATTGTTCAAAAGAAAATACACTGGACACAGGAACAAGTCAAGACTAAGGCGACTAAAGCCTAAGGTGAGTCAAAGAGACTTCAATACTGAAAACTGCCAAGGGAAGATAGCTGTTGATTTTTTTTTTTTTTTCCAGAACATACTCCACAACACATGCTCTATTGCCATCAGATCTATGTATGGCCTTGCAATTTAAAAGGGAAGAAAGGATAAGCATGGCTTTAGCCTATCCTGAGCTCCACAGTCTCATCCCCATGGTAACGCCACATCTGCAGGCACGGAAGCTTTCTATTCAGACAGCTCATCAGTGATGTTAGTCACACAGTATCAGGCCTCCATACCACCATCAGCAGTGGCTTTATCCTTGTGGACCAGAAACAGCTCTATCAAATGTGCTGGGTATGGAGATAAAGGCAGCTTACAATATAGAATAAATCCTATCTATGGGAAATAAATGAGAATGGCGATAACAGTATAAAATAGTTCAGAAAGGGCATGCAGCTATGTTAATAAATCCTTCAGTCCAATAAATCAAAGCACTTTCTTGTTCTTTTAAATCCAGCGGGTTTGTGTATAATTATTTGTTGTAGAGGTGCTTTTCCTGATGGTAGCGAATTCTGGGATTTCTTTTAAATGCATTTAACAGCATACATCATACACCAGCTGTATTTCTATTATGCAATGCTGTACAGTCTCCTTAACCTTGAGGTAATTGGCTAGAATTGAAAAATGCTTCAGTGAAACATCTAATCTTTGACAATTTGATGTGCTCAGATAAACGAGTGTAATAGAGTGCAGGACTACTGTTTCATATTTTATGAGGACAGATATGCATGTCACTAGTGCTAGGTCTTATCGCCCGATCCTAAATCCTGATAGCTAAAAGATGCCTTTGCTTTAGAATGAAACACTTTGTATAATTTATCTGAGACAATGGGAATGGGGATGTCAAACTTCACAATAGTTATTACCGGGCTGTATCATGGGTTACACAGTGCAGCCCTAATATATATTCTTTAAAAAGTAAGGATGGCACATCGGATAAGCAGTTTCATTTTGGTTTATAATGTTGCAGGAGATCAATCCATTAGGCCAATGATATAGGAGCTATTCCTAAAAGGGAAACTCTGTGTTGTTGTGCTCAAAGATTATAAGTAAGGAATAAAACATAATGGGGAGTGCTGTTACAGGAAAATAATGAATAACAGGTCTGGAGTGCTGTGGTCCAATGCAAAGCGGAAGGCCATTGTCAACCCAAAGTTGATTATTTTCCAATAACAGCATATCCCAAAGTTTTCATACCACAGCAGTTTGCCACTGATTACCATTTTTAATAAATGAACAACATGCCATGCTTTTATAGCTACATTTAATGTTGTGGAACATGTTTGAGACAAGATAGTTCCTATTATGCTATAGCAGCTATAAAAAGTTGCTCTCTCAACAGCTTTTCTTTTTCTCTCTGTTGAAGTTAATAAGAAAAGAAAAAATACTGCTTGCCAAGAATCTGCAAGTTTGAATTCCAACAATGCCACATCCTTCCGTGCCTGGCATTGTTGAACCGTCGATGGCATGCTCTCTCTTCTGTATCAGTCACAGCGACACTAGCTAATTACAGGCGTTTGTGAGCCCATGCATGTAGAAGGGGATGAATAGCACTTTCCTCTGAGTGTGTTTCGCTGCCCTGTCACCTGTGACCAAGACCCCCCACAAAATACTTTATCAGAATAAGTGCATTAATATAAACCTGTTATAGCCAGCATTTTTCTCAGAGCTGCTGTTATAGAAAATGATTCAACATCTAATGAACAATTAGATTTGAAAATTTAACAGTGTTGTGGTATGATAAGCATGTGGTATGATGTATGGAAATATTACAAATGAAGGATATCCCTGAAATAATATCACTGCCTCTGTCCTGTGCTCAATTATAGATATAACCGGAAAAGCACAGAACAGAACAAATTTAAAGCCAACATCTCATACCAAAGTTTCAGTGTAGGTTAGTTACCTGTCTGATGTAAAGTGCAAATGTGTTTTGATTATCAGTCAAATACTGTATATGTTCCTACAGTATTTCTCTGTGCAATATATCCGTGTTACCTAAGAAGTTGAACTGATTTCTGTAGAGAATAAATAAGAAAAGAATAAACAGTACTAAAAAGGAGGGGAGAACCAGTCACTCGGCTTTTACACCATTTTCTCAACTCATGCTAACCCGTAATTATGGGCCAGAATGTGGTTTGTATTGAATAACTTGTGGACAGTGAAATACTGGCCATAAACTAAATTTACAATAAAATAACAGCTTTAAAATGCTTAGGTGAACTACAGCAGCAGTATTGTTTACAGCTGTGTATACTGGAGGAACAATAGAAACTGGAGTCTCATTTCATGCAGCTTTATAGAGACTAGAATTGTTGTTTTATTTACTGACATTTGGTAGCTGACAGTGCTTATGATTGTGTTGTCACTATTTACTTCATGTCAAATGTGGCTCAGACATTCCCACAGACATCAGTACTAAGATGATTTCAAATACAGAATACAAATAACACATGCACAAACATTTAATAATCTAAGCTAAGCTTTTTGTATCTTTTTTTAAGCTTTCCTTCAGGTTCTTCAGTTTCTGGCCACCTGACAAACACATGCTTGTAGACGAACTGGATACTCTAATTTGCCCCTAGGTGTGAATGAGTGTGTGAGTGTGTGTGTGTGTGTGTGTGTGTGTGTGTCTGTGTGTCTGTGTGTGGTGTGTGTGTGTGTATGGTGCTCTGCAATGGACTTGTGTTCCTTTCAGGGTGTATTCCTCCCTCACTCCCAGTGTTCCCATGATAGACTCTGGATCCACGGCAAACCTGACCAGGATCAAGCGATTAATGAAGATGAATGAATGAATGGATGATTGGATAAATATTTATCCAATCATCCGTGTTTAAAAGCTGTACAACTGACTTCCTGTCCAGCAGGTAGAGCTAAAGAGCGAATGAAGGATTTGGGGATTTGGAAAACTTGTTTCCTCTTTTAAAAGTTCCTTTTCCCTCCTTATATATACGTAAAGTAATCTAAGCTTCTTCAAAATATTACAGTTAAATCCATGAGACGGATTTGTTTACAATCTGAATTCTGCAGCTCTTCTACAAATTTATTATAGTTTGGATTTAAGAAATTTTGCACACGTTTTTGTTCTGATTCGTCATCCTTTTGTACTCAAACTCATTTCATCCTCCTCATTCTCATTTCACATCTGTTTAAAATTAAATTTGAGATGAAGCAGTTTTGCGACTGAATAGGGTGATACTGTGCATCTGGGCGTACTTTCAGAGCAAATCAATCAAATGCAGCATCAGTTTAAGAGTATGCAAAGATATGTCCTTGGAATGAATAGATTTGAATGTGGATGTATATTTTTTTTTAGAAGCAATTAAGAACCATTGATCCTTGGCAGTGAAATAACAGCACATTCTTTGAAGTAGATCTATTGTATAACTGAGGTAAAAGTTTAAATGATGATAAGATTTATAAGATTATAAGATAAGGGAAAAAATACTAAAGTTCTACTTATGCTTGTATTTACCTTAATGCTACTGTATATACAATGCAAACACAAAGGCATTTCCTTTGCTATTATCAGCCAGGCTAAAGAGTCTCCCTAATATTCATCAGAAATCTTTACATATGCCTGAAGGCTGTTTCCATCTTATACCATTGCAGAAGAGAAAAGCTTCCTGGTCTTTTACACTGCACCACACAAGTAAAACAACACTATTGCATATGAGGAAAACTGAAGCAGGCTACTCCTCTTGTTCCATTTTTTTTTTTTTTTTAATTACAGACTGACAACTTTAGTTTATTAGCTACACAGTACATTACACCCATGGCAAGCTATTACTTTCCACCCAGCATGTTGCCGGACAGTTAGGAACCCACCATCCTGAAGTATGCTATTCCATTAAGGCAGAAGGCTTTATTCCATTTCTCATCCCTAGAGCTTCACTATAGACAGAGCTATACCACCTCTCCAGAGAGTAAGCGAATTTAAAAGTAAGTCTACTCGATAGCACATTTTGCTAACAAATAAGGCTTATTGATTATCAGTTGTCTGCAATAGTGAAGCACGAGAAAAATGTAAACTAAGAGGTTCTAAGAGTCTCCCAGGCCCAATATGTGGAGTAGTTTAATAGTATATAGGCATATAGTGAGAAAGTTTTGCTTTGTACTTTTACTGCTGTTAGCATTATTAACTATCTGTTGTAAGCAATGCTAGTTGATTAGTTTATCGAGCATTTTATTGGACTAGATGGGATGGATGTTTGAGGAGGGAAAGGCCAAAGGAAAATCAACCAAGCTTAGAACGTCTTTGTACTTCATTATAGAAACATTAGTCATAGAAATTCAAAATTGGATTTCACAGGAATACATTTTTAAAAAAAAGCCAACTTGACCAAGCCAGCTTGACCTTAACCATTTGTTGCCTTTTTTTTAATTTTTTTAAATTTATTTATTTATTTATTTATTTATTTAATACTAGATGAGTTATGAATTCTTGGGATGATTTGATTGGCTGGTTTGATGATTTGATTTTTAAATAATTTATACATTCTGTTGGCAATTGGCAAAAGTCTTAGACTTATTTAAAGAAATTCTGTAAAGACGATTTAGGATTATTTATTATTTCAGCAACAACAAAAAATGAAATTATATGAGGTTTCTAAGTATCCAATGACTATAAACAGCAGTAAACAGTTATACAACTAGTAGTCATGATTCATTTATTCACTCTTGATGGGACATCAGACCATTGCCAGACACCATGCACACACTCATTCACACCATGGGGCAATTTATCATATCCACCATTCCACCTACCTGCATGTTTTTGGACAGAGAACCAGAGTACGCAGAGGAAGCCCACGCAAACATAGAATGAGCATGTGAAACTCCACACAGACAGTAACTGGAGCTCAGGATTATACCTGAGACCCTGGAGCTGTGAGGCAACAACACTACCCACTGCACCACTGTGCCTCTCTGACCAATACACACATTCAATCATAATCTCACTTTCTGCTTATACTCTATACAATTTCTTAGGTTTTGCAGCTTTGTATGAAAATCATTGATTAGACTGTTTCACAAAACTTGGAGAACTTGGTTCTTCTGCAGATTGTAGCTGTCACTTGCTATCAGAATTGTGGTCTTTTACTTAATATGCACCATTACTTAGCAAAATACAATAATTTCTTATTATTATTATTATCCATCCATCCATCCATTTTCTGTACTGATAATCCTACACAGCGTTGCTGGGAGCCTGGAGCCTATCCCAGGGAACTTGGGGCACAAGGTGGACGGACGCCTGGACAGGGTGCCAACCCATCACAAGACACAATCGCACACACAGTGGACAATTTAGGGATGCCAGTAAGGCTTCAGCGCATGTCTTTGGGTTGAGGGAGGAAACCAGAGTACCTGGAGGAAACAGCAGGACGGGGGCAGGATTCAAAGCCCCAACCCTAGAGGTGCAAGGCAAACGTGCTAACCACTAATCCACTAATCCACCATGCCCCACTTCTTCTTCTTTTTCTTCCTCTTATTATTATTATTGATGTTCGGAAATCTATTTTTTTCTACTCAACAATGCAGTAGGCATAAAACAGCCATGTAAGATAAATGGATATTAAAACTTTTTTTTCACAACACTGAAGTTAATTATTAAGAATATATTAGAAGACTGGAATAAATGTTATATGCAACACTAAATGTCTAGACAGGGTGCATAAACTTGTACTGAACTGACAGGAACACTATTCGAGACATATAGAATATATCTAACACATAGTCCCTTGGACCCCAAGCAAGCAAATGAATGATTGTTGGATAATATGTTCTTGCACAGCTCAATGCCAAAAAACCCAAAACTCCCATTCACTCCCAGAAAGTGCAGCACAAATTGCCTTTAACTTAGTACACCCTATGTAGTCTGTCCACAAAGGGCAATTACTCAGACAGCCCTTTTTGCTCTTCACTGAGGCTTTTAGAGGGTGTAATGTCTGCTCGCTTTTTGTGTAAAAGAAAATATTGAAATGTGTAATTAAATGAGCCAGTAAACAAATAAAACTTCTGTCTTTGTGGCGGGAGTGTGTGTGCAGAGTGCTTGTTCAACATCATTAATGCCACAGTATAATAGTACATTCAGACAGAACATTGCAAAAAGAAAGAGACTTGAAAGCTGAATGCAGTGCAGTTTCTGCAGGGGTTTAGAGAAGCTTTCAAACTAAAGAAGCTTTTTAAACTCATATGCACACCATACCACATTCTCATTACACTCGTCTAAGACCTTCTGATAGAAAAAGAAAGAAGATGGTTTATGCTGAGGCCTCAGCCTTGATGTACTGAAAAAAAAACTGCCAATAGTAGAGCCCTGCTTTGGAGTGAATCCCTCTTTTCATTAGCATCCTGAATCTTGATAAAGCTGGAAGATGAGGTATATACAACAAAATTATTTTTTAAAAGGCAGTGGTGTAAGTAAAGACCAGCCATATCAATGAAGGGACACAAATTTCCATATTTCTTAATAGTGGAACTGATTTGTTTGGCAGTTTGTACAGAACAAATGCTCCAATCATAACTTTGTTTATCAAAAATATATTTCAAAAATGAAATATATTTTAATATTTATAATAGATTCTTTTTGCAGATGTTAATCAAGTGTTTTAGTCAAGTGATAGGACAGAGTAGTAAAATAACTGTGAATTGTGCAGCCTTCGAAAAATAGTTTTTTTTTGTTTTTTTTTCATAGTTAATGGATATTAATGGAACTTCCCAGACTGGTTCTTCGTGGTACCTCATCTGATGGGGAAACACTATATGGTGGGGTTCTACATAGAAGAACAAGCTGAATGCTAATTAAGGGTTCTAGATTTAGCCATTTTTCATTGATACATAGTGTAGTTACTCCAATCATTGTCACTGTAACAAAGAAGTGTTACCGAAATCTAGATGTAGACCTAGATACCTAATAAGCAAGCCAGAGGTGACAGTGTGAAGGAAAAATGACATGTAGAAGAAACCTTGAGAGGAACCAGACACAAAAGGGAACCTATCCTGTTATGGGTGACACCAAACAGTGGGATCATAAATCCTTACTCTTCCATAATTGTGTATAGTCAAATAGTTCTGAGTGTGCTGAAAGGATGTACAGTATGAAACGTTGTTATGATTATAGCAGCAGCCCACTGGTCTAAGTCAACAGCATCCAAGTGAAGTTATCCACTGAAGAACACGTGAATCTTTGGTATAAACTGTTTTTGGTAAGTGCAATATACTGTAGATTGACGTTTTCAATCCACTTTATAAAATAGCACTAATAAAGATATTACAAAACAATAGAAAATTAATTAGTAAATAGTAAATTGATGTGTATAGGTTTCAGGTCAGTGTTGCAGGTGATATATGATTATTGAAGATGATTTATGCCCACAGTGCATTTTGGCATGCTTTCACCAAGCCTAGAGTTTGCTTTTATCCAAACTGAATAATAGGTGTTTGAGGACAACCATGGCATCATTGGACTACTCACTGAAAGGTTGTGAGTTCAAATCTCAGCACCTCCAATCTGCCACTGCTAGGCCCATGAGCAAGGCCCTTAACCCTCAACTACACAGTTGTATAAATGTAAAATGTAATGTTCACTTCTGTTGCTCTAGATAAAGGTATCTGCCAAAAGTCATAAATGCTAAGGAATTCTGACCAATCCTGCCTGGTGCTCTCTGAATTTACTCAACGTGGCCCTTTGTTGTCCTGCAAGATTCATATCTGATCGCCTGCTCCTGCCCACATGAACTCAAAAAACACCGGCTCCTGCAAAATTTTCATTGGGACCTACATGAACCAAATCCTGATGAACTCCTCTAAAGTGCTGCATCTTTACTGCTGAGTGTATTGCACATGAGGTCAGCTTTGTCCTCTCTGTCATTATGTCATTGATTGTTTTGTCTGCCCACAGTGAGGGTCTTATTTCTTCTAATCAAATGTAAATGGACAATTATTACCAGTCGACATCATGGACAGCAGCTTAGACAAGCAGTAAATGTCACAGAGGTATGCTGCAGCGTATTAATGGACTCATTTATTTATGGGGGTTGTTGAGACCATGGGTTGAAACTGTGCATTAAGACAGGTAGTAAATGTCACAGAGGAAAGCACATAGATGAGTACTAAAGAGTTAATTTATTTATGGAGCTCTTCAGAGGTCCTTCACTGCACCGCATTTCCCGCATACAGTTTTCAGGCCTTTCTCGTGTCTTGTCTCCTCACTGAGCTGTAGGTGGTTCCTCCCCAGCTCAGAAGAGTTAAGGATGCATCCTTTTCTCAGGAAAACCATGCCATGATGGCTCTGACTTAATTAGCTATAAATTTTCCATGTATGCATTTAATAATTTAGATCATTACTGAATCCCTGACACAAACCAACATGCAAAAGATAGCTAAATGAATAAAGAGGCTCAGTGTGGGAGCTGGTTGATGCATTTTCTGTGGCTGAAAAATAATCTAAAAATAATGATTTCCCAACACAAAATGGCTTGTATGCATAACGTGGCATGAATGTTGAAAATAAATGTGGTTGTGCTGCATTTATCCTCTTCCACTGTATTATGGCTTCTTAGCTGCCCAGGACGCCATTCACAATGAGTGGGAGAAATGGACAAGACAATGCAGAGGTCTTGGGGTTGGGGTTGGGCTTCCCCACGACCCTGTGTAGGTTAAGTGGTATGGAAAATGGATGGATGGATGGATAATGTATTAGAACAGGTGTTTTGATTCACACCCAAGTGCAATTGCTGTGTTTTCACCTTCCCGACTTCCCAACTGCCTAAACAAACTGCAGCAAGGGAGACATCACATACGGGGTCAATTCTTGGTTTTATGTGCGTGTTTTATGTGCATGTTCATTATTTATAGCATCATTATCCTTGCTTTGGGATCAATAGTGCACATTTAATCAACAGATTAGAATAAACAAAGAAAAGTTTTATGAAGATATAGAAATGAATGCAAAAATCCTGACACAATCATAATATATATTCATTATCCATCCATTCATAATCCTGAGGCTAAATGACCCTTGCAGTTAATGGAAAGGTACTGCAACAATCCTGGTCCCAAAATAATGAGAAGGCCATTGATTCAAGCTGAAAGTCTGGCAATATCAGGGGTTTATTTCGACAGTTTTGACACAGTGCTCCAGCATCTTTTCACAGACCCTGAGCTCTTCCTGTTTGAGGAGGAACTCGAGTCACCTGGGGGAACATTGGAGCTCTATTCACAGCTTTGAAGAAGGTGATAGTGGAAACTTAACCCTTTCATGCATGTGGTCACTACAGCTATTTAAAAGTCATTATTTTGCACAGGCATGAGTTTTAATGTCAAATTTGCATGCTATATTCTAGTTTGAGTTTTCTTAACTCAAGTTCTTTCTGTACTTTCTGTTTGGTTGGTTGCCATTAAACGCTCTAATTCCCTAATCTTTTGTTCTAACTTATTTTCATTTTCAGTGTTTTTCTTTTTCTTATATGATGCATAGAATATTATTTTTCCTCTGAGTACAGCTTTCCCTGTTTCCCATAGTAGCGTTGATGGGGTTTCTGGTGAATCATTTATTTCTATGAAGGATGCCCATTCTCTTTTGAAAAAGCTATCAAATTCCAGATCTCTGAGCAGTGATGTGTTAAAGCGCCATCTAAAAACTGTCTTCTGAAGGTGACTTCTATTCCAGCTGAAGGATACAGGGGCATGATCACTAATTGTAATAGAATGAATTTGTGTGATTGCTATAGCTGGTATTAATGAGTTACTGGCTAAAAAGTAATCAATCCGAGAATGTGTATGGTGTGCTGGTGAGAAATACGTGTATTCCTTGGTGTTTGAGTGTTGCAGTCGCCAACAATCGCCAAGTCCAAAGTCAGACATGTATTGTCTTATTGTTTCGGTGGTCTGCCAGTTCCGTGTCTTATGTGTACTAGTGGTTTTGTCTAATTCTGGGTTGATGACTGTGTTGAAGTCACCGCCGATTATGATTTGGGAGTCCGGTAAGTTGACGATATGTGTGAAAAAGGTACAGAAGGCAGAAGGGTTGTCTGTATTTGGTCCATATATATTTGCATGGTTATCGGGGTGTTGTTGATAGAGATGTTTATTATGATGTATCTGCCTTCAGGGTCGGTAATAGTAGTGTTGTGTTTGAATGAGATTTTTCTGTTTATCACAATTGCTAAACCTCTTTGTTTGGTGTTGTAGTGGGCAGAGAAAACGTGGTTAAACTGTGGAGTGTGTAGTTTGTGACTGTCTGTTTCTGAGAGATGTGTTTCTTGAAGCAAGCATATATCTGCGTTAAGTGTAGTGAGATGCTGTAGTACTTTGGTTTCTTTAACCTGAGAGCCAATACCACGGATGTTCCATGTCAGGAATTTGATTGATGACATGTTTTTGGAGATCTTTTGTTGTGTTTATCAGTGGTGTACTATTGTTATATGCTGACACGTGAGTGTGAGATGATATGCTAGCCTTATATTTGCTCTGCAAACAAGTCTTTTTTCTGTTATAATTCTATACTCTACAATGCTTTCAAGAAAGAAAAGACCTCCTGATTCCGATCTACAGAGATTTTTTTTACAGCCTGAGGAGTGCATTGGTTATTATTTTTATGATTTTTTGGGGGGGTAGTTGGGGGTTGGTTGGGGGTTTGATTACAAATATACAATATTTTCTCAGGGCAACAGACTATAGTTGCTATTGTTGTTTTTGTAATAGTCCAGAGTGTTCAAATGTTTTAAATGCTGTGAATACAATGTTTTGCAGCATGAAAATGTGAATTTTACTTTCTTTGGGTGCATCAGTCAGCTCCCTAGTTCAGTAGTCAGGGAACTCATCAGGGAGTCGGCCATTTTAAGGGCCGTCTCAATCACAAAATCCTTCCATCGATGCTCACTGTGTTCCCTTACTGGAAATTACATCATATTTTCTGAAGCTTCTCAGCTCGAATGGTGGACAAACTCTCAGACAACTTTGTCTACAAATGTAAGTAGCTTGTTCTATATACGGTTTGTTTGACTCTAACTTATAAGTGTTTAATGATTTAAAAAATCCACTAGCTAGCCTACGATCCTGCTTGAAGTACCATGACAGAAACACGTATATGACCTAATGTCAGAAAGATGTTTAGTGAGCCAGGGTCCTTACTAGTGCCCGAACTCATGAACACCATATACTGATTCATGTCCTAGGGAGCTGATTGAGACACTGTCAGGTATTTCCTGCCCTATTTGACTGTTCAGTCTTTAGTCCATTAGATGTAAATGAAGACACAAATGCATGGCCACATGAATACTTTTTAAAACATTCATGTAAAATAAAATGTAAAAAAATATATATAAATAAATAAATAAAAAAATTAAGATCATCCTTAAATAAGAATAAAAACAATTTTGAAGAAAAAAAATCTTGAGTCAGCTTGACATTATTCATGCATTAAATGATATTTATAAGAAGAATTCACTTTACCGCATGATATAGGAGCACATCTGGCTTGGCTGATGTGCACATTGACTACGGAAGTTAACTTCAAGTGCTGTGTGTAGTTACATCTAGAAAGTGCTCATGTTCTGAAAAAAAAAAACCCCTCAAATTAAATATAGTATCTATCTATCTATCTATCTATCTATCTATCTATCTATCTATCTATCTATCTATCTATCTATCTATCTATCTATCTACAGTTAAACAGTTATTTTGTCTAAAGATCTTTTTTTTTTCATTTAGTACTGCCCTTCAGAAGCTACATAAGATATTTATATTTATGTTTTGCAGAAGACAAAAAAAATAACAATTTACACTGATTATCTTGTTCAAAATTTTACACCCCCCCCCCCCCCCTAGCTCTTAATGTATCACGTTGCCTTCTTGAGAATCAGTAAATGTTTGAGCCTTTTGTAATAGTTGTGTACGAGTCCCTCAATTGTCCGTGGTGTGAAAAGATGGATCTCAACATAATGTAGCCACTATTGCAAAGGGGTCAAATATGCAGAAAATGCTGGAAAACAAAGAATGTGCAGGACCTTGAGGATTTTTCTGAAGAACAGTGGGTAGTTTAACTGCTCAGGACAAACAAGGGACTCATGAACAACTATCACAAAACATAAAAACAGTCATTGATCATCCAGGCAACAACACACAGCATTAAGAATTAAGCGTATGTAAACTTTTCAACTGGTTCATTTGTGTAAATTCAGTTATTATTGTGTCTTGTGGACTATATGTAAACATCTGTTATGTGAAATAGCTTATTTAGGGTAATACTAAAGAAAAAACAAAATGCAATTTTAACGATCCCTCTTATTTTATTTTATTTTTTTAATTATTAACATTTTGCAGATTCTGCAAGTCATATGTAAATTTATGACCAATAAGCTACTGGGTAAAAAAAAAAAAGTGAAAACTGGTAACAGAGATGTCTTTTTTCCCTTGCTAAATACCATTCATTTCCAGTTTACGTTTTCAATCCTTTAACCGGTTTGGAGCCCTGATGCTAAATCCTTTGGAGGCAGGGGATTACATTCATTCAAATGTTTTACAGGGAGTCACTAATCTGGGTGATATTAACACTCCAGGCTCATGGATGAAATACTATCTGTATATAATTTAATCGCAAAACAGCAGTGCTGGCTTATTAGTCTAGTTAAATCAGGCCGCATTAGAGCTTGTTTCCTTGCTGTGCAAGGTTGCTATTAGCACTCAGGTGGTAATGCTATAGTGGATTGTTTTGAATTGCCACTACATGTAGCTCTTTGAAAAGAGTTAGCCTCACAGTATGCAGTGTCTCTGCAATCCTTGGAGAAATTATCTTTATATGGTAAAGTGTACTCCATCACCATTAACAGATACACAACAAAGTGCAGGGCAAAGTATCACATCAAAGTTTTCCAACCAACAATCCCTCCTGGTCTCCAGGTGCTGCTGTTCCTGCTCCTGTGTGCAGAGGCTACGGTTATGTTACAGATTGTGAGAAGACTTAGACAGAAATCCAATAAATTCATTTATTAGATCACTGAATATCATTGAATGTACACATCAGTAAGAGAAAGGATCCCAACTGCTGGCCAATGGAGAAATTCACATGACTACAATATCATGCGCATCTGATTCATGTTAATGTCTAATGAGCACTAGTATTAAATGGTGCGTTCAAGTCATGTCAGAAAGATCGTATTTACAAGTTGAACGCACATGAACGCCACCACAAAGTCACAATTACGAGGATTTTGTTTGAGCTCCAAGAAAATATGGTGGAATCAATGGATGCAATGTGTGTAGTTGACAGTAATTTGGTTGAAATTGAACGTTTACTCATCTGAGAAGCCGATATCATTCATTATGTGACTGCTTTTTTATTTACAATATAACAAGCTAACTGCCTGCACAAAATACGACAGCATGGTACTATTATGATACAGTGGGGGGAAAAAGTATTTGATCGCCTGCTGATTTTGTACGTTTGCCCACTGACAAAGAAATTATCAGTCTATAATTTTAATGGTAGGTGTATTTTAACAGTGAGAGACAGAATAACAACAAAAAAATCCAGAAAAACGCATTTCAAAAAAGTTATACATTGATTTGCATTTTAATGAGTGAAATAAGTATTTGATCCCCTATCAATCAGCAAGATTTCTGGCTCCCAGGTGTCTTTTACACAGGTAATGAGCTGAGATTAGGAGCACTCTCTTAAAGCAATCAATCAATCAGATTCCAAACTCTCCACAATGGCCAAGACCAAAGAGCTGTCCAAGGATGTCAGGGGCAAGATTGTAGACCTACACAAGGCTGGAATGGGCTACAAGGCCATCGCCAAGCAGCTTGGTGAGAAGGTGACAACAGTTGGTGCGATTATTCGCAAATGGAAGAAACTGTCAGTCTCCCTCGGTCTGGGGCTCCATGCAAGATCTCACCTCGTGGAGTTTCAATGATCATGAAGACGGTGAGGAATCAGCCCAGAAATACACGAGAGGATGTTGTTAATGATCTCAAGGCAGCTGGGACCATAGTCACCAAGAAAACAATTGGTAACACACTACGCCATGAAGGACTGAAATCCTGCAGCGCCCGCAAGGTCCCCCTGCTCAAGAAAGCACATGTACAGGCCTGTCTGAAGTTTGCCTGAATGATTCAGAGGAGAACTGGGTGAAAGTGTTGTGGTCAGGTGTGGTCAGATCTCTTTGGCATCAACTCAACTCGCCGTGTTTGGAGGAGGAGGAATGCTGCCTATGACCCCAAGTCATAACACCATCCCCACCATCAAACATGGAGGTGGGAACATTATGCTTTGGGGGTGTTTTTCTGCTAAGGGGACAGGACAACTGCACCGCATCAAAGGGATGATGGACGGGGCCATGTACCGTCAAATCTTGGGTGAGAACCTCCTTCCCTCAGCCAAGGCATTGAAAATAACCTTAATGACTTGGAGAGGATCTGCAAAGAGGAGTGGGACAAAATCCCACTTGAACACACAGTAAGTTCTGCCATTTGCAGCACTTTGTCCACTTTGTCACTTTGTCCAGCATTTGTCATGTTCACCTTATGTTCTTGTGCGTTTCCATGTTTGCCTAGTTCTTGTATCCACCTCCGACTCAATATCCTGACAATGCTGTCAACTTTGCACAGTGGTAATAAGTCTGCAAACACTGAAAACCTGCCTAAAGGATTCTATTTAGAAGACGGAATTACTATATATATTATATTATATTATTATATTACAATAATAACATATCTAACATTGAATGAAACCATTTTAGCTAGGCTAACAAGAAAACTAGACTGAAAGCGCAATTATTTTTCCTTATGATAGTCATACACCATGTCCAATCAGCAGTGAGCATGTGTTCAGTAATTTGATATATTTGGTTTTGCTGGTGTGTTTTCTGATTTGCTTTTGCATATTTAGTTTGGTAATGTGTTTTGATCTTATGGGCCACCTTCCATTAGTATTTATTGCATGGTGCTAATTATGGTGCTAACAGGGTGTACAGTTTGCAGGCAGTGTCAGCATCCAAGCAGAAATATCTACAATAGCACCATCACTTACACTGATTTCTTTTTATCAGCGTGATGTTGTTCAGTAACCATATTCATGTTCTGCAGGGTGCACGAGTGACCAGCCTCGTTGTGTCACACAAATGTCAGTGAGGTTGAATCCAACATAAACAAGGCTACCACTGAGAGAAAATGCCCAGCTCTTTCTGTAAAATATATCATAAGTCACATATTAACCATGTTTCCTGAATCACCTCTGTGTCCGTATTTTTTCCCCATCTCCTTTTCTTTGATGATATGTGAAACTTCCAAGATGAGCTCTGAATGTCAGCTTGAGGTGACTGGAGATGCAGTTGACATTAAACATTAGATTCGATGGTCTGAATGAGGAGCTATCTCGTGAGGTACTCATGGGATTTCTGCTGTCATGTTCAGAGAGTCCAGCACTGTGTGAATGATAAGATCACTCATTGTGAAGCTTACCTCAGCTTGAACAAAGCAGTGTTGAACTGGGCATAGAATAATCAATACAATTTGTCATAAAATATTTATTTGTACAAATCCATATAACTTTTTCTGCCAATGTGGTATCTCTAATTTAGCTGTCCTTTATTTCTGCTTTTGAATTCAAATTGTTGTATGTAGGCTATAGCCTCCTGACATTTGCCTGCAGGAAGCACACTACACACACACACACACACACACACACACACACACACACACACACACACACACACACACACACACACACACACACAGAGAGAGAATATAAGGAGATGGAAAGAAACAAGAGTACCAGAGGAACCCCATGCAGACATGGGGAAACACAGACTTTAACCAGATAACAAGATCGAACCATGAACTCTGTGCAGCTGAGCAGCATCAACAATCCATGTAAAATCTGGCATTTGATCATCTGGCATTTTGATCATCCCAGAATGCACTGTTTTTGCAGAAATGGATTATTGTTTGGATTCAGCTTTGTCCTTTGACATTTAATCACCATCTTATACTGTATACAACACAGACCTCCCTGAAAACTATTCTTTTTCAATTATTATTATTATTATTATTATTTTACAATTGGCACTTTAATATCCTGTAATTTCTTCTATAAATATTAATAAAAAATAAACAGAGCTGAATCAAGGCTCTGAACCGCGTGGTTTGTGGAGCTGCTTCAAATTTGAATCATTCAGCTGTTATCCCCATGATTGTATACTTTATGGAAAGTTAAAAAGGTGCATTTCCGATTCAGACACACTCCGACACACTCGTTTGACGCGTCTGAGACTCATATGCTAAGAAAGCGTTTCACAGTGGAGTCTCTCACACTATAGTATATCGGCATGAATTTCCTGTATTGTCTTTACAGAAAATCCCACAAACTGACCTTGAGAACAAGAAAAAAAAGCAAAGAAGTTTGACCCAAGTTACAGCAATACTCATAGAAACAATTCAACTGTATTTGAGAATGAGATTTACAGACTGGATACGTTGAAGACCATTTGGCTCTGGACCACAATAAGCAGCGATGAGAAAGATGAGATGTGTGGACCACCGCGGATGAAATGTTAAAGCAACCGTGAAGATATAATGAGGAAGATTGATCATTTAATTGAAATCCATCATTCAAAGCGGGACAATACACACATTCTGGGTGGAACACAGTCAGGCATTACAGATGAATGCGATTGTGAAAACCAGGAAGAAAGAGCCCATTCACATGTTAGAAACAGCAGTTGATGGAGAACCTCTATTGTGCAATTAATGAATCTCAGTGGGCCTATGTAACAAAAATACGTTTTGTGAAACAGGCAGGCAAGGGGGAAAAAAGGCGACAAAAAGAGTCTCATCTGGCAGATCAGAAAAGATTAGGACTGGTGTTTTTGCATATTAACAATTACAATTCCGAGTGGTGCTTTTAGCATTGTGTGACTCGTGTATGAGTAATGAACCACATTCACTCACACACACACACACACACACACACACACACACACACGTTTGCTTCTATGCAAAATTCAAATGAAATTTTCAAATGAATAAATGCATATCCCCCAATAAGACATTATGAGTTGTAAAACCTTTCTGATGTTTATGAAAGAAAGTTTTCAGACTGTAGGGGGAAATGGAGCCATAGTATTTAATTTCATTGCTGGACATATACTTTAGTTGTTGTTTTTTTTATTTGTTAGGTGTGGAAATTCATAAGCTTGCAGGTATTCTTAAGGTTATTGTATATTGGAGCATGTCTGTATGTCGATACTGCTATAGCTTGAATCTATAAATACTTAACATGACACATATTTTGCCTTGTTTGCAAGTACATATTATTTCATCACTTATTTATACAACACTCTGAAAAAAAACATATATAACAACTGCTGTATATTGCACACACTAAACATGGTGCTCAGGTTGCTGACTATGTGGAGTTCCTGTGCATGTTTTCATGTCCACATGGGTTTCCTCCTGGTTCTCCAGTGTTCTCCAAAAACATTCATGCATGTGGATGGGTTGGCTAATATGTTCTAATATGGCTCCAGTGTTCCTGGGATTAGGCTCCAGATCCAACTCTGACCAGGATAAACGCAGGTACTGAAAGTGAGTGTGTGAGAGAGAAAACATGTTAACATACTGTATTTTTGGCCATCAGCTCTACATCCTCGCACATCTAACAAGGCATCAAATTGCTCAAGTTCGAATTTTGTGTACACATTTTCTCCATCATGCTACAACCCCCCATGTGCACCCCTCACACAGATCCTGATCGAGGCTTCACGCTATGCCTCATTGACTTAATAATCCTTGGACCTCGTGAGCAATGAGCCGGTCACCCAGTGGCTGGAAGGGAGTTGGTGACCTGGTGAAGACAAGCTATCACAAGCCAATTATCCACCCAGACAAGCCCTGAACTAACAGCCCATACTCGTCCCCAGTGCTGAGTCAGGCAATTCCACAGAGAGAAGAGTTTAGCTGACGCCAGTTCAGTGAGATGCAGTTGTACAATGCTAGGGCTGATATATCCAAGACTGCCTTTCCTCCCACCTAAACCTGCTCTTCAGCTCCTCCTCTTCCTCTGCCTCCTTCGCTCTCTACTGCCTGCTAAAAAAAAAAAAAAACTCATGCAAATGAGCTCTCTGACTGGCTGTGGGTTGCGCCGCCGTCTCACACTCATCTGCATAAGCAATATTCCTCCTGCTCTATGGCATTCGGCTTCCATTTAGAAGCCAAGAGAAGCCATTGAAGTGATGCGGGGCTGCTTGTCTCTCTCAGCTCCCTATTGTTGGCCAGATCACCCAAGTCTCGATTCACTAGACAGGCAATTTCATCCTCCTAAGAGAGTTTAGGAAATCCAGAACACATATATTTTAGTTTTCAAGACAGCCACACACACACACACACACACACACACACACACACACACTGCAGGTTTCACCAGCTGTGCTGTAAATGTATTGGGCATTATTCATTTAGTGAAAATCCTCCTTCACAACCATTTATGAGCATCAAAACTAGGAGTCTGAAAGAGGATAAAGCAAACACATTCAGTACGACCTTAGGTAAACCTGTCATTTAGACCAGCCGTCTACACACACAAGACAGCGTGCGGAGGACAAAGCAATTAATGTATGCTGAACAATTTTTCCCCCCATTTTTGCTTAAGCACAAACACTTTGCCTTGACATTATAAGTGCTATTTAAATGTCAGGAGATAGGGCTGGAATCTAATATTCAGCATGCAGTCAATGAAGGTTAATTAACACTGAGTAGTGCAGAGTGGGAGGTTTATAATTAAATGGCCAAGGAATTTGGGCCCTCCAGTGAACAATCATATCTGCTTCCAACTATATACTGCAGTTTAACTTACATGTAGTTCTCAGTATCACTCCTAATGTACATTTTAATGTACAGTTTTTCCTGCTGTAAGGCACCTGAAGCAGCTCATAAAATCAGATGTAACCAAAAAAAACAAAATAAAAATAAAAACACGCATGGGGTCAGTAAGTCTGTAGAGAACTAGTGATCTTACAGAAATTTGTCATACAGAAACAAGATCTCAAGAGGAACAAGAGTGACCAGTCTGCCTTGGAGTACTAGGACTGCTTATGTATGTTTGGCTATGAATATATCAAAGCTGCTTGCTGCATATGAATTTATGGTTCTCCACAACACTGAAGTTGAATGCTTCCAGTCCTTACTAGAATAAGCTGGAAAAGATATTGAGTGGGTTTGACGATACATTTTTCTCAGAGAGACAAGTGTGGGTGTTGGTGTGGGAGATTTAAAATTATGTGTGCAACGCATCAAGCTTGTGGTCTTACACTGGCTACAGCCAAGACAGATATAGAAACAAGATGACATTATAGCTTAATGGGCTGTTGAACTGTTTTACCCTGTACCACCTTCCCAGCTCAACCAGAGTCCATCAAAACACTGTAGCGTCTTTTGAAGTTCACACTTGTTGACAGCTATAGCCCTGAAAGCAAGAAAGCAATGAGGCCATAACCAGGACTGCATTTTTGACAGTGCTTCATTGAGTTATTATGAACATTTCCACCCCCATCAACCCAAATTGGAGGTGTGCGAGGCACTGAGGTGAACTAGCAGCAGGCCTTCACCAGTCATGGGGTTAGTCAAGGTAAAAAGCCCATAGACAGAGCACAACAGGATCTCTCCAGCTTATTTCTATTACTCTGGTCTAAGATTATTCCACATATAGTTACATAAATATAATAGACTTCAAGTTCTTAAAGGGTTTCTTGGGCAATTAACACTTTAAGCCAGTCTTGATCCTTGTGCATCAGACCAACTACATCAACCCAGAACTAACCAGAAAACATCAGAAAACACCACAGGTTTTCACACTTCAGAATAAGACCCTCTGATTGGCTGTAGTGCGACATACCAACGCCAAATGGCTAAAACACGTATCTATTATATATCCATTATTCTGTACATTACTAGATGACGGGAAAAATATTTATATACCAAGTGGCAGTGCAACCTATACCTCAGGCAGCAGAAGAAACTTTTATTTGTGCTCTATAACTTCACATGACAGTTTGTTGACAGAAAGAGATGGTATATTCTGACAAACAGATGTTCACTATTTATCCCAACATCTCTAGCTTTATTTAAAAAAAGAACATCTATGTTCTTTGACCAACAGAGTTGTGTGTTTTTTTTCTGTACACCTGGAGGCATTGTGTTAACTGGCAAAAGTCAGATTGCTGACAGAAAAAAAACAACAACAAAAACAATCCACACTAACAAACTGGTGCTCACTTGTCTCTAGTTTCATGGAAAATATAGGCATCACTCTCAGTCAAATAACAAAGAAGTAATGATCTCAAGACAGTAGTGATCTCATCTGGCCAGAAGTGTTATGGTTCTTCATTTGGGTTCTTCACTTCCTTATGAGGTTCTTCACTTCCTTATGAGGTTCTACACTTCCTTATGAGGTTCTACATTTCCTTATGAGGTTCTACTTGGAACACTCTCTCTTGTAGAGTCACACCAGAATTACAAGCGAATATAAAAACAAACAAAAAAAAACAACAACAACAACCTAAAGATATCTAGATTTAACCTGTTGTCCCATCAAGAGTCTAGGAGCTCAGGCTTGCTGTAAATCTATCCGTCACATCTATCCAGCGTGAGTCATATCTTAATTGGCAACTTATAGGTGACTATATCAACAACTGATGTTTGATGCGAAATGCCAACTGGAGCTCCAAATTGTGTGTCACAATCGTAGAGGTTTGCGATAAAATTTATAACATTTAGTCTGCAATAACATTTATAAATGTCAGTGTATAATCTGGGAATTAGATATATTAAAGCTGCAAGTGTGTTTTATGAGAGGAGACAATCTGTCTGTGTCTCTGGGAGCCATTTGCTGTCCCATAAAACCTAATTATGAGCAACTGCCATTGGTTGTACATCACAGGCATGAAAAGGCCCTTTCTTGACACTATGCTGAACAGGCATGATGAGCTGAGTATAACTGTGAGCTAGTGTATCTTGGCCACAGTGTAGTATACGTACATGAGGGATGTCCGGGAGGGTTCTGTGTGTAATTAGGTAATAGGAGGTTGGAGCTCTGTGATAATAAAAGGGACACTCACAATGGAGATGTCCATAGGAACAGCATAAAACACTACATCTAGCCAAATGAGATTCCCAAACCAGCCACAACAAATACGTACCAACAAACAATAAAACGAGTCTAATAAGTGCCACAAAAAAGAACACAAGCATGCCAGCTTTTCTCCCACTACATTCAGCTATCATTCCAAATCCCCCCATTTGAGTCACTAGACTGCAAATAGATGTTCACTGCTACATTAGCTTCCATACACACTAAAAAGGTGGAGGGGTGAAAAATGAACACTTCAACATAAATATAAGCGGATAAACACAAACACACGAATGATCTTATTATTATGGCACCCCATTCCCAGTGTATTAAACATAAAAATAAACACATAGCTTGGGGCTTTTGTAAGCTAGAGGGTTCCAGATCTCCAGTTGCCTTTGGGTCCAGCTCTCTTTAATTTTACATGACCTATACTACACACTGTATGTGTCAAGGCACACTCTACAGGCCATTTATTGCGGTCCAGGTTACCACAAATTTACAGCATAATAGTCCATGTTTTCCCCTGAGAATGTCCATACTAATCTAAGGCTAGCCATTAGTTATCAGCATCCGTGTGAAGACTTGCACACACCACCAAAGCCACTGGAGCATTGCATTAAACATGCATAATGCATCTCTCAGAATGAGTCTGAGGATCAGGCATGCTATTTCTTTTTCCCATCTTGATTTCTTGCTCCTCTTCATCTCTTTTGCTCTTTTTTTCCCCTTAGCACATGACATCCCATTCCTCACCTGCAGAGGACAGAAGGTTTCTTCCTTATCGCATACATGAGAGGTGAAAAGGCAGGGATCTTGATTAAATGCCCGCTCTAGACTTCTTTCAGCACTGGCTGTTATAATAGTAGATGACTCATAGCACTTTCCCCTCACGTTGATAATCATGGGCAAGCCATTAGAGCGGACAGGATGAGAGCAGCCTCCACACCAAGAAAAAATCATTAGTGTTCAGTTAGCATCACGCACACATACACACACACACACACACACACACACACACACACACACACACACATACACACACACACACACACTGACCCACTGATCCCTTTCACTCTCTGCTCTTATGGCACAACTGTTTTAGCCTTTAATGTTTCCAGCAATCTTAGGTTTGTCCGCATTAGGCCAGTTACAGGAATCGTAATGTTTTTCAGATGCCTCTAGCCAAATGTAAACCTTTCTACCCTTTGCTGCCCTTTCTGACAGTGATATAACTTTACTTTGTGTGTAAATATTATTTCATCTGAACGACTGCTGAAGAGTGAATAAGGGTTAATTAATGCGTAAAATATTGACACTTTGGGAAGAGAATTTTTTTTTTAAATTGCTTAGAAAGTCTGCTGAGGCCTTCAAAGGGAATGTGTGGGAAAAAAAATCAATCTGACTCATCACTGGAAAGAGTGACAAGTGATAATGACATGGCATTTTGGCTGCAAAGTACAGGAATTAAAGAGCCTCCTTGACAGCCTGTAACACCCATGTTTGGGCTTTAAAAAAAGAAATAGAATGATTGATGCATCAAAGCAGCGAAATCTTGGCAGCCACAAGTTCCCTTTCTCACAGGCTGAACATTAAGATCTAGACCCGGTCAAGTCTCTGCCGTGGTGATAATTTCAGACAGAGTCAGAAATGGTTGTCATCGTTGCTTCTCTGATGCTGCCAAAACAGTCTGCCTACAGGCCAAGTCCAATGCAGATCAACAAAAGTAATCGTTCTTCACTCACTGCTAATGTTTATGTTGAGATGGCTAAGATGGAAGCATTTTTTAATGTTGTGTTTTCCCCTGCCTTGCCCTTGAGCCTTTGCACAGACACAAGATGTTCTCTCAGGCACGATGGCGTTGAGACGCATTTGAATATTTGGACCAAAGCCAGACGTCACAAAAATCTCTGTGCACCAGGGTCAGCCAAGACGATCCCCAGCCATTCTCAAACCCTACAGCTGCCAATGTGCTTGAAAGCCATCCGATCTTGCCAAATCGTGTCCATGTGTTTTTAAGCGACGAGAGCTTAAAAACAGCTGTGCCCTTGTTTACTTAGTGATGACTAATATTTCACATGTACAAACTAATCTAAATGCCATTTGCTATTTCATATCCCCAATGATGCATTCAGCACAATTCAAGATGTGATGGAGTTTTCATGATGTGCTGTATGCATGTGGAATAATTTGTGTGCATGCAGCCATCACCTTTCAGCCTAAAACGTCACATGCATTAAACAAATAATTACAAAAGACAAGGGATTGAATGGATTATAAGTGAAAGGTCAGTTAGGAAAAGGCTTTATGTCTAGCTAAACATGGTGAATATGGTGCTATACTTTCAATTAGACTGGATGCTATTTAAACACAGACAATATAATGGTTTATTATCACTGCTTGAGGATTATGCCTTTGCCAAGAGGCTAAAAAACAGCTTGAAAGCCGCACACACACACACACACACACACACACACACACACACACTGAGGAAAAATGAGGAGTTGAGTTTGATTCCTTTGTTTGCAAAGGCAAAACATATATATTAATATATACCGCTGAGTATTTCACCACAGAAGAAAAAAACATACACAAAAGCTTTCTTCTTCCAATTTATTCTCTCTTTAATGTTGACCTTTACTTCTTCAAATACTTTATTTTCCATAAGGGTGAAGACTGGGTATGGGATTTCAGCTGTCACAAAACACAGTAGAATACAAAGCACACACATAACCTACCTATTCTGTCCACACCATATATTACAAAGCTGGATCTAGATGCTTTTTTTTTTTTATTCACTGCCAAAGCTAGAATAGTATAAATCACAATAAAATGCTATAAAACTCTAGCTCTGCATGATAAAAAAACAAAACAAAAAACAATTAGTTAGCTTGGTATGTGGTATGCCTCAATTAGCTCCCTAGTTCAGTAGTCAGGGCACTGATCAGGGAGTCGGCCATTTTAAGGGCTTTTTCAATCGCAAAATCCTTCCAGTTCACTAAAACGTTCGCTCTCTAAAAAAAATCCCACAATGCACCGCATCGATTCTGACTATGTTCCCTTACTGGAAATGACGTCATGTTTTCTGAAGCCTCTCAACTCGGAAAAAATGTCTCAGCCAACTTCGTCTACAAATGTAAGCAGCTTGTTATCGTTGTTGTAGCTCACAAATGATTACTTACATTAGCAATTTTTAACTTTATTGGACGTTCTATATACGTTTGTTTGAGTCTAACGATTTTTATGTGTTTAATGATTTTTCTTTTTAAATCCACTAGCTAGCCTACGATCCTGCTTGAAGTTACCATGACAGAAATGTGTGTGATTAAGCTAACAAATTTCTAGGACATATAAAATATTTTTATGGTTTTAATTTTTGGGGACGTTTTACAACACGAGTATGTAGTCATGTCGCTGGAAATTGAGTTATCAGTGTCCCAATGTGTAGTGAGGCAGTACACCATATACGGATTCACAACCTAGGGAGCTGATTCGAGACATACCCAAGGATTTGGAGACAGTCAAGCCACTCTGGCAACCCTGACTTCTGCATAGATTTCTAGTTAAGGTGCTTTACACATCCTAACATTATTTACTACTTATTTCACATTATTAATTCCCAAATTTCCTACGGCAGGATGGTGGCTCTAAAATGAGGGTAGAGTTAAACACTGATAATAGTGATATTGTATAATCAGTTTTAATCCAAGGGGCATGACCATTTTTTAAAAATCAGTTTTGTCATTTTTAAAACTGGGGAATGGCATCCCCTTGCATACTCCTCAACTCGAGCCCTGGTTCAACCAGTCTTTATCCTACGCAGTGTAAAGTATATTTACTGATGACATTTTCTCAGTTTCCTCTGTTGCTTAAAGTTAAACTAAGCAAAATTTTTAGAGGACGTGCTGAGGATGGAAAAAGTTTGTCAAAATGCCCTCACATCAATATTACACATCATTAAACAACAAAAGTATTTATGAAGTGGTGTAATTTCAAAAACCAGTGCTGAGCATATAAGAAGGCTTGAGGCAAAAAGCTACTAGCAGTGTGAGGTGACAACTGCTAAAGAAAAGGCAAACGGTTCTTCCACAGCGAGTCAATGTGTCCATGCTCCATTCAGCACCTTAGCATTCTCCGCTTCCCTGCAGGGCAAAACACCACCTGAAGCGCCATTAAGCATTGATGAGAGCACGTCATTAGCATGGCACCCCATGCGGTAAATCTCCACAAGGTGAAAGGCAGAAAATCTAAAAGGCAATGTAAAGCTATACTCAATCCTTTTTTTCTCTCGGCCTGACTATTCGATTCAAAGCTGCTTAATGGCCAAAAACATTTAAACCAGTCTGTATTTAGTAGGGATTAGTCACCGTCACAAGGATCATTTAACATGGTTGTACTGAAAACAATATCAATATAGTTATCTGTTAGTGTACCGTATACTGGCATGCTGTGGTACAATACTACAGTACTATAGTAAACCATGTTGTTCTTATTTGGAGCAGACTGGTTTTGCATTAAAGACACAACTGACAGATTTGCTGTGGTTAAAGACAAAGGGAACTGATATTCAAGTGCATTTCTCCTGCGATGTGACGTATTTCCAAGTGAAACGGCAAATTTAAGTTTTATCCACTGGGTTTCTGAAACAAACATAGAGACTGACAAATCCTGCTAATGCAGGAGGCAGAGATGGAGGAAAAATTCTATCCCAGGAGTGAAGCCATATTTATGTGAACCTGTGTGTCCAGTCTATGACGGAGGTCATAGGATGAAGAGGGCAAGGTTTGTGCTCATCCTTAAAAGCATCTCAAATAACTCTTGCGAGGGGGTAAGTAAAATTTGGCAAACTATTTGGTTGTTATGTTTTTGTTTTTTTGTCCTATCCACAATTCAGAGGTCATTTAGTGGTGGCACGTTAGTGGAAGGTTATGGACAAAGAAAGATTTTGTCTTTTAAGTGATTAGTACAGATGAATCATGTGCAATCTGCCCAAAGATATGTGCTAACAAGGTGAAAAAAGGTTGGATTTCAGGCTGTCTTTTAAACAAAGATTTAATTTGCAGTGCAGTTCTCTTTTAGTCTGTTTTGATTTCAAGTTATTGGCTGATGTTTGGCAGTTGACTTTTGTATCTCAGTAAACCTCTGATGTGTCTGACTCATATAATGATTATGTGACGATCATGTCAACCATCAAAACTAAACTTAGTCTAATGTTGGATCAGTAATGATATTGTCATAAGTATTCAAGATTTTTTTCCAGATTAACCCTGACTTGGCAAACAGCGTCACATCACCATTACATGATGCTGAAATACTGAATTATACAACAATTAGTTCCGGTCCACTGATTTGATTGGTCCAACGGCGATCCAAGAGTGTCTATATTTCCTATAAGAGCACTGGGACGTTTCACTGTGTGTATCACTCCACTTGTCTGTGTTCGCCACGTAAAATTCTACTTCCGAGTTCAAAACCGTTAATACAGTAGTGTTAGCGACATCATCAGCAGACATGGCAAGCAATACATTTTTCATGAATATAACTTTTGACTTTTAATATGAAAGTTTGTCAGTTGAAAATGAAACCCCAATTTTCTTGGAAGCACCTTTAACCAGAATGCAGAAATCAATGTGAGCTAGCTAGCTATAAGTTGAGTGTGGCTTCTTCACAATCTCTCAGAATCCTCAGAATCTTTCCTCAGAGGAAAAATAAAATGAACATTTTATAATGAACATATGGAACTATTGTATAAAAGCAATATTGCACTCGCAACTGTACGGTTATACTGAATATCGACACTGCTGTGATTACATACAGGCCGAATCACAGCTGTGCAGATATCCAGTATACCCGCACTCTAGTTCATATAATATTGCTTAAATGTGTGGGTCACAAAGGTAGGAGGCAAGTGTGTAAAGTCTTATAAGACTTATATTTATTGAGAACTTCAATAATTATATTTATTGTGAGCAGTCTGGTAATCTTTGTTAAAAACCATGGCATGGGTCAGCGAACAGCAGCCAACATAAACCAAGAGTAATACATACACTGCAAAAATGACATTTTAATAGTGAAACTATCTTGAATATAGTCAGATGTGTATAGATTATTAAACCTATTTCTAGACATTTTTTTACTCACTTAATTTCAAGCTTTAAATTGTATTGTTCTATTGGCAGGTAATTTTGCTTCTGTTTAGAAATAAATGCTTAAAATTAGCAAACTGGTCTGCCAGTAGAACCATTACTGGTCTGCCAATTTCATTACTAAAAATTTTAATTAGTAAAAATGTCTAGAAATAGTAATCTTATATTTGGTTTGTTGTAATCTTGTAAAAGACAATACTAGATAAATTTGACTATACTCAAGAAATTTTCACTTGTTTGTTTTTTGCAGTGTAATCAAAACAAAAAAAAAACAGGCGAGATTCTGAACCAAGAGACCACTTTCAGACTTAAACACACAAAAGCATAAGACTTTGCAAAGTTTAACAGACAAGAGCAATGGACAATCTCATCAAAAACTCCTACAAAACACATACAATCAGGTAATACACCAATTACAAGACAGGGTGGAGACAGGACTAAAAAAAGAAACGAACATGAATACATGGTCCATGGGGGAATCCATGGCTTAAGCATATAAATATACTTAAGCAATACCGGATGAGCAAGCGTGCCATTGTACTGAATATCAGCACGGCTGTGATCAAGCTGTAGGTACGAGGAAGCAGGATTACGAAGTATGATATTGCTTTCATATAACACATGAAACGCATAAACAAAAATATTATATCAAGTAACTGACATTTCAGTCACAATATGGCCAGTGTTTTAATTCTTATTGCTCCGTCAACAAAAAAATATTTCCCAAATATTTATCACTAAGCGCTACAACAGTATCCAAGACGGTATATGATTATCTGCTGCACATGAAGTCTTTCTCTCTTTCTCTCTCTCTCTCTCTCTCTCTCTCTCTCTCTCTCTCTCTCTCACACACACACACACACACACACACACAACTGTCACACTCTCGCGATGTTTTGCAGCAATTGCTGCTGCTAATGCCGCATGTGCGTGGGTGTGCTGCTGGATTCCCTCACAGATGATGTTTTCGAGGTGCATATTTTGCATAAATAATCACACTAATTATTCGGCTTGATGCGTATGGAGTTGTTTATCAGGGTTAGATGCAAGACTAAGCAGGAATTATATATCTACATGTGAAATGAAAAACAGCTGATGGTTTCGCACAATGCAGCAAAAAGCTGTTAAGGCAGACATGGGTAGTGAGGTATCAATGGCAGAATTTACAAATGTAGATGTAGAGAGCCAAACGTAGATTCACAAGAGTCCATGAGGGGGAAAAATGACAAGCTTGTTCTATAGCTAAAATATACAATAGTATTCAATGTATACAATTCACTTTATGTTAAATCAAAATTCCATATAAACAGCAGTAAAATACAAAAATATATTTTTGTCTGTTTGTGCTACACTGTGGTTTTTTTTTGATGCTGTTGTTCCCTATCAAAAGCTACTCTCGATGCTGCGCATCAAACGCTAATGATTCTTTGTTCGACCGGTTGTGAAGTATGTGTGTCAAACACGCCAAGAATTTGGCCTAAATAACCTCGGTGAGTTACGTCATTGATAACGTGCACCTGCAGGTTATAAATAGACGTGAAACAGGCATACCTCCAGGTTTCTTTGTCTTTGAGACCGCTTTGTGTGTGTGTGTTGTCTTGGTAAGTGTTGGTAAGTGGTAAATTACATCATGGCTTGTGCCTCGGTCAGGCGATGCATCCCGCCGTGTGCATGAGTTATTCCGGATGATGATCCGCACGATTTTTGTGCAGAGTGCCTTGGGGAAGAGCATGCTATTGCTGCTCTTGAGGACGCTGAGTGCATGCACTGCGAGCTATTTCCGCTCCGAGTGCTTCGCTCGAGGCTCACTTTCTTCCGAAGCTCGGCGTCCTCATTAAGATCATGGGGCTCGCGTGTCGAGCTGGCTGAGAGAGAGCTTCCCCTCTCTCTCGCACTTTCCTCAGATCACGAAGCCCCCGCCTCCGCTGCTGAAGCGCACGCCGGCGTTTCTTCAGAGCGAGACGAGGGCGCGGCTTCTCTTGCCTCCGGCGATATGGAGACCGAGAGCGCCGCCTCTGAGCGCTCCTCACGCAATGATAAGGCATTTGTGGAGCTACTCAAGGTAGTGACTAATGCAGTGGCCAGGCTTAAGTTAGACTGGCCACAGGAGCAAGAGAACCCCAGGCACTCCAAATTGGAGTGGATATGGATATGTGACGCATGGATATGTGACAATGCCTCAGGTCGAAGAGACGCTCGCGGGCTATCTCTCCCCTGGGAGCTCGTCATCGCTTAAGAAGCCAACCCTCCCCACCAAGCCTTGCAGAGTAACATCGTCTCTGGTGGGGAAGGCCTTTAAGGCAGCAGGTCAGGCTGGGGCTGCCCTGCACACCATGGCGGTTTTGCAGGCATACCAGGCCGACCTGCTGGAAGACCTGAGCATGGGCGGGAATATTAGCAAGGAGGTGTTTTTAGAGCTGCGCCGAGCCACGGATCTGTCTCTTCGTGCAACCAAGCAGACGGCCCATGCCGTGGGCCATTCTATGGCTGCTTTAGTTGCCACGGAGAGACACCTATGGCTCAACCTCACGGGCATCAAGGATAGGGACAAAGCTTTCCTCCTTGACGCCCCCATATCGCCTTCTGGCCTTTTTGGCGACTCCATGAACACTGTCGTCACTAGGTTCAGGGAGGCCAAGAGACACGCAGAGGCTTTTGATAAGTTTCTTCCCGGCCATGCTCAGACGCCGGGGCTGTTGGCCACCCAGCCCCGAGCCAATCCGGTCTCTCTGCGGCGAGAGTCGCAGAAGCAGAGTGTGGTGAGCCGTTTGCCCCCTCGTAGGGACTGGGGAGCGGCTCGCCGATCTCAGCAGCCCAGTAAGAGGCCGGACCTGAGGACGATCATTTCGTCCGGGAAGAAGTCCTGAGAGTCAAGTCCTCGGGACCATGGGGGTGTGCCCCTCCAGAGAGGAGCGCGAGAAGTTCCAACGGGAAGTAGACACTCCTTCCTGGCACCCTCAGGAGGCCTCCAGCCAAACGTTAGGTGTTCGGATGCCTCCTGCCATGCTTCAGGACACCAGACACCTAACACCTCCCCATCTAAGCGAAGTGTCAAAACTAGTGCCCCTCTCAGAGAAACTGGCAGCGTGGAAGCTACTGCCAAGTATCTCTCCATGGGTAGAAAGGACTGTAGAGAAAGGCTACAGGATTCAGTTTACATATCGGCCTCTGCGTTTCAATGCCGTGGTCTCCACTTCCATGAAACCGAAACGAGCCCATTTTTTTGACACAGGAATTGCAAGCTCTGCTGGACAAAGGGGCCATAGAACGTGTTCCCCTACCAGACAGAGAGTCAGGATATTATAGCCGGTATTTTTTGGTTCCCAAGAAAGATGGGGGGTTGCGTCCAATTTTAGATCTTCGCGGGTTGAACCGCTACCTCAGAACATACAAGTTCAAGATGTTGATGATCAAGATGATTGTGTCTCAGATCCAACCAGGGGACTGGTTTGTCACAATCGATCTCAAGGATGCATATTTTCATATAGAAATCTTGCCACAACATAGGAAGTTCCTGAGGTTCGCTTTCGGGGGCGAAGCTTACCAATATCGGGTTCTTCCATTCGGCCTAGCTCTGTCACCTCACACATACACGAAATGCATGGATGCAGCACTGGCTCCTCTGCGACTCCAGGGCATCCGCATTTTAAATTACATAGACGACTGGCTGATTCTGGCTCAGTCTCAAGAACTGGCGCTTCGACATTGGGATGTCGTCCTAGCTCATCTCGAATCTCTGGGGTTGAGACTCAACGCCAAGAAAAGCGTTCTCTCTCCTGCTCAGAGGACAACGTATTTGGGGGTTGTATGGAATTCAATCACGATGCAGGCACAGCTCTCTCCTGCGCGCATCGAATCCATTGTAAATGCCCTAAAGAATTTCAAGCTAGGCCAGAGAATTACTGTTTACTTCTTTCAGAAGCTTTTAGGTCTCATGGTAGCTGCATCCACGGTGATACCCTTGGGCCTCCTGCACATGAGATCGTTTCAGTTGTGGCTCAGAGCCAGGGGATTTCATCCAAGGGCCAATCCCCACAGGCAAATAAGGGTCACGCGCCAGGGGCTTCGTACCCTTTCTATGTGGTTCAGACCCCGGTTTTTGACTTTCGGACTCACTCTGTTGTTGTCGCAAGATGCTAACGACAGACGCTTCCCTCAGGGGTTGGGGTGCGGTCTTGGATGGCCGTCCAGCCCAAGGGATCTGGAGAGGTCATCTTCTCAACTGGCACATCAATTGCCTCAAAATGATGGCTCTATTTCAGGCCCTGAAATACTTCCTCCAGCAGTTAAGAGGCTACCATGTCCTTGTGCGGGTGGACAATATGGCGGTAGTCTCTTACATAAATCACCAGGGCGGACTGCGTTCGCACAGCCTGAACAGGCTAGCGCAGCAGGTCCTGCTGTGGGCACAGGACAAGTTCCTGTCCCTCGGGGCGATTTACATCCCCAGGTATATGAATGTGGGAGCAGACTTGCTGTCCAGACAGGCTGTGACACTCGGGGAATGAAAACTCCACCCCGAAGTGGTCAGTCAAATCTGGGGAAGATTTTACGAAGCAGAGGTGGACCTCTTTGCTTCACAGGAGATGGCACAATGTCCCCTCTAATTCTCTCTGACTCCTCCAGCTCCCCTGGGTCTGGACGCCATGGCTCATACATGGCCCAGACGGAGTCTTTACGCATTTCCCCTGATCACTCTGCTGCCAGGAGTCCTGGCCAAGGTCCGTCAACAGGGGTTTCGCCTCTTACTGATAGCACCCCGTTAGAAGACCAGAGTATGGTTCTCGGATCTAATATCTCTCCTCGATGGCTCGCCGTGGGCGATTCCAGTCAGAAGACATCTCCTATCTCAGGCACAGGGGACAATATTTCATCCCCGGCCCGAGCTCTGGAACCTTCACATCTGGCCCCTGAGGGGGACCAGCTAAGGGATGCTGGGTTCCCTGCTGATGTAGTAGAGACCATTCTAAGTGCCAGGGCCCCCTCCACTAGAAGAAGTTATGCCTTCAAATAGCACATTTTTGAAAATTGGTGTATGGCGCACCACATAGACCCAGTTCACTGCCAAGTGGTTTCAGTGCTGGAGTTCCTGCAAGGGAAATTATCCTCAGGCACATGTCCTGGTACTCTCAGAGTCTATGTGGCCGCCATTTCGGCTTGCCATGCTCTGATTGAGGGGGTTTCTGTGGGAAAGCACCCTCTAGTCGCTCGCTTCATTCGTGGAGCCAAGCAGTTGAGACCGTCCACGAGAGCTACAGTGCCTTTGTGGGATTTAGCTACAGTGCTCGAGGGTCTGGTCGGCACCCCTTTTGAACCACTAGAGTCACCACCTGTCAGGTTTCTGACCCTAAAGATGGTTTTTCTAATGGCTATTACTTCTCTGAAGAGAATTGGGGATTTGCAGACTCTGTCAGTCACACTGTTCTGCCTAGACTTTGCCCCTGGGCTGGTCAAAGCTATCTTGCATCCTCACCCTAATTACCTCCCGAAAGTTCCATTCTCTACCATGCATCCGGTTGTTCTTGAAGACTTCTGTCCTCCACCTTTCACGACTACGGAGCAGGAAAGACTTCACTTACTGTGTCCAGTATGTGCTCTTCAGATTTACGTCCACCACACCAGCCAGCGTAAGTCGGAGCAGCTCTTCATATGCTATGGAGGCCGCAATCGGGGGGCAGCTGCCACTAAACAAACGGTGTCTCATTGGGTGAGGGATGCCATTGCCTTAGCCTACGAAGCGCGTGGTCAAGCTTTGCCGCTAGGAGTTAGGGCTCATTCAACCAGGGGGGTTGCATCTCCTATGGCTTTGGCAAAAGGTGTCCTCTTCCAGCAAGTGTGTGATGCGGCAGGTTGGTCCTCTCCGCACACATTTGTCAGATTCTATAGCTTGGATGTCCATGCTACTCGCATGTCCTTGAGTCAACATCCCGTAGGCATGTCTGAGACCTCTTCAATGTTTGTGCGCACACACTACACAACCTTGGGGGCTCAGACACTTCCAGTGCGGCGGCGTTGGTATTCTCGTTCCCATTAGTGTTTGATGCGCAGCATCGAGAATAGCTTTTGATAGGGAACGTCTCGGGTTACTTGACTGTAACCCTGTTCCCTGAAAAAGCGGGAACGAGATGCTGCACCTCAATGCCGCACTGCAGACGTGTCTGGCGTCTCTCAGACAAAGTGTAACCTGGAGGTATGGCTGTTTCACATCTATTTATAACCTGCAGGTGCACGTTATCAATGATGTAACTCACCGAGGTTATTTAGGCCAAATTCTTGGCGTGTTTGACACACATACTTTGCAACCGGAAGAACAAAGAATGTTCTCATTAGCGTTTGATGCGTAGCATCTCGTTCCCGCTTTATCAGGGAACAGGGTTACAGTCAAGTAACCCGAGATGTTTTTGTTTTGTCAGGAATCATGAAAGTGGGGGAAACAGACAACCTAAAGCCATGTAGTGTGAGCACTGTCTTACGCCAGGGACACACTAGATGATTTTTTTTTTATCTTAACCGATTTAAAACCATGGGAGACCTGTCGATTGTAGTAACGATTTCACATACATGAGATCTCACAGAAACTCACGTTTTATCAACGTGACTTCAGAAGCAATATCACTCACACTTCTTTTTGTTTATTAGCTGCATATCATCTGCCTCATTCACAGAGCAGAAAGTTATTTCACTCTCTCTCTCTCTCTCTCTCTCTCTAGAACCAGAGAGCGCAGCGTCTTAGGCTCAACATACTATTTAAAAATTATTTGCTTGTCTCTGTTGCAGAACCATACTCCACTTTCGTGGCTGCAATGTTTCCGCTATAAAGGCACGCAACACCCGGTTGGTGACACTTGCTCGCTCTCATTGGCTGTTACAGGTATCCCACCTCTGACAGCCCGATCAAGAGTCGTAAATATCAAACGTTTGATATTTACCATTTGGGATCGGGGAGGCTCCGACTCGATCCAGAGCAGTAAAATAATCATAATGCCACCACACAGTTGAGGATTTTTTGGACAAAAAGTCGGTAGCGGCAGACCTCGAATCGGGCGGGTTGTTGGGGAGGGTGCAAATCGGGCTTAAAATCTTCAAATGTGTGGCCAGCCTTAGTTAGCTTTTCCACTGTCAGTTTCATGTCATCTATCTCCAACCGAGGGAGCCAGGAGCAGCCTCTGCACAGTGAAAGAAGTGAAAAAAAAAAACTTATCCTATCTAAACCAAGAGCCATGCACATCTTCTGTAAGAAAAAATACCACATTGCATGAAAAAGAGAAGTATAGAGATAACAGCCAAGATCCCACAGCAGTCCCTGTGGCTCAAGAGAATCTCTGAGGATACCCAGATACAAGCCCTGTTATTGCTCTGCACATTTTCTTAGGACAGATAAAAGGCTTTATGCTTGTATGTCTTCTCTGTTTACAAATGTAGCAGGTTATTAGAATGTTAGAACCAACGTATTGGTTGGTAAATGGTAAATAAAATAAACTAATAATAATAATAAAAATAATAATAATACACACACACATTATATATAACCTGAATAAAACCTTTTTTTTATTTTATCATTTTATTATTTTTTGCTGTTTTCCAGAATTCAACTGTAAAGACTTCCAACTGGGTTGTTGTTTTTTGTTTTTTTTTTCTGGATCATCACATCTGTGACAATTCCAAAATTTAGGTATTTGTCTGTCTTGATTGTCTGTCTTGAGGTCTCTATTAACACTTTTTAGCAAAATGTCTTCCAAAAATTTTCATACTTAGTTTATATATGTATTTTTTTTTTCAGATAGCCTTTAAGAATGCCTATGACAAAAGAAGAACGTATTGAAATAATTCTCATGGCTAGATCGGGAAGCTGTCGCAAGGTTGCGATGGACTTTAACAGGAAACATGGCAAGCACATCGCACACGACACTGTTGCCAAACTTATTCCAAATTCAAAACGACTGGAAGTTTTGTGGACCGACTGAGAAGTGGACGTCCACGAACATCCACTGATGAAGGCACAACCGACGTGCTCCTGGCAAACATAGTCCCCTATGTATGGCGACTTTTGGGACACCCTGTAGGTTATGCTTGTATGCTGATCACCTGTCCATTGGCTGCCTCACGTTCCAGTATTGCCCATTTGTTGGTCTGGATTTAATAAAACCAGTAAAGGGCAGCACAGTGGTGCAGTGGGTAGCATTACTGTCTCACAGCTCCATGGTCCTAGGTTCGATCCTAGGGTTACTGTCTGTGTGCAATTTCACATGTTCTCTCCATTTCCGTGTGGGTTTCCTCTGGGTTCTCCAGGATTGTCCTAGGTGTGTGAACATGTGTGTGAATGGTGCCCTGTGATGGACTGGTGTCCCAGGGGAGGAATTCTCCTGCCTGTTGCTGAGAAAAGCGCTGGATCTACCACACACTGAGCAGGATCACTTGTTTACTGAGGAAGAATGAATGAATAAAACCAGCAAACCTGCTCTTGCATTCCTCTGATCGAACACTTAATTAGAAGAGAACTTATTTTAAATCCACGATTCTATGATTGACGGGTAAATTTGTAAGCTGTGTTGTGTAGAGACACGCCTTTTCAAAGACGAGCCCCTAAGTGAAGGGAGTCGAACGAGCTATTTGTGGCATACGCAGTGTGCTTGTATGAGTGCTTTTATTCATGCTATAGTCCTGTGCTGACATGGTCCAAATGTCTGCACATGCCTGTAGTGCTCCACATTCACAAACGCCCTATTAATATTTCAACGGTGACAAAAAGGAGGCACTTAATGTGAATGGCAGATATTAATGAACATAAATTTGCCTGAGTTGTTCAAGGAGGGTCATGAAATTGAGAGCCATCACACAGCGGCACTAATGAGACAGAGAAACATGTCACAGCTGTTGCTCTTAAGCTAAGCAAAGACTACATGATGACACTACAGGAAAATGGAGAGCATTTCAGACAGGTTTTTTTACATAACATTTTGCCTTTGTTTTGTTTTGTTTTTTTGTAAGGATGATTACACTAGATGATTATGCAAAGACAGGACATCACATGCTTAACAAGATTCATTGATATATGGGCAATTAAAAAAAAACAAAAAAAACAATCAATCCCAAATCTCTGCACAATCATGGAACAGAAACTAAATGTTGAAAGCCAAGCATCTTGTGCATGTGTACCTGTAGATAATTCATTCATGATAAGAGATAATTGAGCTTTTAACTCTGAAACGTCTACAGAAAGAGATCTCAGTTAAAGTATTTTGTTACTGTGGTATCTGAGATATCCATGAGACATTACAGATATACAGTACCTCAGTACAAAAGGGAACAGAGCTTTATCACGTACTGTAGATAAAAATGCGTCTAAAATTAAGTCAGTCATGTTTTAGGGTCATACACTTTCTCTACACCGGCTGCATGTCTCCTGTCATCTGTGTTAACAATTTAATTCTGATTGAGCTCCTGACCTGGGCATTAGCTTCCGAATGAAAAAACAAAATTGGGAATTAAAACAGGCTAAAAAATCTGTAGTGTACTTTGTACTGTAGTGTAGGCTTTGTTTTATCCTTTTCATATTTATTCCTGAAAGGACATTTTCTATCAAAAGCGTTTTCTCTCTCCCTCTCTCGTTCAATTCTCTCAAGCACACACACCTGGGTAATTAATCTGTGTTTTAATTATTGTCAGAAAGATTACAATAGGCACATTCAACAAGCTGCATGAAAGAGAGAGAGAGAGAGAGAGAGAGAGAGAGAGAGAGAGAGAGAGATTTGGCTCAGTGTTTTCTATTCATGCGGATATGGATGTGGATCTCTTTATTATAAGCTTGGAAAATCAGCGTTCTCTCCTCTATAGCTTTTATCTGACAAAATGACACAGCACAAGCTAGACCACAGCTCTCTTTAACAATGTGGTTATGAAAAAAAAAAATTCTCCATAAGAAGTCTCCAAAAGACTTCTTGCCACTGCTTAAAAGAATTTCAATATAAATTGATAAGCAGTGTGAAATAAATATGTGCCCTCTGCAATAATTGTTTTCAAGTGGAATCATTTTTCCCTAGAGAAATGTTAAGCTGAGCCATATCTTCTCTAACACAATGGTCATCTTGGATGGTACTTTTAGGTCTGGTTTAGTTTTTTCCATCATGAAGGCTGCTGATTTTATTGCCTTTTCTGACAGGTAATAGAGAATAGACAAGCAGTATGTGCTGGGTAAAAATACCCAATTACAGTCACCTATACCAGGAGAATATTCAGCTGTCAAAAAAACTGCATTTTAAAATATACTGTCATTTATATAAAATGTACGAGGTGTTAATTTAATGCAGGGGATTTTACTGTATGGGTTGTTAAGAACTGGTTTATGTTAGTGAGATAAATACTTGATCCACTTGTTCTAGAACTCAACCTTATTCATTTATTCATTCATCCATTCATTTTCAAGAAATGCTTTTCAGGGTCATGGTGGGAATCTATTGTGGAGATGTTTACGCCAGTCCATCTCAGGACACCATGCACTCATATTCACACCTTGGGGGAAAGTTAATAGTATCCAGTCCACCTAATGGTATGTCAGGCATGGAGACAAACTGGATAACCCGGAGGAAACTCACACAAACCCATATTTGCTTGTGCTTTCCACTAGATTTTGGAGTGTGGTTGTGGGGATTTGTGCCCATTCAGCCACAAGAGCATTAGTGAGGTCGGGAACTGATGTTGGGTGAGGAGGCCTGGCACGCAGTCAGTGTTCCAGTTCATCCCAAAGGTGTTCATTGGGATTAAGGTCAGGGCTCTGTGCAGGCCACTTGAACCAAACCATGTCTTCATGGCTGTCACTTTGTGCAGAGGGGCGTTGTCATGATGGAACAGGTTTGGGCCTCTTGGTTCCAGTGAAGGGAAATTGTAATGCTACAATACACAAAGACATCATAGACATTTTTTTTATGAAAATCTATGACAAGATCTCACATCATTACTATTAGGTGACTGAGTTAGCCAGTTGCTATGTTCTAACCAGTGTCCAAGTGTCAACACACAACTTCAACAAAAGTTATTTCAGGTGTTATGCAAACTTGATGTCAAAATTTAAGAAAGCAGTTTTTTAGCCATTTGTTGGAATAAGCCTTTAGAATTGTCAGTTGTCATGAAGGGCTTATGTAAGTGCAAGGTATTCTTAAGAACACTGTTCTGAAATAAAGAAGTTGATGTCAGTCTTCTGCACTGTCCAATAGGCTGAATATAAACTATGATCAAAAAATGAAATCCATATGCATATATAATGCATAATAATGTGTATACTGTATATGCATAATAATGACATCTTTGAGACACACTGTGGTATATTTAGTAGTTTGTGTGCCATTGCTATTTTTCCTTATTAACCACAGAGACCACTGACGACTGCACACATCTCCATAATCATAATTATATTAGAAAGAAATAACCTGTCTAAGAGGAGGGAGAAGTAGTCTAAGTGTGTGCTTATCGCTTAACAGCTTGTGATTGGATCACTGTTGACTCCATTAAAATCATCATGATTATAAAGTAAGATGTAAGTGTTCTATTTTGTCACCATATAACAGCAACTACAGCATCTGCTTGTTGTAATGTATCTTTAAGATGAGCATTCATTCATCATCTTCAGTGTAATGTCTGAACATATCAAACTGATTTCTGAATCAGCCTGGATTTAGCAAAGGAGTTTCTCTGTGTCTTTGAGCCTTGAATCCTTATCAGTAACCCCCCTCCGGTCTTCACCAGATGCCATCGGAATGCGACACGACCCCCCCTCTTCACACACACACACACACACACACACACACACACACACAAAGCACACACACACACAATGGGAGAACCTCTTTTCAATGTAACATGTAATTATATGTAATTATTCGATGTCCAAATAGTGTGATGTTTTCGTGTTTGCATATATTGTGTGTTTATGTAACATAACTATAATGATTTTAGATAGTTTTAACTTAGGATATTATTTTAAATGTCTGTAACCATGTTTTACTTGTAATATTCTTTACAAGTCCATCGAATTTGGTATGTGGTTAATCGTCTTGCGATACCCTGATTGATTATGCATATCATATTGCAATGGGATACATTATTTCATGCTTTTTCTTAATTTCACACGTAATACGGTTTAAACCGGCTCCTCCCTGGACATGCAAATTCCGGTCTGAGACCCGACAAAGAGAGTTCATCCCGCCAACAAATCCAACTTCCTGATTGGCCAATAGCCCAAAGAGGTGTGTGCGTTGGTGTTGTCTTTAAAACAACACCACGCTTTGAAACAGTCTCTCTTCACCCTCTTCAGTTTCACTCACTTCAACTTGACACTCTTCCGGTTTCTCTCCCCCGGGGCCACGTGCCCCAGGAAGAGGAAGCCAGGATCTCTCTCTCTCTCCCGGACAAAAGATGCAACCGCCTCATGGCCCATGCCTTTTCAAACGGCACGACGAACCAGCAAACTCTACACGACCTCGCGCAAACTTTCAAACCGAACCCATGCAAGTATAGTTGATGGATCTATATCTGCGTTTAAGATTGTACCCCTGTTTACAGGAGATTTAAGTTCATTGCTGGTTTTGAAAAAGGCTAATTAGTTGTGTTTTTGTCTGCCATTCCCTTTTATTTCATTACTTTCTCTCTATCCCTTTTCTTTCCTTGTATATAGATGTACATATGTATGTTTTGCTTAGAGTTAGTCGTGTGTTTCCATAGTTACATCTAGTTATTAAAATCTATTATCCCACGCTTGATTTTCTCTGTTTTTGGTCACGTGATAGAGTCCCTTCTTCACTGCATAAGAACCTCGCTTACCCGCTCTAATTTTTAATAACAACTTCGTTGGTTAATCCTTCCTGGCCAGAAGGATAAACTCCCTCTTTAGAGTTCATAATTCCAAACTAGACTACAGCTAATCCTAAAAGCTGATCTAGACCACATACATAGTCATAATTAATTATAATCCATTGTAGTTAATTATCTATATGTATATGTGCACATACATGAATTCCCTTTCATGGCTGATGTATATTTATAACTGGTCACAACACGTGTTGATTAGATATATAGTTATATTTTACGCCATTCGAGTTAATTCCTTATATAAATTGAAGAATACATTTAAACGTGTTAAACATCTTTTGATTTGTTACATAAATTGTAACTGGTGGAGAATATTTTTAAACATTGCAGATTCATCCGATTTACTACATATTCTGGTAGATAATGCGGGCATGCTTTAAAACTCGTCCCCTTTAAAAGGGTGCGTTGAATCCAAGCGTACGCTTCTGTTTCGTTTTTCATGTTTAAAGTTGATCCATTACATTATTCTGGTGGAAAAGAATAATGCTAGTAATGATTGATTCGTTACATCAGCAAAAGGTTTATTCTCGTCAGTGATGTGGTCAATCTGAAGCCTATTCCAGGTGAAATCTGGCAGGGATACAGCATGGATGTTTAAGCAAAGCATTTTAGTGTTCAAAACCCATTCAGAATTTGCCTATGTTCCTAAAAGAGAGTATTAGAAGTGACTCAGGATTTGTTATAATGCTATTTCTCTGCAGGATGTTGGACAGTGAGCACTGACAGTTGATTATCCACCATTGTAATTTCACTACTGGAGCTCCAATTCACCATTAGTAGAAGAGCACTTCACAGTTCTTCATCTGAGATATGTCGCCATCGAACAGAGACTCACCTAGTCTTTCCATTTACACCAAAATGCTCTGATCTGTGCTGAAGAATCCTTATTTGATTGCTTGACAGAAATGGCTTAGCGCTGTAGGTCTCATTCACTGTTTCTCCATCAGATGATTTCATCTGCAAATAAACTATTATTTTACAATACTCTGCAATGTGCTGGTGTTGGAAAGCATAGGAGAATGAAATCGAACCTAAGCATAAAATTGTAGGTTATGGGAGGTATATTCATAATTTGTTGGTACAGTAAAAAACTGGCCTGTGAGCCTCAGTGATTCTGGATCAAGGCTGTTTGCATTCTGAATATTAAGTGCTTTTATGTTGGTAATTGTTTATGCAAGGTCAGTCTAAGCTGAGCTCAAGCATCATATGGCATTGTTTTGGCTGTTTGCTTCTACATGAGTGCGTTCATCAGAGTTTGCAATGACTGAAACAGCTGGATGCGGATAGTTTTCTGGAGCTTCACTGCCATTTGTCTGTGTGTTGTTAAACACACACACACACAAACACACACACACACATGTTTATTCCATTAACCATGTGAAGACCTTCCACTGACATACTTATTAATGCAGCTAATTAATGCTATGCCTACACCTAACCCTAACTCTAACATGAATACCCAAGAGGAAACATTTTGGGTAAAAGCTGGAAACCATTCAAATGTAACCACAAGATCTAAAATGCAAGATATTCCTATCTTTGTGGCACATTTCCTCTATAACAAGATATAAAACATACCCACAAAAACACATACACAAACACTGTTAAGGCGGAGCAGTAGATTATCACCTGCACAAGCTGGTTTCTGCAAACCCCATCAACACACCAGGACTTTTTTTGCCAGTATGATCATAGTCTTTGATTTTGTCACTTTCTTTCTGCCCCTCTCATGCCATATATATACAAGAACTCTTACTCTGACACAAAGGGGCTATTTGCTTTGAAGCTCAGCCACATCACAGGGATCAGGGCTGTACAGTGTGACAACACTATCACATATAATGTAAATACAGTAATACAGGAAATACCACAGATGAACAACTATGAATAAACAATTTGTATGTAAAAACGAATTGGTCATGTCACTTCAAAATCGAGAATTCAACAACAATGTGGTATAAAAACAGTTAATTAAACTAAGGTAGTACTCACATAATGATAACATTTTTAGTAAGAAAAAGCTGCCACAACATGCCTTAAATAAATTTAAAATCTGCTGGGGGCTAAGCTTCCTTAATGGTTTATTTATTTGTTTGTTTGTTCATTTGTTCTGTTTTTTTTTTTGTTTTTTTTCCATTAACAGTTCCTCACATGAAGACTTTGTGTAACCCTATGATAATGGTTTGGTTTTGAAGCATTTTGCATGCATTGGTGTTCTTGTTCCAGTTTATTAGCTCAGCCCATGTTGGATTAACAGGGGTAAATAATAGGTTACTGTCAGTTTATTAGTATTTTAAAAGACCAGTGTACATGCCTATAAAGTTCGTTCACACTCAAGAGATAGCTGTTCACTCCATTTATATATATAATGAAACATAATTTCCTAATGTTTCCATCTAAAACCATTGTCTTTGTTTAAGGAACTCAAGATTTAAGGAACAAAAGCTACTTGTTACTGTCCACTGGATAGCTTGTCGCTAATGCTACTCACTATGGTCCGCTGTTGTTGCTGTACTGCAGTTTCACTCCAAAATGTAGCATGAATGTTTGAAGTTCACTATGGTAGAACAGTACCAATAGCCACTCAGGCCTGTAAATATACAGTAAAATTGTGGTTAAAGAAGCTTTTTATGAGCTGACAGAGCAAACAAAAGACATGCTTTTGTGGAGGCGTACATTTTTTTTCCCATGTCGCACACCGAACATGCCAAGATAGGAAATTACGTTATTACAACTTGCAAATTACCATTTACAAGGCACCATGAACTCTAACGTAATTCCCAATGTCACTGCTATCAGCAAGTAAACGAATGTCATAGTGGGTAATGTAGGAAACTGTTAACCAAAGCGAAAATAAACCAACATGTCAATGAAAAAAAAATGTTAAACTAAAAACAGTGTACTCAAAATTCATTACAAAAAAATTTTGGATGTCACATTTTAATTATCAAAATTAATATGCAGGACATTCAGGGTGGATTTTTTCCTTTAAGCTTTAAATTTTAAACTACTTCACTCTAAAACCTCCAGGCAATCAGTTTCCTATTTAATTTAACCATGGTTGTAGTCATTAATGCAATTTGTAAACTATTCTCCCTACGTGAAATGTGCCTGTAATATTGAATTTCCTAGCTGGGCCTCAATATTTGCCAGATAAAGTGGTGATGACATAGAGATGTCCCAGGGTGGTGTTGAATGATAAACTGGAATGGACAGACAAAACTGAGACAGTGTGCAAGAGAAGTCGGAGGAGACTGAACTTTTGGAGGAGACTGGGCTACTTCAGTGGGTGGCTCTCTGCTGCGCTATGGATTTTCCACCAGTCTTGCCATTGTTAGTGCATTATTTTGTGCTGTCGGGAGTTGGGGCAATGACATTACTTCTTGTTCTGCAAACAAGATCTACAAAGTGATGAAAAAGTCCAGCTTTGTCTTATCAGTTACATGTCATTCTCTGGAAACTATGGTAGAACTGAGAACAGTCAAACTTTTAGCCATAATGGACAATGACTTTCATCCTCTGCATGCCACTTTGGATAAGTAGTGAAGCTTCTTCAGGGACAGAATGATACACACACCAGGGAGTACCATGTTGGGTCCCTGTGCCCCACAGCAATAAGATTGTATAATGAGTCAGATTACTGTCAGGACAGAACCAATCACTCACTATTTAATTGGTATTGTGGCACTGACCTGTTATTTCCACTATTTCTGTTATATATATATATAGTGATGTTAGGAGATTGCTCAGTGAAGACAACCACTTTGCAAAAATTAAAAATTTTGTACTGTGAGTTGTAACCTTTGCTTTTGCATTTTGAGTCCTTGAAAAAATATTGCTAAAAATGCTACAATATGTCTACATTTTTTTTTAATCACAGAATTGTCATATACTGTATATAATATTATAATTCAAATGCCATGAAAATTAAACTACTTTTATTAAGCTAAGCCTCTTATTCAGTTTCATAAAATTGTGTTGTGTTATATATTGTGCTCCTACTACATTGCAATTTCCCTCAATAACTTTTCTATCCATCTGTCTGTTTTTATAGGCTTCTGTGTTCAAGTATTGACATATGAAATGAGGAAAAGACTGACAATCAAAAAGGTTGGACATCAAAATCAGTGTCACTGTCAGTGCTAGTAATAATAACAAAATGAACAGTTGGTTTTCTGTAATAGAGAATTGAACTTCAAGAACTTCAAGAAGAAAGTGCAGTCTGTGACAGTGAGTCATATCTACCTCAAGAATCCTCTCTTCTCACGGAAGAGCATTAGCGTTTAGGCCTGCAACTAACGATTATTTAGATAATTAAATAATCTGTCGCTTATTTCTTCTATTTATCGATTAGTTGGATTAAAAGGGCAGTTTTTATTTTCTGTATTCTTTTTAAACCTTATTTCGCATTTTGCCCAATGTTGTCCTTCAAACATTGTGCAAATTAAAGGCTAAATTAAATGTATCTATGTGGGCTATGTTATACATTGTGCAAAAGGATTTTAAAAAATATTACCATTATATTTTGAAAACAAACCAAAAAAAACCTGATTGTCCACGAGCTTTAAAGCAGAAGTTAAATCACTATATTAAAAATGCTATTAAAAAAAAAGAAAGAAAAACAAAAGCACAAACAAAGTGTTAACTGGTAAGAGGTTGAATGTTCTGCAGTAACACACGCAGAAACATGTTGCTTTATTCTGTAAATGTATGACGCTCATTCAGTGAAGTTTAACTGAGACTCACTTGCTGTCAGGACGAACCTTTATGTAAAATGGAAATACTGGTGTGAATTTCTAACATTTACAGATAAGGATATAAACGTAAAATGTCATTTCTGTGCTGAAGAAAACATGTCTGGAACACATTAAACAGCACACGCATCTGTCGCAGCATCTGACACGACAAGCCACGTTAATACACTTACGAGTTTGTTTGAAGCGCTTAATATAAAACATTCTCATGTTTTGGACAACCTGGATCGTGCTCTTTTCCCGCAGCAGCTCACTCTGTGACCTCCGCTGTTTTACAGATGTGTTTTATTCATAGAAATGCGTTTTTCACCATTGTGAAGTGACATCACTGACGGGGTTATCCACAGTGACGTCACAGACCAAACTAATCGATGATGAAATTAGTTGTCGATTATTTTAATTATCGATTATTATCGATTTCATCGATTAGTTGTTGCAGCCCTATTAGCGTTATACTTAAATCATATAGATTTTTAAATAATAAAATATTAATAAAAAATAATATTTTTTAAATATCTAGTTCAAAAAAGGTGACATATATAGATTATGTTTGGTTTATGTTTATTTTATTTATTAGTATGACTATTCCATTTCTCTGTCTCTCATAATTTATATCCACTTATGTCCTGGAACTGCTAGTGCCACTTTTAAATAATAATAAACAAACAAATAAATAAATAAATTATTTCCTCTACATTTGCTTTGCTGACTGCTAGTTGTAATTTTACATAAATTACATACAGGTTATAAGTATTGGAGGTGCCATTTTTGCATGTGCTTTATTTATTTGTTTGCTTATTTGTTTGTTTATTTGTTTTTTAAAAGCTTTTTCACATTTTTGTGATGAATTTATGCAGTCATGTGGTGTTCCATTAAGTATGTTAGTAAGTAAGTAAGTATGTAAGTGAGTAAGTAAGTAGGTAAATATGTTAGTAAGTATGTAAGTTAGCATGAAAGTATGTAAGTAAGTAAGTTAATTTTATTTATAAAGCACATTCAAAACAACGTCCATTGACTAAAGTGCTGTACAAAGTGTTAAACATATTCAGATATATTTCACCAGTAGCTGCTCTTGACTGCTTTAAATAATAGCATTTGTAGGCATACATTTACACACAAATCATACATACATATATAACTAGACCCGCATACAATTCCTGGACCTATGACCTAGCTAGAGTACTTCAATCGAAGATCTATCTAGAATAAAGAAGCATTCCTTCTGATTGTATTTTACAACATTTAAAAAAAAAAGTGCAGATTACATGCCTTTCGATGAGTGCAGTGTGAAAGCATATAGGCCTTCAACACTTTTCCATTCTAAATGTACCTGTATTACAGCATGAAATCCTGGCTCTAAGGCAAAAATGCTGATAGATGCAAAACTGCTGATTTATCAGTAAATCTTTTATTGTTGTTTTTTTCCTGAAGAAAGCAGGTTCTGCACGCATGCGCTTCTCCACACTAGACGCTAGACTAGCGGTCTCAGTTATAAACAGTGTGAGGTGGATGGAAGAGTGTTCAAGGTGCCACCACATATCACAACAAGAAATTGATATCAATCTGAATTACCTTTATCGGTTGACTACGTTAGCGCTGTTGATGTTGAATGGGGAACAGGATACGCTATGTGCTCGATAAATGCAAACTATTTATTTTGTGTAACACAGCTCAGTAGAACAGTCTATGTTACTGTTTCATGAGCAAAATTAATTTATTCCAACAGACTGTCTTCTTTATGATTGGTGGACATGACTATAGCTAGAGCTTTAGTCGCTATAGCCACAAAATATGTGGAAAATGGGAGTGTGCTAACAGTTGAAGCTCCTCTGACAAACTGTTGATGAAATTACATGAGCTACTAAGGCAGCAATTTGTCAGCTTCTTTACCAGTGGAAGTTACTGGCAAGCACTCCAACTCCATAAGGTAATTAATGTGTATGCATTAATAGTCTATCCCTCTGTGTGCTCTCTCTCTCTTTCTCTCTCTCTCTCTCTCTCTCTCACACACACACAAATATTTTCAGCCCTGAGCTGTGTTTGGAATGGATTAATACAGGAGTCTCAAACTGTCGGCCCGCAGGCCATTTACGGCCCCCCTCCCCCTCCACCCGGCCCGCAACTGGTGTCAAAAATAAAACATAATCTGGCCCGCTAAATTAATATTATTATTACTATTATTATTATTTTGTAGTTGTCTCATACCATATTCAAAAGAATGACATGATTCTATTAAAAAAATAATAATAATAAAAAATATAAAACGCGCATGCAGGCAGATTTGAAGATAGCTGGTTTCGGGGCTTTCATAGTTTATGTTGTTTGGCTGCGAAGTGCGAACTATACAGTCTATGAGTGCGAATGAAAAGATGTCTCTTTCCAAACCGAAAAGGAAAGTGGATGAGGAACGCAGACAGTTTCAAGAAAGATGGACGTTGCAGTATTTTTTTGTGGAGTTTAATGGAAACGCTACCTGTCTGATATGCAAAGAAAAAGTTGCCGTTCTAAAAGAATATAATCTCAAGCATCATTACTCGACTAAACATGGAGAACAGTATGAGAAGTACCAGGAAGACGAGAGAAAAAGACGAGCCACGCAGTTTCAGAGAGAGCTAACGTCCCAGCAAAAACTTTTTCATAAAGCCAAAAAGGATGCTGATGCTGCAGTTGAAGCAAGTTATATTTGGTGAGTGAGATGATCGCTAAAGTGGGAAAGCCATTCACAGATGGGCAGTTTATAAAGGATTGCACGCAGAAAGTCGCTGATATTCTTTGTCCAGAAAAGAAAAACTTGTTCAACAATCTCTCTTTGTCGGCAAACACAGTGGCAGAGCGGATCAGCGAGTTATCGAGTGACATTTATGATCAGTTACGAAGCAAATCTAAAGTTTTCACTGCATACTCTGTAGCGCTTGACAAAAGCACAGACATAACCGACAGTGCTCAGCTTGCAACTTTCATTAGGGGTATTAATGACCAATTTGAAGTGACTGAGGAGTTGCTGAGTTTGTGTCCAATGCACGGCCGTACCACAGCCAAAGATATATTTCAGCAGCTGTGTGACGCACTTGAGTGCGCTGGTTTGCCGTGGAACAGGCTGGTCGGCATTACCACTGATGGCGCCCCGTCTATGACAGGGGGAAAAAATGGACTGGTAGCACTAGTACAAAGAAAGTTAGAAAAGGAAAATGCAGATGCAGCAGTTGTTCTGCACTGCATTATTCACAAACAGGCACTGTGCAGCAAATGCTTGAAATATGAACATGTCATGTCTGTTGTCCTGAAATGTATCAATCACATCAGGTGAAGGAGTTTACAGCACCGCCAGTTTCGGGCCTTTTTAGAAGAAATTGAGTCAACATATGGTGATGTACTTTATTTTACTGAGGTGCGCTGGCTCAGCAGGGGGAAAGTCCTGAAGAGATTCTTTGAGTTAAGAGCAGAGGTGAAGAGATTCATGGAAGATGGCAGAATGGATGTTCCTGAATTTGATGATCCTAAATGGGTGATGGACCTTGCATTCCTAGTGGACATAACACAGGAGCTGAGCATCCTTAACCTGAAGCTCCAGGGCCCAGGTCAGATCACAGCAGCCTATGAAAGTGTGAAAGCCTTCTCCACTAGATTGTGGAAAACTCAGCTTTCTGCAAAAAACCTCAGTCATTTCCCAACATGCAGATCTCTTGTAGAGGAGGGTACAGCATTCAGTGGTGATGAATATGCCTCTGCTATTGAAAACCTACTGCAGGAATTTAATCAATGATTTGCTGACTTCAAGGCACATCATGACACTTTCCAGCTGTTTGCAGACCCCTTCTCAGCTGATGTGGAGAGTGTCCCAAGTTTGTTGCAAATGGAACTTATTGACTTGCAGTGCAACAGTGAGCTAAAAACTAAATTCAGAGAGGCACAGGGACAAGCAGACAAGACTGGACAGTTTCTGAGAGAATTACCTCCATGCTTCCCAGAGCTGTCCAAAGTGTTCAGTCGGGTAATGTGCCTTTTTGGAAGCACATATCTGTGTGAGAAACTTTTCTCAACTATGAACTTCAATAAATGCAAGTACAGGTCCAGGCTTAGTGATGCCCATGTTGAAGCTGTACTCAGAGTTTCAACTGTGACCTCCATCAGGGCAAACGTGGCTCAGTTGTGTGAGCAGAAGCGCTGCCAGGTGTCTGGCAATAAATAGAATAGTGTACAAATGTATTCAGGGTTTGCATTTGTTCAGTGCAATGTTGTTAGTTGAGTGCAAGGTTTTGAGTTATTTAAGTTAAAATAAAGTAAGGGGAAAATATTTGCACTACCTGTTAAAAACTAATATATACTGTCATAAAACGATAGAGACACTGCTGTTTACATTTTTTGTTAAGTTTGACAAAAATATTTTAGAAATGGAATTTGAAGTAAATTAGAAATAATGTTAAGTAAATTTCAGAAATGTTCCACTTTCTTGTTGTGCTTGAATGTTAAAATGGCCCTCCTATGAGGTGTCAATCACAGCAATGGCCCCCAGCCAATTTGAGTTTGAGAAACCTGGATTAATATATAAAATGCATTTTGTTTAAATGGGACAAAATACAGTATACTTGGGTGCTCATCAGTATAGGAAATATTCTTGGGTGCGGCACCAATTTAGTGTATAATTTATATGCGTTGAGTACGGCACACACACACAGACAGTGGCGTCAAAATCATCGTTCTGGCTCCCTTCTGAGTCCCCACATAAATAGAAGCCAAGTGTTTTTAGCCAACCAAGTTGACAGAAAGGTCCTGTTTTCATGAGTCAATATCTGCACCATTACAACTCATGCTCTGTTTATTTGGCATGGACATTCCATGTGTGATGTAGAAGACTATCACCTATAACATATTGCACTAAACACACCAAATTCTGCTACATTTTTATTAACAGAATCCATGCACTGGACATTGCCTGCCTAATAGCTGCTAAAGTTATAGGAACTCAAAACACAAAACAGCTCTAAAATTAAACTGTTTTAAGATTATCCGAACTTCTGTTAACACTTAACTGATTCAGCTTTAACATTAAGTTTTACTCTTAGATAAGCGGTGTTAGTATGGGCACTGAATTGGGAGGGACCTTTCTATGTAGATCTCTTCACTGGATTTGTCTAGCAAAATTCACTGGACATGTATCTGCACTGTTCATTAGGTCCATTGGTGATATTTATGAAATCAGTACCTGTACACTTGGAGAACTTCAGATGTTCATTTCTTCTTTCTGCACATTTCACCCAGCCCTGGAATATACACTACATGGCCAACAATATGAGGACACCTGACCATCACAGCCATATGTGAGCCTTCCTCAAACTGTTGCCACAAAGCTGGAAGCACACAATTGTCTAGAACGTCTTTGTATGTTGTATCATTGAGATTTCCTTTCACTGGAACTAAGGGGCCCAAATGTGCACGATGCACAAAGCGAGCTCCATGGTTTGCCAAGGTTGGTGTGGCAGAACTTGATTGGCTTGCACAGAGCCCTGACCTCAACCCCACTGAACACCTTTGGGATGAACTGAAAGGACAGCTGTGCCCCAGGCCTTCTCGCCTGACATCAGGACCTAACATCTTGCACGTTTGTGGCTGAATGGGCACAAATCCTAAAGCCATGTTCCAAAAGCTTGTGGAAACCTTCCCAGTAGAGGCTGTTATAGCAGCAAAGGGGGAATGGGATGTTCAATACTCAGGTGTCCACATACTTTTGACCATAATGTTTACTTGGATATTGCACTCCCAGGTTTGAACATACTGTAACCTTTATGGACATGAACACCACCATCCATTATTAACCTACAGACTCTCGTTCCTTGTCACAGTACAACTCTTCCCATCAAAATCGCTACAAAAATTCCATTCCTTATTCCTAGCTAATGAGATTTAAACACATTTGGAGTGAGAATGAAGACTTTCTCCCTCAAAAAAAAAGGAAATGTGTGATTATATTTCTAACTGTGGATTCCCTAAGAAAGCCATAGATCATGCCATAGGACCGTATTACCACTACTGCCCGAATGGATGCACTGACCTCGACACAATCCACTGCTGGGACAAAATTCCTTTCTTATCACTCTACTAATAAAACTGGCAGAAATCATACTTAAAAATCCTGCAAGATGAACCTAAGACCACTTTGCTTTTAAAGGACCCTTCACTCATCTTCTACAGATGGGGGGGGGGGGATACATCAAAGACCTGCTCATCAGAAGTGAATTAAATGATTAGCCTAAGAGTAACTGCATTAATTCTGCATGCAACCGTTCAAGATGTTCCACTTTCAAATTTAACACAGTCACTAAAATCACAGGCCCTAAGGGATCCATTTTTGTTACCTATCACTACTTGTGCATCTTCGTCGAGTTCGTTGTATCTCCTGTAAGAGATGTAATAAGCTGTACATTGGAGAAATCAAGAGGAGAAATCTCACAAAGAGGGAATTTTAATCAAATCACATCATCAAATTAGCTCCAATTTTCACTTGTTTGCTCCGTTCTGACTGTAAAGAAATAAATGACAGTGTGTTTCAATCCTGTGTGCTGGAGATATAAAGACTTTTTTCTCAAATACTGAATAGCATCTATCCATTTGTAAAAAATCTCATCCTTTGCCCAAGGTCCAAGTAAATTTGGGGCTAATCACCACTAGAGAAATATTAACTTCACAGCCCTGGATTGGTCTCCTGGGTTAGTGAGGTGATTCACACATTTAACAGATTCTCATTTTCTGTATGAGTAAAAACACTTCAAGGTAATTTAATTCTAATGTACACCTTCTACCTGCCTGTCAAGTTCTCCCTTAGAGTCTCCATTCAGTTTTCCACATGCCCTGCCATCTAGATGACTAGTGGGCCAGTGGCTTATGCCATTAGCCAAGTTAAAGCACTGTTCATAGCTAGTCAACAATTCGAGAAAAGACACTGGGAGCTCCCGTCTAAACAGAGCCTGGGCCACTGGGTGTGGACATCATCATCATGGTCTATTGGCTGAGCACTGCCATTCTAATGACGAGCATCTCCTCCTCATGGGCATCACTTAAAGGTGAGACGGATGCTAGTTACAGTACCTACATAACCATGGTTCAGACAACACTGGATTACCAAAAGAGCTCCCTGTCTTTCAGCATCAGCGTCAATCTGGCAGGAGCTTTATGAGAAGGTTTCAGGGATAGATGGCTATATGACAACTGTATGTATTGCAAACAACATTAGAAGTCACTTTGTGTATTTGCTGAAGGTCTTGCAATGCATGTACATGCACTCAAGAATGTATTCAAGTGATTTTCACCACCCCTTGTTCAGAGAACCACAGTTACACTCATAACTAACTATTTCTGGCCTCTTCATTGTTGAGTATTTCTGACTCATACATTGCCAGGCTGTGAGGAGAATTCAGCCCCTTCTCAGTGGCCAAGGCACCCTGCTTATGAATGTACATCAAGATAATGTTGCTGGAGAGGCAATACTCCATTAGCCTCTAAATGACTCAGGGTATGCTGTTGTGACTCAACCAGTACACCAACACTTGTCTTTATAAAGGTATCTTCCTTCACAGGTTGCTTACTAATGGGTAACTTTCTAGAAAAGTCACATCCAGGTCACATACGGTAGTTGAAGGATATTTACATAAGTCAATGTTAAGTTTGTCATCCTGATGTTGCTTCAGCACTACAACCCGACAGAGCTGCAGATACCAAGACAAAGCCAAATAATTCAAAACATGATGTATGTATACACTGATATACATACACACTGAGCAAAATGGCTGTAGTTTATTGTGTGCGTTTTTTTTTTTTTTTGCTTTTCCTTTCATTCACAGGTAAGTTAGAGTGATTTCTTTTGTTTGTATATTTGTTCCAGGGCTATGATTTGGGCTGAAGATATTACTTCCTGGCTTATACTTCTACTTGAGATGAATGTTTTGGGTCTGGCAGTTGGGGGGAACCAGAAGGTTGGGGGAGACATGGTTGTTTATGTTACATCCCTGGACATATTTTCTTACATTCCTGGACATACGCTCTCTCTTTCTCTCTCTCATGTTCCCAGAAAAGAATGTGGAAATTGGCAGCATCATTGCATTAGAAGAATATTAAAGGGAGAATGCCAGCAATAATGAAAAAAACATTTGTGCACATTACGTTAGTCCAGTTTCAGCTTTTGAACTTTGCATACTGCAGTTTTATGCTAGCCTTACAATTTGTGCATATAAGCTACGGTATATGCTCACCTGTGCCTGCACATTTTCACCTTTATCAGCTTGTGTAATCTCCTAGATATAGTCAGATAACAAATATTTGCACTCTGTAAATGCTAGATAATTGTGCCCTTTACACATTAACTGCCTGAAAACTGTAAAGGAGAGTGCCTTTTGTTTTGGGAGTATTCCCTTTTCTTCAGTTTTTGGTTAAGAAGGGAGAAAAGATGGATAATGTTGTTTTTTTGTTTGTTTTTTTTTTACTCTTCCTTCAAAGCTTCATTTTCTATATTTTTCAACAAATTCTTATCTAAATAAGAAATCTGGTGTCTGGTCTACTGGATTCATGCTATGAATCTTGCTTCCCTTTTGCACAACACACCTGATGTTAGCTTCTTTTTTTTAAAAAAAGGATAATAAAGGTTTTTAACACTGCCAGACAAAAATTCCCACATCCAACAATAGCAGCACTTCACTGGACAATGTCGCAAGGTTGCACACCTGGACAAATGTAACCAGATTTTCAGTTGCTGAGGTTGAACACAACACTGAGGTTGAACCCAACATTGATACTCCCGCAAACCAGGATGTGTGACACACCTGTGTGTAAGCTAAAGTTGGCAAGAACTCAAGGCACTGGTGGGAGCGTGTCAACTCACATGTTAAATATGTTGGAAGTGTGCTTCCAGGTTTTTAACCTGCTGGGCTTGTTGCATGAATCCAAGACAGTTTGTCCAAAGTCTGTTGTCCATTTCAGGTGTTTGGTAGTATAGTCATATTGTGTCGATAATGATAATGTCATAGTCTTCCATAGATCCACCCCTAAACATAATTTGGCAAAGATTGCCTGGTCTAACAATGCCTGCTGAGAAACAAGATGCTGATTAACACTCTGAAGAAAATGCAGACATCTGCACAGGAATTACACATGGCTGTGTAAGTGTCTACAGAACATCAACTAACAATCAGACAGCACATACAGTACCATGTGTTAATTACATTGGAAAACGGGGCCTTTTGTATTTTGCACAAGGCGAGGCACGGCAGGAAGCACTCAGTAGTGACATGCATACACACTAACAAAAACTTTAAACTTCTATTTATACCCAACATAACAGTGAACTGGATAGCCAGTTTTAACGTTTGAGCATGCAGTTTGCACAAATAGTATTCACACATAAAGCTGAGATAGCATCTTTCACAGTGTTGCATTAAAAACCGGATCCATAAAACCCTCCCATGCATTGCCAATGTTATAAATCTGTAGCATAAGTACCAGAGAGTGTAAATCATTCTCTCTAACAAGCTTTTGAAAAAGCAGGGGAAGCAGCTGTTTTAGTTGAACTAAGCACCTATTCTATAATGAGGCAGCGTATGACTATGACTGAGTCCTCTTCACATATGTATCTCATTTCCATATACTTTTCATTGATTCATTCATCTTCAGTAAGCATGTCATGCTGGGCAGGGTTGTATTGGATCTGGAGCCTATTCCAGGAACACAGCGTGTGAAGCGGGAGTATACCCTGGATAGACTCAACTTTTCCTGATTTCAGTCAGTCTCATAGATTTATAACTCAACCATTAATGATTGTAAATATTGGCACTAATGTGTCTGTAATGTGTTGAAGAATGAGGAAAATATTGACATTTCTATAACTCATAAGGAGCCATAACATCACATAAAGTTTCAAAAGGAAAAGTATTAAGCAAGGAATGACACCACCATGCCGTTATATAAAAATAATGCATGCTGGGGGTGTGATGCATCACGATGCGTAAGCGGAGTGACGCTACCTCCCCGAAGTGCATTATTTTCATATAACAGCGTGGTATAGAGTGTGTTATTCTGCTTATACCACAGCGCTTTGCCACCAATTATATGATTTATTCATTAAGGTATGAAACTATAATTAGATTCAATACGAATATGGCGCAGAACTACGATACCCATCAGCCCCTTCACATCACCTGACCACGACAATCACCATGTCTCATGACTGTTTACACCTTATGTTTAACAAGCACAAGTATATGAGTCCTGTCTTGTGTAGCACCCTTTGTCTAGCTTTTGTCGTTGTTGTTTTTCGTTGTCTCCTACTTACGTTCAAGGTGTTACCTTGCCTCGCTATTCCTCGTTTTTGTTTCAAGGTCTTTGTGTTTAGTGTGTTTCACTATAAATAAACCTGCATCCGCCTCTGCTACCAATCCATGACAGATTCAAGCGTTTAACTGTGCTGTATAAACAATAATAATAATAATAATAATAATAATAACAAAGAATTTAAGCTGACAATAATTGTAAGATTGCATGTGTGCCCATAATAAGCTCCAAAATGTAGCACAGAGGTAATACCCATTCACAAGAAAACCACTGGCAGAATTTCCTTATCACACATGTTGTTTTAACAATATAGATTCTAGATTACTACAGTACAGACAGTACAGACAATAGTGAATGAATATCAGATTTATCAGCAAATGCAATCTAACGCTTTACAAGACAAGAGTAGACTGGTCGTCATTTATACAAAAATCTTTAAAGCTCACAAATAACACTCTTTTAATATTTATGTTTCCTTTTAACAGACACCCCTATCCAGGGCAACTTAGAGAAGTGCTTTGCAAGACAAAGAGTACCATCAGTCTGAAAACCCTGTTTTTGATGGACATTCGGTTAAAATTGGCTCAGGCTCTATGTTTTTTCCTCTTTTAACACTGCTGTTTAAAGGCACAGGTAAAGCACTAAAGTAGTAGCAGAGGAAATAGTAGTAGAAGTACTAGTAGTAGTAGTAGTAGTAGTAGTAGTAGAGGAAGTAGTAGTAGAAGTAGTAGTAGTAGTAGAAGTAGTAGTAGTAGTAGTAGAAGTAGTAGTAGTAGTAGAGAAAGTAGTAGTAGAAGTACTAGTAGTAGTAGTAGTAGTAGAAGTAGCAGTAGTAGTAGTAATAGTAGTAGAAGTAGTAGCAGAGGAAGTAGTAGTAGAAGTACTACTAGTAGTAATAGTAGTAGTAGTAGTAGTAGTAGTAGTAGCAGTAGTAGAAGTAATAGTAGTAGTAGTAGTAATAGTAGAAGCAGTAGAAGAGGAAGTATTAGTAGAAGTACTAGTAGTAGCAGTAGTATTAGTAGTAGTAGTAGTAGTAGTAGAAGTGATAGTAGTAGTAGTATTAGTAATAGTAGAAGTAGTAGTAGAGGAAGTAGTATTAGAAGTACTAGTAATAGTAGTAATAGTAGTAGTAATAGTAGTAGTAGTAGAACAAAGGTTTGATTGCAGTTTGTCAGGAAGAAAATTTGCATTATGCATATTATATTTGGGACACTGATTCTCTTGTATACCTGTTTGAGGCATTTAGAGGACTGTGACATTCTGAAGTGACTGACTCTCCCCTTATGATTTATTACCGTGGCTTGGTAGCTAATCATTCATTTGTATTGCTCCAGTGCGCCTATTTTGAATAACACATGTTTAATTCACACTCTATGAAAATATGGATGAATATTAAACAGTGCTACTATCTTAAGTAGCAGGAGCTTGGAATATGCCACACCAGGATAGACAGTGAGGTACAGACGTGAACTGGATATGAGACGACACCATCTGTAGCACCCTGTGGAGCTTCGTGATTACTACATGGTTCAAGCACTGATGCTAATCTAAGTGGTTGATTAAAGCAGTTGTTGGTGCAGGTCTGAGTCAGGGTGCCTAATGCCACGTTGTCAAGTTGCTGTGAATAAGCTATTGTTATGATGATTCACATAGAACTACAGCCATAGACCTTTTATTACCAAAGCACAAGGTCCACGCCCTCAGAGCATGCATTTCTGTGACCACACAATGAATCCCTCATTTAACCCTGTGTGATCTGATTTACTGGAGCAGGCAGATCTCAGTACTTTCATTACTTATGAGACTGAGGGCTAGACGAGTCTGGAACATCTCCTTTATCTCGTCTAAATCCTCCAGAGAAGCATGTGATGGGTTAAATATGCACACTGATCTTATACCAGAAGCAGATAAGCTTTTATTGAATAGCTGTAATCCTTCAATGATGCTCGCCAATCCCATTCTATAGTTACCTGATACTGCCAAACTGATGCTGCTCAAGGATTTGATTAGCTTAATTAGATGTTTTATTGAAAAGATTGCAGTAAAGACAAATTCTCAGCACAGATCTTCTGGGACTAAATTCTCATCCTCTTCCCTCCAAGAATTTTCAAGCCAATTTATCAGCACTTCTGCTGTGTAACTGAGATGTACAGTAAATGAAATGGAATTAAAAATGACTAACTACACTTTAAAGAAAAACATTGGGTTATTTTTAGCCCAAATGGCTGGGTGACAGGACAGAACACATTTTGGGCTAAACTAACCCATCAAGTTGGGTTGTTAATTTTAACCCAGCAAATGGGTTGTTTTTCAACCCAAAGGATTGTTTCATATTTACAAAAATGCTGGGTTAATTTAATTTCATAAATGGGTTAATATTTTCATGGTTATTTTTACCCTATGAAAATGTCAAATATACCACATTATAAACAAATACAACCCCAACTCCGGGGTTGGCACAGTGTGGAAAATTTAAAAACAAACAAACAAAAAAAAAATAGTCATTTGAAAATTCAATTTACCCAGTACCGTATTGTAAACACATTAACACATTATTTGATGCTTTACTTTGTGAATTTAATTTATTTTTGAAAATATACACTAATTTCAATTCTGATGGCTGCTACACACTCCAAAAAAAGCTGGGACAGTCTGTGTAACATCACCTTTTCTTTTAATAACACTTATTAAGCTTTTGGGCACTGAAGACACCAGTTGGTTAAATTTTCCCCCATTCATCCATTATGCATTTCTTCAGCTGCGCAACTGTACAGGGCCTTCATTCTCAATTGGACAGTCAGGACTGCAGCCAGGCCATACTAGCACCTGCACTCTCTGCTTATGCAACCATCTGGGCAGAATGTGGTTTGGAGTTGTCCTGCTCTGGATGGCAGCATATGTTGCTCCAAAGTGTGTGCATATCTTTCTACATTAATGGTGTCCTCACAGATGTGCAAGTTAACCATACCATGGGCACTGACACACCCCCATACCATGACAGACGCTGGCTTTTGGACCTGATGCTGATAACAGCTTGGATGGTCCTTTTCCTCTTTGGCTCGTAGAACACGATGGCTGTTCAGAAGTGGTTCTCGGACTTGCCCTTTATGCACAGAGATTTGACCAGATTCCTTGAATCTTTTAATTATATTGTGCACTGTAGAAGGTGACATGCCCAAAATCCTACCAATATGTCTTTGGCGAATGTCGTTCTCAAAGTGTTGGATTATTCTGTTGGCAAATTGGTGAGACTCGACCATCCTTGCTCTTGAAGGACTAGGCCTTTTTTGGAGGCGCCTTATATACTATGATTAGACGATTGCCTCACCTGTTTCACATCACCTTCTTATTTCAACTTGTCACATCGCTATTGGTCCTAAATTGCCCCTGTCCCAACTTTTTTAGAAAGTGCTGCATGCATCAATTTCAAAATATTTAACACATCATGTGTTCATTTTTAACACACCTCTGTGTCTAGTTAAGGACAACACATTTTGTGTTGCTTTCAACATAATCGGTGTGTTAGTGCATTTAACACATGCTGTGTGATATATTCTTTTTCCCTACAATTATCCTAAAGTGCAAGTTAATTGTATGCTAAAATTCTACTAAAATGCTCACAAAATAAGCAAACAATTGCATGACATTCAGGTGACATTTATTAAAATCGTTAGAACATTTGACAGATGTAAAAAATGGAGTTGATGCCATCTGGGAAGACAAGAGTCCCACTACCTTCTATTTGAAAAGCTGGTTAGTTGTTAGCTACAAAATATGGACAAATGCCTTTGGGCTTCAACTGAGAAATTGTGCTACAGAATCCCAAATTGTGTCATTTTGGAACTGTGACCTCCACTCTCCTAATGAACAAAATGGCGCTGTAGACTCACCAGGAAAATCTAGCTAACTTGCGAATATTTATTTTCCTGCCTTTAGCACCTCACAGCCAATTTTTTTGCACAACCTAATTAAGTCAACCAACATTACAGAGATAGTGGAAAGCATTACAACCCACTGTAAACCCCATCCTCTCTTTTTGTCGCCTTGTGAAGAACTTTTAGCCTCGACATTACTGAGCTAGCTAAGTTCCGTTAGCCACTGACTGTCTGCACCTGTTAACCAGCGTTAACATTCTCCGAATGCATGAAGAAACACAGCCCTAACCCATCCTCCTAATGCTAATTACTACAGCTTACCTTTTCCAAAACACTTGCTAAATGTAGATAACGTTAACCCACTCTCTGTATTACATCATGGTGTACAGCTGTAATGCTAAGTTATCGTTGACTTTCAAAAAGGGAATGGGAATATCTAACATTACTGCGAGCTGTATGCTAAAGTAATGTTATCATCTCAAGTGAGCGTCTAGGTTAGCATTACTCATTCCTACTGTGATTGGTGACAGCATTCAGCTAGGTAACCCTAACTCGGAGCCTCAGATGAGATGCAGACCCAGAGAGTTATAGAATAACCTCAGTCCGTATTTCACAGGCAACATAAACGCATGACACTAGTAGCGTAACACCAACACTGAGGAAGCAGTACATGATATTCACTTTTGAAGCCGTTGCGATGGGTAAAGTTAATTATCACTTGCTGTGTTACTGTTTTACAATGAATACATTTTCGAGAACTCCCTGCCTAAATTTCACAAACTCGGCCAGGCATTTTCAGCAGCATTAACGATAAATAGTGATGAACGCTAACTTATCTGTGGTCATTTAGTTTACTCCCCTCAGGACTCTGACTATGCTGTCACAACAATGTGATTGGACAAAAATTTAACAAATGTTGTGTTGGTCACTCATAATTTTTTTTCTTTTTTTTTTAACACGTATTGGATAATTCGTAAGTAATGTGTTGAAATAGTAATAACACAAAAAGCATGTAGGATATTAACACATCCTTTCTGAGTGTGTTTCCCCAAATAAATCTAAAATCTAAAAGCGATAAAAACCGCTACCTCCACTTGAGGTGAATTCAAACAGTCCGCACTGAGTTTATTTGACCCAAGGAGCTGGGCTGATGCGTCGGGGTGGGGGAGGGGTGCATTGATTCAACTGTCAGTGAAAATCACCCAGCCACTAACCCAGCATTTGGGTTACGCAAAACTACCCAAGACTGAGAAAATAACCAAATTAAATGACCCAAAAGGCTCAACCCAGCGTTTGGGTAGAAAAAATAACCCAGCATTTTTTAGAGTGTAGGAAATTACTAGTTTAATGCACAAGCAAGAGGCAATAAGAGATTACTTCAGCAGGAAGAATAATTCCCTAAATAAAACAGCAGGACCTCCATAATGTACTATGTGCCTTTCCAACCATTATCTGGATTAATCTAGTGCCCTACAGTCATTCAGTAACACAGTTTGCTTTAACTGTGCACTCGAGCGAGGAGCTTCACCAATCACCTTAATGACCAGATTTTCCTGCACTATTACTAGTTTTTGTCTTCAGCATTCAACCAAATTAGCAGGACTCCAATACTAATGGTGTTAGAGTTATTTTATAATTTAAGGTTCACAGGCTAGATGTTGCATCTGGCTCTGGTGGGAAATGCATCATATTATTGTTATTTACATGGTGTAAAGTATTTTTGTCATATGGCCATGATTATTTAAAAAAATCAATTAACTTAAAAATTCCAGATTGGAATTGAATTTGGAAAATATTTTTTTGGAATTGGAAATGTTTACATATAAAGAGATTGTTAGGACCAAATTTTACTATATTTATGCTGTATTAAATTTGCAAAGTAAGTGTGAAAGCTGTGGGATTTGCATTGACTCCTGTCTCTAAGGGGACAAGTGGCCCCAAACCAGGTCTCTCTTAACCTGATATTCAATTGCCAGAAACTAGAAGACCCAAAAAATATAGAGTTCAGATCAAATAGCCTTTTTTTTTTCAAGTGAGCCATTTGCAATTACACTTTTTTAGATAGTGCTCTCAGTCATTATGTGTATAAATCAGCATGTATCTTAATAAACACTGATAAATTTATTTCAGTAGCATACATTCCACAATGAACGTTACATTAGCCATGTGTACATAAGCATAATGGTGAAATCTTGTGCAATTACCTACATAACAAGTTGATTTGTGCAATCAGCTCATAAGTGGTCTCAACTAGGAGATGTTCACAGGACTGTTTTTATTTCTACTTGCACATATTTTCTTTTTGTTTGTACCTGCCTGCTATATAATCTAAGGAATTTAGATGGACCTATTTCTTAAAATATAAACAAGCTAATATGAAAGTAAAAACCTTGGACAAATGAATGGACAAATGAATGAAAAAACGATTGAACAAACATGCTGGATTAAGTGTGAGATCTGCAAAGCTCATATAGTGTTGTGGAAGTGAATGAAGTGATTCACAAACACACAAATAGAGACTTTTTCTCAGTACAGAGGTCTATCACTCTGTTTAGCTAAGGGAAGTCACTTTAATTCTCTACATAAAAGTCGCGCTGCTCAGCATGGTTTCATGTTTCACAAGAATTTTAAAAATCCAAATGATTAGGTTAGGACACAGCGAAATGATCATAGCTTTCCTCATCCAGCAAAAGAAAGACAACCAACAAGCCTTTAGCTCATTAGGAATCCTACAGATCTGAAGTAAGATTGGGTTGCCCAGTTAGACCTTAACACTAATGACCACATCTAAAGCCCCTGCATCACATTAGTTCCTACAGCGTGATTTCGGGAAACAGTTTCAAACATCAGAAAATATAAACAGCCACACATGTCATCCCTGACTTTGGCACAATTACAATCAGACACTGCATTGTTTTTTTGAAGTCAAAAACATCAGGCATGCATAGCAAGACTTTACTGCCATGCTCAATACAAAACCCTCCGTCTCATCTATATTCTCCTGCAGAAAAATATAACCTCGTCTGGCTAATGTTTCACCCCCATTTACCTGGCACATCACAAAAAAAGCCAGAAGAGCATGCAGATGGCCCTCATTTCACATTCTTTCTGGCTAAACCTTAAAGATGTGAGCAGACATTCTCCCCAAAGCCAGACATGACCCAGTCATGCTTATTCACTGAGAGTCTAAGTGAACCAGGGCTGTTCCAATCATTAGAGCTGCAGCACATGAATACAGCTTGATTCGGGGATTCGGGATTCATGAGCTAAGCAGGTACAAGCAGTAATTTATGTTTGCTGTTGTACTGGGGGAAATAGCAAGGCTCAGGAAATTCTGTCGGTATCAGTAGGGACCATCCATTGCGGAATGTGTTTTAAATAACGTTTCCCAATCATTTCTAGCGGTTTCATTACTGTTTATGTCAGATGGTAGGAAATGCACTTACCTAGTGTCCCTTCCTCTAATCCAATAGGAGACAGAATTAAGAAAAAATGGATGTTCTCATAGAAACCTTATGCTTTTTCCCATATCTATCCTTCCCAGATGTTGCTGCCCAAATTGGGGCTTTTATGCTGAATTACAGCTCGGCATCTTTTCTTCATTTAGCATTTACACTAACCTTTAAAGTTGCAGGGAACCACAAACATTTCCAAGCATTTATTACTACACTCACTGCTGCTTACTAAGGATGGCCCCACATGGACAGACTAAAGATCACCATGAGATTACAATGGATAGTACCAAATAGAAACCATAAGGATGGCTGTGGATCGCCTTAGGACTGCAATTGCAAAGAACAGTTTGTACTCAAGTCATTATTCATTATCCATTATTGAACATTTAATAACTTCAGTTCAATACAATAGACTTTAAGTTAAAACACTAATGAATTCAGAAATGACTCTGATGCTCATACTCATAAGTTGCTCATAAACTCAAAAGTTCCTGTTAACACAATTAACATTTTTTACTATACAATGTACAGCTGCAGAAGATAAATGATTTATAATCACACTATCCGGTGTCACTTAGATGACAGGTTCCCTTTTGAGTCTGGTTCCTCTCCAGGGTTCGTCTTCATGTCGTCTCAGGGAGTTTTTCCTTGCCATCATTGCCTCTGGCTTGCTCATTAGGAATAAATTTAGAGATTTTATATAAAAGAATATATATACCTAATTATTATTGGATTGAACACCAGAACATGCACAGATACTCCACTCAGCCAGTAATCTGAGCTCAGGAAAATATTACACATACTTGTAAGGCTTCAAGCACAGGCAGAGCATGCCTACCCAACTACAATATAATTTAGGTAAAATTCTAGGTTATGAAAGTGTGTTACATAAAGAAATATTGGCCCTTATACATGAGAGAAATACCACTGATAAAACAGCAACAACTGCACACACAAATCACACAAGATTTCGACCCATATCGCAAGCCTGTTTCACTTTGCCCGTTTTTTACTTCTAAATCCACATGTTTATATAAAAGTTTATATATAAAAGAATGGAAAACTTTGGTTTCCATTCAGTAAAGAGGAGAGTGAGTTGTATGAGAGGCTTCTCTGTAATCGTTGCAGCGGTGGAAAGTTTTAAGCAGTCTGAGTAGGCTGAAAGAGCATTGAAAGTGTTGCCAAGGTTCGTGTTACCAAGCTTTATGCATATCACTGGCAACATGAAATTGATATCAGCTTGAATTATGGTTAAATATCAGTTTGTTACTTGAACTTGACTCCAATGAAATGGATTATTTCACTGAGCAGTGAAATGGGGGAGCATTACACACACAAAAAGTAAAGAGGCAAAGAAAACTATCTATTTTATTTAACACACCAGTGGAACACATCAGTCTGTATGGGTGGTTTATGTCAATTTACTACATTCCAAGGTGTTTTTGTTGGTTGCTAAAATGATGGAATTGTTAGAATATATGAGGGATATGAGAACATCGCAATTCTGTCATTTGGGCTATTGGGCAACTGGCCTTTAAACCGTCGTTTTTGGATCCCAGCTGGACGTACAGCATTCATGGGGTTCTGTGGGCTGCATCCAGAGTGCATTTGCATACAAAACCTCTTCCCTGCTAGGGGAAAAACTTGCTGGATATGTTAGGTTAATATGATAATATTGATTAACTGACCATTAGTTCTTCTAAAATCATTTAAGGAGACCCCATGCTGGTGTGTAATATCAATTTCTAAAAAAATAAATACATTAATTGATTAATAATAATAATAATAATAATAATAATAATAATAATAATAATAATACATTAAAAGGTGCTGGTATATTATATAAATATAAAGTGTTTTCAAACTACAGAATATATCTAATGCATTATGAAAAAAGAAGAATATAATTTTATACATGATCATCTAATAAATCAACAAACATCTAAATGTTCACATCAAATAAACTGTTAGCAAAATCTAATACACAGTATGTATTAATGACAGGATTTGTATTTTAATTAGGAATTTAATTAGGAATATTGATTTACATAATAATGTGGCAGACTATACTATAGTGCATTCATGCCTTTACACATTGAAATGAAAATATACCTGACATGTGAGTATTTAGTTTTCATTTTATTGTTGTTTTTTTATTGTAATATGACAACATGCAGTGAGCTTTCAGTCTTTATTGATTTGTGTAAAATTCTGTTATAAGTAGCAGTGTTTGTACTGTTAATAGCAATGTGGATAAGGCGTTTATTATTTGAGGTGAAATGTGGATTATATTTGCAGCTGTTCTTGCACGATTGCAATTTTCATGTGGGCAAATAGCGGAAAGTTGTGTGAACACTGATTCATAATCAGTGGGTGAGGTGACTGCCACTACAACTCTGCAATTACTGAAAAAATACCACAATTGACATGATAACTTTTTGAAAGATTGCTGTTATTAAATATATCAAACAAATTAACTTGATTGCGCAGTTAAATCACCAGAAGAAGCAGTTTGGGTTCACCTTTGTTCACGATTCTCTCATGAGTCTGTTGTTTTTGCAGGTTTAGATGTTCTTTTATTGCTAAAATGCTTTGTGAATTACTCTTAGAAAAAAACTAGGTGTCTTAATTTTGTGTGCATACAGCCCCTGAGTACTAAATACTTTTCATTTCAACTGAGCTTCCCCTGTGTCACAAATCATCAGCCTCTACACTCTGGCACACAGTAGGGGAGCACATTCATTTCCATCTCTGTCGAAGCGCCTACTGTAATATAATTTGTTTTCATCGTTTATTTGAGAAATGTTGTTGTTTTGTTGATTAGTGGGTCAGTAGATTGTTGGTTAGCTGAGGATCATGGGAAGTGTAGTGACATATTGGCAGCATGAACAATCTGGAAAATAGCATGTGCAAATAACTTCCATAACTTCCCCATTGTTCCTCAGAAGAAAACAAAAAAGATATACCTCATTTATCCACTAACAATGGACACAAATTCATGTGTATTCTGCAACCAATTTTGTGAAGTAGCTAGCTACAAGTAGCAAATGCTACTAGCCTAACAACATGCTTTAGTAGCATGGCAGTAGCTGAACTATTTTCATAACCAGTTCAACGTAATGTTTTGTTGTTGTTTTTTTTGGTTTTTTTTAATCAAACAAATTACAATGTGCTGACTACTGTATCCACCAGGAACCAAGTTCAATACATGCAATTAGTGTAAATGTATGTTGGTATGTGCAGCTCAGACTGCATAGCCCTGTCTGGAGAATAATGGTATATGATCATGGTACAGCTACAGAGGATGCATTCTTCTAGTGATGAAAACAAGATGACTGAATAACCATGTGCATGTTTATAAATGTTTATGTGCTTAAAACTTGATGATGCGTGTTTGTTTGTAACCTATGCATTTGGAAAATGAAAAGGTGGGTAGCTCATTATAATTTTTCGTTGTGGTAGTTGATTACCTAGCTAGTTATTTAAGAGGGTGATCAGCATTAAGTGTTGAGTATTTTCTGTTGAATTAATGTGATGAAGCCGTGAATTATAAATTTGATGGAAGCCTGATATGAAATATCAAGCAATGATGACAAGCATTGTTATTTACATTGTAAACATTCAAATGTAGCCATTTAATTTAATGTTATTTCGATTACCATATACCTATTAAGGTTGACTCGCTAGATAGATCGCCAGAAACTAACTGAACCAAGAGTAGTACAGTACAGATTATGACAAATAGTGATTACCATATAATACAAGCACCATCTCATTAACAAGTTAACTGTAATAGCGGATTGCCTTCCTCCCTAGAGTCTGACATAAACCTATGGTTAGGGCTAATCTTACTCTTAATGTTCTTCTATAGAGCGTACTTAAATGGTGTTATAGTATTAAATACATTTTAAAAGATGTAATAAGCTACATCGGGTTCAAGAGTAAAAGACCCGACAGCTAAATCACAATGACAAAATGCAGCCTCATTTAATTAGCTAAGATTTATCTTTGAAATATGGCAGCAGAAAAAAAAAATACTCATGGTCATTATGGCATTTATTAAATGGAATAAATCTCTAAAACACTGGTCTGAACCAGCCTTACCTGCACAGCATGATTTGCATTGAAAAGCCACAACGTTTTGTGTGTGAGAGTGAGTCCAAGGACACAAGGATCTTAAAGGCTGTCTATCTGTCGATTCTGACTCACTTCCGTAAGACTCTTTTCTTAAAAGACAAAACTTCACTCCTCTGTCTCCATTCGAGAAATGATTTTGCCTGAATGTCACTCAGTTTGTCGGTCGCGTTTGAATGTGACTTCACTAGTAACGTGCTCAGAGGAAGCCCTTGGTATGTGAGAGGTTTCTGGAATGCAAATCTCAGATTGTGTAGTCCTGTGGAAAGAAATGTTACCTGGTCATGCAGCCATGTTTCTTCAAAAACAGAAATAAACTGAAATAAAAAAGAAACGAAAAGAAAAGTGAGAGGGAACGGCCAAAGATGTTTTAATTACTCTCTGAGCACACTCATCTCGGGAATGAGCAGTAATAGACGTAAAGCGGCTGTTATGTGAGTGAGAGTGTTTGTGTGTGTTTTCATGTGTATGAGAGAGAGAGAGAGAGAGAGAGAGAGAGAGAGAGAGAGAGAGAGAGAGAGAGAAACTGGGGAAGAATAATGTTTGCAGATGCAGTGCATTTCTCCAATGCATCATGAGCTGAGGCTTATATTCACGCCATGTTTTTTTACTGTGCTCCATGGGCATTACCCAGATTGAAATATCACATGCAGAGCCAAATCTTATTACTGAGTCCAAGCTGCACTCACAACTTCTGGCCCTTAATTGACAGCAAAGCAGCTTCTTAAACCAACTTATAACCTTCTTTTGCCCCCAGAATGCATTATTCAATAGTAAAAATAGACTCAAAGGCCTGCTGCTCCTATCTCATTGACATATTGCTATATACACTCGCCGTCCAGTTTAATAGGAACACCTGTACCCCTGCTCATTCATGCAATTATCCAATTAGCCAATCATGTAGCAGCAGAGCAATGCATAAAATTATGCAGATACAAGTCCAGAGCTTCAGTTAATGTTCACATCAAACATCAGAAACATCAGAATTGTTGGTGCCTGGTTATCTCCTGGTCTTCTTCCAACATTCAACATTCCAGTTTTGGTGAGCCCGATGTGGTCTTTTGCTGTTGTAGCCTATCCTCCTCAAGGTTCAGCATGTTACGCATTCTGAGATGCTTTTCTGCTCCCCTTGGTTGTAAAAAGTGTTTGCGCTACCGTAGCCTTTCTGTCAGCTCAAACCAGTGACCATTCTCCTCATAAATGACGTCGTAATTGTATGAATGAGCAGGTGTACAGTGTTTCTATTAAAGTGCACGGTAAGTGTAAATGGAATAATAAGAAAAATTTATTTTCAGAAAAAACACTCTTCAGAAAAGAGTGGTGCACCGAGTACCATTTAGTTACTAATACGGACTCAGCTGACCTTAGACTATGGTCAAGCCTCATTACATCTTTATTTATGAGCTTTATTTGACTAAAATCAAAGGAGGAATATATAAATGCTATGCAATTTTTGTTTTCAAGCAAGTGTGTAATCTCTCATAAAACTGTTATCAGCCATGATATAGGAATTATACATAAATAAAAGTTGCAGAACATGAAATAATCAATTCAAATAAACCTCAAAAGTATTAAGGAAGGAAATGCATCTACCTGATATGACTAACATGCAGATAAAGGTTGGTAGAATGAGAAAAAAAAAAAATTGAAATCCTTGATTAGATTTGGTATAACGCTGCAGGGAATTCATTCTTTTTGCTTGTCAGGTGTGACAAGCACAAGGGCGAAGCACAAACAATGGCTGATCTATGATCTTGGAGCTATGACAAAGCTGAGACACACAAGACAGATCGTCTAGGCAGAAAAGCAAAGCACTGGTCCGATTAAAAACCAGTTTCCTGCTTTCTCATGCTTTTTAGTTTTATTTGCTAAACATACAGTGCATTCACTAAATATGCGAAAAGCTAAGAAAGGCCTATTGCACTTTTTTGGTTAGAGATGATTTTTTTTTGCCCAACTCCTGAGTTAATTCAGTCACTGATGGACCTGAAGAAGGAAAACCATTAACAGCAATCAAAGGTTGTTTTGTGGAAAGCCTTGAGAACAGTGGATGAGGAAATAACTATTTCAGATTCGACTTAGCGTGCATACGCCAAATTAATGTCACAGCATACATTTTATTATGGGAGTCGTTGCTTCATTGATTTTATAACTTCATACAAAATTGCATGCCTATTTCTTTTAACTAACTCCTAAAACTGCTAATTGTACTTTGTTCATTGAACTGTGTTGATTTACCTGATCCTAAATCATTCCCTGCTATTTCTCAGCTGAGTATGGAAGAACACTGTGCGTGTGTTTGTGTTTGTCTGTGAGAGACGCATTCCTTATACCGAACATCAAGTTTCTAAATCTTTTTTTTTTTTCCTTCATTTCATTCATATTACATTCACATTAGGTGTCATTATATCTTTAGTATTTCTTATCAATTCTTGGTAATGCATCTAATAAGGAAACAAACAAAAAACAGGTCACAGATACTTCCATCCATCCATCCATTTTCTGTACCGCTTATACTACTCATGGTAGTGGGGGAGCCTGGAGCACAATTGTACACACATTCTCACACCCATTACAGACAATATGGAAATGCCAGTCTACAGCACATGTCTTTGGACTGGGGGAGGAATCCGGAGTGCCCAGAGGAAACCCCCAAAACACGAGGAGAACATTACATTACATTTACGGCATTTGGCAGACGGCCTTACATTTATCTCATTTATACATCTGAGCAGTTGAGGGTTAAGGGCCTTGCTCAGGGCCCCTCAGGGCCCAACAGTGGCAGCTTGAACTCATGACCTTCCGATCAGTAACCCAACATCTTAACCACTGAGCTACCACTGCCCACAGAACATGCAAACTCCACGCACACAGGGCAGAGGCAGGATTCAAACCCCCAACCTTGGAAGTGCGAGGTAAACGTGCTAAATATTAATCCAACGTAAGAGAGAGAGAGAGAGAGAGAGAGAGAGAGAGAGAGAGAGAGAAAGAAATGACAGACCCATGAAGAATTGTCAACATTAATCTAAAAGAACTTTCATAGTGGGAGGCCACGCTGCAAGTTACAAACAGGGAAAAATGCTATTAATAATACAGTAGTACTGCTCGAGCAATTCTTGACGTTGCCATCAATGAAATGTTTTCATAATCATGAGTAATGTATGTCTGTAATTGGTTTTAAATGAGTCATAACAGAAAGGTAGCTTATATCCTGCAACATGAAGCTGAAGCAGAACCTCCGCAATAAATATATTCCACCAGCTCCACATGAAGAAAGGCTGAATTTATTATGCATATGCAGCAATTGAAAAATGCATAAATTCATTTGCCTACTTGTTCAACCATCTCAAATCATCCAGCAAACAGAGGGCTGGATATACGTTTCAGTTCTGCCAGCTTTTTTATTATTTCCTTTTTATTGGCCTGCAGGCTGTGTGTACATTTCTGCGACTATGGGGCTTCACATAATAAATGTGCACTGTACTACAAAGACATGATCAAAGTTTTTCCCATCATGACCTCATAGCTCTCCCACATGTAAATATTTTGAAAACAAGACATAAATCATTAAAGGGATCATAAAAAAGTCGCCCACTCGTTTACTAATTGCTAGGAATCAATTTGAAGCATTAAGCACAGTGCTCTAACGCAAAGGGTACTAGAAAGGCTACTAGGCCAGCAAATGAGAAATAAGCTAAGAGATTATTTGAATTTACGTGAAGAAACAAGGGGCAGTCATTAAGGACTTGATGAAGGTGGATTTTTGAGATATAATCCCACAATTGTGATGAGAGACACTTCCTGATGTCATTACTGCTCTCTGTTAGTCACCGATTTAGATGTAGATGTTGAAAAATCAAAAGGATTTGCTGCCAATTTAAAACCAAGCAGTCAATGATACATTGGCATTCACATTCCAGGTGAAACAAATCTGCATAAATAACCACAATTATAGAAACCAACTTTGAACTGTTGTTATTATCTTGAAGTATGCAATATACTGTAGGTCTACACAACACAGCACACTCTCTAGTACTAATGAGAAGCTATTGGATTGAGCCATGTCTGATACACGGTCCAATCCAATAAAAGCGCTAAGCACAGAGGGCTCTATACCCTGTGCCAAGCCGTGCAGTGTGACAGAGAAATCAAATAACGGGATCTGCGAGAGGACTTGAAGGCACCCAAACAATCGATTGCTGTCACCCATCTTCCCCATCTAGGAGCATTCTACACTGAATGCATGAATGTCTGGTTTAATAGGCAACATCAGCCATGTCGCAAGCAGCACATGTGGACGTGCATTTACTCCAGCACCAACCCAACAACGCAATCTCATTCTGTCACTACTTAAATGCAGAAACACTATTAATTGATATACAGTAGAAGAGTTGCTCAGTGGATGTGTGATTCAAACTGAAAGCTTGAAAGGGACAAAATTGGAGTGTGAGTGTGTATGGGTTTGTGTGCTGATGGGTGTTATTTGCTAATGTAATTTTATAACTACAGCCAAGTTGGCATTTGTTTAGTGGTAATTTATAGCGGTGTCAGATAATCAGCGCTGCGTTTCGGCAATGTCTGAGGTGGTCATGAGAAAACAACTGCAAGCAAATAGAAAAGCGGTGTTGGAAATAATGACTTCATTAATATCACTAGAGACAAACATTTTTAGGACTGATCAATGAGGCCTAAAGTAACAGTGTGTAAGGCAATATCCTTGTATCTAAACATTACTGGGAGGACAATCATGCTTTCAGAAACTTTTTAAAATTCCCAGTCTAGACATGTATTCCTTACTCATGTAACTGCATGCCCTTCCTATTAGTATCACTGCAGTTACTAAATAATTCATAGCACTTCACAGGCTTTAAGATGGGAGTTTAAGGGGTTAATAATAAGACATTTCTTAAAAGCACCATCCATTTTAAAACTACGGCAGCATTTGTCTGCGATTATCGATTGTCTAAGAACATAACAGTGCCAATTTTCTCCACTTTCAATCCTGTGCTATGGAAAAGTGAAAGAGAAAAGATGAATAGAATAAGTCATGAACGAGACATCTCTTCTCAGTCCTTCACGTCTCTTTTTTATAGCTTTGTGGAGCTGAAACACTAAGACAAAGGACTGCTGAGGACTAAACAGGAAGCTGAGTGACAGTGTTGAGCCTGAATGGACTTCCATGATTGTAAGGAGGCTCCTCTATAGCCTTCACGGCAACATCCCAAGCGGTTAATTAACTCTTACAGTGTTTATTTTCTGTCCAGCTGCATGCAAATGAACACTGAGGACTTTGCTGTGTTGATTCCCCTGGAAACCTGCATGTCACAGCCCAAAGGCAAGATGACAGCAACATGAAGCTCTTTATGGTACATGGGAAGCACTTCAGGACCGCTTGTTTAAGGGGTCTGTCTTGTGGGAGATTACACAGCTGCGACGCGACCTACAGTCATGGCGGAATCGTCAGGAAGCACTCATTACAAAAGCTTGGTTAATTAGCAGCTTAATGACTTCTTGACCAACTCATGCATTGATTAGCCTGTATTAGGTCTTCACATTACAAGATTCCATTCCTTTGATTCAGTAGATGTTCCAATTGGCGCTTAATTGATTGACTATCGGACTTGATTGTGAGGTCTCACCAACATTTCGATACCGTAATGAGATGCTTATTGAAGAATTTCCAAGAAACCGCTGTGCAGAGGAGACCAAGTGGGATGGCAGCTCATGCTGTTCGCTGCTGTTCTCTCCACAGAAGAACCAGCTATAATTCTGCAAATGGTTAATGGTCAGTGAGGCTTGTTGCTTCTGTTGCTTCAAATGAGAGCAAATGTGTTGTTTCTGCAAAAGACATAATCCAGGCATGCACCAGTACCTCCAGGTAATTAAGCCTCTCTGTAGATTGGTGATTAAATAGAGGGGAACTATGCAAATGAGAAGAAAAAAAATTAAACCATGGGGACACTAAGCATTTCTTACAGGTAAGTAGAGATTGGTTGGTAGAAGTTTCCTTGCTATTGATCTTAGAATTACTTATTCAGATTAATCTGGGAGAATGCATAGCCGGCAAAAAAAAAAAAAAAAAAAAAAAAATGAATTACCCATATAAAGCACGCCCTGTAATGATAGAGCTTTATCAATGTTGAGAGAGACAGAAACTGAAAAACAAAATGAGAAATATTATACAGAGAACATACTGTGCCCTGTGCATGATACACAAGGCAGCAATCTGTACTCATTTCAGGAAATCAGGGTTAGTGAGTAGTATGACCTCACCACTACCAATTAAAACAAATGATTCCAATACATATTTGGCTTAAAAGGACAGAATAAAAATGAAATTACAAGTCGAACCTGATGATATTCTTGAAGGCTTATTATATCTTCATTGATCTTGCTTCACCTCTGACCTTTTCTTTCAGGAGTACACTTTTAGATATGCTGAGTGCATCTAACGCCACTGGCACACCGAAATTCCTGCCATGCATATTAAATATATACCAAGGGAAAGAACAGCAGTCCATCAATCATTTTCTCTCAGTGGCTGACTTGAGCAAGAGCAAGGTTCATTTTGCTGGGCAAACATTTATGACATGCAATATCTATCCTTCAGATTTTACAGCTATGCCCCAGCAGACAAAGGCAGCAAAAGTGAAAGCTGTCCTCAAATGCAAGTGCCAGCTTTTGAAAACTGAGGTATAATCCTTTCATTTTCTCCTGAGACAAGATCAAAATATACAACTGAGTATGCATATATTTTCACCCAGATACCCACCACCCCCTGGTTTCTTGGTGCAAAAGCATTAAGATGTTCCTCTATTTTACAGTTTATCTACAACCCAGAATTCAATCTTCATTTAATTAATTCCATTTATTAGTGTTTAATGCTTCAAATTGAAAATCCTTTACAACGTAAATATATTATTTCAAGTAAGTACAAGTTTGTTCATTTTTTTTAATTTTTATTAATTTAAAAGTTTACTTTTTTGTTGGAGATTTTTTTTTTTTTTTTTTAGTTTTTTGAATATATGCCATTAAGGTGTCTAATGACTTAATCTAATGTAATACAGTGGACACATAGTTTATGTTTACTTTTAATGAAAAGTATAGCAGGTTAAGAAGTTAAACATCTAACACTGTACCTAAAAAGGAAAATACTGGCTTACTGTGCTGGAGACCAGTAAAAAAAAAGATACCAGTAAAACGATATTGATAAGTGTTAACAACAGTAAAAATCATAATTCAAACCACAATGGAAGAAAAAGACAGAGAGACATTACCAAAAAGTGGAAGAAAAATAGCTGGAGAAAAAGAAACACTTTTGGAAAATCCAAAACAAACAGCAGGGGACCTGAAAACGTCCCTAGAGGACAGTAGAATGAAAGTCCACTTTTATAACACACTCATTCTTTCACTATCACTTATTCTTACACACTTTTTGGCCATTTACAGTGCCCTCCACTAATATTGGCACCCTTGGTAAATATGAGCAAAGAAGGCTGTGAAAAATTGTCTTTATTGTTTAACCTTTTGATCTTTTGTTCAGAAAATTCACAAAAATACTCTGCTCTCATGGATATCAAACAATTGCAAACAAAACACAGGTTTATCAGCAAAAAAAAATGTTTGTTAAATATAGGTGTGTAACAGTTATTAGCACCCTTTTAGTCAATACTTTGTGCTACCTACCTTTGCCAAGATAACAGCTCTGAGTCTTCTCCTATAATGCCTGATGAGGTTTGAGAATACATGGCAAGGGATCAGAGACCATTCCTCCATACAGAATCTCTCCAGATCCTGCAAATTTCGAGGTTCACGCTGGTGGACTCTCCTCTTCAGTTCCCCCCACAGATTTTCGATGGGTTTCAAGTCAGGGGACTGGGATGGCCATGGCAGGACCTTGATTTTGTGGTCAGTAAACCATTTTTGTGTTGATTTTGATGTATGTTTTGGATCATTGTCCTGCTGGAAGATACAACCACGGCCCATTTTAAGCTTTCTGGCAGAGGCAGTCAGGTTTTCATTTAATATCTGTTGACATGATGACATGATGAGTCCATGATGCCATGTACCCTAACAAAATGTCCAGGTCCTCTGGCAGACAAACAGCCCCAAAACATTAAAGAGCCACCACTATATTTAACCGTGGGCATGAGGTACTTTTCCATATGGCTACCTCTCTATGTGCACCAAAACCACCTCTGGTGTTTATTGCCAAAAAGCTCTATTTTGGTTTCATCTGACCATAGAACCCGATCCCATTTGAAGTTCCAGTAGTGTCTGGCAAACTGAAGATACTTGAGTTTGTTTTTGGATGAGAGTAGAGGCTTTTTTCTTGAAACCCTTCCAAACCACTTGTGGTGATGTAGGTGACTTCTGATTGTAGTTTTGGAGACTTTCTGACCCCAAGACACAACTAACTTCTGTGATCCTTGGAGATTTTTTTGGCCACTCGAACCATCCTCCTCACAGTGCTTTGAGACAATATAGACACGTCCAATTCCAGGTTGATTCATAACATTTCCAGTTGATTGGAACTTCTTAATTATTGCCATGATGGTGGAAATGGGCATTTTCAATGCTTGTGCTATTTTCTAATTGCCACTTCCCATTTTGTGAAGATCAACAACCTTTTGCTGCACATAACAACTATATTCCTTGGTCTTACTCATTGTTATGAATGACTAAGGGAATTTGGCCTGTGTGTTACCTCATATTTATGCCCCTGTGAAACAGGAAGTCATGGTTGAACAATTTCCTGTTCCTACTCACCCAGGTGTACTAAAAAATGTAAAATATCAGTGGGAATATACTTCAAATATATTTTTCTCATATGAATTCATAGGTGTGCCAATAATTGTTGCACACCTATATTTAATAAAGATATATATATTTTTTATAAACTTCTGTTGTGTTTGCAATTATTTGATATCCATGACAGCAGAGTATTTTTCTGAATTTTATTTTAACGAACTATCAAAAGGTTAAACAATAAAGACGATTTTTCACAGCCTTTTTTGCTCATATTTACCGAGGGTGCCAATATTAGTGCAGGGTACTGTATTTTGTGATGGAGAAAGAACATTTGTGAAATTCACACTTAACTCACATTAAATGTCATGTTGGTTTAATAATTTTATAATAAGTAAGGCTGTGCAGAGTTTTGCACTCACCTGTACATACTGAACTGATTTTTGGCAGCTACTGAGAAACTACTTCAAGTCAAAATGTCACATGAACATGCCACATTTCCCTCTCTGATAAGATTGATGAGTGTTGAGGTCCAGAAGAAAAAAAAAAAAAGTTCCTCCTCCCTCTCTCAAATAACTGTCCCTTGCTAATAGTGAAGGTTAAAGCTTAGGGGTTTTTGAGAGGTTGAAGAGATACTCAGGTCCAGAAAAAAACAAACAAACAAACAAAAAAACACTTTTTATTCTCGGTTTTTCTCTTTTGCCAATCTGGCTCTGGGCTAGCAAGTGATATAACTGCACAAGTTCTAATAGAAAACATTCCTGACCATCAAAACAAGAGGTCAGAATCTTTTTGTGTTGGTTTCTTTTCAGGCTGTTAGAGACTTTAAATGAATAAATATTGAAAAATATTATTTGGAAAGTCAAGACTCTAAGTGCACAGCAAGTAATTCTTTGTTGCAATAAACAAAAAGGTGGTTTAGCTTTATATAACTTTAGCCTGTGTCACCAAATATGCGCTATTACTAGCCAATATCTATACTCGATGTGCTTCTCCAATTATTAACCTGTGCTTTATGAGGGCCCACTTTTGCTGTTAATTTTTTCTACTTGCATTAATATGTGCCCTCTTTTCTGGCTAAGCACACCTCAGTTGCTCACAAATGATCTGGAAATAAGTTAGACAATCTAAATCACCATCTATGCATGTCTCTTCATAGCCCTTTTTGTAATAATTACTTGTTTCCACATTCTGCATTCAATTCTGCTAACAAGATTAAACGGGTGATTGTCAGAGGTGTTGAACAATTAACATTGCTTGCTAAGCTCACAGCAAATGCAGTTAGCTAGCTTATTTGTAGTTGGGACTGAATTTGGGTGGAAGCAGGACTATCCCTTTTGATGTACATTCCTGGTCTGATTCCTGGTCTGATTCTCATAATGCTGTTATGAGAGACTAGTGTAGCTGTGACTGTTCCGAAATACAGTGCAATCATCTGTCAGTTACTTCAATTAACTAACTTTTTAATACACATTTATGTGTCAGCCTTCTGCATAGATTTTATTTTTTCTGCATGGGAGCATCATCAGATGTGCACTAGCTCAGCTTAGAGGGGACAATGTTCAGTCTTTAATCATACTACATATATCTGACTTATGTATATATATATTTTCCACTGTTCTGTGAAGAGAAATAAAATAAAATAAAATAAAACAAGGCCTCTTGTGGCTCATCAGTCTAGAATTGTCTGCATGCACTTCATGTGTCTCTGTCTTAATTCTCTAAAAGCCAGTAGCTTGACAAAATTGAGGCTCATACCAAACATCACTTCCCTGACATCTCCTATGCAGAAAAGAAATCTATAAGAGGTGATCTCTTGGGTCAATGCCCCTCTGAACACCATTTTTCTGTGTTGAAACGGGTGAGGTCTATCATAGGTAGCTGAACTAACCCAGAAAACTGAGGTATTTTTATAGCTTCAGTGGAAATGGTTTGTTATCTGGGGCAATAAAATGTGTATTATTTCATAGACTGACAAGCACTTCCAGATGAATTAGTCATCCCCTAGTATAAATCAGGTTATTTTGTGTGAGTCATGTCCTAGTTTAATGACTTAGCTTTGCTTCTTTTAGGGCGCAAGCAACACCTGTACACATGCTAATTCATAAATTAGAATTAGATTAGGCAGCCTCATTATAGTTAACACAGTAAAGCATGCATCTATCCTCAACACATTGCAGTTTTACATGTAATTAACTCACCGATGGTGGAGGATCAGAAGAGTTCATTTAGAAATCTGAATCAATGCGTTGACAAAGAGAGTGAATTATACAACTAAGATGAATGTGTAGACATTATATGCAGTTCATTCAACTGCCTCAGTGATGGGTTTCATAGGAGTTAATGAACCAGCTGCTATGATCATGCAGTTAGCCATGGGCCTAGTCTAGCCTCTACTGCCTATACATTAGTCGGAGTTTATAAGAATTCTAGCTACATGTAGGAATTTATATTGAAATTAATGTAAAAAAAAAAAAAAAAAAAAAAACCATTACAAGATCTCTTTCTGAAAATTAGAGTCATTAGCAACAATACATTCCTTCCCAGTATCTATATTTTGGTCTGACTTGTCATTTTAATGTAGGAAGCAGCTGAACAATTACATCACTGCATAGAGATTTTTTCCAGAAAAAAAAAATCTTAGGCAAACTCAATTTACACTATGTGAAAAGGTATTTGCACCAAGTTTAAATAGCAAAATTGCACTATTTACAGTAAGTGCAAATAGAAATAACGTGTAATAGTACATGTATGGGTCAAAGTTAGATTTAAAAAAAAATTAAAGATATAATTCTACCCTTACTTCTTTATTATCTACAGGATAACAAATATTAGGAAATAAATGGTGGAGGAAGTTTCAAACTACAAATGTCCCAATCATAATAACAGTCCACATTATAAATCTAACCTCAAATGTTTAAAGAGACAATAACAATAAAAGTACAAATTAATCTCCTATTTTCAAGATAATTCACTTAAATAGCACATATAAGACACATACTGTATGCCTGTAGACACATAGTAATAGTACAAACAGCTAACCTTCACCTTTCCTTTTAAATCCTTCCCTAAAGTCTGAGTGAGTCTGAGTCTGCTCACAAATAGGCTACAATCCACTATCCCCATGACTAATGGTGGATAGAAGTAAATAACATCTGCCAACAACAGCAGATATCTGTACTCAGTGCAAGTAGAGACTACTTTGTTACTTCTGTTGATTTTTTAAAAAAATTTATTCAAAGGTATGGCATGCCATATTATTTTCTCAAATATGCATCATAACACAACATAACTTTTATAGAGAGCCAGTGAGGTGGTTATTGAGGTGGATGAGGTGGTCATTTATTTTATAACATCTGGCCACAAATAAATATATGAATGCCTCTAGTTAATATACTGAGCACCAAGTTAATCTTTCAAAGCCACAATCTAAGTATAATAATATGTGGCCATGGGAAACCACAACTTAATATCTTGTGGGAATGTCACACTTAATATCTGGCCTCCAGTTAATTAATGTGTGGCAACAGGCAAAGAAATGTCTATTTACATTGAGAATTAAGGTGACACAAGCTAATGGTATATCCATATTAAAAAGCCAGTGACTCCAGGATGTTATTATGCATTATTCTAAGATTGAAGTCAGGTGTAATATTAACAGGGCTGATTAATACTTGCGCTTCTTTACCATACTTAAGTATTATTTTGTTGTATTTCTACTTTATCTGCATGTTATTGAATTTGTATTCTTGTACTCTTACATAATTACAAAAATATATATTATTACGTATATATTACACTTTTTTAAACTCTTGTTAAAGTCAAGGTCTCTTCTTCTGTTATCTAGCCAGTGACTGTATGCTACTCTATGGCTAAAGGTATGTGGACACCTGACCAATCACAGCCATATGTGCTTGTTGAACATCCCATTATAGATTTAGTCCCCCTTTACTGTTAAAACAACCTCCACTCTTCTGGGAATGCTTTCCACTAGATTTTGTAATGTGGCTGTAGGGATTTGTGCTCACTCATCCACATGAGCATTAGTGAGGTTGATCACTGATGTTGGGTGAGGAGGCCTGGCATGTACCCAGCATTCCAGTTCATCCCAAAGGTGTTCAGTGGAGTTGAGGTCAGGGCACTGTGCAGGCCACTCGAGTTCTTCCACACCAAACTTGGCAAACCATGTCTTTATGGACCTTGGGCATTATCATGCTGGAAAATGTTTGGGACCCTTAGTTCCAGAGAACTGGTTGGACTTGGTTGGACTTCCACTTTTATCTGAGTAAGAGTTTAACACATTATCTATACTTTAAGAACTTAACTTTTGAGTATTTTCTCCACCTCTGAATTGTATCAGTCATTTCTATGCCTTGGTTTCTGTGGCCACAAAGAGCTAATTCAATTGATTTTTCTGTCTCACTCATTTTAAAACAGTTGCCATGAGTTAAGTAATTTGTCACCATGAAATAGATCTTGTGAAAGTTGTGGCCACAGTATATTAATTAGTGGCCACACCATATTAGAAGATAACTACCATGTCACCTCAGAGGCTCCATACTGTCACATTCAAACATCCCTTAAAACAGTCTTTGCAAAAGAGAAAAAAGGGTAGAAGTAGAAGTGCTGTCAGCACCAGTTTCAGTGCTTTTTGTCATTTATACTTTAAACAGCCTAGACCGTATAAATAACTTTTCATAATATAGCGCCAAACCTGCTTTTGTCCCAAATGTAATGCGCTGTGAGTATGATTGTGTTTTTATTGGAACAAATGGTAAAACGCGCACAGACAAAATGAGAAAACGTGCTAAGGCATGCACAACACTCATTACAGAAAGTTTGTGTTCTAAACAACAACGGCAGATTGTACAAGCAAATGGAACAATACTTCTTTAATCTTATGTGTAACTCCTTTAATCCATAAATTGTAACCTGAAACAGTGTCTGCCCAAGTTAATCACTTAACATGCCAAGCTTAGCACAGAAAATACACTTTAAATTGTACAAACGTTACAGGATTTCACAGGAGACTTCCTTACTGTCAATCCACCCAGCACACACACACATACACACACACACACACACACACACATATATGCAGGCATCTACAGGCACCAGCACTTGACTTGATAGCATCAGTGTCACTTTGTGCTTCCTAAAAAATGTAATCGAAGGCTGCTCATAACCAGTGCTTGAGGCTTTGTGAGTGTTGCATCTCCAGGTGCCTGGATATTGTGTTGTCTGATTTTAAAGCTGCTTGAAGAGTCATCAATCATCACAGATGTGCTGAGAGTGAGAAAGAAAGAGGCTTTCCCTCAATCACTGCCTGCTGGACGTCAAGGCGGCATGAAGGCAAACGCATGCTCTGTGGCGGAAATGCAAATAATTGCATGGCTAAAAGAAAACCCTAATTTCGAACTAATTTCGAGGGACCATCTAACAACAGGCCATGATAACAAGGCAGTACTATGCCACTGTGGTAATTTGACCATTTCCAATACTGTAATAATCTCTGACACATTAGGACGCAGTGGCCAAACATAACAGGTCCCACTAGTCTCCCTCTCATAGTCGGGAATCTGTGCTTCAGCTCTAGGTGCTGAACCGGTATAACGAGAGGGCACAAGGATGGCAGATGCACCAGTACTTGCTTAAAAGCCACACAGTGCTGCCAAAATTCAATTCTGAATCCTGTCCATCTGCTGTCACGTCTGTCTCTCCAAGAATACCAACCAGGTGCTTGTACTACTGTGTCCTTATGGCACAGAGGAAATGGTCAACCTGTCAGCTTACTGCATTAAAATGTATGAAATGTTAGCATTTTAACACCAATTTGTAAGAAGACTGATGATTAAAATAAAGAAAATCTGAAATGAAACAGCTTTAGTTTACAAAAGTTCAGTGTTCTCTCTCTACATACTGGCCTCCAATAAAAAGCTGTAACTGGTTGAGCTCACAATTTGTATTTGAACAAAGTCTGGAATCTAGGAGTTATGATATGCCATTTTGCAGCCTGATAGGAGCACAGCACTTTTAATGCTTTTCACTAGTTTTAAAGAAGATGCAGCACCTATCTTATGGTAATCCGTCTTGAGCTAATATTAGTACTAGCTGTCTCTGGACAGAGTCACCAAGCAAATTATTTTTAAGAAGAAATCTATTAAATCTCATAGAGTGTGACTTGAAGATAATATATTAACAGCATTTCCTCAGGGGGCAGTAGTGACAATCCCTTCTGCATGACTGGGAACAACCTATGGGATTTTAATGGTCTAGTCTCTTAACAGCCCATCAGCAAGATTTAGTCCCTGCCACATTTATGCCACTAACGAGTAAATAATGGACATTGTCAGTGCAGATACAGATATTAGACATGGTAAAAGCAGGAACGCTCAAGCAACATCTCATCTGCAGAGCTACTTAGTGCAAATTGTCTTTCCCAGGATCACGAGCTTTTGATTCTGTGATATAAGGTCAATACAGACATTCCATTAACAGCAATAGAAGGGAACACATGTTATCAGTAAATGGCGGGTGACAGCTGAGTTCATCTCTGGTGCTTTTGCCTGGAGCTGGACAAAGGTGAGGAATGTGATGGGCATGCTGAACCAGGTCACGCCCCAGGGCATGGTGCTCGAGGGGGGCTGACACTACAACATGGTTCTGTTTGCCACCTCAGCGTGTAAACCATCAAATCTGTCATGAAGCCAAGACAGAGACGAGAAGGCATGCTGTCACCCTCGGGAACTTCTCAAGGGTAGAGTGAGACACCCTGCAGCTCTATGCTGCTGTTTGCACATCAATGAATCAGCCACCCTTTAGACTACTATCCATCCATTTTCTGTACAGCGTATTCTACACAGGGTTGCGTGAAGCCTCGAGCCTATCCCAGGGGACTCGGGTACAAGGCAGGGGGACACCCGGGATGAGCACACTCACACACCCATTTACACACTACTGACAATTTGGAAATGCCAATCAGCCTACAACATATACATTGCATGTCTTTGGGCTGTGGGAGGAACCCAGAGTACCCAGAGGAAACCCCCAAAGCACGGGGAGAACATTCTAATTGTGCACACAGAGTAGAGGAAGGCATCGAACCCCCAACCCTGGGGGTGCAAGGCAAAAGTGCTAACCACTAAGCCACCATGGGCCTCCCCGGGCCCCCCCTCACCCTTAGCCTACTATAGATCCTATAGTAATGGCAAGATCAATTATCCAATATCCAATATTACTGAGGGAGATGTATTTAATCAAAGCCTGCATCATTCAGCTCTATCTGACAAATACCAACTAACCACTGCAGTGTGCAGAAGATGAGATTTTAACATTTTAACATTCCATTATAACATTCCATGGTAATCTCTTGATCTTCGTTTTTGACATCAGTTTTTCCTCTGGATGATTGGCATTCCACTACCCTTCACCTTGGGAGAGATGATTAGCTGATTGTTAATAGGTTGGTGGAGACAGGCATTTTTCTGTATGCATATAATAAAAAAACTTGTATTTGGATTGGATTTTAAAAGTCTTGAAAATTGCAAACTGTATGATTACTAGAAAGAGTTGCACTTCAGTGTTTAGAGTCCAGAATAAAACAAATGAAAAGGTGGTACTCAGTGCTTAATCAGTAGTTTGCCTTGATATATTTAAAGGGATTTGTAGTTATTTTAAGCACCATATAGTTTTGGCCTGTGCTAGAGTTGCACAATTCTGTGTAACAGTTTCCATAAATATCTATTTTGTTGCAGTAATAGAAGTAGAAGGATCCCCTGGGCATTACTGATTGCTGTTAGAGTGCTTACTGTAAAAGCTTAAGGTCATGTTTCCACTTTCCACCAGGGCAATGAAGCTTCAACAAAAACATTCCCTACATTCACACACATGCAAATGTGCTAGACTATAAATAAAGTCAAATACAATGTATGGCTCTGTTTTTTTTTTTTGTTTATTTGTTTTATTAGGGTTGAAAATAACAGCAGTCAGTGTTTGGGGCTACTCTCCATGTCTCTGACATCACAACACTGACACTGTCACATAGCTGCCAGAGCGTCTTTAGTGTACAAGGTTGTTCATGTGCATATCATACATTATAATGCATGGTGTGTAAGTCCAAAATAATAATAATAATAATAATAATCTGACTGGTGCTGAGAGTTTTGACTTTGATTAACCATTTTAAGGTTTTCAGAGTGGCTTGCCACAATATGGACAATTTAGGGATGCCAAAAGCCCTACAGTGCATGTCTTTGGATTCAGGGAGGAAACCGGAGTACCTGGAGGAAACCCCCAAAGCACATGCAAACTCCACACACACAGGGCGGAGGCGGGAACCCCCAACCCCCAACCATTACCTCCATCATTAACTTCTGGTGGAAGGCCCTAAATTACATATGAACTGGCATTTACACAAACACTGCTGTCACACTACTTGTTTTTGCACTTTTTTGGCATGGTGGCACAAGAGCTAGAGTTGCCACCTTACAGCGCAAGGGTCTCTGATTCAGTCCTTAACTTGGTTGACTCTCTGTGTGGAGTCTCTTGAGTCATGTGTCAACATGTCTGCATGAGTTTCCTCTGGGTTCTTATATTTCCTCCCTAAAAGACATGTATTCCTTGGTATTCCACTGACCCAGTGGAATATACTATGTGAGCCCTGTGGTGAAGTCACTATAAATACAGAGGCCAGACATAAGTACTGTGAAAGTGACCATCCCATAAGATATAGCACTAGAGACTGTAGAGAAAACAAAATGTAAGAAGGGAAATAATTACAGGGCTTGCATTTGTGTGTAGGTGTGTGTGTGTGTGTGTGTGTGTGTGTGTGTGTGTGTGTGTGTGTGTCTGGAGGGCAGTAAGTCATGAGAGATAAAAGAAACCTATTTCAAGACTAGCTGTCTGATCTGTAGCTGTCTTATTATGTGACTATACTGAAGCAGGCTTTTTCCATTCAATGGATCATGAGCATACTATAAATATAGGATCACAATGTTCTGTAGCCTTCAGCAGTGTGTGTGTGTGTGTGTGTGTGTGTGTGTGTGTGTGTGTGTGTGTGTGTGTGTGTGTGTGTGTGTGTGTGTGTGTGTGTGTATTGTTCCAGATAAAAGGAGCAGCATGTTCCTTTGGTGGTGGCTGGGTGGAGTCATATTAACTAACAATCATCTTCTGCCTGCCACGAAAAGACAGAGGATCTTATAATGCTTTAATGCACCTTACTGGTTGCAGTTGCAGTTGAAAGAAGTGACAAAAAGAAAGTCAGGGTTCCATCAAGAACAGGAGAGAGAAAGACAGGAGAAAGACAGAGCACATGATGTGGTGCAGAGCTGAGCGTGTCATTGCTGCGTAATGTGATCAGAAACGGTGGCTTTTATAACACCTCCCCACTTACATTTCATCAAACTACTTTCTTTTATTTGATTTGTACTTTATTACTTGGACTGCCAGGACTGTTTTGTCCTCCACTGTGGCTGGATGCAATATTTATATCTGTCGCAGGGACAAGGTGCAGGAAAGTGTGGTGAATAATACCCCAGCAGTATGCAGTCAACAGGGCTAAAGGGTCTGTCTAGTGCTGGAACTCATCGGAGTGTAATTTGTGATCCTCTCTCAATCTGCACACATTTAAATGCAGACATGCAGAAGAATGAAAGCTGGCAGACAGCAATCTCATTACTGACCTGTGTGCTCCCTCAGACACCGCATTCACACACACACTGGCATTAATAATAACTGCCCAAAGACAGATGCGCACACACACACACACACACAGAGAGAGAGAGAGAGAGAGAGAGAGAGAGAGCACTACAGGTGTATGTGAGAAAGAAGCTAGCAATAAAAAAGTTTCTAAGAATAGTATCTAGCTTTCTAGATTTGCACACAATAATGAATAATAAATGTTTTATTGATATATCATCTTTCTGCCACTCAAGGTCACTTGATAGTTAAAACCCTGACCAGCATAGAGCAGTTGCTGAAGATGGCCAGTAGTCTCCTCCAGGAAATGAAGCTACATTGTCCTATAATCTCTAACTGTGCGCATTGAAGTTTTTATTTTCCTGACATTTTTTCTATATTACTGACCAGACTATGTTAAGAGCAGCAGGTAATCAAAAGACATTTCATTCACAACATCTACTTGAAAACCCCTTGAATGTACAGTACATATAGCATAGACTTGCCTTTTGCTACCATCAGAAAATAACCTGTACAACGCCACAACTGGCATCATAAAATAATCCTCAGGAAGTTACAATAAAATATTTCTACTAGAGGTGAAGGTAATTTATAGAAACTACTGACAGGTCCATAATATAATTTGAGTATTAGCCAAATTATCACTACTAGCAATAGTCCAGTTGAGACTGTATCAGAAGTAAAGACAGGTCACTGTGTTAAATATGAATTGGACAGCACATAATGCTCAACATGGCGGCCGTAAGTCCCATCCTTCAATAAATAGAGCGAATAGGCCGGGCCAATCAAATTCTTACGTTAACACAGGTGCAGATTTAGGTCTCTGCAACAGTCCATTACTAAAGTTCTAATACAAGCTGTATTATTCTTTGGCTTTCTCACCACAGCAGAAATCAACAGCCAAAACTCACCACTCGTAACATATCATTACCATACAGTCTATTTAAAGGCAGCATGCTGGCTAATATATTGGCTAATACATCTTTTAACTTCAGTTTAAACCCCAGCCCAGCAACTGTGAAATAAAACTGTCAGAAAAGCCAGAACAGCAAAACGTCAGGGCAACAAAAAACAAAGGATTGCAAAAGCACACACATACAGTATTGGACAATCTTTTCTTCACTTAAAACAGTATAAAGAGTATAAGGGGCTGTCTGAAAGGAATGTTGTTGTTGTTGTTTTTTTTGGGGTTTTTTTGCAGCATCCTCAGACACAAGCACCTCTAAAATCAGCTTCAGTGAAATAAATTCTTCCCAACTTGATTTAGTTCTTGTATCTTGGATAATTGTAGTCTGCTGAAGGCTTTCCTTTTGTTGGTTCATGTCGCGACACCTGCATAAATAACGGTGTGCTTCCTGTGTATGAGATGTATATCAGAGAAAATTGTGGTGTGTCCTGCATATGACATGTAAATAAGGGACTAGTGGGCTGGAGCTTGTTTCCACACAGCTGTGGCTTATTCATCACTTGTGTCAAATCACCACTCATTTTGATGTATGAAAGTTTAATGAATCAGACACAGTTTAGTACATACACCAGTCCGGTGCTCAAACCTTTGTTGGTTTCTATACAACTTTGATGGCTCATGTAGTGCAAGTATGTCGTTTGTAAAAAGCCTCTTGGGGCTTCAGTCATTCACGTCGGTTTTGAGAAAAATGAAGCAGGAGCTAATTGCGGTTGTCAACTCGCATCCAAAGCTGTATGCTCCGTCGCTAAAAATCTATAAGTGCATACATACTGTCAGTATGTGTGCACATACATAACATACAATGAATATAGTTTACCTAATATCGATCTCCACCCACTAACGACTACAATGTAGCAGCAATGCAGATGAATGCGGTGGCAGACGCCAAAACTTCCTCATGTACATACTATACTGTACACAGCCTAACACTATACTGTACATACAACATGACAATATACATAATCTGAAAAACACACCATTGCCTATTAGAGTGGGTCGTAGGATCGTAGGTTATGCAAATCACACAGATGTGTGGGCGATAACTGATGTGCTATAAGAGCCTATGGCAAACATTTAAAAAGTAATACATAACAAAAAATAAATAAAGCATTTAAAAGGGGCAAAGGGGCTAGTGAGTCAACATATGATAGACAATAATGCCAGCTATATTTCCGTAGAAGTATAGCAGCTTGTTCATTTTAATTGATTCAACTTTGGGGTTTAAATCGAGACAAACATGGATAATGTATATTATGTAGCAGACAGTACAAATGATCAACAGATAAAGTGCTGAAGGGACCTGGACAACAGCTAAAGGCAAAGGGACGGGAAAAAAGCAGGCCGACCTAATTACCATGGTTAATGATAGCATCAGCTTACAATATCCCGTCCTTGTAATAGGCTGTCTACACCCCTGCTGCAGCCCCCCACCCACAAAAATCGATCAGGCTGCAGGAAGACATAGGGAGCGCTTAAGCGACAGTGACACAGTAATGGTGACATTGCTATGGTGACATGCTTCTCGGTCTCGTGCAGTTTTTGCATAAAGGCTTTGATTCAACTGAGCACGTCTGTTCTTCTCTAGAAAACCTCAGACAGCATCCAACTGCAATCCCATTCCAAACACCCTGCTGACTCCAACATTTGACCCGCCAGGATATCTCATGGCCATCGTTTTCACCAAGTTTAACAAGATTGCTTTAATATTATCTCATGATCTGCAGTAAATGCTAGCCAGGATGGCACCTGAACCCCACCCAATCCTTGTAATGGTTTCCAATACAATATCCTTCCTCTTGCAGTCACATAGTAATAAAAAATAATAAATAAATAAAAGACACATTCAGACATTACAGCTCAATGTCAGTACACATTTAGCCCATACACCCACACTCTCACACCTGGTATTTAAAGCACATGAACAGCTCCTGGTGGTTTTTATTTAATAATGTCCAAAACAGGGTGAAATGTGCTATTTTAAAAAGAGCTACTCATCAGCTTGAGGAGGAGAATGGAGTTGTTGTGGAAAGGATATCAACACCAGATATAGTCACCAATAGTCAGTGAAGCTGACGTCAAAGATCATACCCCATGTAGTCCAGCATTCACCAGTCATCTTCCAGAAAGATGGCAATACTCCAGGATTGCAGCATTTGCCGTAAGTGATGCTTGAGATAACACTCCCCTTGAGAATAAGAGTATGAGAGGTTTCATCCAGAGTTTAATCAATGCTGTATAAGGTTACTGTCATGAGGTCAGAGGAAGAAGTCTAGGTTTAGGGGCCACTACTGTAGTGTTAATGAACAGGGTTGTTGCCTAGAGGATTGGAATGATGAAAAAAGTAAAGAGAGACAGTGGATAAGAAGAAGGGGTATGACTCAGAAGGCATGATTTGAGTGACAACTCAAAGGCACCTGATATCCAGTTCATCTGATTTACAGTTCTGAGATCAGAGGTTCCACATCCAGCTCAAAACACATTTATTAATGTTATCTTCACCCAGGGGAGAAGGCATGGCATTGAGTCCATTGAATTCACCCATTGTTAATAAATACTTTATGAGCCTCTATGGCAGATATCACTATAGAAGAGTAATCATAGCCCATGTGAGATTATGGAGAAGACCTACATATATCATACTTTCACCTAAGCCTTGAGCTTGCATAATGTACTTTTGAATTACTAGTGATATGACATGCCATTTTCTTCTGTCACAATCTGGAGGCGAAGGCAAGTGCAGATTACATTTATTTTTAAAGAAAACACAAACAAACAGATAACTCAAACCTAGATACGAAAACATGAACTACGATCTCGTGGCAAGAAACATACACCGACTAGATGGTGCAATCGACAACAAAAGACAAATGCTAGATTCTCCCTGCGTCCCAAATGGCATACTTATACTATGTTCTAAAAGTATGTACTCTTTTTGTTAAGAAAAAATACATACTTTTGAGTGTGTAGCAAAAGAGTATGCAAGTACTCGGACATATTAACACGTCGTGTAATGGAAGAGAACGTTATTGCCCAGAAGAGAACACTGTCACCGTAAACAAACTCCTCGTTCCATTTCAGCTTTTCTTCATTCATTATTGCTTATATAATTTATATTATATAGTTTAATTTATCATTCCCTTGATTTATTTTTCCACATTTCATTTACACCTATCTAAAACGAGTTCTTGGATTCGGTGAAACAAACCGTCACAAAACTCCACCTCCTTCCCTCGTGCAATATTAACTGAAAAAGTGTCCAAGGATCCACACTTTGAAAATCTACCAGAAACAGAAGACCATCCGGGTACCTTTGGGATACTCATTTCAACATGCTATGATTCGGGACATACTATTTAGTAGTACATACTACTATTTCTCATTCTCATACTATTTAGTATGCCGATTGGGACACAGGGAATGTGTGTTGTGCAAACGTGACTTAAATACAAGTGCTCGTTAAACTAAAACCTGAATCAGGTGCAAAGTCATGTGACGTGATCCTGTGAAGTGCAGTGGCTGATCTTCACTTTACTACAGGTTGGACGTAGATGCCTTTCTATTTCAGTTTTACAACTGGATGCTGTTTTGCAAAGTGTTTATGTAGTGCATATTCTCTCAACAGGTACAAGATGCTGTCTTTGAACAGCTATTGTTCCTTTACTAACTGGAAAAGAAAACCTATTTCCTGAACATTTAAAAAGGGCATCTGTGCACCCTTAACCTTTTCTTAACTGGCCCTCTCCTCATCAAATATCCACTTCCTCATCTTTGACCCCTCTTTCTCTTCACACCTTCTTCCCTTGACCTTCCCTCCAGCACAGGGCTGAGAGCCCAGCAGTAGAGTTTAAGTGGTCTTCACTGTCATAAAGCAGTGCTGACCCTAAAAGGCATGGTTTTAAGAGCCAGAACACAAACAGCTTCTGATTTAATACCTGCATGCTTTATTTGTGTTATCCAGAGGAATAAAGAACTAGATGCACTAGAATAAAATCCTCAGGACCGACTGTTCAACATTGTGACACTATCCAGAATTCACAGCAGATCCATAGCGTAGCAACCACCATTGTACAGCACACGGGAACACATCCCACAGTGCTTAATTAAAACCGGACATTTGTCCGCTTTTTTTTTTTTTTAATATCTGAATGGTAGTTACCTTAAACCACCATATATATGTGCACTACAGTTTCTACTGTGGCTGGCTTGACCTTTGTCTGAATGCAGTATGTGTACTGCGCTTGATGTCACACTTGCATCTAAATATGATTCAGAAGCACAGTGTGTGTTGTTCTGGCAGGGGCATAACCAGAAAATAATTGAAGAAATATACAAACTAAAATCATGATGGTTTTTCTAATCTGTACAAAAGTGAGACATTTCAGGTGGATGTCAGACAGCAGTAGGAGCGGTGATGACACTAATTTGTTATTTTAATAATTTAAGACACAATCTACCATCAAACAATCATTCGATATTACTAAAGAATAACTGAAAATGTTATACAAAACTTGTTAATAATTGGGGGAAATGACACATTGTTTTTTAACTATTTTTAATAAAATAGTATTTAGCTTATAGCATTTTATCAAAGTAAAGCAGAAATATTCATTTTAAGTAATCATTTTAAACATAATTTTAAATTTCAAACATAATCTTTAACACTGGTAGGTCCCCTGGTGGTCCAGCGGCTAAGGATCCCGCACGCTCGCAGCCGTGGCCTGGGTTTGATTCCCGGGCAGGGTTGCACTCAGTGCCGGTCCCAAGCCCGGATAAAATGTGAGGGTTGCGACGGTAAGGGCATCCAGCGTAAAACCTGTTCCAAATCAAATATGCAGACCAATGATCCGCTGTGGCATCCCCTAACAGGAGCAGCCGACAGGAGCAACAATCCTTAATAGTGGAACAGTTATATAATCCATGGCAATATATTACTTTTCCTTTAACAGCATATCCCGAAGAATATTATTTCTTACTTACTTATCATTTATGTTATAGCAGCTAAACAGCAATTTGCCAATGAGTACAATTTTTAATTAATTAATTAATGATATTTATAGTTTATAAATGTCATTTTCTCACAGATTATAGATAATCTGTGAGACAAGTTTGTTCCTGTTATCATTCCATTTATAGCAGCTAAAAACAGTCATTCCCTCACCAGCCTCTTTTATTTATCTCTTGAAGTTAATAGAACAAAAATATGCAACTTGTTTCAGAGAAACCAAGCAAACTCCTCTGTCCTGAAGACTCTCATGTGGCAGAAAATTTACTGACCATTACAAAGCACTGATACCCAATAATAGCAAATTAGACACATTAGTATGCACATTACTTTATAATACATATTAATAATATAATAAACCCATTATTATAAACCTATCATTTATGTTACAGCAGAACTGTAATGCCAGCTGTTTGGTGCTGTAGAAATTTAATCAAAACTTTCTGATTCGAGAATTCAACAGTGCTGTGGTATAACAGGAAGTAATTTCCTGTTTTGCAGACATTCCACAATATTAAATGTAAATATAAATGAATAAAACATATGATGCCATTAATTAATAAAAGAAAGTGTAATTGTTGGCAAATTGCTGTGGTAAAAGAGGAATAAAACACTTCTGGACAAGCTGTTATATACATGTCAACCACAGCTGATTGTTTAAAGACTTCACGGGAAGCTTCCCAATAAATATAGTTAAAATGCAGCAATTAAATTTTTACCAAAGTGTCTGTATTATTCATCAATTTTGGTCGAATTCAATATTTTATCGACTGGAATTATCAAATATCTCACTGCATTATCACACTGTTCATTCATTTACCTCAAACTGTTTCCAGGAACAGTGTAGCCTGCGTTAAAAATCTCCTTTGCAGCCCCTGACATAGAACTTAAAGACATTCAGAAAAGCTGTGCATCAATTAGTGTCCATTAGGTGTTCATGTACTTGCGAAAGATAAACGCTTGGACAACAGGCTTTTAACACGTCATTTCAAGTCCCACCTGGACTTTACTGGGAGTGAATGGAGTGTGTGTGGATGAGTTTTGCACAGAAAAAAAAAGCATCTTGACATTTATTGGACAGTGCGCTCTTCATTTCTCCTGCCTGGATGCACAGCTTCTCCTTATGATTATTAGTCGACCTCTCAAAGGGGTGGAACCTCGTACCAAGCTGCCAAGCACAGAAATGCTATTGAACAAGGAAGGATATAGTAACTCAAATAATCACTCTTACACTCTTTACAGCCATGGTGAGCAGAAAAACACCTCAGCGTGCACAAAACATCAAATCTTGAGGTGGATGAGCTACAACAGCAGAAGACTACATTGAGTTCCACTCCTGTCAGCCAAGAACAAGAATCTGAGGCTATCATGGGCACAGACTCATCAAAACTGGACAGTTGAAGATTAGAAATAAAACCGCTCTTTACAGTTGCACAGCCGAAGAAATGCATAATGGATGAATGGGGGAAAATTCCGCTTGCTAAACTTAACCAACTGGTGTCTTCAGTGCCCAAATGCTTGTTATTAAAAGAAAAGGTGATGTTGACAGTCGACTGTCCCAACTTTTCTGGAGTGTGTTGCAGTCATCAGATTTGAAATGTGTGTATATTTTCAAAAATAAATTAAATTCACAAAGTAAAACATCAAATAATATGTTAATAATGTGTTTTCAATATAGTACACGGTGAACTGAATTTCCAAATGACTTTTTTTTTTTTTTGCCACTGGTGTTAACCATCAACTACTAAGTTGTTATTATTAGGGTAGTAACACATTGTGTTTTATTCCTTACATACATCCTTTGCAGAGATAACAGCTAATGCCACTAGACAAATCATCTGAGAATTTAAAATCAAAACCTCATTAGTGTTGATTTTATGCCTTATGCTCTGGGTCTAGTAAAGTACGGCTAAAACACTTCTATTTCTTCAGCATGATTTTTTTTTTTTTTTTTACTTTCTCTTGACGAATACTCTGTGTATCACCAAACCACTGTTTCACTGTTTAAGGCTCTTAACCTATTCCTTCATTTACCCAGGTAAATGTGTAGTAAATATAAGGATAATAATTCAAAAGATATAAGATATCTCTCTATAATCAAGGCTTATTTTAATCCACTGGAACCACTGGTCAGAAAGGCTCATCTCATTAACTCAGGCTGCTGAGAAACAGTATGTTTCAGGTTCCAGCAACTGCTGATGCAAATCCCTGGCAGAGTGCTGGACGGTACTGTAGTCTCGCAAACAGAGTGACAGAGGCTAACTTAAGAGGCGAGGAAGAGGAGTGGGAGAGAGTAGAGGAAGGACAGGGTAAAGGATAAGAGCATCTGCTGAATGACTGCCTGTTACAGTACACAGTGGTATAGCAACACAAAACCCAGATCATCCCAGGATCATCCTCTGACATCCATGGACTTATATTCTGGACTTTGAGAGAGTGAGCTAGTGAGAGTAAGAGAGAGGATATAAAAGAGAGAGAAAATCTGGAAGCAGGGCACTTTGGACACAGCAGGAGAATCAGTCGGTGAATTCGATGTAGCAGGAGAATTAGAAGTTGATGGATACCTACAGCGGAGTTAGAACACCTCTACCTTGTCAACATGGGGATCAATAAAATCAATACAATAAGATCAATTTCTGCATGGAACCTGCTTGGCTCCACAATAGCTACTGGCCAGACACTAGAACGTCACGTTTGGACGTGAGTGGATTGGTCAAAGGCACATTCATCCTGCTGGTATCCTCATCGTGATTCAGGACAGCCCTTTATTTCTGCCAATCATGAGCCTTTCACTAGGTCATAACCTTGAACCATGCTTACTGACTAAGATTCTAGCTGTCTCCTAAAAATCCAAGAAGCTTACAATCCCAATAAGTGAGACAGCCATCAAACCTGACAAATCAATAATTACTAGTATTACCTGCAAAAGAAGACCAAGTAATATACCATGTATTGTGCCATAGTAATGGCAAAAAGTATATGAACATCTGGCCTTCACACACATATGTGGGCCTTCCCCAACCTGCTGGCGCATAGTTGGAAGCACACATTTGTATAGGACGTCTTTGTATGCTGTAGCATTAAGATTTCCCTTCACTGGAACCAAGAGGCCTAGCCAAACATGTTCCAGCATGACAATTGCCCCATGCACAAAGTGAGGACATGGCGTGCCAAGGCAGGTGTGGAGGAACTTGAGTGGCCTGCACCAAGCCCTGACCTCAACCCCAATGATCACTTTTGGGATTAATTGGAATGCTGATTGTGTACCAGGCCTTCTTACCCAACATCCATGCTTGACTTCACTAATGTTCATGTGGCTGAATGGGCAAATCCCCACAGCCATGCCCCATAATCTGGGGGAAAGCTTTCCCAGAAGAATGGAGGTTATTATAACAGCAAAGGGGGACTAAATCTGGAATGGGATGTTCAAAAAGCACATATGGGTGTGATTGTGAGCTGTCCACAAACTTTTGGCAATATAGTATATATTTACATGTGCTACATCTACCACTGAAATTGGCCTTTGCAGAACTTAGAAAAGTAGTTTTGTCCTGTGCAAACTGGAAAGACGTTGTTCCACGAAATTATGTAATTTAACTGGCGTAATTTAACAGAGTTAGATACCTGAAGCCTCTAAACATGAGATTAGACCATGATGGCTTTTCAGGACTTCTTAATCTATACTCTCTCCATACACTCCATACTCCATATTATTTTAGATTTTAGAAATGAAAGGGTATGAAAAATGATATAGCACTGTATAAACAGTGAGAGTGATAACTTGTAGACAGGATGATCTTAGACTTCAGTAGTTTATCAAAATAGATTTTAAGGTGTCTGGGCTGCATTAGAGACCTCAGTTCTTAAATTCTCTTCCTGTACCTCAGGAGTATCCTATAATCAGTATTACCTGGGATTACATCAGAATTAAACACTTCCCATCCAGAAGGTGACTGGCATAAAAAAGAAAGGAGCAAGACAGTCATAAAGTTATCATTATTCCTGAAAAGGCCTCAAATCAATATAATCAGAAAGTACATGCTGATTTGTATTCTCTTTCAGTGCCTTGAGGAATGAGAGAGGCCAACTGTCTGTTTTTACAATCAGGTTCCCAGTGGAGAAAGGCAGACTGGTCAAGAACACCTCATTCTGCCCCTCACGACAGCCTGGAAGGATCAAATCAGAAAAGTATCATTATAGTGACAGGATCCATTGGAATGAATTTAAAAGAGCAAGATTGAGGTTAAGGGGGAAATCTGGGGAATAGATGAAATTATTATTTCTGCTTTGGTTGTTCTTGGAGCAGTTGGAGAAAAAGAGAAAGAAAGGGGGAGGAAGGAAGTAAGATAGATCCTCTCTAAGAGCTGGAAGCTGTCACTCTAGCCCCAGGGTGTCTGAACCTCTCCTTTCAGACAACTGAAAGCAGTGTCTGTGAATTGGACAACTGCAATATGGGAGGTTGAGGACACACACAGTCACACACATACAATTAGATTTTAAAAATGAAAAAAGAATAATGTAATTATTAAATACATATGCTAGTGACAAAAAATGGTCATGGCCACTGCTGTTCATAGTGTCCTGACCCGCATCATGGTGCTGTGGAGACGTAAGATTATTTTTGCTGTTAAAAACTGACATTGAAGGACAGCTTTTTTGGCAAGAGGTAAAACTGCCATATACAATCCACCACAGAGCCTATAAAACCTAAGTGCAAGAAGCTTTCTAGTGGGTCTTTGCTATATTGTTGGAATTCATTTCATTATTGCATTGACTGCCTGTTGTAAGGTTGTCATAAATATTCTTCTTCTCACCACCGAGTCAGACAAATTTTCTGCAGCTTAATTTGTTAATAAATGAGGGTTTGTACACGGGCTGAACATCTTTTTCAGGGTTTAATAAGCCTGGCAGTTATTCACATGGCTACATTTACTGCCATAGCTCTAAACCAACAGCAATCTCTATTAGTTTCCACCCCTGTTTTGCATCAAAGATCAATTTATTCCAAAAATACCTTCACTTATTCAATTAGAACTAAAGATTTCCTTTGAAAAGCCATTGGCTGCTGGTGAATGTTTGGAATCCTGGTGTTTCGTTATAATCATTTCCGATGGTCGAGCCAAGTTCAAACTCCCAGCTCAAGCGAATAGATCTCTGTAGGAGCAGGAAGCGCTCTGCCTCTCTCTTGATGTCCAATAGAGACATTCTGTCGAGAGCTGTTTACCAACTTTTCTTCGTTGTTCATGGGAAAAAGTCTGAAAGCACCAGTTTGCCCATTTAAGCCACGCCAAATGAACCTATTTGCAATGCCAAGTTCCTCTTAGGAACCATGAAGCACTGGCAGCAAGGCTTTAGCCAGCTGTCAGCTGCAGAATGCAGTCATATTGCTGTTTTATTATAAATGTCAGCCTCGCTGCTGGAGACACCTCCCCTATTGATTAGAAGTTGGATAATTGGATTGGAGCTATTTCTCAGCAAGCCTGCAGTTTATCTGGAGGCATTTAGGAGATGAAGACTAAGCCTCGGCATGGGAGGGGATATGAAGTCACACTGGGGAGTTGTAACCTCACATCCCCCTCCTGTTGTGATTCAACATGTAATACAGTGACAGACAGAACACAACGGGGAACCAGTGTGTGCTTCTGAGTGTATTTTATATATGTTTGTAATGTAAATGAAATAAATTGTTGATTAGCTGGGCCTTCACCTTCATTTCATGAATTTGAGAAATTCGACTAGACTCAAATCAAATGAAAACAAATATATAGAAGCAATCATTGTTTCCCTCTGAAATATTTACCACAACAGAAATTGCCTCTTTGGGTGACTAGGTCCATTCAGTTTTGAATGTTCCAGTTATGCTTCAGAATCTCACTGTCACAGATCACATGGTTCATATTATATATCTGCATATCTGACAAGTCTGGCCTTTTAAATTCTAAATGTCTGTGTCAAGAGCCACAATATCTTGACAATCCTTTCTCACTGCGAATGCATGTCACTAAAATGCCAATTTTTACTTCAGCTTTAATATTTACTGAGCCATCAAAATGAATGACCATGGAGAACAACTGGAACACGCAATCAATTCTGAATTTTTCTTTTTAAAGTAGTTTTTTATTTACAATGCTCTCTCTCTCTCTCTCTCTCTCAACATTTATTACTAAAATTATCCCGAGCATGTTACAGACCATGACAATTTGTACAGGCTTTGTAAAAACCCATTCATCGCTAGCCAAACATTGCTGACGGACCCAAAACAGCGTAAGACATTATAACGTCCTTTCTAAAATCAAAGAGGCCTTTTTATTTTATTTTATAGCACACAGACTGGAAAATTATATTCAAATATTCCAGGGTTGAGCTGTGACCCATACATTTAATCAGCAAACATGCTTGCACATGACTGCAAATATCTATTTTGTCACCTAAAGAGAGTAGAGATTTACTTCTCTCCCACACCCACAGCACTGCATATGAAATAAGTTCCTATGGACTACCTAAAGGAAGCAGTAGGGGGGATTCTCACAAAGATTGCTTGATGCATTTTCAATCATGTCACCTGCAACCAGTTTCATTAAAATTGACATGATTCAGTGCAGCTAGTAAATGCTGCCAATAAAGGGATTCACAATTATTAAAAGAAGAGTCATCAGCAATAGCAAGAAATATTCTTTGATCAATTGTTTGACCAAGAATTTTGTTTAGTGGTCCACTTGTCAAAAGAGAATGTATGAGCGTTCTGTTAGTAGACACTACCATTGAGTAACTTATAAAGTATAGTTGATATATCAGACGCATTTTCACTGGGATTGCTTAAGAATTTTCATGGATCATTCTATTTGTTTGAATGATTTTGTTATTAATAGGCATTTAAGGTTTAACCTTGACATTTTATTTCCACGGTAAAAATTAGCCAGGTTTCAGAATGCAAAACTATGTTTATGTGGATTTCTTAATTCAATATTTGCTTTAACAGAATGACCTTAAGATTGTCAAACAATGCTACATTTATCATAAAGAAATTCAATGAATTGTGCTCAGTTGACTGTACTCAATCTCTATGTATCTGTATTCAATCTCTATGTATTTAGTCTTTGTATTCATGGAGTTTCTCCATCCTTTGTTATATGGAATTTTGTCAATCTAAATGAAACCCGGCTTGTCAATCTATCAGCCAACCTTCACTATCCTTGACCTTTCCTACAGACAAACAGCCTGCTGGCAGCTCCTTGAAAAGGACAAAACAAGGTGCATCTATGTAAAATCACAACATACTTTCTGGGGTGAGTGCAAATGAAAGCTGTCATGGCCTGTTCAGAGACCAGGCAGGGCACTGGTGGGAAAATAACCTGTACCCTTCTCCCTCATACACACACAACCATGCACACTATCTGTGTGTGTGTATGTGTGTGTGTGTGTGTGTGTGTGTGTGTGTGAGGACAACAGCTATTGATATTGCCTCTTGCTTTATCTGGCAATGGGACTGACACAGGAAAGACTTATGTCTACTGTTCAAGAATGTGATTTTCTACTTGTTCTAAATATATTATATATTGACATATTGTATATACATTTTGGACCAATAACTAGTCCTTTTATTCCCTTGGCCCCATCTGCCTAAACCCAAAACCCCAGACATAGTACTCTACATAATCCCCATAATACCAATTTTTCAGAAATATTTTTTATTATTATTCAATTGGCACTTTTCAGAAGGTAGTGTGTAAGCAAAACTAAATTAAAAGAACTGTCTGTTAAAATTAGAAATGGCTTAAATTCAATTAAATACTCATTTTAAAATTTGTACTGTATTTGTATTATGTGTCTGGCTCATTTGGTAGTACAAGGTTACATGGAAAAGTGGTTATGAGGATCTATGAAGACACTGTATTGGACATCTGATGTAATCATAAAATGTTGATTTACATGGCCATAGCTCAATTGTACAAAAAGAGACAAAAATCATGAATTTGGAAATTCAAAGCCTGAGCAGAACCAACACAACTGGGGAGGTAGCAAAAAAAAGCTAGAGTAGTACCACAGCAGAAAGCTGAATAGAACAGATGTTTAAATAAATGAGGAATATATAACAAGGCCCAGAATCAGGCATCCATGACAACTGCAAGTATCAGCACTCAAGCTGAACCATAACACATGTACATCTGTAATAAGGCACTTTCAAAGAGATATCTTCAAACAAAAATGGAAACCATAGAGTAGGCTGACAACAAACCTTTCATTGGTGTAAGAACCTTAGATCAGGCAGTGTAGTTAGCTAACAGAGCATACCCAGATTCTTAAAATTGCTGGCTCTCTGGGCTCTGAGTCTAATGGGGGTCATCAGCTAGGCAAATTAGCAAAATAATAGTTATGTTTAGTACAGAAATGTTTATCATATCTACTAGCAAAACCACATACAGGAAAAAAAAAAAAAAAAAGTCATATAGTATGTATTATCCTACAATGAGCATATGTAATACATATGCTATACATATGCAACACATATGCTATATAAAGTGAAAATAAAATATTTTGTTATTGATATTTGTAATCTGTTCCACAATACTCCATAACACTTCTATTGTGTCACCATCACCCTCATATGTGCCTTTTGAACATCCCATTCCAGATTAAGTCACTGCCCCCACACGTTATAATAACCTCCACTCTTCTGAGAAGGGTGTGGGACTGTGGGGATTTGTGCTCATTCAGCGACAAGAGAATTAGTGAGGTCATGCACTGATGTCAGGCAAGAAGGGGATGCAGTCAGCATTCCAATTCACCCCAAAAGGTGTTCAGTGGGGTTGAGGTTAGGGCTCTGTGCAGGACACTCAAGTTCTTCCATTCCAACCTTGGCAAATCATGCCTTCATGGACCTTGTCTAAAACATAACTATTACTATTACTATTGCTAATGTTTGTTCAGTTTATTATTATTATTTTATTTTATTTGTTTAGGTAATTAGAAGGTAACTTTTAAAATAATTTGTCACCCTGGTTTTGTACCATAACAGATCCAAGTTGTATGAATCATTTAAGAATGTTGTTTGCATGTATTTTAACTATATGGATATGAGTTTGAAAATTAAGTGAATTGATTGACAGGAGTGGAACCTGATGTGGTCTTCTGCTGTTGTAGCCCATCCTCCTCAAGTTTTGATGCACTGTGCATGCTGAGATGCTTTTCTGCTCACCATGGTTGCAAAGTGTGCTTATTTGAGTTACTATAGACTTCCTGTCAGCTCAAACCAGTCTGGTCAATGTCCTCTGATCTCTCTCATCAACAAGGTGTTTCAGCCTGCAGACCAGCATGCTCACATGATGGTTTTTTTTTTTGTTTGTTTGTTTCTTTCTTTTTTCGCACAGTCTGTGTAAACTCTAGAGACTGTTGTGTGTGAAACTCCCAGGAGATCAGCAGTTTCTGAAATAGTCAAACCAGTCCATCTGGAACCAACAACCATGTCACGGTTAAAGTCACAGAAATCACGTTTTCCCCATTCTGATGTTTGATGTGAAGCTCTTGATGTGTATCTGCATGCTTTTATGCATTGCACTGCTGCTACATGATTGGCTGATTAAATAATTGCATGAATGTGCAGGTTTGCAGGTGTTCCTAATAAAGTGGACAGTGATCGTATATAGTACATCTCCAAGAGGAAGATAGGAAGGTAAGGCTTTGCTATTGGGAATTAATGTTGGTGTGATCAGTAATTAATCAGTAGTTATTATAAAAGAGCCATAGTTAACTAGTAGTTCTACGGTTACTGTAAGTCTCAGTAATTACTGTTTAAGACTGCATAGTTAATACTGAACTCCTACTTACTAACTTACTACATAATTATTGAGTAATTAACTAGTAGTTCTTAGTATTTTATAGAAATAAGACAGCTTCTTAGTTCCTGCATATTATTATTATGGCAGGTTTTTCATTATGTAAAAGATGTATTAACCCCATTTCCATAAAAGTTGGGATTCTTTCTAAAATGCAGTAAAAACAAAAATCTGTGATTTGTCAAGTCTCTTGAAACTTTAATTAACTGACAAAAATACAAAGAAAAGATATTCAATGTTTTCACTTTTGTAAATACATACAAATTTTGAATTTGATGCTTTCAACACACTCAAAAAAAGTTGGGACAGAGGCAAAATAAGACTGAAAAAGTTATAGAATATTCAAGTAACACAGTTTTGGAGGATCAGGTTAATTGGTAACAGGGGAGGGTACTAGGATAGGGCATAAAAGGAGCATCCACCAAAAGCAAGCAAGGATGGGTCATGGCTCACCACTCTGCGCCAAACTTCGTATGAGAATTGTCAGTCAGTTCAAAAAGAACATTGCTCAACGTAAGATTGCAAAGAATTTAGGTCTTTCACCATCTACAGTGCATAATATTGTGAAAAGGTCCAGGGAATCCGGAGAAATCTCATTGCGTAAGGGCAAGGCCGGAAACCACTGCTGAACGAAACTCTATTACGCAAAGAGGAAGCCACACATCAATTCTATGGAGAAAGTTCTCTGGGGCCGAGCTCATCTCAGATGGACTGAAAGGCAGTGGAAACGTGCTGTGATCAGAGTTTTTTTTTTTTTTTTTCGGGAGAAAAACGGACGTCGAGTTCCCCGTGACAAAATTGAAAAAGACCAATCAGACTGTTATAAGCAAAAGGTGCAAAAACCAGCATCTGTGATGGTATGGGGGTGCATCAGTGCCCACGGCATGGGTGACTTGCATATGACTGAAGGTACCATTGACGTGGAGGCATATATTGGGATTTTAGAGAGACATATGCTGCCATCAAGGCAATGTCTTTTCCCAGGAAGTCCATGGTTATTTCAGCAGGGCAATGCCAGGCCTCATTCTGCACGTGCTACAACAGTGTGGCTTTGTAGACACAGAGTGTGTGTGCTTGACTGGCCTGCTAGCAGTACAGATGTGTCTCCTATGGTGCATCATGAAGAGGAGAATCAGACAATGGTGACTAAGGACTGTTGAGCAGCTGAAATTTTGCCAAGAATGGGCAAAAATTCCACTTGCAAAACTGCAACAATTAGTATCCTCAGTTCCCAAACCATTAAAAAGTGTAATTAAAAAGAAGGGTGATGTAACACAGTGGTGAAAATGCCTCTGTCCCAACTTTTTTGAGTGTGTTGAAAGCATCAAATTCTAAATTTGTTTATATTTACAAAATACAATTGAGTTGGTCAGTGAAAAAATTTAATATCTTTTCTTTGTACTTTTGTCAGTTAATTAAAATTTCAAGAGACCTGACAAATCACAGATTTTTGTTTTTATTGCATTTTAGAAAAAATCCCAACTTTTATGGAAATGGGGTTAGTAGTTGCATCTCCATGTCTTTTTTCAGGTTAAGCAGGCCTCAAAACTGATTAGCAAGATTAGATGCTTGTCTGTACTCAAAACTCTTCAATTTAGCAGTGCTCTACAAAATAACGGATCAAGACTTACATGATTTCTCCATTACATTACAAAGGTTTGAGAAAATCTTATCTTGAAGCCATTTAAAGCAATCAAATTAAGCCTTTCTTTCAGAGCAAAATGAAGGTAAGAAAATGAGAAATGCAGCTAAAGTGAAAATGAAACATATAATTATCCAGAGTGAGTTAGAAGACAATAGCACCTTTTGAAGGTGCTTAATAGGTAGATATTTTCTGCTTGAATAATCTCATGAACTTGCCCGACATATTTGATATGCTCCTGTACGAAACTATAGTAGATTAGAACATTAACAACAAATGATAACTCCATCTATCTAGTATAACCCTCAGTACCTTGTTAATAAACACCTGAAAAGCTCCCTATGATAAGATATCTAGAGTATTAGAGAGCCTGTATGGCATGACTAAGTGCTCATAGTGGCTCCTAGTGGTGATGAATGCTGTTTGCCATTTATTACCTTTATGAATACTAATGAGATTATAGGCACTCCTTAAATCTTGTTTTATGGAAAAGGAAAAAAGAAGCAGCAGGCAGGAAGAGGCTAATGGTATTTGACAGCACCCATATTCACTATCCAATAATCAATATGAGGGTTTAGCTTCCACCTTTTTTTTTTTTTTCTTTTTTTTTTTTTACCGCAAAAAAAGACAACCACTGCTGCCAGAGCACTAAATATAACCTATCTTTATGGCTTCATTTCTATAGTCCTCAGTGGTCTTTGCTCTAGACAATAACGATAAACTACATGCAATATCCAAAATGGTTTGCTCTACTGGAGGAGCTCCAAAAAAAAAATATTGGGTCATAGCCTTATATTATTAGGATTTTAGGAGAATCAATGACCTTGAGGGAAATTTGTAAAATATGGCAAATTTTCTCTTCCACCTCTACTTCTGCCAAAGGGCAATCATACATTATGAGTTAGTCCTAAGATAATCAAATCATCTTTGAATAAAGAGTAGTTTCTGGTATCAGAATGTAAAACTTCACTGTCTATGTGTACTGGCAATATACAAGCCATGTGGACTAGATAGCAGGAGTAGGAGCTTGTGGGCCTCAGGGTAGGTACCCAGTCATTTGAGGAGTAGGAGAAATAAGAAAAGGAGAGGCCAAAATGTTTAAGGATAGTAGTGCAACACATGAAAAACTTTAAAATGCTCCCAACATTTAAAATGCTCCCAACATTATTAGTAGTCTGGTAGGGCTAACTAATGCAGCACAAAACCAAACCTACCTCCTCAGGCAAGTACTGTATATACTTAACTTTCAGGTCAAAGGCTAGAGGTGATGGACCATGGGTGTTTGGTGAACTTAGATGGTAATGCTGTGTCTAGTATATTGGTATCATTTTCAATAACCATTTACATTAAAAAAAATTTTTAAAAACTTAAATTCTATGTAAATTCCTACACTATGTAAATTTAAATGACTTATAATTCATTCCCATTGCTGGCTTGAGAAGGATAGACTCCATGCAAAGTCTCCTAGAAAGACTGTTCTTGCCACTGTTGCACACTGGGGGTTGCTTTGAGATTGAAACAGTGTAAATCCATTAAATTCATGTATTTAGCCATTAAGCAGAGGCAAAATTAATTTTAACTGCTTCCATGGAGGATTGTTCTAGATGGTAATAGAAATACAATGTACACTGCTATAGAAACCCCGTACATTTTCAGGATTTCAGGATTCTATCATAACACTCTGGCACTGCAACCAGTATGGCAATATTCTGGAAAGAGTTGTGGGCATTAATATTCTGCTTGATGAGGCAGTATAACTCCATAGCTGCTGCATCCAAGTTGTAGAAGCTTCTGTGACACTGACAATCCAGAATGGAAGTCTAAGTGCAGGTTTGCTGATACACAACCCAAAACCTAGTCAGCAAATTTAGAGAAATGCAAAATGAAGCCTACCACAGCAGATAAAGAAAAAAAGAATTTCTTCAAAAGCACCAAACAGGGTTTAAGTAGTGTGGTGATCAAGTAATGAGTGAGTGTAATGCAAACAAAGTGACTGTAATAGGTGGCTTTGGCTACAGGTCAGTATTCAGGAGACAAGGACCTCTTGGGTGGTGGAATTCCCAATAGAAAATGGGCCTAAAATGGCACCTTTCAGAATTATGTCAAAATGTGTTGTATTTCCATGATTTGGTTAGAATAGACCAAATGTATTCTGTAAGCTGCTTTTTGTGTGGGAGGGTATGAGTGACCGGTGAATATATGAACCTGAAATTGCTCCCTTGTCTTGATTTACTCAACAATAGAACACAATTAAAAACAGTATGGTAATGTTCTGCATTAACAATGCTTTTTTCAGTGTTTTAATTGTGACCTCCTCATACACAGTCATGCACAATGAGCTAATAAGAGACTAAAATGTTGCACTGACAATTTCCTATAAGACTGGCCACACACTTGAAGATTTTAAGCCTGGTTTGCACCCTTTCCAACGATCGGGCCCGATTCCAGGCTTGCCGCTACCGACTTTTTGTCCAAAAAATCCTCAATTGTGTGGTGTCATTACGATTATTTTACCGCTCTGGATCGAGCGGTATCCCCAATCCCAAATCGTAAATATCAAACATGTTTGATATTTACGACTCTCGATCGGGCTGCCGGAGGCGAGATACCCACAATAGCCAATGAGAGCGAGCAAGCGTCACCAACCAGGTGTTACAGGCTTTCATAGCAGAAACATGGAAGCCACAAACATGCCACGAAAGTGGAGTATCGAAAAAGAAGTCAAGATTTCGCCCATATTCTTTTTCTCCTTTTATGTTTTTCACTGCAAAATATAACACACGCCAGGAGAGGCAACTGACAACGTTGATTGTCCTCCATATTTGTTTTTCTTCTGAAGTCACATTTAATAAAACATGAGTTTCTGTGAGATCCCGTGTCTGTGAAATCGTTACTACAATCGACAGGTGTGGGGTCTCGCGGTCTGGCCGAATTGTCTAGTGTGTGCGTTCGGAGGATTATAATGTTAAAAATCGGTTGAAACTCTCCTTATGTCTGTGGTCTCCCACAGTTTTAAAATCGGTTGAGATTTAAAAAAAAAAAAAAAAAATCATCTAGTGTGTCCCTGGCATAAGTGACAAGTAGTATAAGATAAGAAGAATATTCAGGAATAAAATACAACAACACTAAACTTGTGATCTCTCACAAAACAGCAAATGTGTCCTTTATATGTTGCTTAACTGATATCATAACGCTTCACATGTCACTTAAAGGTTTGCTTAACTCTTTATACTTTGCTGAACTGCTAGCTTAACTCTTAACAGCTAACTGCTAGCGTTATCTGAATTTAGCTTAATGTAAAGTAATACTAACTAACTAACTAACTTAGTAATATTTATGCAATCTAGCTACAGTTCAAGTTTTTTTGCTTCAGTGAATTGCCGATCACCACACAACATGATATTACATAAGCTTTTCAAATGTTATGATTATAAATGTCCCACAGGGATCTAGTTTGCCAAACAGGTTCATCACCACAGTTTCCATCAGATTCTGACTCTGGATCAAATAACAACTTACTGTAAGTCCAGCATCAGCTTTTGGCAGCTTTATTACAAGCCAAGACACACACATACGTTCTGAACCTCATTAACTAACCAGAGGAATTGCTAAGGAATGATACAAAGGGAAGGCCACTACTCTATGAATGACTATTAACTGTAACTAAGAGAAAATAACAACAAAAAAATCTGCTTAAAATAAAAACTTTAAGAAGTAGTATCCTGGTCAGGCACCATCCCTATCTCCTATCCCAGGAGCACTGGGTGTGCGGTGGGAATACACCCTGGACAGGATGCCTGTATCTATCGCAGGGCACAATGCACATACACATTCACATATTCACTCACACCTAGGGGCAATTTACCATAGCCGATCCACCTACTGGCATGTTTTCGAGGAAAACGGAAAATGGCATGTTGGAGGAAACCGGAGAATACCCAGGACTCCACACAGACAGTAACCTGAGCCTGGGATTGAACCAGGGACCCTGGAGCTATGAAGCAGCAATGCAACCCACTGTACACCACAACACCCATTTAAACAAACAAAATCTTTAAAAAATAAATAAATAAAAATAGATAGATAGAAAAATCGAAATCACCTAATTTAAACTGAATTGAATTAAACACAGCTAAACACAAATGGTGACTGCACTGCCTGTGTCTACTTGCAAAGTATGCTCCCGATGCTCAAGGTTGAAAACATGCCTTATTTTGTTCCCTCGTCCTTGTCCCCAGCACCTGCGAAACAATTCGATGCCTATAAAGTGAAGTGTTCAGAAACTGAAGGATAGCACACACATCAGTGAAGTGTGTGAAAAGTCTATCCAGGCCTCTTGTACTCCATGTACGTATAAATCCTCAAACAAGCTATTAAAATGTATAAAAGGCATTTACTGTGTAATCAGCTTGTCTATTTTCTGAATTTACTTTGAATTTCATATTTTAGACAGATTTTAAAATATCTAAATATTTGCAATCATTTGCTATGGTAAAAGTTAATTGGTGTTGGCTGTACTGATGACCGTGAGAGCTACAGTTTGTTTGCCCCTCCGCATTCCATCATTGAAATGAAGAGAAAACCATTTCAAGTTATCGATATCTATTTGCAGTACAAACATTGTTTATTCTGTTACTCCTCGTCTTAGTTTTGACACTTTCGGCTGCACAGTTGTCAATGAACAAAATTCCTCTTTTCAGTAGTTCAGGGCCAAAGCAATCAGGGGAAAGTTTATCTGGACTAAAACCTACCTTCCTGCACTGCCTGGAAGGGGTTGTTCCCGTCCACAAACTCCACCGAGAAAGTGATCTTCTCCGTCTCAAGGATCTCGTTGTTGAGGTTGAGGTCGGCCACCGCCATGCGGAACACCTCGTCATCCTTTTTGGCAGACTCATCAAATATGGCCCCTGAAATTTAAGTGAAATCACATAATGAGCAATAGTAACATTTTCGACATGCTCCCTCCTGTCTGGTACTGTTTTAAAATGGAAAATGGAAACACAAACAAATGTCACTGTCAGGTACTATTTAGGTACATTATTAGGCATTTGCATTGAAATAATCCTCATTTAACAACAGACACAGAGAGAGTGTTGCATGTTCCTGCCTGTGTGCATATGTGCTCATTATTTCAACGTTTTGAAGGAAAAAAGATGGACTGAAAAAAGGAGCCATTAGGTCAGCATAATGATTAAGGGACATATTCTGGGTCAGGTTAGAGTTTTATTTAGTGCAGTGGTTGGTCATCACGTGCATACTAATGCAAAAGTGTATTTTTACACAAAAGCAATTGATTAAAATAGTAAATGTTAATTAGGAATAGGTATACCCATAGCACTACTGAGCCGCTGTAATTATCCAAGGGGAGGCAGTACACGTAGTTTCCACTAGCAAATTTCTGGCCATTGTTGTAAGTCTCAGGAATGAGAGATGGTGATATGTACACATACAGGCATGATATTTAAGGAATGACACCTGCCTTGGTTCGGTTCGTTTTGTTATAGGAATTAACGATGGGGTGGTGTGATGCGGCACACCTTGCAACTGATCATTTTTCAATAAGTGCATAAATAAGTGTTTTATTCCTCCTACACCACAGTAGTTTGTGACATCATACTTTTTATCCATTTATAGTCACATTTAATGTTAATGCCAAAACAAATAAGTTCCTGTTATCACTTATGTCATAGCGCCTATAAACAGTCATTCCATCTTCAGCCCCTCCCTTTTTTTAATCTCTCTTGATGCTAATAGAGAAAAAAAAAAACAATGCAGCTTGTCATGTTATAGAGAAATTAGAAAGCCCTTTGTCCAAAAGACTTTCCAGTTTGGAAAAATCAAAGTTACTGCTTTATCCAAACTGTTACAAAGTACTGACACTGGAGACTTCTCATAGAAAGCTATATACTGTATATAGATGTATCAGTTCAATACGGAAATAATGTTAATTTAAAGTATGTAGGTTATGTATGTCAAACTTTGTGCAGATAAAGCTTAGTAGAAACAAAAACGAGCATCAACATCCCATTCTGCACGACAAACTCATGTTCAGAAGACATCTGCCAAATTAAAGCCTGTGATCAGTAGTGTGATTCTTAAGTAGAATCGCTGTTCTCAGAGGTTGAGAAAGCTGAAAGTACTTTCAAAAGACAGTTCGCCCCCCATGTTGCCGTAAAGACACCTACTTTTTTTTAAAAAATCCCCCGCAAAACATCATACAAACATCTTTTATCTGTTGCAGAGTTGCCATAGAAACACAGCTGTAACGTCTGAAATCCATATCAAACTGATTTCTGAATCAGCCTGGATTTAGCAAAGAAGTTTCTCTGTCTCCTTGAGCTGTGAATCCTTATCTAACCTCTTCACCAGATGCCATCGGAATGCGACACGACCCCCCCTCTTCAGACACACACACACAAACACACACACACAAAGCACACACCCGTGCACACACACAATGTAAGAATTTCTTTTGAATGTAACATGTAATTATATGTAATTATTCGATGCCTAAATAGTGTGATGTTATCTTGTTTACATATACTGTGTGTTTATGTAACGTAACTATAATGATTTTAGATAGCTTAACTTAGGATATTATTTTAAATGTCTGTAACCATGTTTTACTTGTAATATTCTTTACAAGTCCATCGAATTTGGTATGTGGTTAATCGTCTTGCGATACCCTGATTGATTATGCATATCATATTGCAATGGGATACATTATTTCATGCTTTTTCTTAATTTCACACGTAATACGATTTAAACCAGCTCCTCCCTGGACATGCAAATTCGGGTCTGAGACCAGACAAAGAGAGTTCATCCCGCCAACAAATCCAACTTCCTGATTGGCCAATAGCCCAAAGAGGCGTGTGTGTTGGTGTTGTCTTTAAAACAACACCACGCTTTGAAATCTTCTCTTCACTCTCTTCTTCCGTCACTCTCTTTACTCACACTCTTCAACTTCACTTCTACACTCTTTCCGGCTTCTCTGCCCCGGGGCCACGTGCCCCGGGAAGAGGAAGCCAGGATCTCTCTCTCCCGGACAAAAGATGCAACCGCCTCACGGTTGCATCAAAAGGCGTGGGGCCTTTTCAAACGGCACGACGAACCAGCGAACTCTACACGACCTCGCGCGAACTTTCAAAACCGAAGCCAGGCAAGTATAGTTGATGGATCTATATCTGCGTTTAAGATTGTACCCCTGTTTACAGGAGATTTAAGTTCATTGCTGGTTTTGAAAAAGGCTAATTAGTTGTGTTTTTGTCTGCCATTCCCTTTTATTTCATTACTTTCTCTCTATCCCTTTTCTTTCCTTGTATATAGATGTACATATGTATGTTTTGCTTAGAGTTAGTCGTGTGTTTCCATAGTTACATCTAGTTATTAAAATCTATTATCCCACGTTTGATTTGTCTCTGTTTGGTCACGTGATGAATAAATTCTACGCTGCATAAGATCTCAGTTACCCGCTCTAATTTTAATAACAAAATTCTTTGGTTAATCCTTCCTGGCCAGAAGGATAAACTCCCTCTTTAGAGTCATAATTCCAAACTAGACTACAGCTAATCCTAAAAGCTGATCTACAACACATACATAGTCATAATTAATTATAATCCGTTGTAGTTAATTATCTATATGTATATGTGCACATACACCAATTCCCTTTCATGGCTGATGTATATTTATAACTGGTCACAAAACGTGTTGATTAGATATATAGATATATTTCACGCCATTCGAGCTAATTGCTTATATAAATTGGAGAATACATTTAAACGTGTTAAACATCTTTTAATTCGTTATATAAATTGTAACTGGTGGAGAATATTTTTAAATGTCGCAGATTCATCAGATTTACTACACATTCTGGTAGATAAGATGGGCACGCTTTAAAACTCGTCTCCTTTAAAAAGGTGCTTCGAATCTAAGCGTGCGCTTCTGTTTCATTTTTCATGTTTAAAGTTGATCCATTACATTATTCTGGTGGAAAAGAATAATGCTAGTAATGATTGATTCGTTACACAGCTCAACATGGAGGTTTCAAAAATGTACACTGAAGATCCATCTCACCCGTAGCAGCACTTGCGTCACCTGTGTGGTTAGAAACTAAAATAAAACAATCAGAATTTAAATCTAAGCTGTAATTAGGAGATCTAAAGGAAAAATCTCTTCCAGTGGCCATGTTGCTTATGTGCACATTTAAAACAACTGAATGTACATGGCCCTGTTATATATTGATACTAAGTACAGCATGCAATATGTCTTTATGTTGGATCTAATTAAGCTTTGCAAAATGCAATATTAGATAATGAATAAATACTTCTCAACTGGTTTCATGTTATGTACCTTCCTGTTTGTCTCCTTGTTTGTCTTGCTTTTGCTCCAGGTCCACCCTGGCCAACGCGTTTACTCGTTACTGTCACCTATACAGAGATTGTTTCTCCTGGATCTTCTTTGTCAGTGCTAAGTCAGTGAATTTATTCATTTGTCTGTAAAGCCTTGTATGTTTACTGAAGTATAAGCTGAATAACTAGTGAATATATGCTGAATAATGGATCTGTGGTCCTCTAGCCTTGTTTTCCAGCTTCATCAGTGTCCTCAGCCTGCCTGTGTATCTGACTCTGAAAGATTTACCTTTGTTAATCTTGTCTGATGATAACAGCAATGGATTATGGATTCTTGCATAAAGCATAAGCGACAGAGTCTCCTTATACATCCTACTGCCTCTGCCTCTGGAAGCACATGTTAGCCTTCACCCTCCCTACCACCCTCAGTTGGTAGCTGTTGTATGGTAAGGGAGAGCTGGCTGGTGGGTGAAAATTGCCAGATGAGTAATTGGGGAGAAAATGGAGAAAAAAATTAGAGGTAGGTTACAGACCCCTGGCTAGAACTGTGGCTATAGGAACTAGACACTACCATTATGGTTCTCAGTAGCCAATTTGCAGCAAAAAAAAAAAAAAAAAAAAAAAAACACTGTGGTTTGATTCTGAGTAAGTGTAAGTGCAAACCCTGTCTTAGTTATGCTTTCAATGCCATCAGGAAATGGACCTATTTTGTCCTTAGAAAGTGTTAGGCACAAAATGATTGGTCATTAACGCAGGTCCTAATTCAGGTTTGAAAATGATCATTACCAAATGTATATCATTGTGTAGATTACGATCAATGATTGCCCTCATCTTTTCAATATCTGTGATAGTGCCTCCCTCTTACTCTTTGGCCACCTCTTTTTTCTCTATTTTTGTCTCCAGAGACGCACAGAATTAACCAAAGGGCTCAGACTCAAACAGCTGTTACCAAGGGCTACATGATAGGAAAGGTAAAAAAGGGAAGGCGACTGCAGCAAAGTAGAGAGAGGGTAAAAGGAGGAATTGCTAGACTCCAGATTCAAATCCAGTTCTTAACCAAACCCCAAAAAATCTATAACCCATATCATTTATAAACTCAATTGGTTACCTGTTCCTTAAAATGTCGCTTAAATAAATAAATAAATAAATAAATAATTTTAAAAATCATCACTTTAAGTGTGTTTTATGGTCTCACTCCTAAGTATCTGTACCTTGAAGAAGCCTGTGCCTTGTTAACATCTAAATGATCTCTCTGGGTGCCTACAAGGGTTATGTTATGTGGGGCGAGCATATTTTTCACATTTTTTGTTTTATGTGTACTAAATGGTAATGTTTCCACATTCTTGGCACCCATGGAAAAAGTAGGGCCCTTGACCCTCTAAATCCCAATTGAACACTTTTAGTACAGTATAATGGCTACCAAAATGTAGAATTGTCTATTGTATTTCATCCTTCACATCTCAACTATAAACTTACAGTGTATCTTCTCTCCGCATCACTTTACCTAATGATTAATCACGTTTTTCTTTTTTCTTTTTTACTGAGTGTTGATTGTTGTTTTTTTTTGGTGTTTTTTTATTATTAAAAAAATCTTATAAATGTTTGCAACTCCAGTAATCAGTTGAAGTAGTAATTATATCTTGAGATGTTATTGGGTATTTCACTATAGACATGGCCAAGCTATAACAAAACTAGAAAGTAGGAAGCCTAAAGTTCAAAGACATTTTATGACATAAATAAATACACTCAGATTAGAGTATCTGGGCTTTTCCTAGAACTTTACTCATTAGATTTTATGTGATCTGTTCTGTATGTGTTTGGACCCTGATCAAACTAGAGTGCAACACCAAGCATTTCTTCATGACTTGCACTGTGGTAATTACTGTAATGTCAATCAGCTTATCTTCTGTAGATAAACAAATGCAAAAATCATATTGTTCTCCATAGTTTAATATGGCTTATTTAAGCCCACTCATTCAGTGGTATGACAGAGAGTGTGTGTGTGTGTGTGTGTGTGTGTGTGTGTGTGTGTGTGTGTGTGTGTGTGTGTGTGTGTGTGAGTGTGTATAAGAGCAGCTGTGAATGCTGATTTACAAGCTGCTGTGGTCCTGCTCCAAAAAGCTTGTGTGGCTGCAGCTCTTGGGCAATTGGATTGTCAAGGAAAAGGCAAATGTCAACACATAAATCAGAGATCAGCATTACAGCATATCTGGCCATATCCGACGCGTCAAGGACAACTGCGCCAAAACTGTAACTTGGCCACTTGTCCATCTTTAATTCAGGGCGGTAAATGTGGTCTAGAAGGTCTGTGTAGTGAAATACTTTCTGGTTCTTTTCTAGTTCATTTTACAAGTCAGGGTAAGGAAAGGTGTAAGAGTGTTCAACAACTGCCTGTTCCAACTCAACACAAAACTTAAAACTCAAAATTAACTAACTAGCAATGTTACATTCAGGGCCAGATGTACATATGTGAGGAGGCAAAGCACAAAACACGAGTTGATGTGGGCGGTATTGTGTGGTCCTAATGTCTCTGACATTAACATTCAATTTACGAAGTCTGCAGTTAATCACGTAAACAGCACCTGGAACCTTCTTCTAAAAGCTTTCTGCATGAGGCACTGGGTTTAGTTCTTTTTGAATGTTCTTACGCTCATGTCAGAACAAGTAAACAATGTGAAGAGCATTGATATGGCTGTCATGCCATTAGATTCCTAAGATAATTGAAAAAAAAAAGGTTGCTTACAGAATAATCTGTGTCAGATAAAAGTGAATAATTACATTGTATTCCATTTGTCAGCTGTGGCATCTACAATATTTGGAAAATTACCAATGTCAAAACAGTTTTGGTGTACATGCACCATAGGAAATCATCCAAAATATGAGTCATGTACACTGTTATATTCTTATTATCACAGATACTGTTGCTTAAAATGATCCAGACACTAGGTATTACACTGTTGTAGGCGGTTTCACTGGAATGTGGTAGGTTTTAGGTCTTCTTTCTTTTCTTACATAAAAGTAGTAATCAGGTGACTGCTAACCTTCAAAACCTTTTGATATTTATCTGCACTGAGAGATAAAATAGTGTATACAGTATATAACAAATATTCAGTCAGCACATTTTTCAAAGCCTGTGCTTCTGTCGAGTTGCCATGACACATAATAAAACTATGTGCTAAAAGGTTTTGTACATCTGGCCCTGATTGTACAAAGTGATGCATATCCCACTATGATGATAAATGCATAGTAAACATTTTAGATGCCACATTAAGTTGCACTTAAAAAAAAAAAAAGTGATTCGCCATTTCTTAGCCATATAAAAAGAGCAGAGCAAGATATCTGGTTTGACATGTCAGCGCAAAAATCTGTAGCAGTCCAGCAGACAAATTCGAGAAGAGAGAGAAGAATGTATTACATTAGATCCATCAGCTTTAATTCCATTGGCCATGAAATGCTTTATAATGCATTCCTGCGTTTCACCAGCTGAAGTGAGGCAAACACTTTCTACAGCTACGCCAGTCAGCGCAGCTAGTTACACTATACTGTTATGCTACTAGAGGGGATCATGATGAGCACTGATCAGGAGAAGCTGTCAGCATTCAATGCATCATGAAGTATTGAATATAACACTAATCTGAGTGAGGAGTGTCTATAGCCCATTCATCTTCAGTAACTGATTTATCATGGTCACGGTCATTGTGGATCCGGAGCCTAAACCCAGGAATAAACCCAGGACGGGGCAACAGTCCATCACAAGGCACCATGCGCATGCTCAGGCACACTCATTCACACCTAGGGGCAATTTATATTATCTAATCAACCTACCAGTTTTTGGAGCTTGGAGAAAACCAGAGAACTTGAAGGAAACTCACACAGGCAGCAACATGTAAAACGGCATACTTCATTTTGTAAATTCCCTTCAACTCTTCCTGCTAGGTGACGACTGCTGCTTCTATTATGTGTGCATGATTGCATGTGCACTGCCATATATGAGCCACATAACAACACCCTAAAATATCTCTCCAGATGTCAGAATATCCTTTATTTATCAAGTTGGCAATATCCAACTTGACAATCTCCAAAGAGCATATCAGGACACTGTCTGCCACTAACACTGTCAGTTGTGAAGTATGAGTAGCTGTGAGCTCAGACTGTGGCCTGCAGTGATGATGAAGGCAACATGGTAATGTATTAGTTGGTGCTGGCATCACGTTCCTGGTGAATCCAGCCCTCAGATTTATAGCCACAGGGATGCATCTCTCTTAGGAGGATGTGTTGTGCACACTGATGCCACAGAAACAGGATTGGATTAATAAGGCCGCTGGGCTGGGGTGCGTAGTAATGGACTGATATAATGTGATATAAAAACAGCAACACCAGGCAGAGTTTATCACGCTGCCACTGGCCCGCCATACACAGTCAGCCATTAATAACCCGGTTTTTGCTTTGCAGCCACGCAAAACCATGTCTTCTCCTGCCAGCATGAAAACAAAGAATTTAAGCTGAAAAATTGATTCAAATGTGAGATGAGTGGGATGTTCCTAAACCCAAACTGCTTGAGGGTGGTTATCTGCTGAATTTTGGATAAAAATTCAATAAATAGATTTTAAAATGGCAGGACTACTGAAGTCCTTCACAGCTAAAAGGAAAGTAAGCAAACAATTTCAATACAGTTAGCTGAGACAATCTGAGACTGGGCATATCAATGCAGATCTTGTCTTGCAGACTGTGAGATGCAGAGGAAGTATATTTCAGTGCTTGATGGTAGACTACTCAGAAGCATGTGAAAAAATCACAGCTACTTGTCAATGATTAACATAATAACATAATCATCTTATGATTATATGATGGTTGATGCACAAGTGTAATAATTAATTGATGCATCATTGTCATTATGTAAACTACATTCTCCTGCAACACCTTGAACTGACTTAGTAGCTAAGCAACACAACCCTTAATAAAGGCACTTGCCTCTCTGTGCTGGTCCATTGGCATTCAGGTAGGAGACTCGCACAAATATTAAAGGGCTTAAATAGCTGCATAGCTTTGTCTCACTGACAGTGCAGAGACTTGCTGCATAATATCCATCCTGAGACTTTTTTTCTTTTTATAAATCCCCAAAGACATCATCCTTGGCACAAGAATCAGCATGTGCCCCTTCGATCCATCTGGCTTCAAACACACTTCTACAAATGTTTACATTATTACAATATAAATTAACTTCTGTTCATTGTCCATGCACTGAGCTACTCTGGATTCTGCTCCTATTCCACATCACAGTCCTCTTCTGCAGCAATCTCTACTTATGATATTTAATCAAACCCAGCTTAGAGGGGCCAAAGTCCTTTGACATCATTAAAAGACAGCCACAACACCGATGCCTAACCACCAAGGCAAGAGGGAGATAAAGACCCAGAGGGTTGCAGAAGGAGCGTCACCTCTCCATAGGGCTCAGGGATTATCAGCACCACTCAGCCTGCCTGTTCTTAGCTCACACTGTGGTTGCGTCCTTGCCAATACTGCTTTAACTGGTTGATATAGCAAGTATATATAGCACCATTTAAAGCTCAAGAGTCTACTGGCTGTTTTAATGTTCACACAGTAGAGCCATAACATGGCAGTCCTTTAGTTATGTTATGTGTTTTGTGAGACATTTACGACCAGGATTGTTCATTTAGCCTTATTCTCTAATGAATTCCAACACTAAGCACTGATTCTGAGTGCAGGTACAGGCTAGCAAGCTATCTGCCTAGATTTATAGTAATTCGCTCACTCCGAATCCTTCATTTAAACATGTTTTAAATGAGGCGTGCAATGAGTGCTACTGTTTAAATCAGAACCGAGGTTCGTTTTCGCTGAAATCCTCTCAGATGCCATGAATGACTTTCATTGCTGTGCAATCAGGCGCAGACTCTGACAGTGGACAAGTAGATGCACTATTATCATTATTGCCATATCAAAGAACAGGCAAACTCCCATTAACCTGAGACAGCACAAAACCAATAAATCCACTAAGAGAGCCAAAGTAATAACACATTTATGAAGACAATAGCTGGTCATCGTCCCTATCACTGAGGGTCAGTGTGCCTAAAAAGATATTAATGGCTTATCGGCTGTCAATAGTCCCATATTTAGTAAGCACATCTGACTAGTGCAGGGGGTGGAAATAGGATTTAGCTCACTCGACATCAATGCGTGAGAAATCTCAGCTTAGCCTTCGTAATGAAGGTTACCAGAAGATGACAGAGGAGAGAGGAGAGAAGGGGTACAGGAGTGATTGTGAAACAATCTGAGAAAAAGACACTGCTTAGGAAAGACATTGCTATTTCCAAGCATATTGAGCACAATATGAACAGGGCTTAAAAGAGCTCTGTAAAGAATTAGCTGGCCATTGGCTTCCACTCTAAGCCTCATGGCAGGCTTCCTGGCTCTGGGAGAGTTGATGTGTATTATCTCCAATATTTATGCCACAAAGAGGCCTGGTGGTGGCAAGAACAAGTTTCAACTGAGCCAAGCCACCCAGAGCAGTTTGACCTTCCACTGTTGGCCAATCTGTGTGTGTGTGTGTGTGTGTGTGTGTGTGTGTGTGTGTGTGTGTGTGTGCAAAGCAGAGATGTTTGGAAGTACAGCCCCACTTGTCTGCTGGTTCATTTAAAACAGAGAGTCAGCACAAATGTGCCTGTTGTTTTATTCATCACTGCAGTACATTTGGGTGGCCTGGAGTATGAGGATGGGAATAGGAGAGGGGAAGTGAGGAGAGGGGTGTACAAAGTAGAGATGAAAACAAGGTAGACTGCCATCCCCCCAAAATAATATAAGCGTTTAACAGCAGTGTTCATTAATACTCATGTTGGAAGCACTGGTCAGACTTCAAGAGGACAAAAAAAAAGTGCTTGAGTTATACAAAGACCAAATTTAAATGATCTAACTGTGTACTAAAAATAAAGTCAGGGGTAATAAAAGCAATGTGTAGTCCAATAAAGTGAGCATAGCTCAAACAGTGCTCTCTACAATATTGGTTTCAGTTATGAGGCAGATGGTTACAGAAGGCCACTTAATTTAACTGCACACCCAAGTGCACATATGGTCTTAATAAAAGTTATCAATAGAGTACTGAACACTGGTGAAGTGAATGGTTTTGTATAGAGTAGGTCATATAGCATCAAGTAATAACCAGGCTAACCCTTTTTTCCCCTTCTTTTACACTGAATTTCACAAGCCATCGTCACATATGCTTAAATTCGGTTTTAAATGGCGATCTAAAAGTAATATTTTACTTTTAGATTGAATGAGAAATTTTGATTTCTCTGGATTCCCGGCTAATTCAGGTATTAAAACAGCCTTTAAATGGTTGACCTTTATAGCATTTCCCAGGAGCCATGAAGTGCAAAACAAATTAACAAAAACACATCTGAGAACACAAATATGAATCATAAATATAACAGCAAATTCAGTACCACAAATGCAACAAATGAACACGCATTAAACAAAAATAAATAATTACATCAAAATGCTAAACACTCTTAATCGTATGATTTTCTACAATAAAGCAGGTGTTTGTAGAGAGCACAGCGGTCACAGAGTGGATGCTGTTGTCTGCTGTTTAAATTAATTACAAAACAATGCATAAATGCAATACATTTTTTACTGGTCACTTATGTTTTGTCTGCAGATTCTGACTAGAGTTTGCACGTCTGGGCTGAATATTAGTTTGTTTTTTCTAGATGAAATAACTGAAGCCTGTCATATTTAAATGAAAATGTGTTCAACTCTTAACAGCAACACTGTAATAAAAATGAAACAATTAGAACTAAATATAGTATTTGTGTATGTATACAGTTCTGTATACTCTCCTGTCTGTAAGGAGCACTTGGATGACAAATGTGTGTATTATATTTAAAACTAGACCTGAAATACCATACATAATTATATAGATGAATGCTTTTAACTTTAAGGCCACTTGATTGAATGCTGACGATGAATAAAAATACAGTTGTTGTCATACAGTAAGGATGAAATGTAACTTGTTTTTGGGTGGAATGTGATTCATGCCTTTGTGAGTGCAAATATATATGCATTTATCAGATCCTGCTGGCACAGATTTGTGTCAGTTTTCCCCCTTTCAATAATGACGCATACACGCTCTACATAAGTAATTACTCCCCTTTATGAGGAATCACCCACCTGCCAAAAGTGAGCAAATGAGTGTGCTTAAATGGGTGCTTTCATTTCTGTTTGGCGATATTTTCTGTAGCCAAGCAATAATGAAAGAAACGTGAACCTCTCTTATGTGCAAATCACATGGCCAGCTAGTTTAATTTTTCTTGCTTTATATTTCATTCCTTGGCCAATATATTATTATTATTATTGTTGTTGTTGTTGTTGTTGTTGTTATTATTATTATTATTGTTGTTGTTGTTGTTGGTACAATACAAAGGTATTTGTATTTGTGCTTGGAGGTGAAGCGTTGTATGAATTGTTGAAAAGTGTTTAAAGATTTATTTATTAAGGTGAACTCCAGTATAATGCATAAGGGACACCTGACCATCACACTTGTCTTGTTAAACATCTAATTCCTGATTTAGTCCCCCTTTGCTCTTATAATAACCTTCAATCTTCCGGGAAGTCTTTCCACTAGATTTTGGAGTATGACTGTGGGGATTTGCCCATTCAGCCACAAGAGCATTACTGAACTCAAACACTGATGTCAGGCAAGAAAGCCTGTGAGGCAGTCGGTGTTCCAATTCATCCATAAGGTGTTCAGTGGGGTTGAGGTCAGGGCTCTGTGCAGGCCACTCGAGTTCTTCCACTCCAGCCTTGGCAAACCATGTCTTCATGGACCTTGCTTTGTGCACAGGGGTACTGTCATGCTGGAACACGTTTCAGCCCCTTATTTCCAGTGAAGAGAAATTGCAATGCCACAGCATACAAGGAAATCGTAGACAATTGTGTGCTTGAGTTTAGGGAATATGGGTGTGATGGTCAGGTGTCCACAAACACTTGGACATTTAGTGTATGAAGTTTATTAAAATTATGTTGGATTCTGAAGTCCCATACCTTCACTTTTTGGTTTCTAAACTTTGATGAGCGTAATTCTGACAGTAGGATATGCTTTACAAGGGTAGTAATGCTGCTCCCAAAAGAGAGGATTTAATTACCAGCTTCATTAGATGCAGAAGGAGCTATAAATGAAAATCAAATGTTTAGTTTAGAAAAGTAAAAGATTGGGGGAAATGCACTACTTTTGCTTTTTTTTTTTTTTGTAATCGACACAAGGCCTCTACCCTTAAAGCTCTTTCCTTTCACTGATCTGTCTTTGTATTTACCCCCCCGAACCACCAAAAAAATAAATAATAACAGATTCTGCTGAAAATTTTGGATGGAGGGGGGTATGATTAGCATAACAAGAGTCAAGCATTTACATATGCACACTAGTCTTCTGTGTGAATCTATTTCCATATAAACAAGCAACAGAAATATCTTACTGTAGTTATTATGTAGCTGTGCCTACACAACATTTATTAATTTTTTAGGGTTGTGAATACGAAAAGCATATTCCACCAGTGTAATAAAAGTGTGATAGAAATCAGAAAAATCAGAATTGTGCATTATGTATGTTATAATAAGTCAGCTAGACTGGGCTATTAGAGCAATCCCCATATCAGAAATTGGTTTAAGCCCTAATGGTTCTGCCACATGCTCTCCAAAAGAAGGAGCAAACAGGACCGAGATAGAGATAGTATCATTAATGGCTGTATAAGGTGCATGACATGCATCTTTCTCTCCCATTGAATAGTAAGAGTTCTTTCATGCCAGATGCATAAAAACATTATTCACAGGAAAGAAAGCTGGGGATGCTGGGAATAAAAATACACTTTGCACCAGACGTCAGCTTCAGCTGGCCATTTGACTAAAAAACAGTAAATGCACTGTGTATGCAGAGCTTTACAACACATTACAGTAATATGTTCCTTGAGTTTTATAAATGATGTGTAAGTTAACTGCCAGTGGTGAGGTAAAGGCCATATTTCAACATACTTTTTATTCAATAATTATTTTTTTCCAGGCAGTTTGCATGTACTAGACTGACGAGTTCATGCATTTCCCCAGCCAGGTCTGCTTGTTTGGAGACACTGAGTGTGATTTAATTTGTCTTGATGCTTACTGAAGAGTTTTGATTGTTGGTTCATTCTGTTAAGTTTCTATGGATACCAGCGAATTGTTTTAGAGGACACAAACTAATTGTGACTTTAAATTGAACTCATAAATGTGTGCTTTCCACAGAGGAACGTGTCAACAGTGTCAATATGCTTGTCACCCAAATGGTTATAAAATATGTTGCTATGCAACTGGGGAACATACAGTAAATTAATAAATAGCATAAACTAGCTCATTTTAGGGGCACACAATTTAGCCAGCAAGCAAATTAACTCTTTACATGGGCAGTACAAATATCAAGATTTTCCTGTTGTTGTGTGTTGTGCTTTGGTACAGTTGCAATCAAAATTATTCAACCCCCATTGCAAATCATGTTTATTGTCAAAATGTACAGACTTTCAGCTGTTTGCAATGAACAAATCAAACAAAATCAATTGAAATAGCTCAACACAATGAATGCTTCAAGTGGTTTCCCCAAATTCAACTGAAAATGCAACTTACAGTATAATGGCTTCTCCAGTCTCAAAATTATTCAACCCCCTGAATAGAATCCCTCACAACGGCACAAATATGCAAAACAGGAGTTGTCTCAAGCACACCTGATGCAACTAATCAAGGGCTTCATTAGTTGTACCAGGTGTGCTTGAGCTGGAACACATGAAATACCTGAACTGGCTAGGGGTTTGTTGAGTGTCACGTTTGACTGCTTGTTAGAAATATGGCTAGATCAAAAGAATGGCCCAAAAAGTTAAGAGAAGAGATCATTGCCCTTCACAAACAAGGAACAGGATACAAAAAGATAGCGAAGGCACTGAATGTTCCTAGAGACGCCGCTGGAAGCATAGTTCGCAAGTTCAAAGTTAAGGGAACAGTGGTTACACTACCTGGACGCCCCAAATCATATAAATAAGCCACAGAAGTTTTGGGATTCTGTTCTGTGGAACCTTTCGGCACGATGGATCAGCAGTATGTCTGGAGAGAGAAGAATGACGCATAAGCTGAAAAGAACACTCTGTCCACAGTCAAGCATGGCAGTGGCTCGGTGATGCTCTGGGGCTGCTTTGCATCCGCTGGCACTGGAAACCTGTAGCGTGTGGAAGGCAAGATGGATTCATTGAAGTATCAGGAAATCCTAGGATAAAATGTCATGCTGTCTGTGAGGAAGCTGAAGCTTGGGCGTCATTGAACCTTCCAACAAGACAATGATCCCAAGCATACCTCAAATTCCACCAAGGCTTGGTTGCAGAAGAAGTCCTGGAAGATTCTACAGGGCAATCACAGTCACCTGACTTGAACCCCATAGAAAATCTCTGGTGGGATTTGAAGAAGGCGGTTGTAGCATGCAAACCCAAAAATATCACTGAACTGGAGGCCATTGCTCATGAGGAATGGACTAAGATTCCTCAGGAACGCTGCCAGAAGCTGGTGTCTGGCTATGCATCACGTTTGCAGCAGGTCATAACAGCAAAAGGGTGCTCTACTAAGTACTAAAGATGCTTGCCATGAAGGGGTTGAATAATTTTGAGACTGGAGAAGTCATTATAAGTTGCATTTTCAGTTGAATTTGGGGAAACCACTTGAAGCATTTGTTGTGTTGAACTATTTCAATTGCTTTTGTTTGATTTGTTCATTGCAAACAGCTGAAAGTCTGTAAATTTTGACAATAAACCTGATTTGCAATGGGGGTTGATTAATTTTTATTGCAACTGTATGTGTTGGTAAATTACAAAGAAAAGACCCCAAAGCACTAAAATTACACTGTAATTACTCTCCGCATCAGCTGAATTTTAGTGGGCTACAACATGTAAACATTAACACTGAGTCACATGTTGATTCTGAGCTATGAGAAAATGTCTAATTCTACAAGAAGAAGAAGAAGAAGAAGAAGAAAAAGAAGAGTACATAATCAGTTTTTTATACAGTGTCTTTCTCACACTCATGGATGCTAAGTAATGTTCTCTTGCTAATGACAGCCTCTGATATTTCTAGCGCAAGCCTTAAACCAGACATACTGTACGCAATTAAAGCACATTAAAGTCTCTTGAACTTTGGCTATATGTCAAACTCAAGACCTATATAAAACACATAAGCTGAAGGCAAAAACTCTTTTCCTGTGCAAAATTATAGTTCACTTTTCTTGTTCACATTGTTTAGTCTAGTTTAATGCCTGTACATGATTAATGTGACAGCATTCCTCTGCATGATCCTGCTTCTTTAAAAGCACTATGATGCGGCTTATCACACTGGCCTTTGTTTTATTACTCCTGACATACTGTATTTCACCTTTATCACGACCATTATTTAGAAAAATGTGGGCTGGTGATCCCTCAAGCTTTTTCTCTACAACTCTTAGGTACAGCAGATTAACATTTTATCTCAGTTATGAGTCTCAAGATCATTGGCCACAAATGTGCTTTAGGTAAACATTGAACTTGTTCCTAAGTTCTAAGAACCACTCAAGGAAAAATATTATAAATAAATAAATTAGAAACTTTTTTTTCGTATTTAATGGTTTTAAATCTAAATTGTCAAGAATGATCTGTGGATTCAGATATATGAATCAATCGATATACCACTCCTACTGTTAATGTGATGTTATTGCCTCTGTTCTACAATAAGCTAGAGTAATTTGCTGATTTCCACTAATATTGTAATGAATAAAGTAACTGCATTTGTCTACAATGTATTAAAATCATTAATGTATTGAAATATTTCTCATGGCTCCACCAGGAAGCTGTCACAAGGTTGCGATGGACTTTAACAGGAAACATGGCAAGCACATCACACACAACACTGCTGCCAAACTTATTACCAAATTCAAAAAGGCTGGAAGTGTTGCGGACCAACTGGCTAGGTGGTCATTACACGATTTTAGTGCACGACATGAAGGCAAAGACCCTTGCCTCCTTGGTTGCCTCTGTGGAGTGCATTAAAATCATGTAGTGCACACCTAACTGTGGATTGTCTCGCTTATACCATGGTCACTTGCCAGCATTGACAAGTTAAAGCTGTCATTGATGTTTGCAGTGCAAAATTTAACTGAAAGGATAAAAATAACAGTTAATATTTGTCAGTTATTTTATATAAGGGTTGTTAGATCTAGAATTCTGCCCACTCTTAATCATACACAGAGATAAAATAGTGCAATAAGATTACATTTATTTGAATGAATTATAATAAATAGTTATCATAGAGTGAGAGAGAGAGGGAGAGAGAGAATGAGAGAGTGCATGTGTGACTCACCTGCGTCTGTGCTGCGTCTCTACTAATAATGAAGCTGTGAGTTTAACTACTGTATGCAACTGCAACTGTATGTTACTATGGTTACAGTTGTTTATAGGCAGCGCATTAATTTAGAACAGTGATTAAACCGACTGGAAATAGCCTGTGCATTATATGGTTTGAACGCTCACCTTCGAGCCAATCAGAATTGAGTATTCAGACAAAAGAAACTGTCTCAAATGTTTTTTTTTGAGATTTCCATTCACTGGAAATAAGAGGCACAAACCTGTTCCAGCATGGCAATTCCTCTGAGTGCCAAGTAGGCCCATAAAGACATTGTTTGCCAAGGTTGGTGAACTTGAGTGACCACAACCCCACTGAACACGTTTGGGATGGATTGGAACGCCAGTTTCGCATGATGTCAGTCATGTTCATTACTGTTTCTGTGAGATGAAAGTTTTTTTATGCGAAACCCACCTGCCCACCCTCCCATTCAATCCCCGGCATGATCGGCTTTCGGGCAGAACTCAAATTGACGTATTAAAGGCCTGTTGTCTAATGAGCCTTAAACTGTCATCTCATTAAAACACATTCTACATGAATCTGCCATAGGATCCCAGAAAAGCACAGTGTCTCTGAGTTTCTAGGTTTTAGGATAAGCACTGTCTCATCTCAGCACACATCCATGTGCTGTTGCTCTGTTGTGTTGTTCTCATTCAGCAGTCGGTTAAACGTGGACCAGAGCTCTGTTGAAAAGCGTCAACTGTTTTCCCAAGCACAATTATACATTCAAAGTACTATCTGTTTAAAAAGAATTACTTTGTTTAAAAAGAATTACTTAGAATGAAAAATCTGGAGTTCCTGGCAACTCTCAAGATAACAAATATTAGCACAAAATATTTACTGATCACTCGTTTGCCATTGTAGGATGAATTAGGTCATTTGAAAAGGTGAACAGCAGAAGCGGTGCAGAGAACAAAACATAAAAGCCTCCAGTTTTCAAACCTGCAAGTACAAAATAAGCTAACAGATCTGACTGGGCCTGAAGCACTTGGGGGGGGGGGGGTTGGGGTTCAAACCGCATTGAAGTGTCAGGCAGAATTTCTCAGAAAGGCCTAATACCAAATTCAGCTGCAGCAGATAACATGAAAGAGTGCTGTATGTGGTAAAATTCGTTTCCACTCTATTGTTTAAGCACCATACATTTTCATCTCCACATGCGTTCTCACATACAGGTAGATTTTCTGGACCTATTGGCTAGACATTTGTTCTTCAAGCCCTTGTATCTGCAATTAATCTCAGATACCCTACTAATCTAATTCCATGTAGCATGCTGAACTGTTGTGGACTGAAATACAGTGTTGATATATCGCAGCCTGATCTCACTATGTGGGGGAAGATAAAAATAAGACTGGAGGATTTTTTTTTTTTTAATTATTTCTCAGAAAGCAGAATCTACCAAAGCAGGTTTGGAGTTGAGGTCCTAGGTGTGAGAAGGTGGATGAACCAACTGAATATAAGGTCTCTCAGCTTTTTGCTGCGCTGATAGAATACCATTCAAAATCTCTCTTCAAAATGGTGTCAGCCTGCCACCTTTCAGCAGTCACTGCTACTGGATCCTATTTTAAGCTTAACAAAGCACCTATATGATTCTCTGTGCAAAATGCCACAGACTACAGTGGGATTCCTCGGCCACCTGTGTCTGTTAGTCTCAGTGCTGATTAAAATATATATATATATATATATATATATATATATATATATATATATATATATATATATATATATATATATATATATATATATTAGAAATACAAAGTGCAACATGGAAGTTATTTTAACTGGATGTCTTTGTTCAGGGGACAGGTGGTACAAAATGCGAAGGGAGAAATGATGGGGAATCTCATGGGTGTCTATGAATATCCAGCTTAATATCTGGCAAGAAGAATGGCATGCAATGCTGTACCCACTTGAGAATTCTCCAGTCAAGTACAGTTTTTTGGTTTGTTTTTTTTGCCAGCTGAAATGCACCCAACTCAAATGACCTGTCAAGGCATAATGAGGTCCCTGTACCAATGTGACATTATAAATAATGAACTAATTCCCATCATCCGGGGAAAAAAAGAGCTTAGACAAGAGCAAGCTGGATTTTGATGTCCCCACAGAGCTGTGTCTTTGCAACATCCTGCTCACTTCTGCTACACCAAATGCCCAAGAGATGCCTTCCCAGCCTTCACAGGCATGAGGGAGACTCTCTGGTATTGTAACCCAGTTGTTAAAACTTAATGATTTAAAGAAGCCAATTTATTATATCCCACTGCTCCTGTGACCCAGATAGGGGGATTTAAATAGGGATTTAAAATGAAGGGGACACATTAATTGGAACAGATGCCTCTCAATTATTAACATCTCGCACAGAATTCTTACAAGTGCTAACTTTATTCAACTGTACATCTCTTGTCCATCTCAAAGTTCCAGTGAGGGTCTTAATCAAGTCCTAGCTTGATGATTAAGAAAGTACAAAACTTTCTTTTTTGCAAGATCTTTCAAACTGAAGACCACCACAACACACCTGACAGCAGCACACTTCTAAAGAGACATCACCTTAATGAGTTGAGCTTGTGTTCAACCAACCAATAACCAATGTGAACGTACTGCCTTCTGTAGGCAGGTTTTGGCAAAGTGACATTTCTATAAATCACAACAAGGGGTTATATTGGTGTTTAGAGATTTCTTTCATGAGTGCAAAAATGCATGAACAGTACAATTTCATCTTATTAACAAGGGGGTGTTATAATGATTATAATAGGTTTCAGATATATTTGTGTTTCTGTGTTAAGGTCTTTAGCTAACTACAATTGGGTGGCCAGACATTATGTTTTCACTGTTCCTGGTTTGGCATCACAATGATATTAAAATAACTATTAATAATAACTGGTTCTTTGCCAGCAGTAACACAGTAAAGTATCAACCTACTTTTACTAAGTTGAGCTCCAGTACTATAATTTGATGGAAATCATAGCATGACATAATGGTGATAATAATGATGTAATACAGTTTCAAACTGCTTTAATGGTCAAATGTACATATACAGCAGGTAAGTACTGTCTTTACTGAAAAAAGTATTCACAGTATTTAAATGAAAGTATTTCTCTATAAATCAGCATGAAACTGTATATCATCATTATTGGGCATTTGGGGCTGTAGCCCCTAAGGATTTTTTCTTTAGCCCTGAATAATTCGCCATTTGGGGCGGTTTGTCACTACGTAAATGAACGTCAGTAAAAGAAATCGGCGTTGTTGTGATTTTGTATCTTCAGTGAATGGAGTGTTGTATTTTATCTTCAGTGAATGGAGGTGAGACCAATCAGACAGGGTTTACAGGAAAACATGTCGAAATACTCATGTCTTATTGGCTGACGGGTCTCAATTCTGCCAAACCCAGCTCATGCAGTCAGTGTGAGGGGGAAAACAGATAAGCGACAATATTTTTTTTTTTTTTTTTACTTTTTTTTTGTTTGTTTTAACCAATAAAGAGGTTGAAACTGAAACACTAACATCCTCTAATGCTTAGCAGGAAAACAAGTTGTGTAAATGTCTATATGGGTTCCAAGTTATGTGAACGTGATATGGGCAGAGCATAAATCCAGCTAACGTACTTTGCATGGCTCTTTAGCAGCTAAACCCTTACAGTGATAGATTAGTTGTGTCTCCCCTTGGCTAGCGACACCAAACTAGCTTAGTCTCGTGTTAGATAGCCAAAAAGTTTTAGATTTTATCGGTCTGGTACTCCTGCAAACAGTGATAACACCTGTTGCAAGTTTTATGATAAATCCAACTTTTGGTCCAATTTTCACATTTTTAAGTAATTAGCCCTCACATGCAAGAAAAAACAGTCTATTTAGAATTAAGTTTTTAAAGGTTTTTTGATGGAGAAGAATCTGGGCTCAGCCCAGGATGATTATCAGTCCAGCTAACACCCCTGTGTCAGGCTATGATTTACATTTCCATAAAATTATAGAAGTGTTCTATAATAACACTATTTAAATAAACCAATGGTGGGGGCTTCTGCTCTGAACTTTCCCACTTTTTCACCCCTGCTCACAGACTCAGTGCTTATGTCTTATGTTTATACACAGTACAACCTTTTTTAATAAGAGTTTTTATTCATGAGTTTCATTTCAGTCTGAGGCATGTTGTTGTCTTTTTAAACAACTACAGTGAGTTTCTACAATACTTATTTGAAGATATCATTCTAATACAATGCTTTGGTTGAAAGCCAAACCGCTTTGGTTGGCTTTGGTTGAAACGTCTTGATGGACTTTCTTTTTAAAAACTACTATTAAATTATTATGTTTATGGTGTTATACCTATGTTATTTAGTTGAATATTACTGGCTATTTGGTTAGATATAACCTGATTCAATCATTTCAATCAATCCAATGAACTTCATGTTCTGTCATATCTACATAAACAGGAACATTATATTTAATTAACTGTTTGATTTTTAATTATGGCTTTTCCTGCAACTAATAAAACTGGTGATTACATTTACAGCATTAAATTTAAATGATTATTTTTTTCTTTTAAATACTAACTTCAAGAGATCAGCAAGTAGTAAATTACGACTGTTTCAGCTGAGGAGGTGTCTTCATAAACCATTTTCATAAACTGCTGAAGAAAGTGCTCATTTATTTAAAAATATATTTAATCAGTGCTTTATCCCAGTCAGAGTCACAGTGGATCCTAGTCCTGGAACATTGGCGTGAGGTAGGAATACACCCTGAATGGGACATTGGTCTACATATGACATAAAATGTCATTTACAGTGCCCTCCACTAACATTGGCACTCTTGGTAAATATGAGCAAAGAAGGCTGTGAAAAATTGTCTTTATTGTTTAACCTTTTATTTTTCATTTGGTTAAAAAAAAATCACAAAAATACTCTGCTCTCATGGATATCAAACAACTGCAAACACAAAACAGGTTTATCAAAAAAAAAAAAAAATCTTTGTTACATATAGGTGTGCAACAATTATTGGCACCCCTATGAATTCATATGAGAAAAATATATTTGAAGTATATTCCCATTGATATTTTACATTTTTTAGTACACCTGGGTGACTAGGAACAGGAAATTGTTCAACCATGCCCAGGGGTATAAATATGAGGTAACACACAGTTCAAATTCTCTTAGTCATTCATAACAATGTGTAAGACCAAGGAATATAGCTGTGAATATGTGTGGCAAAAGGTTGTCGAGCTTCACAAAATGGGAAGTGGCTATAAGAAAATAGCAAAAGCCTTGAAAATGCCCATTTCCACCATCAGGGCAATAATTAAGAAGTTCCAGTCAACGGGAAATGTTATGAATCAACCTGGAATTGGACGTGTGTCTGTATTGTCTCAACACACTGTGAAGAGGATGATTCGAGTGGCCAAAAGATCTCCAAGGATCACAGCTGAAGAAATGCAGAAGTTAGTTGCATGTTGGGGTCAGAAAGTCTTCAAAACTACAATCCGAATTCACCTACATCACCACAAGTTGTTTGGAAGGGTTTCAAGAAAAAAGTCTCTACTCTCATCCAAAAACTCAAGCTCCAGTTTGCCAGACACTAATGGAACTTCAAATGGGATCGGGTTCTATGGTAAGATGAAACCAAAATAGAGCTTTTTGGCACCAGAGGTGGTTTGGCACACACAGAGAGGTAGCCATATGGAAAAGTACCTCATGCCCACAGTTAAATATGGTGGTGGGTCTTTAATTAGTTGGGCTACCGATCGGAAGTTCAAATCCCAGCACCGCCAAGCTGCCACTGTTGGGCACTTGAGCAAGGCCCTTAACCCTCAACTGCTCCCCGGGCGCCGCAGCAAAAATGGCTGCCCACTGCTCCGGGTGTGTTCACGGTTTGTAGTGTGTGTGGTCACTACTCACAACTCCTAATGTGTGTGCACTAACTTGGATGGGTTAAATGCAGAGGACAAATTCCAAGTATGGGTTACCATACATTGGCCTTCACATATCACTTTCACTTAATGTTTTGGGGCTGTTTTTCTGCCAGAGGACTTGGACATTTTGTTAGGATACATGGCATCATGGACTCTATAAATATCAACAGATATTAAATGAAAACCTGACTGCCTCTGCCAGAAAGCTTAACATGAATCTTCCAGCAGGACAATGATCCAAAACATACATCAAAATCAAGCCAAAAATGGTTTACTAACCACAAAATCATGGCCCTGCCATGGCCATCCCAGTCCCCTAGAAAACCTGTGGGGTGAACTGAAGAGGAGAGTCCACCAGCGTGGACCTCGTAATTTGAAGGATCTGGAGAGATTCTGTATGGAGGAATGGTCTCAGATCCCTTGCCATGTATTCTCCAACCTCATCAGGCATTATAGGAGAAGACTCAGAGCTATTACCTTGGCAAAGGGAGGTAGCACAAAGTATTGACTAAAACGGTGCCAATAATTGTTGCACACGTATATTTAACAAAGATTTTTTTTTATAAACCTGTGTTTTGTTTGCAATTGTTTGGTATCCATGAGAGCAAACAACTGATCAAAAGGTTAAACAATAAAGACAATTTTTCACAGCCTTCTTTTCTCATATTTACCAAGGGTGCCAATATTAGTGGAGGGCACTGTATATTTACCTAAATACTCATTTCATTTTGGTATTTGGTAAATAGTGAGCACTGCTTGTGAAACTCAACCTGGTGGTTACTTGATGCTATTACTTTATGACTATATTACTGCTACTACTACCTCTTACTTCAATAGAATGTATTCTGGAAATTTATTCATACTTTATCCATTCCTGCTTTATTACTTATGGCCTGCCTGAGGATAATCATCTTTTTTGTTATATCTCCTATTATTACTATCATTATATATAACAACAATCTTTCACAATAAAATATAGCACTATTAACACCAATACATTTTGTATTGTCTTAATACAAATTCAGGCCCTGATCTGGGTAATGGAGTGTATTATTCCATTCTCTGGTGGATCTGGCTCGCTATTTGCCTCATAATCATAGTTTAACTGCTGATATTTGACCATGATATTTTTCTGCAGCACTTAGTGTTTAAATGTGCCAGAAATGTTTTTATCAGGAGTGTTGCTTATGTGATGCCACTTGAACTCATAATGCTTGCATAATGGCCGCACTGATTTTACTCCATGAAGATGTCATGAACATTTAGACAAAACATATTTTGTGGAAGTCACAGCTTTTTAACCTTTCTAGTGTTATGAATTACTGCACAAGACCTGGACAATAGGAAAAAAATACACTAGAGATCATTTGGAAATTATATCTATATACCAGTTTATCTAGATCTGGCAATCTGAAACTGTAGGCTACTCCAGTCAGCCACGACATTAAAACCACCAGCCTAGTATTTTGTAAGTTCCCCTTGTGCCACTAAAACACCTCTGACCCCACAAGACCTCTGAAGGTGTGCTGTGGTATCTGGCACCAAGATGTTAGCAGCAGATCCTTTTAGTCCTGTAAGTTGCGAGGTGGGGACTACATGGAAGTGACTTGTTTGTTAAGCACATCCCACAGATGCTCAATCAAATTTGGCCAAGTCAACACCTTGAACTATTTGTCATGTTCCTCAAACCATTCCTGAACATTTTGCAGTGTGGCAGGGCGCATTATCCTGCTGAAAGAGGCCACTGCCATTAGGGAATACCATTGCCATGAAGGAGTGTACTTGGTCTGCAACAATGGAGGTGGTACATGTCAAAGTAACATCCACATGAGTGCCAGGACCCAAGGGTTCCCAGCAGAACATTGCCCAGAGCATCACACTTCCTCCACCAACTTGCCTTCTTCCCATAATGCATCCTGGTGCCATCTCTTCCCCAGGTAAGTGATGCACACGCACCCGGCCGTCCACATGATGTAAAAGAAATGTGATTCATCAAACCAGACCACCTTCTTCCATTGCTCCATGGTCCAGTTCTAATGCTTACGTGGCAATTGTAGGAGCTTCCAGGGGTGGACGGGGTCAATATGGGCACTCTGACCACTCTGTGGCTACACAGCCCCACACACAGCAAGCTGAGATGAACTGTGTGTTCTGACACCTTTCTATCATAGCCAGCATTAACTTTTTCAGCTATTTGTGCTACAGTAGCTCTTCTGCAGGATCAGACCAGACGGGCTAGCATTTGCTCTCCATGTGCATCAATGAGCCTTGGGCGCCCATGACCCTGTCGGCAGTTCACTGGTTGTCCTTCACTGGACCACTTTTGGTAGGTACTTACCACTGCATACTGGGAACACCCCACAAGACCTGGCATTTTGGAGATGCTCTGACCCAGTCCTCTAGCCATCACAATTTGGCCCTTGTCAAAGTCTCTCAGATCCTTATGCTTGCCCATTTTTCCTGCTTCAGACACATCAACTTGTGAACTGACTGTTCACTTGCTGCCTAATATATCCCTAGGTGCCACTGTAATGAGATCAATCAATGTTATTCAATTCACCTGTCTGTGGTTTTAATGTTATGGCTGATCAGTGTATGTTTTAATAGTAGCCTTCTGTTTAATCGTTCTATGCAGAACCCTGTATTACTTGTTAAATTACATATTACTAGGGGTGTATGATACACTCTCTTGACAATTCAGTTCAATTCATGATACTGCCTTTACAATTTCAATTTGATTATATTCTCAGAATATTTTGAACAAATATGAAAATATGAATGAAAAGACTCCCGTTTTATTTCTGAATCATAAACAATGCAAAACCATGTGATTTTTGTCTGTATAAAACCAAACAAATGATAAATTGCTCCAAACATAGGTTTAATATTGTAAACAAAATGTACTACACTTTCACAACTTAAAACAAATAAATACAGTCATAAATTCTCCCAAAAACATCAATGGTATAAACAAAGTGTCTGACTTGAAGACCTTGAAAATGATCCACTGAAACATAATGAGCTCCATAGCAGAAACACAACTCCAAAATCGATTTCTGTGGTCTTTAGCATTTTCCACAATGTCAATCTCACATTTCCAAGATGCACACCATCACATTTTTGCATTGCGATGCACCATGTCATAATGTATCTTTACACTCCTACATATGACATTATTTGCCAAAGCAACCTCCTATTGCATATTCATACGTCCAGTGGCTACTTTATGCTATTGACTGCTAGGGGCACTGTGTGGGTTATTTTACTAACAGAGAAATGCTCTACTATTTTTTAGCACATATACAGTGGTGCTTGAAAGTTTGTGAACTCTTTAGAATCGTCTATATATCTGCATAAATATCACCTAACCCATCATCACATTTTCACACGAGTCCTAAAATTAGACAAAGAGAACCCAATTAAACAAATGAGACAAAAATATTATACTTGTGGCAAAAGTATGTGAGCCTCTAGGATTAGCAGTTTAATTTGAAGGTGAAATTAGAGTCAGATGTTTTCAATCAATGGGATGACAGGTGTGAGTGAGCGCCCTGTTTTATTTAAAGATCAGGGATCTATCAAAGTCTGATCTTCACAACACATGTTTGTGGAAGTGTATCATGACATGAACAAAGGAGATTTCTGAGGACCTCAGAAAAAGAGTTGTTGATGCTCATCAGGCTGGAAAAGGTTACAAAAACAACTCTAAAGAGTTTGGACTCCACCAATTCACAGCCAGACTGATTGTGTACAAATGGAGGAAATTTAAGACCATTGTTACCCTCCCCAGAGTGGTCATCCAACAAACATCACTCCAAGAGCAACGTGTAATAGTCCGTGAGTTCACAAAGCAGCCAGGGTAACTTCTAATCAGCTATAGGCTTCTCTCACATTGGCTAATGTTAATTTTCATGAGTCCACCAACAGGAAAACGCTGAACAATAATAGTGTGCATGGCAGGGTTGCAAGGAGAAAGCCACTGCTCTCCAAAAAGAACATTGCTGCCCGCCTGCAGTTTGCTAAAGATCACGTGGACAAACCAGAAGGCGATGAGAAAAACGTTTTGTGGATTGATGAGACCAAAATAGAATTTTTGGTTTAAATGAGAAGTGTTATTTTTGGGGAAAGGAAAAAACTGCATTCCAGCATAAGAACCTTATCCCATCTGTGAATCATGGTAGTGGTAGTATCATTGTTTGAGCCTGTTTTGCTGCATACGCCAGGACGACTTGCCATCATTGATGAAACAATGAATTCTGAATTATACCAGTGAATTCTAAAGGAAAATGTCAGGACATCTGTCCGTAAACTGGATCTGAAGAGAAAGTGGGTCATGCAGCAAGATAACGACCCTAAGCACACAAGTCGTTCTACCAAAGAATGGTTAAAGAAGAATAAAGTTAATGTTTTGGAATGGCCAAGTCAGAGTCCTGATCTTAATCCAATAGAAATGTTGTGGAAGGACCTGAAACCCACCAGTTCATGTGAGGAAACCCACCAACAACCCAGAGTTGAAGCTGTTCTTTACTGAGGAATGGACTAAAATTGCTCCAAGCTGATGTGCAGGACTGATCAACAGTTTACCGGAAACGTTTAGTTGCAGTTATTGCTGCAACTTAGATACTGAAAGCAAAGGTTCACATACTTTTGCCGCTCACAGATATGTAATATTGGATCATTTTCCTCAATAAATAAATAACCAAGTATAATATTTTTGTCTCATTTGTTTAATTGGGTTCTCTTTGTCTACTTTTAGGACTTGTGTGAAAATCTGTTGATGTTTTAGGTCATACTTATGCAGAAATCTAGAGAATTCTAAAGGGTTCGCAAACTTTCAAGCACTGCTGTAATTGCTATAATTGTTGATATAAATCTTGTCTAGTGCTCCTGAGTGGCACAACAGAAAAACTTTCTGGAGTTCGGTTCCTGATAATGCCACAGCCATTCATGGCCAATTTTGTCCAAGAGAGCAAAAATAGCCATGCTCTCTGTGTGGGAGGGGTATTATTTATATTATTATTCTGGATACGCTTTTCAAATCCATTTCAAACACAGGATTCAAACTCTGTCTCCAGACAATAGGGAAACATTTTAAAAATATCCCAAGCAGTGCCTAGGATTCGATAGCACACAGTAGCCACTGGACGTATGGATATGCACATAACAAGCCCCCTGCAGTATCATGTAGATTTATACGTATGTTATAGGAGGTTGTTTTGTAAATTACTCTGTCTATTGCATATGGCCACATTATTATTCACCTACATCCAGTACAACACTTTTGTGCTTAGTGGAACATGACCTCTGATCCCATGCTGCTCTCACTGTGCCAAAAATGCCACCTTCTCATGCCAGTAATTCATGAGTGCCATCTCTGCTTTTGCGCAAATTATTAACCCTCATGGGCCAGCAAGGGTGCTGTCTGTATTTCAGCACCACTCTCCTATACTGAGTGGCTATGCAGTAAATTTCCTTTATGTCATCATTACTTGCTCTCATCAGCTGCATCAGTCACAGATAAATTACTGCCAGGGATCATACTTAGTGACTTTTGCTTAGAAGTGCAATAGGAAGAATAGTGATATGTTACAGCAAGGCTTTAGAGAGCACAGTAACTAAATGGTATTACATATCGTGTCCTGTGCCTTGATGTTAATATCACCTACCTGAAACATGTCTACCCATAAATATATGTGCTGCAACATGTACGTTTCAGAACACAATGTACAAATGAAAAATCTCAAAAAAAAGAGAGAAAAAAAAAAGAAAAAAATCATTGCTGGCCATGAACTAATAAACATGTTTTAAGATGCATTTCAATGCCCCAATGCCCTAACGTCCAGTTCTGTGGAATGACAAAGGAACTAAATTACTCGTCAAATGCTACCTGAGGAACACTTCCATTCACAGAGACTAGCAGCCCCAATTAAGACCTGCAGGTCTCTTCAGGTTACTTCAGAGAGGGCTTGTTCCAAATGTGACAAAAATACATTTGAAACTGGAAACAAAATAAAGAAAATCAAGAGCTGTGACCTCTTGTATTGCAGATAAAAGTGAATAATTTAATCTCAGATTAAATTAAGATAAGCAAATCAGTCTTTATAGTGCAAAAAGGAAATGCTGACAGGAAATTTCAATATCACTCAAGCAGTTCTCAGAAACAAGAAAGGCTGTCATATGCAGTAGGCATATGGAAGAAGTCCTGCATAAATTCACACTAAAATGTACTTGTGCTAGTCTTTGGGTAGTAAAACGTCCTTTCCCTGAGACAGGAAGACTGAAATCTACTTACTAAATAAGTATGCATTCAAAGAGAGAATGTTACATATTTAAAAATACATCAGAAGTTTTACACTGTACGAATTTTAGTCCAATTTTGCTGTCATACAAGAATTCTCTGCCCATGCGTTGAGGTGCTCATTGAACGTGCTCATCAGTGGCCGATTTAGTGCTGTGGTAACCCAAGACAGGCAACAAAAAAGTCAGAAATGTATTAAAATCTCACCGTGTGACCTCTGTTATGTTACTCGTCTTAAACACACCAATAGGCTGACGATGTAGGATTACTCATAACTCATGAAACAAATAAGGTTGTCATGATGACAAAATTCAAATGAAACATGCTAGTGGCAAAGAAAGATCCTTATTATCTAAAGCTGAAGGCACCTAAATAGAATGTTTCTGTTTTTCCGCGTCAGTCCAGATAACAATGATTGATACATCTGAACATAAGCAGAGCACAGTAATTTTCTTTAATCTCAGGTCCACCATCAACATTGTATAAACTGACATGGAGAACACATGTTATCACAGTCTGTTATAGAATTCAGCCGATTTTATTGGGATCACAGACAAGCAATAATATTAAAAGACCACTGTAATCACACTGCCTAAAACAGGCTTTAGACTTTCAAGTCCTTTAATTTCCATGTCAACTCAAGCACCTTCCCTTCTTCCCAGAACAGAAGTTGAAGAGCCTATGTCTCTAATAAAAAATTCACCAACCATTAGCGTGAAAAATATCACGTATGCATTATGTAGGACAAAAAGCTTTGTCCTACATAAAAAGCCTGGCGTTCTGTGCACATCAAGAAATGAACAGCACCTCTGCTTTGGAAAACTACTGGCTGCTTTCACTGGAAAACGCATCCCTGAGAGCTTTTCATTAACCTTCACACATGATGAGATGAATGAGATCATACATTTCCCCTTACCAAACTCAAGAACCCATTACAAATTGCCATTCCTTGTCTGTGCTCTTTAGGCCAGAGTTACATTTGCATTGGCAGAGGTTGATATGGGTCATCTGGCCACATAGGAATTAGCCCAGCTTTCAGTATTCCAAGGTAAATTATGGGTAGAAATCAGTAAAAATAAATAAATAAATAAATTAAAAAAATTAAATAAAATCACAAAAAGATACAGCACCAAGAAGTACAATCCTCAATTTCCATGTAGGAGCACACATACACTTGAGACTCTGCTGCATCAATGCTTTCTTATGAAACTGACCAAGCTGTCCAAAACAACCCTTCTTCACTTGTCATCTGTTTACTCATTGATGCAGCCCAAGTCAGAGAGTTCCATTTGCCCTAACAGCAAAATGAGAAAATGGAGAAAAACATAAATGGCCTTGCACTGCTGCCAAGCAAAATAATTTTTTTATGAAAGCCTCTACTGTCACTCCAGCAAGATGAGAAAGAGGAAATCAGATAGTATCAAATTATTTGTCTTGGAAAAGGTGATGTAAGCCAGGATTCCTGTGACAAGCTTTTGTGATGTTGGAAATCAGCTAATGGCAACATAGGACCTGAGGTGGGTTTAAAACAAACCAGGTTGTTGTTATCTTTTGCAGTAATTGGCCAAAATTGAATCTGTCCAACTCGAATCAATGCAAACATTTGTTTCTTAAACAAAAAGCATAGTCTGAAGGATGCTTGGGGAATTGCTGTAAGGACAAAAATTCATACATATATTCATACATATAGCTTATTACAAATGAAGGTCTAAAGATTATATTAGCAAGTACTGAATCTTCTCTTTTGTTCCATGAGTCCATGTTCACTAATGATATACAGTGCTGTGCCAAGAACTGCTCTCACTAAACTTTTACTTAACATTTCCCAAGAATTTTAGAAGATGAACCATCTGCATATTTCATGCATCTGCCAGAAATGTAAATAGACTGTATTCATTCATTCATTCATCTTCAGTCACTGCTTTATCCTGGTCAGGGTCCTGGTGCGATGGCAGTGCATTGCAGGGTACCATTCAGCCCCAAACACACACACACACACACACACACACACACAGGCAATTTAGCATAGCCAATCAGCCTATCTGATCCTATCTCAGAGAAGGAAGGAAACCCATCTGAAACCCAAGGAGATGTGAGCTCAGGATCAAACCTTGGACCCTGGAGCTGAGAGGTGTCAGCACTACTAGCTGCACCTAAATAGGCTGTACTTTTGTAATATTAAAAAAAATTAATAAAGCATGTGCTGTCAACTTTACAATTTTGTCTATACCCATCAAAGAATGGACAAAAATAATTGTGTAAAATAAACATTAAACACAATGGTTTTCCCCACTAACAATTTGAGAAACTAATTACTTTGCAAAACAAAATTAATTTTCTTGGTCTCCCAAGTGCCCCAATACCTGGTTACCTCTGCCAAGAGGTTAAGATTGATCTACAGATCTATTTTAACAAGGTAATGAGACCAAACATATACTAAAACCAAGAGAGAAATGATTGCAAGATGCAAAATTGTTGTTTTGCAATTACCAACTCAGCCTCTGGATTTTAACCCTATTTAAAAACCTGTGGTCGGAATTGAAGAGGGAAGTCCATATGAGCAAACCTAAGAATATACACAAACTTGAAATGTTCTGCATGATTGGTCCTACGTCCCTCTACAAGTGTGTCAAACTTTGCTAGATATTACAGGAAGAGACTCTGTGCTGTTCTCTCCAGGACAGACTTCACCACATGTGAAATGGGTGATTTTATTATTTAAACCATTGTTTAAAAAGAACAGTTTAAAATTGGGGTATTTTTGTTGCATAATTTGTTAAAAAAATAAAATAAAAAAAAGAAAGAAAGAAAGAAAGAAAGAAAGAAAGAAAGAAAGAAAGAAAGAAAAAAAGAAAAGAAAAGACAAAAAACATGAGTTCAACGAAAATATTTCGCAAATATAAAGTGAGTTCCAGAAATAAATAAAAGAAGATGCACAAATATTTTTGTATTTCACAAATAAATATATGGTTCCCAAATATTATTTGAAAAGCACAATCTCACTCGCCCTGTAGTTTATTTGTGGAATTGGCTGAATTTATTTGTAGATTGCGCCATGTGCATTTGTAGATGACTCCATGTGCAATGATGTGATATTTGTGGAACAGGCTGCATTTATTCATGGATTTCTCATATCAACTCATGCAGCTCAATCAACAAGTGTGTTTTTTCCCCCTGTGGGTCTGCTCTAGCCAATTAGATAGCAAGACATTACTTCATGAGCAGCAATGTTAAACAAAATGATAAATAGTCTTAATATTTAGTGCAAAATAAATGAATTAAACAAAAGAGAAGATTGTGATTTTCTCTCACACCCCCATTTGTAAATCAAGCAGCCACATGTGGAGTCATGACCCCTACTTTGGGAACCCTGGTGTTAAATTACAACTATGCAGAACCTTTATATGTTTAAGATAAAATATAATAAACCTCATTTTTTAAATTGTATAAATGTTATTCATATTCGTATACAGTGTACCGTATATTTCACTTATTATCATGAAGGGTGCCAATAATTATTGAGTTAAACCCTATACGCACTGGCACCTGAAGAATGAGACCAGAACATGCTCTGGGGAAATTGCCTATAGAGATTTACTGCCAGGCTGTGAATCTTCTTTATATGTTTCTGTATGGATGGAAATCCCATGCCTTGCATGTAAATAAAAGCTATGGGGTATGAGGCATAATGGCAAAATGTTTAAAAGGAGATGTGAAAGACATTCTTCATCTGTAGGACAGCTATTTCAACCCACAGCTAGAATTCAATGTTCTCTATGCCTATATATTCTCAGGCCTCCATCTTTGATTTTCTTAACCTTTAGACAGCAGGAGATGCAAACCATGCCACACTGATTCTCCCTATTATAGGATGTTAATTCTATTTGGGTCATTCCATCTCAAGTGGTCCAATGCAGGTTGCTCAACCATTACCTCTATATACAGGCATTGTAAAATCGCCAGTTTCTTTTTTTATAATTATTATTTTACTTGTTTTAACTAAAATGGCCATCTTTGTGTCATGGCACACAACAAATTTTGGTTATACAGCTGTTTACGGAAACCTCAATATCTCGGCTCAGGATGGTCCTAGCTCCTTGGAACAAGAATCTCTAGAGCCCATTACAAGGTACAAGCTTGTTCAGGTATGTTTGATTAGGGTTGGAGCTAAACTCTGCAGGACAGTGAACCTTGAATAGATTTTATCCAAGTATGAAATTTCAGTGTTCAGTTGGGTGTTTTACAAATGAACACACTGTAATTCCATATATGGATAAAATCTATTCACGCATACTAACTTGTACACCTGTACCAACATGATAGAGCAGGGTTCTTAAAATCTGGTCCACTGTCCTGCAGGGTTTAGCTCCAGCCTTAATCAAACACACCTGAACAAGCTAACCAAGGTCTTCAGGATTACTAGAAAATTACAGGCAGGTGAGTTTGGAAGTTGGAGCTAAACTCTGCAGGTTTGACGAACCCTGCGAGAGATCATGCTTCACTGTTGCCGATACCAAATGTAGTAACATTATAGACCTTTTAGAAGCATAAGCTATTGTATGTCAATCATAAACATAATTAGTGTAAAATGCTGTTAATTTTTATTATTTTGTTATGCTTATATTACATCTGCTCATTTCTCAAAATGCATGAATAAAATAGTCTTTTCTCCAGATTTCTACTAGCCCTAACCAGTGGAATCACAAACTCAATTTTTTATTTATTTATTTATTCATTTTTAACAGCTGAATGCTACTATAGAGAACTTATTTCTGCATATGGTCCCCCACCAGAGATATTCAACCTGAAAGTGAAATGGAAAAAAATAAAAATAAAAAAACCATTAAAAAATAAGAGAAGTCTCAAACCTGAATGTTCTGCCTGCACACTATACTTACCTAGGTAGAAAATTAAGACTGAGACTCGAACCCTTCCCATTATAAACTGACCCTAAAAATGGAACTGTGAGCAATCTTGAGCTTTACATTTGGACTTAAGTTCTAAGTCTAAGGAACACAAATGTGCAAAATGTTTATATATGTAGAGATATCTAGATATTTATATATCTAGAGATCAGTTTTTGTCCCAATGTGCTAGGCTCATCCTGAGCCGAGATATTGAGGTTTTCGTAAACAGCTGTATAAGCCAAATTTGTTGATGGCCGTCATAGTTAAACCAAATATTTAAAAAAAACAAAAACAATTTTTTAACAACTTTACAATTTTTGGACCACTTGAAATGGACTGAGCCATTTCCATATGATTTCATGTAATTGAATTCTATGGGAATTTCAAATCATTTAATTTTATAGGGAAGTATAAATGGTTGTGATAAACCTTTGGAGAGTGCAAAATGTAAAACATGACAGATATTTCACTCTCATACTGGAACATTTTACATCTGCCCAAAAACACACGTAATCTTACTGGTGAATATTTTTCCCCTGACTATGGTATAATTGTCCTTAAATGTGTGAGGGTGATTAGGGACTAAGACTGGCAAATTGAACTGCCACAGAGATGAACCAATGAAGGCCACACTGTCATAAAGTCAACCATTTTTGTTTGTAGATTTGTAGCACCAGGGAAATGATTGTTGCTACTGCTAGTTTCCAGGCAACTGCTATGCCTGGAAAATTACAATATAGTATTAGTAACGGTATTAACTGTCAGTATATTACAGATAAAATCTGCAATCATATTATAAAAGTGCGGTTTTTAGTTCTTTCAACAAATGTCAGTAGAAGGAAATGGTGTTTGCCGGTGCAATGGTGGGAGTGAATATGAAATCATTTATATGCATCTGCGCACGCATCCGAAGCTTCAATAATGACAAAATTGAGGCATTTATGGAGTTTTCAGTAATATCAAGGTCATGTTCAAAGTAATCCCTAGCATGGCTTGGGAAAAGTGCTGAAGGACATTGCAATGGCATGCGTTTTATGACAAACCCACATTAGCATCACAAAAAGACAGCATCTGAGCACGTTTCACTCTGATGAGAAGAAACAATAATTCACAAATCCCTGTGGCTACAGATGCAACTGCGCTTACTCAAAGCAGTGCCACCTACATCCAAACATTAAGCCCACACTCTCCTCTCCCAGGGCTCTGCAATGTCATCATATCCACTGCATAAGAAAAAACATCAAAATTTCCACCATGCACAAAAACACACTGAGGAGAAACAGAGTGACAGAGGTACAAATAGAGACAAAGCAATAAATCATGCCCAAGTACTTTTTCATTAAAAGGCAATTTAGAACTAGGCTACTATGTATAGTTTTTAATATAGAGATTTATTTAACTAAGCAGTGTACTGACAGACACATGAGTAAAAGCAACAATGTGTACTGATATTTACTATATCAAGTGGTCCACTGTGTTCATGAACACTGAATTGCTTAATGGAAACCATTAGAATACAAATGCCACTTAAAACAAACAGTGTGTAGCGCATATGCTAGTTAGAGTGAGTAAGCCACAGGAACCAATGTCTAGGTTTTCAGGGAGGGGTTAAAACTTGGGAAGTGAATACAATGAGATTCTGGAGTCACAGGGTTAGGTTCAACTGCAGATTATATTTAAACTGTAGAAGGAGAGAAAAGGGGGGAAAAAAGAAATGTTAATTTAAGCAGGCATTAAACGTATGGTCAGTCCTGAGTATCTGTTAGTCTTTGGGTTGTATGTTAGTGTGGTTTTAGTGTTTCTCTGTGTGTGTTTGTGTGTTTAGACAAGTCTGAAGTTTATGTCTGTTTAAAACAGTCTAGGTCGGTGGGTCAATGGCATCCGTGGAAGTTGGGGTGCATCAGTTGCATCAGCAACAGTGCCTGAGGGAATTGAAGTCAGAAGGTGGTTCCCCTTCAGAGGGGTATTTCATCCTGTTCAAAGTGGTTGGCTCACCATCTCCTTGGCAATGGAGAGAATTCAGCATCCTGTGGTGTTCTAGGGTCCCAATCAAAACACGCCTCACAAATGGTAATCAAACATACCTCCCAGATTCCTCAATGTTTTAGTTCTCTGTCTCTGATTAAGTTTATCACTTGGTTTTGCAGTTTAACTGGCTAATCCTGCAATTTTTTGGACTCTTATTCACCATCTGTCTGGTATCAAGTTTTCCATCCAGCTGGGATCACTTCTCTGCCCCAGTTGGAAAGTAGGATGCTTTGCTGCTTCAGGGCCTGGGCAACTTGCAATAATTGAGGGAAACATGAATTCTCTCTCTCTACCAGAAAATCCTAAATGAGAATGTAAACATTAAAAATAAAACAGATTTTAAATTTAAGGGGGCAATTAATTTTTCACATGGGTGATAGTTGTTGGATAACTTTTTTTGCTTCAATAAAAAAATTAATAGATAAAAACTGTCTGTGTGTTTACTCAGGGTGCCTTTGTTTTATGTTGTATTTCATTTGAAGTTCTAAAACTATTTAGTATGAGATATACATAAAAACAGAAGAAATATTTTTTTCTCAGCACTGTAGGTTATTTCAGAATAATAATGTAACCCTATTTTTGCCTACTGGGTTACTATTTTTGGTATACAATCTATGTACGCATGTATCTCACACCTCTGAGGAGCAACATACATGTGTCATGAGCTATGATGTCACACCTGAATGATTTTTATTTTAGCAGAGATTGTGTGTTAATAACAATGATTATTCCACAGTATGGTTGAATTTTCGAATCAAACAGTTTTAATTAATTTTCTATAGCAGCATGGATCTGAATATTTATGACTGTAACATACAGTAAATGATATAAAAGTCTATATTAATACGCTAATATGTCATTGTTCCTATAACAGCTCATTCACAAGGACTTGCCTTAATCTACGCCTAATAATAAATGGATTAATAATGTTTTGTTACATAACAAAGAAAAGCATATAATCATTGATATGGTGAAGTTTTCTGTTAGGAGACAGTTATTTAACATTAAAAAGTGCCAGCACTTTTTTAAAAGTCAGTAATGACGCAGGTTAATTCCCGTTATCACTTACATTATAGCAGCTATATACAGTTGTTCCCTCACCAGCCTCTCCTTTTCTCTCTCTTTTAAAGTTAATCAGACAAAAAAAAAAAAAATCCTATTTGTATTGTTACAGAGAAACCAGAAAGCAAAAGGCCCACTGGCCCAAACACTCGAGTCTTGCTGACATTATGTAACATTAGTATAAATGTAACAATGAACAGTTAATTACAGCAAAATTGTAATCATTGGCAAATCATTGTGGTAAAGGAGGAATACTATCTCTGACATACAAACTGAAAATGTACTCAAAACATTCCATTTTAAAGTTTGTTTACCCTATTTCATTATTTGTGTATTATTATTATTATTATTTATTTATTTATTTGTTTGTTTGTTTGTTTGTTTGTTATTTTTTAAGCAGTTGCAGCTGAATTTGCAGTTAAAAGAATCATGAATAATGGCAGTATATTCCTACATGAATAGTCCTGGCTGTAAATATGACATTAATGACTGCAGATTTGTCTTAATATAACATTATGACTTCCACCCTCATTACTCAGTACCACAACAGAAAGTATCACGCTTAGGCAAGGGGTGAAGAATGTTATATCTACTGCTGACAGGACAACACTTATTTTTATATTGTGTTCTAACAGTTAATTGTGATACGAAATCACTAACTTGCTACTGTGATTTGTATTCATAAAATTTTTTATGAATCTGAGGTTTGAATATTTTGAATATTGATGTGCACAATTTTGGTATTAAATCCTCACTACTTATGCATAACTCCACTCTGAATGTGGCCCTATGCCAATTATTGTCATCAGCATCGTAAGTAAATGTTTACTATGTATATAAATCAAATGTTACACACAAAGCACACACTTCCGAACTGATACCGTAAATCCACTGCCCTTCATTCCAGTGCCAAATATTTAATCAAATGAAGCAGAGCTGGATTGGCAAAGCAGCAGCATAAATCCGTGGGTGTGATGTAGCCCTCCTGTTACACAGCAGCAGGCAGCTGAGAGAAGCCAAATCTCTACTACACGCATGTAAGCTGAAATTCACCTGGCCACATCTCTACTACCAGATCTCTAGCCGTGTTGGCATGATGGGTTTCCATACCGTGTGTCCCAGGGGTTCAATGATAGGCTCAAGTTATCCCCATGTTTAAACCTATCAGTCGTGTCCTAGTTAATGCATTGGATATGTGCCCAAACCTCCAACCGGTGCTGCTGATCAAAAATAGCACTTTTCCTCCGGTGTGGGCTATTACATCCTTAGAAAGATCATTTATTTGGTCCATGCTTTCTATATGACCATCAGTTATTTATTATAGTTTTATTAAATAGAGACCTGCATACAATTTGAGCCTACTTTGATTTGAACAGTGAATGTTTTGTACATATTATCTTCATTGTTCATTGTGTTCCAGGTTTTATTTCATTCTTTTATATGCTTTAAAATACGTAGAACCGCTTATTGTTTAATACGGATAGCTGAAAAGTAGTGATGCAAGCAATATCTTTAAAAAAGTGCACTAGAAACAGAAATGTACTGTCCTTCAGTGCCACATTTCTCAGAAATGCAGTGTTCCTGTTCAGCTGTAAACAAATAAAACCCTGAAAGCTTCATCTCAAGAGTTTTTCTGTAATATAATGTCATTTATCTGTCATCAGGTTTGTTATGCTTTCATCTGAAATATATTTGTTTTATTCTCTTTATTTTCTGGAAACTGGAGATAACCAATGACATATGATGGAAAGGAGTCTTGCTACTTTCTATTTACTTGACACCAAAAGGACTACTTTTCACAAACATAATGGTAACATTTCTATTTTTTTTTCTTTAGTTCTAAACAGATTGCATTGTTTTTTGACAGCTGATGTATTACACCCTGACTGACGGTTAAACGTTTTTTGTCTATAAAAAAAAAAAAAAAAAAAAAATTGACATGATATGCCGATTTTGTGTATCCACAGAACAATATAGACTTCAATATGTACACATCAGTGTCTTCATGTTTTCCAACCAGTTACTAGTCGTTTCCTCTACAGATCAACAGAGCTGCTCCACATCATCACTCTACTTAAGGTCATGAGTGACAAGAGACCAGAACAATCAACCCCTCTACAGTATAAAACAGTCTCTCCAGGATTTTGCGAGTTTGTGATCGCAGAAATGAATGCAAAATTAAGCAAACTCTGCAATATTTGGAGAAGCTTGCGATCTTTTAGTATTACTGCAGATTTTTTGACGCCCATTCGCATCATTTGACATCATCACAAAGCTCAGTCAGCCAAAGCCCTCTTCAATTCACATGCGTCGAACATGAGTACAGCTACAGGTCTCATTTACCAACGAACATCACTGTGAAAGACCATGCAAAACAATTTCATGCAATTGAAAAAGTACAAAAAACTCGTAAAAACTTGTAAAAAGCCGCAGCAAAATCAAGCATTTTTGGCTGCAACAATCACAAAAAAAACTCCTTTACAGTCTGATAAAAGACACATTTAATACATGATGCAGGTACATATACAAACCATACCAAAATTATTGGCACCTTCAAAATAATACAATAATGGTAATTAAATTTCACATAATGTTTTGTTTTCTATTCAAACTGTTAACAAAAGACCCAACAAAAATTCTTATGAGAACTTCATTTTCAACAATAACAGTAATATAGTAATAATAGAATAATAATAGTATTCTCATGACAAAACTAATGCCAGTCCTAAAAAATATTTATAAATTAATATCAACAAATTGTTATTCTATTTTATCATGGTTCATAATATCTGGGAACTACCAGCTAATGTTGGGTAAAAATAGAAAGCATTAAAAAAAAAAAAAAAAGATCATTGATGCTTTAGGGTTGCTTTATAGCTAATAGTCCTGGGGCCTTTTGTGAAGATTGACGGAATTCATATTCTGGATATTTTAAGCCCAAAAAATGGGCTTGGAATACAAAATCAATGTTTTGCAATAACTATCTCAATATCTGGATTGAAACCCTGCAATGCAATGAGATATTGCAGATATTGCAAGCCCTTTTATTTTGCTAGATGTGTGCATGTGGACTGTCCATGTCAATTCAGATCACAGATTTTCTTACAAGCCAATGTGAATTCTATATTTTTATTTTGGCTCACAAGAAATTCTGGAGCTTTGTGTGTGTGTGTGTGTGTGTGTGTGTGTGTGTGTGTGTGTGTGTGTGTGTGTGTGTGTGTGTGTGTGTGTGTGTGTATGTCCAGAGTTGATTTATTTGGACTTATCCTGGAATCTTGGTTATAATCCATACCTGGAATCATAACAGCAGGTAAGATTGTAAACACAGAAACATCTATAAAAGAGGAAGGGTCCATGATGAGACGTGACCGAGACCTGTATCAGATACAGCATCCCTGCTCTGAAACAGACAACAGCTAACGTAAACACAGTCTCTGTCCTCTGACAATTTTTCAGGCAGCCTCGTCTAATGAAAACTCATTAATCTGCACACTGTTTACAGTAGCTCATCCCCTCATCTGAGGGAAATAAGCAAATTCACAAAGTCCCAAATTACTCTGCATGTGTGGCCCTGCCCACCCATTACTGCCTGCTGCTACACACACAATGGGTGATGTCATAACCAAATTAAGCTGTTTATCTTCTCTATCAAAAAAGCACTGTCTTTGTGTTTCTATAAGGCACACTCCCATGCCAGAACCTTTTGTAGCTAGCCTTCTGACATTTCTAAATTGATTTTGAAGGGGGGGGCACGGGCAAAGGGCTCAAGATGTGTTTACTCTCTGCTCACCGAACGGGCTGCCGTGGCCAAGCTGATTAGTTTTGTACTTTGATGGAACGGTAGAGAATTTCCTCATACTAAGGAGGCCAACTCATTGCTGTATTAGGCTAGATATGGAAAGGGTAATTTAAAAAAATTGATTGTGAGCTTGAGGTTGATAATTGTAATAAAAGTAATTACATCAGAATCATGTTTCATCCAGTATATCTCTGGATAGTGTAGAGCTGATTGATTTTTAATGACATTAAAAACAATTAGCTTCAAGATCAGTGAAGGTTCCTTACAGCAAAGAGTTCTGCAATGTTGAGTGTTTCATTGTGTCAGAAGCAAAAGATCTGATCATGGGTCCTTCAAACCTATATTAACAAAATGTTGCAATATTTCAAAGCAGGAAATATGACAAATGATCAGAGCTTACAAGTTTCATGTGGTGATCAAAATCAAAGAGAATGATCCTAATTGAATTCTCTGTTTGTGTGTACCTCCTGACAAGATATGACTAAAATGCTTCACAAGTAACAACAAATTGGTGTGTATTTGTGTGTACGGGGGGGGATTTGGGTGGACATCAGTGTGACGGCCACTAGTCTGTGTGATTCACAAATCTAATTATCCTGTGTCTTGACATACGGCTTAAAGCAAGGATTGGAAACAGGAAGATTGCTGCCGTTTTTTCACAACCATCTAAAACGAATGTTCTGAGATAAGAATGTCTTCTATTGTATTCAGTTAGAAGAATATGAATAATCCATGCAGACACTCAATCTTTTGATCTTGAAGTGTCTTGAAGAATATTTCCTGTTCCCATTTCGTCTTCTTCTTTGGGATTAGGAGGCATTCGCCATCCAGCTGCTTCAGGCGATCCGGCTTTTAACCTTGTTGAGATCCCATTCATTAAATCGTGATTGCTGACCGCATTTAAAGCATTTATCAAAGTTCTGATAAGGGTTTGCATTAAATTGCAGCTCTGCGTCTGTGTCCACAGAGGACGGACCCCTCAGAGCCCATAACGCAGTTTCTGCAACAGTAGGTCGACGATCCGGTTGATACAGCATATATTTTGCCAGCATGACCTGCCATGTACACAGACAGACCATCAGAAAAGAAGCGGGAAAGCTACAAATTATCCTCAAATGCTTCAAAAGGTCTCCATATTAAAGTAATTTTCCGGTATGAATATTTCATCCACTTGCCTGGAGTGGAAATGTAATATTGAAGAGCGCTGGAATCCCATGTTGTCGTGTAGAAAGCAATGTAAAGCAGGATCTGGACTTATTCCAGAATCCAATTATCAGAGGCGAGGCATTCGGCCACATAGCACAAGGAGATTTTCTATTAAGCAGAGACACAGTTCAAATAAAAGAGAATTCTGGGGAGGCATGCTGCACTGGCTTATGAACTGCCCTATAGGAGTCAGAGCCATTTGGGTTCAGCCTGAAACACCCAGTTTAATGATCAAAAGAAATGATCAGTAATCCGTGTGACTGTGATCGTTGATTAATACATTCAGCTTAGCCAAGCTGCCTACCTGCAGGTTTTTGGGAGGTGGGAAAAAAACTGGAGAACCTGGAAGAAACCCACAGAAACATGAAAATATGCACACACATTGTAAAAACTGTAATGAATTATAAAAACTGTAATGAATTTTTCATGGTTTCACAAGTGCTATCTGACCGTGTTGTACTGGTACATTTATAGAAGAGATTTATTTATTTATAATTGCACTATCCGGTGTTACCCAGATGAGGATGGGTTCCCTTTTGAGTCTGGCTCCTCTCAAGGTTTCTTCCTTATATCATCTCAGGGAGTTTTTCCTTGCCACCGTCGCCGCTGGCTTGCTCATTGCGGATAAATTCATACATTTAAAATCTATGTCCTGAATTTATATACTTCTGTAAAGCTGCTTTGGGACAATGTCCATTGTTAAAAGCGCTATACAAATAAACTGAACTTGAACTTGAACTTGTAACCCCCTAGCTGAGGATCCAGCCAGAGCCACTGGAGCTGTGAGGTGACAACACTACCCGCTGTGTCACCATGCCACACCAGCTTATGATTATCTGGTCACTTTTTCAAACTAGTGTTGGAGGATGCAAGCTCACAACCATGCAATAAACGAGGAGCTGTTTTTGTGTATATGGGGTTTTTTTTGCCAATTTTTAACAGTAGCATTATTCCTCTAGGGTCTACAAAACATCTAGATTTTATGCAACCAGCCAGAAACATGCAGACAGCACCCATCTGAACTGATCAGTGGAAGCCATGGATAAAAACGATGAAAAAGCCACTTCAGCTCATAGTTTTGCAAAGGTCAGAAATGGCTAACAGCAACAGTGACCAGTTTGCTGCTGTTGTCTGTTCCCCCTTTCCCCCCTTTCACCTCTCCTCCACTCCTGTTCCTTCATGTAATGCTTCAAACCGGTTAAGCCAAAGTTGCAATACCTTTCCTGCTATATAACTGAGTAACATTTGGAGTCTGAACACACATTAAAAGAATTACTGTTTTGTAATACTGATATATATATAGTAAACCTAATGTTAGAGATTACAGAATTATCCCACAGAATAGCCAATAACACACCAATTCTCCCTTCCCCTTCTTTGCATCTGGTCATTATAATTAGAATGAACAGTTCTGATAAATACACTGCAATCCAAAGCCGGTTATAACAAACAAATTGCTACATAACCTTCATCTTATTTTAGGCTTTTTGTGAAGAAGGATACGAGATAACAAGAAAGCCAATTTCCGTGTTAGATGACATGAATAGGTAGTGTCTCAGAGAAAGCCAGACACATGAAACAAACAGTGCAGCAAATGCTACATTTATTTATTACAGGAAATGCTATACTGGATTATACTATGCTAGAATAGTCAGATGGACACAAACAGTTATGCTAGACTTTCTTTTATTAAACTGTATTTATTTTCCTGATCTCTACAAGCAAAACCCACTTACCTTAGCAGCTTCACTTTTGCCACAATTTTTCATTCACTGGTTAGTAAATAAGCCATAGTATACAAATGTCTGTTCTGATTAATGTTAATATGCTGACAGATTAATATACCACTTTGATCACACAAAATTCATTAATCCAATAAGATTTTCACTCTTAAAAACTGTGGCAGTTTGAATATTAAAAACAAAGTTTCATGTCCTCTTTTCTAATTCCTCATCTTCAATTATAATACACCGACCAAGATACCATTGCTTTCCCTGCCCAACATTATTACCCAGCCACATTTTAGAAGGCAAAGCTAGTTTACAAATGGTGATTTTTTGGAAATACTGGAGAATCATTTGGCAGGGGGATGATAAACATGTTCCATTGTAAGACACAAAGCTAAAAAATATGACATCTTATATTCTGACCTGACTACTAAGCAGGCTTACTGCCTGTGAGCTATTTTTCATAAAAATTGCTTTCTGCTTAATCTCAATTTATTGTTGTTTTTCTAAGAATAAGTTGGTGGCAAAGAAGCCATTATATATGACACTCCCTGGCAAAATCTAGAAAGTAGGACTTATGTAACCTCATAGCAGCAGCCTACAATAACACAGGTAGAATGTTAAAGGAACAGCCAGTAGGATTTTAGCTCGAGACCAGTGAACGTTGAAACCAAACAGAAGATTATGTTTTATGAAGGAAAGGCCATGGAGAGTGGACTGGGGAATATACTTTAGCTTGATCTTAAATCTAATACAAATATAAATTCGCTGTGTAACTTTATTTATGTGACCTTTGTGGCCAGACTGCATAAAACAGCCAAACTGTTGGTCAAGGTTGCACTATGAAGGGAGCTCAGAAAGAGGGGCTGAGTCTATTTATGGCCAGTGAAACTCATGCGACATTAAGAGCTCAAGAGGGAATTTTGATTAGGACCAGTTGGAAATGGATGCAACTTATTAGATAATCAGGCCAAGTGCAGTTGCAGAAAGTTTGTTGTAATGGAGTGCTAATATAAGCAGTTTGAAGTAATCTTAGAATAATGGTTTCAAAACTGATCCCTACACTAAAAATGGTACAAAATTACACCTTTTTTTGTCACAAGGGTGCCACCCTTATCTTTTGTAGCCTTAACATGTGTCTTTCACTTGGAAATGTGGATATAGTGTACCTTTAAATATGATTTAAAGATATATAATTGAACTATAATTACCTTTTAGAGTAAAGCTTTAGAGGCACATTCTATACACCTTTCTAAGTAAAAGATACATACTACTGGTACAAACGGATTACCCTTAAAGGTACCACCCCAACAACAACAACAAAAAAAATCATTTTTGAGAGTGTAAACAGCTGGCTAAGTAATTCAATCTAGGACTATACACTACCATGCTTCGGGAGTGGAATGGCTTTGTCTTATTATTAAATGAGTAGTGGTATACTCTGGCCTCCTTTATTAAAAGCATCACCCTGCACTAGTGGTGGGCGGTATGACCAAAAATCTATTTCACGAAATGAGTAATTTTATTTCATGGTAATGATAGATAGATAGATAGATAAATAGATAGATAGATAGATAGATAAAAAAAAATAGTCATTCTGGTAAATCAACTGTAAATCAATTGTATGCTTTGACATGCTTCATTTTAAGATGATAAAACAGGTTACTTGTGCTACCGCTGCTAGCGGGAACATTCGCGCGACACCGTTTGCAAATAACATTTTTCTGCTCTTTGTCAGATTTTGTAAACCCGAACCACGTCCGTACCACCGATGTCGCGGATTGGTTTGTGGGACTTCTTCACCAGCGTGCTTATCTTTCTCCATGTTTTTCCTCTCACAACTACTCTTATGTACAGCTTCTCGATCGTTCTCACGTGCAGGAGCGATACGCACAAAGTTAACCACGCCCACTTATTTACATTTCGCGGTATACACGGAATAGAGAAATTTGTAACGGTAGATATTTTATTCCGCGGTAACGGTATATACCGTCATACCGCCCAGCCCTAACCTGCACACGATTTTATTTATTTATGTATTTTTTTAAGGATTGTGACCTTCATAGAGGGTTCTACTTATAACTTTCTAATAAGGAAACCCTTGGTTGTATAAGATTCTTCATGAAACTTTTATGGGTTCCCCAGGACAAATCTTTTACTAAAGTTAACCTTAAAAGTGCATTCAACAAACATGATATGTTCTGATATGATCTTGAAGTGCAAGTGTTTGGACTTTATAAAAATGGGGGAAAGGCGTACATAAAAGCATATTTGTAATGAACCTTTCAACCTTTTTAACAAAACAAAAAATCCAACTTATTTTAGCCACAACCCTGGTTTCTAAACTTATCTGGATTCTAAGCTGAAAATATACACAATTGCAAATTCGTAATTGCAAGTAATATTTTACACTTAATACAGTGTAAATGAGAACAGCTTTCTGCATCACCAGTTTCAGTTGATTTTTTGCTAAAGAACTTTAAATATTGCACACAGTACTGTGCAAAAGTTTTAGGCACCCTATTTTTTCTTTTAGTACAAACTTTGTTATAGATTTTTTTATTTTATGACGTCTACATTATCAAGTCAGTACAAAAAAACATTTTAGATTCCCAAACATTAGTTTTCTAGCACAAAATTAAATGTTACAGAAAAATGTTTGTATGTCATTAAAGAAAGCAGCGTATTACGTAAGAGACACTTTTCAGACAGTAAACACAATGAAGGCTGCTGGGTTTCGCTGCAAAAATAAGAAGCGAGTGCGAAAGTCAAAGTCTCCAGAAGAACTGTGTCTGGTTCTGCAAGATGCTCAATAAAACTTACCAGCTCATTTCCTTATAAAACTGCACTAATTGTACCGGAGTCTACTAGTTTTATTTTCATTTTATTTTTTTTGTCACACCAAATATTGACTTTGTTTCATTTACTACTGTTTACTGCTCTTTACGGTATTTTTTTTTAAATGTAGAAACATTTAATTTCATTATTTTGAAGGCTTCTTTGTTCTACAGCATTTCTTTGCACGTGCCTAAAACTTTTGCACAGTACTGTATATCATTTGAAAAATCATTGGTGCTATCATTGGTGCAGAATGAACATTATAGTGCTAAGCGCATATTACTATAACAGTATAGCTGTATAGTAGTACATAGTATATAGTATATAGTATAACCATATTAACACAAGCCAGACTTCTAGAATTTTCACTAATATGGCAGATGATCATGCACAGACTTTTGCTGTAGCCTGTTGGTGAACTCACCACTAACTGCTTTAAACAAAACTCTTTTAAAACTAACTTTTAAAGATGAGATTCTATAAACTTTTAAAGCCAAGCGATTAGGCTATATCTTGTTTCACTGCCGAAAACTGGCATTCCATGCTAAGTAGTTCACAGGTATTGCATAAGGATCATGTTCACACCGACACTCTACCAACCATGTAGCCGGGTTTATATTTATGTGGGTTGAATACCATATAAATGTGGTTTCAATCAATTCATATTTTTATTTTGGATTAATTCACATAAAATTATAATCTGATTTTTTTTTAAATACGTTTAAATGGAACCGTTCATCATCGTACATCATTACACTTTTAATAAAAGCTTAAAAAGGAAGGGAACGTGGCATGTTTTCTACTAAATGTAATTTTGTCCATACTTCACTTTAAACACAAGTTGGAATCAAGTATTCTGCTGTCAAATTGATGGCAGAATGCTCAAAAATCAAGTTGACTTTCAAGTATATGAATGAATAGTGTCTTAAACCAAAAACAAAATGTCCTTATTTAATGATATTACTTGATCTAAGTTCATGTCTACCAAATGCTTTGTCACTTAGCCATAAATGCCTGAAAGATCTTGCTCCCAGGATTCCCTCTGACCTAACATCACTGTTACTAACATACATGTGATAGCTCATATTGTCATCCAGGCTATATTAGCCTTTTTCTGAAAACAACTGTCATAACGTAATGCACAAAAACTAATAACAAAACATTATTTTTACATTATGACTCTATAAATAAAGAGTGCCGTACTGACCTTTTAATTATATCGCAACATTTTATGGAGTTGGTTTTTCAAATGCTGTTAAAGTCCTCCTCTCTCTCTCGGCGCTACTCGCGAAAGCTAGCGAGTAGTGTACTTCCGCATTCCCCGCATTCCATTCATAAACTCCGTTGGACTTTCCCATTCATAGACTCTAGTTTTGTTTATGTCACCATGTGCTCCTTTGTTTTGGTTTATGTCATGTCTCCGCCTCTGTATGTTGACTGGTTCTTTGTTTGTGGTTCATGTCATGTCTCCGCCCCTGTTTGTTCATTGGTTTACCGTTTATTTGTTTCGTTATTAGTTTCAGGTGTTTTTAGTTACAGCTTGTTTTCGTTTATGTATTTAAACCTTTTCTTTTGTCCGCTTCGAGTATTAGAGGAGATACAGTTAACTATGTGAATGGATGTTCGTGGTTTTTTCACTGCTCTCGCATTTCCTGGACCTTGGACTTTTGCCCTGATATTGTGTGGATTAATGCCTCATTCTTGTGTGGATTAATGCCTCTTGTTGTGGATTTACTACCTGGTGGATTATTGTTTGTTTTTTGACCCTGCCTTTGTGTTCCTTTTCCCCCTGTCCAAATACTTATGGTTCTTTGCGTTTTCCCCTGTCCTTATATTTTTGGTTACTATTTAATAAACTGACGTTTCCCCAGCGCATGCATCCAGCTCCCCTGTGTCCGCCGTAACGAATGCCAAAATATTAATGAAGACACATGTGCTGCCACAAGCCGGGCTCACAACCAGTAAAAAAAAAAAAAGAAAGAAAGAAAGAAAAGAAAAAAAATACCTACGAATATCTACCAGAGCGCCATTAACTCCATTAATTCACCCCCTTGAACTTTTTCACATTTACATATTACATGGAGATTTTTGCAATTTAATTTACTCCATTTGTTCATTTGAAGGTGTAAAATATTTTCTTTTGTGATACAAAGGTTAATTAAACAAAAAAGAAGAAATGTTTGGTTTGCATAAGTACTCACCCACCTGGGGAAATACTTGGAAGAGCCACCTTTGGCTACAATTAGAGCTGCTGGGATATATCTCTATCAGCTTTGCTTAATCTGGATCTTGCCAAAATTTCTAAAGACGAGCCAGATCGCATGGAGACCAGTGATGAACAGCAATGTTCAAGTTTTGCCACAGATTCTAAATCGGATTGAGATCTGGGCTTTGACTCAGCCATTCTAACACAATCAGGTTTTTGGTTTTCAACCACTATATAATTATATAACCAGCTCAGTATTATGTGCTCTCTCATGTAGATTCGTGATATATATTGTTACTTATGCTAGCTATAACCACAAAGAAGCATTTATACAGATACTTAAATGATGATGCCTGATGCTGACAGTAAATACAGTACATATTAGCTAGTAGTAGTGTTGTAATTGATGATGCCAGTGCTTGATGAATCCTATGCGTTTCTCACTCCTGGTTTTTAAATATTATGCATGCATGATAGAACACCTCAGACCATTACCCTACAGTCTGTGAAGAAAGAAGAAGTGCACACTTGGTCTGGATTTGCATCTTGATGACCTTGATAAAATCAGCACTGGATTTACCTGGATTTTACAAGACTGCCAATAGTGTTAATGCTCAAACAAACATGTGTTAAACTGCTTCTTTGCCTGCGGTACAATGAAACATTGCCAGACAGTACTTAAATGAAAAGAAGTGTTGCCATGGCAATAGTGACAATACTGATGCCTGTGGCTCTGGAAATGCGGAAATCAGATTTCAACCTTAACCAGAAAGGTGTACAAACGATATCAGAAACTGCTTGACCAATGGGTGGAGTGTCTGAGTATGAGACTGTACTACAACCTACATTTCTTGCAAGAGTAGCATTAAACACCAATTTGAATACAAACTCTCAGTGCTGAAAAATGTGGTGTAATTTGCAACTCTGACTGGGCTTATGTCATCGCGCCTACTGAAACAAAGCTCGATCATTCAGTCATAGCCTTCAGCAGTGTCTTTCCCAGACTGTATACTGTAGCCACTGTGTTCAGTAGTAAGCACAGCATACTTAGATGTATGCTGATGTATGATAGTGTAAACAAATGTAGAAGGAGTTTAGTAGCCCTTCTACACCCAATTAACTCCATAATTCCATCTGCTCAACTCTCCATCCCTCTCTATAAAACATGTGTTTCGTTGTCCAATTAAATCCCGGCATGCAATTTTTTGCCATAATGCTAACAGCCTGATGTGCAACAAATTGTTTTTAACGTATATATATATATTTTTTTTTTGGTTGAGGCTGTAAGGATGATGAGATGAGGATTTACACTGACACAAATCAGGATGTGACCTCTCATGATATCAAAGGGCAATACACAGGGTCAGAGACAATCAAAGGAATTAGTGAGGACGAGACAATAACCAAACGATTAAAGCAGGCTTCTTCCAAAGAGGATTTACAGCTTAACTTTTAAGATTCACTAGACTTATGCTTGTGCCAAAAAGTAACCGAATAAGGTATCTGCATAAGGATTACCCCATATATAATTCACTTTCATTCCATAAGTCCACTATACAGTGAATGCATGTAGAGTTTCAATCAATGCTTCTCGGTTAGAATCATGTGATATAAGAGGAGACGCATAAGCAGGGAGAGTTAGAACAATGATGGTTTGAGGAATCACGAGCTCTGAATGTGGAGTGTTTCTGTGTTACTATAAAAATTCTGCCATATTCGCCATGTGGCATAGAAGAAATATGGCACTATGTATACTAGACCATCTGAAAATGAGAAAGATAAATCTTCTCTCTCATGGGAACCATATTTAAATCAACTTTAAGAAAGAAGTGCTTAGGGAGTAGATGAGTTATTAAAGAAGGTTCAAGTCCTATAAGACATCATATATTAAAAACAGCAACAACAAAAATGAGGTGTCTGGTTTGATCAAAGACTTATTTTTTTGTTTGTTTGTTTGTTCAGTGGAGGGAAGCAGATGACCATGTTGTTCAGTGTAGGGACTATCAAGCTAAGCCAAACCAGAGAATGTTGTGCATATTATAGTATACATTGCTCTCTAAGGAGTGTGAAATAACTTCCTAATGCAATAAAAGGCACTGAACAGAGTAAGACTTCTGAAGCTCATAGCACTCATGCAGTAAAGCACACAGGAGTTGATCAGAGCTGCTAGAGAGAACTGAGAGAACGGGTAGGAGGAACGAGAGAGAGGGAGAGAGGGAAACAGGAGTCAAAGAACAGGGCCCAAGGCTCCATGTGTGAAAGATAGAGCTGATCAGAGCCACCACCTCTCAAAGGGGACCTACTTCCTTTAGAGGATTATGGTATGTTGCAAGAGCTTGTTTGTAGGGAGCTTGAAGTCTGACTCTGTTTGCATGTTCTCTGTGAGGTTTTCTATGCAGAGACGAATCCTGAGTGCCAAGCCATGGAGATAGATGCTTGTTGGCTTGCCTCTTGTGTGTAAAGTCTATCCACCTGACACGATTAACATACAGTCCTAACATTCCTGTGCCGCTATTATGGATCACAGAACAGCCATCACTGGAGCAAAATGTTTTCTTTCCAGCTCAGTGTATTGTAATTACGACACTGCATTGCTCCCCTTAACCCCTGTAGTGAGGCTTGACTGATGTGCTCAGTGTAGCGCTGCGTTACAGTTCACCGGGAGCGTGTTTACTCAATACGTAGGAAATAACTCAAGTTCTCTGCATCAACAACCCAAAAATAAAATGCAAGCAGAGCCAAGTGTCAAATATACATTGATCTTTGTAAGACAAAGAGAGAGGGGGCATTCAAGCAGACTGATAATGGTGGGAGAGCTTTTTTAAGGATCAGACGACATAAAGCATTTTGTCGAAATAAAGCTATTGTATCTGTAATGAAAGAAGCAGCATTTAATCTTTCATTCTCCTGCATCATAAAACCTGTTTAATAAATTCTGTAAAAAAAAAAAAAAAAAAAATGTAATTAATTTTTAAAAATAGACTAGATTCTTTGGCAATTTCTGTAACAGTGTTTCCACACCACACTTCCACACTTTTGGGGCATATAGCTGTAGTTAATCTTATTCTCGGTCTTACAAGGATTCATTCAAATGGCTCTGATAAAAAGGTTTTATTTTTACAATACTCTATTCTGGTAGAACATGAGGAGGAATTTCAGAAAATGGCTTAACAATTTGACAGGGATCATCCTGACAGACGTTCACATCCCAAATTTGCTGCACATGAATCCACTACCCTAGAGATTAGCTTGAAGTGACACTCAAAAGGCCTCAAGTGAGCCTGCTACAAAATTTCTTTGTAAGAAACAGAAATGAAGAAAGACTAAACCCAAGAGAAACGCCCGAGCTGTCACACCATTGTTGGAACGGACCTTTCGATACGTGAGCAAGCTTGTTCTTTTAATCAACCAAGAAAGGCACAGGATCAGACAGTGACACTTGTAAGACTTGTTTAATTATTCTTATGCGCTTTCATTTTCATGCCCTTGACTCCCTTGAAGATCTGCTCATTTCAGTCCTAACACAGGTATATATTGGTATGCACTATGCCAAACACTAAAAAAAACAGCCATGTCTGACTCACTTCACTCTATAGTCATCCAGATAAGCATATAATGCAAGAGACAGCTTTTATGGAAATAGCAAAACTCTAAATGCCACATGAAGTGACAGAGACAGCGGAAAGCTTTGTCTCTCAAGTGCCATAATGTGCGGCGAAGTGTGCTTTACCAAATGCCAGCATAAACCCTAAAAACGAGCATGTAACATCAAAGCTGGTACAAAACCTGGCATATCACATAAGCACGATGCAATAACCCAGCAATATTGTTTGCTGACCTTATACTCCCAATTTAAATGCTTGCATTTGTTGCACCTAAATCAGCACTTTAGATCACACTGTTTAATTTACTGTCAGGTATTGACATTTATTTCTTTCTGTGCTGCACAAACACTAAAACATGTCTCCATACTCTATTCTACATGACAGAAGAGAGATGACGCAAGAACGTTTGGAATTTAAACTTAAAGGGGATTCAGCTTCCAATAAGAATGGGCCATTTCTAAACAATAAGGGCATACAAATATTTCGAATGTTGGGTGAACTTAAGGGGTTCTTAAGGGGGGTTTATTATTAGTTAATTACAATGCCAACTAGTAAACAGAGTGGGCATTCTATGGTAATGTTCAATTACTAGTTCATACAGGAGTTCGCAGAGTTACTTTGTGATTGTTGCAGCCAAAAATGCAGACACAAATCAAAATTTGTGATGCAACTGGCAGAGTATTTTGTGCTTTTTTTCTGGAAAACTGCTTGAATTGGTGAAATTGCAATTGTATGAAATAGTCTTTCATAGTGATGTTTGTTGGTAAATGAGACCTTTTAGCTGTACTCATGTTTGAAGCACGTGAATCGAAGAGAGCTTTGGCTGAATGCAATCATTTTTAATAGCAGAATAATATTATTTTTAAAAACACTGATGCCATTATAAGTTATATTGCTGTTTTAATGCTATAGCCAAATACACATCTTAAATGATTTTGTTTTTGTAAATTTTTGCATGTCAGGAGGTGGATTGGTTGTGCTTAATTTCCCTAGGTGTGAATACTCATGAGTTGCTCATAAGCTCATTAGTTCCTGTTTACAAAATTTTTGACTATATATTATACAGTTATAGAAGAGAAATGATTTATAATCGCACTGGTGTCACCCAGATGAGGATGGGTTCCCTTTTGAGTCTGGTTCCTCTCATGGTTTCTTCCTCATGTCGGAGTTTTTCCTTACCACTGTCTCCTCTGGCTTGCTCATTAGGGATACATTTATGAATGTAAAATTTATATCCGGAATGTATACATTTCTGTAAAGCTGCTATGTGACAATGTCCATTGTTAAAAGCACTATATAAATAATGCAATAAAACTGAATTGAATTGAATTCATGCCTTGTATCCAGTGATCCCAGGATAGTCTTCAGGTCCATCTTGACACTGACCAGAATAAAGTGGATACTGAATATGAATAAATGAATAAATATAATGTTTCTATTTGCTCCCTATAGTAATACATGAAACATTTGCCTTTCACTTTTTGCTAGTTTTTGTTAGCCAGTGTTCACCTTCAACAGTGTTGGAGGATCTGGAGAATTACTGTGAAAACATCACAGCCAAGTTTCTTTCAGATCGAAAACTATAGATTCATGGATTTAAACTATCTTTCAAATGGCATGACATCAAGTACACCACTCGCTTGGCCTCTGCACCACTCACTTAGCCTCTGCTCGCTCACATAAAGACCCTGATGCTACTCATACTTACCACTGTTTGACCTTATAGCATACACTTGTAGAAGAGCAATGATTTATAATCTTACTGTTTGGTGTCACCTCCTCTCAAAGTTTATTCTTCATGTCAACAGGGAGTTTTTCCTTAACATTGGTGCCTCTGGTTTGCTCATCAGGGATTTAAATCTACACCCAGATTTCTTTAAAGCTGCTATGTGACAATATCCGATATTAAAAGCTCTATATAAATAACACTGAATTGAAATGAACCGAGATGTGCCCGTCTCTGTCATTAGGTTGCCAGGTATTCAACACTAGGATCAATATATTCATAAAAGGTTAAATTGTCATTGCATCTGTCTACATTGAAAGCATTCTGCTGACTGTTGGGGAATTTTTTAAGTAGTTCACCACCCTAGAAACAGTCAAAGTCATCAAAGTTTCCCACTTGGATGGCACACTAGCCAACCTGGCAACCCCAATAGTTCACACTAAGAATCAGCAAGGATTGTGGAAAGCTTTGAGCAGCTAGATTCTTTGGTTCAGGTCAATCCATAAAATCGCAAAACAAAGGGGAGGATCCTTCAGAGCCTGGAGACAATTCGCAGTTTGTTTACTGCTGCACTGCTGCTTTTGTCAGCTGTCACACTTACAAAATCTGGAGAATTAATCTGATTTGGGAACGAATGACTTAATATCATAATATCAAGTCATTTAAATGTAAGACCGAGGGCTGAAGTGCCCCTAAACTGGGTCTAGAATCGCCTGTGAGATAAAGTACTGAGTATGAAATACTGGCATGATCGGTAGCCTGCAGGCTAACACAACACATTACCACTGTGTTCTTGTGACAGAGGCCAAGAAATATGTCCAAAAATAGATTGCTGGAATGGGACTACCCATCTGGCCCACCTGCCAGGCACTGCTGAAGATTATTATCCACAATTCCCTTTGGCTTTGGACTAAACCATGTAACATACAAGAGATGGTGTTGAGATTATCCGATATCAAATATACCATTCTTGTTTGCTTATTTACTCTTTAATGTAGTTTCATTTGTCATGAATAACAAGCGGGCTGAAATCAATCCAATAACCTGACAGAGCAACGCGTACAGTGGCATCCGTTAGGGCAGAGATCATCTCTTTGGAGACTGACCATCCGAAACCAATGCACATTTTACACCGCATTTGACACTATATGTTTTTTTTTTTTAAATATTATTATAATAATAATAAAAAAAATACCAATGTTGCACAGGTAAATGTGGTCAAACTCTGACCCGAGGAAAATAATACAATATTTAACATTGTGTATAGAACAACAGCACATTATATTTATTGAACGGTGCTGGAAGGCCTTCATCTTTATAGTCTCTCAAGCAATATATTTAAATAAATAAATAAATAAATAAATAAATAAATAAATAAAAGACTGCACAGTGCCAGAACTTATCGGACATACAAATAATCAACCTGGTCACGTAAAGCCGAATATATATTGGAGAAAGCAGAGCGGCCACTAGGGGGAGCGAACTGAATCGTAAACCCTTTGGTCTCTGCGCGCGCCACACACACACACACACACACACACTGCCAAAACAAACGTTTGCGAATTGCCCTTCAAGAGTCCCTCTAAACTGCCTTATCGTGAAACATGAGTCTGGAGTCTGCTTAGAAGGAATGAGTGCGCACTTGGCGTTCCTGTAGTTGCATGCCAGCCAGGAGACTCGGGTAATGCCAGGGACATTGTGGCTTTTCAGTGACAGAAATAAATGCCTCTGGCTTCAGGGATAGAGCTCATAAAAGCAATGCACCACCGACATATGGCACATATCATCAGAAACGCCTCGACTCCTCAGCAATCCAGCAATTTCGTCAATCCGAAGCGTCAACATTACAATGCCTGCATTCACTCTCTATGTAGAAAAGAAAGCTACAGAAATAAATAGTGTTAATATAGCAGTGTGGATACGTCTGCAACCGCACAGAACTATTTAGGGTTCATATCATCAATGTTCTAGAAACTTAGTTTGTAACGGGGTTCAGGGAGGGATCCAACGGTGAGATAATAATACAGTCCAGTGGTGGTCTGGGAAAATATAATTGATTTAATGGGACTCTAAGAGACAGTTTTAAAGCATGTGAGACAAAATAAGAATAATGCCAGTGTGATTGACAGGAGCGTTTACTGTAAACCACCTGTTTGTTGCGGATAATGCTCTGCATCTTGTATAAGCTATATGAGCTGAAAGTGCATTAAAATACACTTAAAAAGTAACAGTGCATATTCTCATTTATGTTTTTGTTTGTTTGTTTGTTTGTTTTTTGCACTTACATTGTCTTACTAATTGCCTACAGCAAAAGCGACATTAATCAGGCCTAAAGTTCGCATGATATATAAGATGTGCACCCTTGCCTAATAGCGCTCCGCTCCACCCCACCTCCCCAAACACGCACACACACACACACACACGCGCGCGCGCGCTGGTTCACGGAGCAGGATTTTGTGGAGGCGTCCGCTCTGATTTAACATCATTCTCAGCGCGTCCACTCGTGCACAGTTAATCCAAACGGGCACGCGCGCTTCCACACTTCTGCACGTCTCTTTTTCCTTTCACACTTCTTTGCCCCCTCTCTCCACGCACGGACGCGCGCGCGCGCGCACGCGTGCACTTAAAAAACCGACCGTCTCCCTAATTGATATTCAATATGTCAGGCTACTAAAGTCAGTTGTCGATGCATCGCCGATAAGCGGGTATTGTCATGACAGAACAATCTCTTCCGGTCAAACCAAACCACCTGTTCTCGATCACCATAACGGATATAATGGGCGCATTGTTGGGAAGATTACAGTTCATGTACAACTGCGTCTTTCTGTAACAAAATCCAGTCACTGGTAGCCTAAACGAGTCGACTGGTATTCAACAGAAAAGCCGCAGAGATCTGCATAGAGTTAATTGGATAATAATGTAGCAGCGGGTTTTAACCCATGCAGAGACTAAATGCACCGGAATAAAACCAAAGGAATCCCGAAACTGACGTCGCTTCGGACATAGGGTTAAACTCACCGATATGAATAATGGAATCGGCGAGCACAGGCTCCCACTCCAGACTCCAAATTGCAAGCAGAAGCATCGCAGCCATAAAAACTTTCATCTCTCCAGCGGCAAATCAATTCTCCTACTGCGGGACGACTGCTTTAAATCCTGAAGCCACCCGAAGATCCAGTCCTGATGAAGGAGGAGGGAGGGATGCGCGTCCTCTTTTAAAGCCGCACTCCCTCGTTGCCCTCCCGGCGTGGATGCGGCTGCTTTCTCTCGAGAGCAAAGACGGGGGAAAAAACGAAGATATCCTTAAACAATCTCGGGAATTCTCTCTGGACCTCGTCAAAACATCCAGATGGTCAAGGCTGAAATACACTCCGTCCGGTCAGCCCGCGTCCGATCCAAATAGACACCAGAGAAAGTCAAGAGAAATGCGACGGCTGTGATGGTGCTGCTCGACGACTCGCGCGCCACAGCATCAAACGGCGCACAACTTCCTCTTAAGCGCACGATTCAGGCTGGATGATGCAGATTCAGCTCTGAGACCGTATTCCCATGAAGCGCTGCTTGGGGTGAAGAGGATGGACTTCTCTTTTTTTTCCTGCGACGGAGAATTAAGTGGGAGTTCACATGCGACTTCTGCTTAGTATGCGCTGAGTGGAGACACGAAAAGATACGCAGCATCCGTTACGGATCCCGCGCTGAACAGAACTGGATTACCTCAGAGAGAGAGAGAGAGAGAGAGAGAGAGAGAGAGAGAGAGAGAGAGGGGAGTGGGCGGAGTCATGATCATGCAGAAGAGTAATCTGTGTGGTTATGGCTCCACCCCTGTCCAGCTATGAAGATATTCATCAACTTCTTTCCAAAAAAGGTTTCCTCAGTGGTTCTTGGGATAGTCAGTGGTTCTCAGTTTTCTGAAATATTTCTACTTAGAAGCCCCTCTTAAAGGAATACCCTTTCTTATAGTGATCTTTTAAAGCTTCACCAGGAGGGACAAAACATTTACTGTGTTCAATGGAATTTTTTGATAATTTTTTGTAATGTTAAAATCTGCCAATGCCATAATTAGAGCTCCATTAAGTCAGTATTGAGACGTCATCAAATCTACCACTTGGGGGGAAAAAAAGTTTTGATTCTACACTCTTAAAAACAAAGGTTCATCAATGGTTCTTTACAGCACCACAGGTTATGCAAAGAACCTTCTTCTTGTCATGTATAACCCTGTATAGGGTTCTTGAGCTGAGCTATATGATTCTTTGGAGATTCTTTTTGTTTCGTTAAAGGTTCTTCAGAGCAGTGTATTGGACTTCTATTTAGATACCTCTCTAAGAGGAAAAGCCTCTGTTATATGGCTCTACATTGGACTTTTAAGGGTTCTCCTAGGGACAAACTGAAGAATGTTTTAGAATGCTATGGAAACTTTTTTTTAATAAGATTACAATGTTAAACTTGACTGTCATACGTAGAGCTCTCTAGACTCCGTTTTGAGCCTTCACCAAATATGCACTCTTAAAAATGGTTCCTCAAGGTTCTAGTAATGGTTCTATTTTTCTATTTTTAAAAAAAAAAAGGTCTACTTAAAACCTTTTGTGTTGTACGCTCTTAGAACATGGTTCCTCTAAGGTCCTGTGGATAATTAAGAGTTTGTAGCTTTAAAAAGTGGTTCTATTTAGAAGCCTTTCTGAAAGGGGAAAGCGCTTTGGTAGGGTTCATCAAAGCTTTAAGGTTGCCCAGAAGGACAAACCAAAGAACGTTGTAGGGCTGTACAGCTTCTTTAGTGACTGTTTGGGATCTCCTGTTTAATCCACAATGTGGATTATAGGTCAGGTAAATCAAGGGGCTTTGATGAGATGAGAACACACCACCCTTGTGATGCCATTCAGAGCAAAGAGAGAGGGAGTGACGCCTCATTAAACACTATGATTGGATAAGGCACAAGTAAAAATAGTGCTGCAACATATCAGTGTATGCCAGGGCAAATAACATGAGGGCCATCAATAGCAGGGCATAACTACAAAATTACAAAAACGCATATAGGAACAAAGATATAAACATAATATACTATCAGTGTATGGTGGACAGTGTTCCACACAATGCTACATGTATGAGCCATGCCCTGCTTTAAAGATGCACAAAGATCTCATAGCTATCAAGGTCTTACTTCTATGATCTCGAAAAAGTCTTATTTTCTACATGGAACTAATAAGACCCTGTGATGAAGAATATGCAGACTGATGTGCAATATGTCAGCACAAGGACATGCCATTATTGCAGGCAGGCAACTGGCAATTCAGAGCAGTTAAGTGTCAGTGTCAAACTTTGATCAGTCAAAGATCAGTTCTTTTATTCTGAAAGTCAAAATGAACACTTTTCTCTCACTTGTGTACTCCCCCTCCAAACACATAGAGAACTGCAAATCAAGGGCCACCTTCACAGAGATTTGGAAAGGGTGAATTATTTATCAGCAAACAAAAAGAATGAAAGGAGCTTCAGCTCAGAATGTCGGAGCTTAAGTACCGATGGAGGTGTGTGGGTTGAGAGACAAATAAGCATGACTTTGGAGGACCTGTTTTGGCAATTGCGGCTGTCCATAGAAATATTTATAGCCTCCCAACATCTAAGGATGCATTTTTAGATCTGTGGAGGCGCAAGGGGACCGCTGTCATAATTAATCCAACAACTATAAAAGTGTTTATATATGTATATATTACTAAGTAATGTGAATACTCTACTCAAACATTGTAGCTGGTAGAAACATCTAATCAAAAAATGGTTCATATTAACCAGGTCAGACTATTTCTCATTCTGACTGAAAATCAGTAGAGAAACAAGTTCAGGAAAAGGAATAAAACAGGACCCTGTTTTACAGCGCACATGATGGTGCATTAGACATACGCACAATGCATTAGCATGGCAACAGCATGGCTGTTGTGTATAATTCGCTGTCTTAGCATAAGAGTTGTTGGATCATTTATATAGCCCTTTGCTGACACACTAAATAGGAACGCGTTCATCATAACCTGCATGTCCGAGCCTCTGCTCTGCTCAAATAAAATGAAAAGTGCTTTAAGAGACATGGGAGCTGTCCACTTACCAGTGCTGAAACACAAACGTGTCATATAACAAACTCAACCGCTTCTCTTCTCTGAAAATTCATTAAGTGTAATGTTAGGTAAGGGAGAAATTCATCTCTACATACCAACCCCTCTGTGTTTAAAATGGCTGTTATTGCGATGGATCTGATTAGATTACCTAAAGTAAAGGTACTTGAATAAAGGAACCTTCAGCAGGATTGATGGTAACTAATGTGACATATTTAACACTCATAACACATGAATATAATTTATATAATTCATTCATTTAAATGTACATTTAAACTTGATTGACATGTTTGTAATACTGCCGTAGGAGGTGCCTTATTAGCTAAATGGACAGTGTGAAATACTTTCCTGCAAACAGCAGAGGTCTCCCTTCTATTTGAGCTTGCTTTAGCAGTGGGCTTTAATGCAGCACTAAATTGGTTTCTTTTAATAAACATACCTATGGAAAAAAAGAAGTATAAGTATTAAGATTGCATTTTTGCTCTTGTTCAGAATAAGGGGGTATCATATACTGTAACTAAATGGCTTCAGTTAGTTAATTCCAGACTTACAGTATATTTTGTCTTTGAAAAAAGACGGCTGAAATCTCCACAATACTTCCCTAGGCAACATGCCTTAGTGACAGTTCTTAACATTTCTGAGACATAATCTGAGATACATAGACATGAGATGAAAATACACCGTGTATACTTTTGTGTACAGAGTTTGGGACAGTACATTGAGGGTGGTTCCGCATAAAAATGAGCTGAAGGTTATTTTCAGTTTCACGTTTGGAATCAGACACTCAAGGAATCAATCATACTCCATCCTCAGAGACATAGAGAGAGAAACCCAGACTGCAAAATGAAAACCCATGCACACACACACTCACTGTTGTGCACCCTGGAGTCATGTTTTCCTTCAGCCAACACTCTATACATCATTTTTAAAGCCTTGGAACATTCCAATCTGGTCTCTTAAATAAGCAACGCTACTGCCAGTATTGCTTCTCTGCGTATTAAAACAATAATGTCCTGGGATGAAGTTTGTACTATTTATCCAAGGGCATTGAGTCATGTAGTTTAATGCTGAGATAGGGTGGCCTTCTGTGACAGCGCCATCCCCCTCTGGGCAGAAGGAGCAACAGATGTCTTGCATTGCCCTTCGATCCCTTTTTATTATTATTTCTTTTGTATGAGTAATGGAGCACCTTGCACATGGGTGACACGGTAGTTGCTCATATTGCCTGAAGACATGCTTTGGCAGATAAGGAGGACTGACTGAACTCTCCTCTTTAGGGGAGCTGGAGACTGAGTCTGTGGCTACAGAATAGCTCTCCGCTCAGAAGAAACTCAACCAGCCAAAGTAGGTTACTTTATTGTGACTTTGTGGCTAACACTAGTGGGAGACGCATAATCATCAGATCCAATTTCCTTTTTTTTTATGAGAATAATGGAGTACTTTGGTATTTATTACACAAATCGATCAATCATTCACTGATCATAGCGTGCGACTTGGCATCTTCACTGATCAATGCTATATTGTACACTCAGTCTCTTAATGGGAAAAGGATTGGTTAGAGTATATATCATAAAACAATCATCCTCCTTAAGCCACGAATGATTACAGGAAGTGAGCCTGGGCACAACTGTGGTGCATATGAAATTCAGGATTGGCAGAGTCAGGATTTGTGTGCCTAGCATGTATCACTGCCACTTTCAACATGACTCACTTTCATTGAGGTGATAAAAGAACCCTGACTAATTGGTTTTCTGGCTCACTGACCTTGAAAACACAAAGAAAAGAGACCTGAAATGAAGTGCACTGTCTGGGGGCATATGGCTTGAAAGACGGATGCCACAGCTATGATAAGAGTCTTCTGCATGGACAAAATGCCCACTGAGGTTTGGAAAGGGAGAGATCAAGAGACAGAAGCAAATAGACATTTGTAGCTCTGAGACCACAGATCCTCTCAGCCACGAGGTTATGCTAAAGAGAGAGTGAATGACTGAGAGAGAGAGAGAGAGAGAGAGAGAGAGAGAGAGGAAGGAATGAAAGAGAAACAGAAAGAGTGATTTTGTTTGCTCAGCTAATGAAGGAAAACAAGGTTAAAGGAGCTACTTGCAGGAAATGAATAGCAGCAGGATCTTAATTGAAGTAGGTAGGGAGCAAGCTGGCATGACACTGTTTCTGCAGTGTTATGCTGTCAGAGTGACATGGGCTTTAATTCAAAGTCCAGTGGTTGTCATTATCACTCAAATGCACGAGGGTTTTTTGCTGCAGTGTAACTCAGGTGTTAACCGTTTCTAATATAACACAAAGAGACTTCATTTAACCTTTTAAAAATAAATAAAAACTAAATGCATATCTCTGGAAACTAGTGACTCATGACTTCTTTCTCCCACCTTGTGTCCGGTGTTATCAGATCCATCGTAATCCTGGACAGGATAAAGCAATTACTGAAGATGAATGAATGAATGTTTACCAATGCTGAAATCTTAAAATTGTAAAAACAGATAAGTGATATGTTTACTGCATTCACTGATTTATCTTCAAGGACAAAGAGTCTGATTTATCAACAGATTGTTCTCACTGTGCATAAATCATGTACACGCCCATTTGTACACATAGAATGTGATTCATTCATCCATTCATTAATCTTCGTTAAGTGCTGTATCCTGGTCAGGGTTGCAGTGGATCCGGAGCTTATCCCAGGGTGCAAGAACTGGGTGCAAGAATTCACCCTGGATGGGATGCCAGTCCATCATAGGGCACCATGCGCACACACATTCACACACTCATTCACACCTAGGTGAGTTTAGCATAGTCAGTCCACCTACTGGCACTTTTTTTTATGGGGGTGGGGGGGGGGATAAGAGGAAAATCACATGGACATGAAAGAAAACTATGTGGACATGGGAAGAGCATGTGAAACTCAGTACAGACAGTAAGCAGAGCCGAGGATTAAACTGGGGACCCTGGAGCAGTTAGGCAGCAACATTACCCACTGCATCACCATGCTGCCTAGAATGTGATTTATCAAGTTATTCTTGTGTGTGAGGTTTAGATCTACTCCTGACAATGCATATGCAGAAACCCCTCGTGGTATAAAAGTGTAGTCATGGGTAAACTGATTATGAGGCACTTCCATCCCACTTATTGTCAGTCATGTCAGCATAATTGACAGGAATTGTTGGCTCACTGTTGGTGCTCACAATAAGGTGCAGACAAGTGGCAGATGATATCTAAAGTAAAAATATATCAATTTTATACAGTAGCTGACCTTGCCTTGCTTGAATATTTGGCACATGCAGTTTTGCGCAGTGTTTTTATGGAGCGCAGGAATCTCTTTGCTGAGAGTGGCTCATCAGTCAATTTTGTTTGCCCAGTGCAATTTTGGTTCATCTCTGCCAGCAACTCACATAGCTTTTGGAGAAGCCAAAAAAGCGCAGGAACTGCGTCCCCGGGCACACTCAAGTCAACAGACTAAAAACAAGAAATTGGAGTCAGGTCTGGTATTTTCCAACCACCATGAGCCAAATAATGGCATGTCTTACATGCATTCATACCATATGGTTTAAGCCACATTACATTTCCAAATACGGCAGCATAAAACACATCAATAGTGAGGGATTTTCACTATTGGTTTTCCAAATGTAACTGGGGCAACTGATTGCACACACATAGCCATAAAAATCACCCTATCAAAGAGAAGTCGTTTACCATATATGGTGATTTAGGGGCATTTCTTTATGTAAATGAGCTTGGGCATGCACGAGCAGAGCAATTTAGAACGTTTGGGATTTATGCATGCAGCGGTGCATACATACAGTACGTGTAATTTTCTAGTGCAGGTGAGGTAGTGAGGTTCTTACACACAGAAACGAATAGAACATGTTCTATGCATGGTTTGATAAATAAGACCCCTGGGTTCTGCAGATACCACAGTCTGCATTAATTAACAGAATGATCTGATGTTTTGTATATTTGGTTTATGTGGATAAAATATTTTGACAGTTAAGAATTGCTGTTAAAGCATGCATTTAAGAGCTTTAAATGCGTGCGTGCCTGAATAATAAGCAAGCGCCAACACAAAGTCTGGTGAAATAAATAATAAATTAGGCAGTACAAAAAATAAAAAAATAAAGAAAGGCAAATCAACAAAATAATTAAAATAAAAAGATAGATACAGGGCTTTCTTTCTTTTTTAGGAGTTTTCCCTGTCAAAAGATAAGAAGTTGGATTGCAAAAAGAACACTGACTTTCACTGAGGACTGAGTGGATATGAAAGCATTGTTGGCTTTCTTGGAATTGATAGGGGCAGTGAAGTGTTGGCATTGCACACTGCCTGGCAAAGCCTTTATCAGCCAACATCTATTACAGGTCCATCAACCTGCCCAAGGGCCTGCAGATTTCTGTAACAAGGTAATATAGCTTTGCAGGTGTTACAGCTGTTTATACCTCATTGTCCCTGCCCTGCTGCAGGCAACAGTTTTACAAGTACTTGATGTGACTAATATCTAGACTGCTTTGCAACCAAAAAACCCACTTGCCATTCTCTAATAAAAGATGTAAATGAATCCCATTTCTATGGGTGGATGTAGTGAGGCTTTACAGTTATGCAAAACAGGAATCTTTGTGTAAGAATTTGCTTGAGAATGACAACATCCTGGAACATTTAAACTGAGAAACAGGAGGCCAGTGTGTGAGGATGTGCGAGAGTGAGAGACAGTGTGAGAGAGTGTAAATAAAAGAAAGAGATAACAATCACTCTTTCTTATTGCTAGTCATCATTAAGTGTAAAGTGTCTTATGTGACAGATCAGAGATGGATGTGCTGCTGCTGCTAGTCTGGTGGTCTTTTATATTCTGTTTCTGTTCCATTTAGAAGGAAAATGCTATCAATGCCTGCTAATAATGTATATCAGGACTTCATCAGACATTTGTGTTAGTGGAAGAAAATAATAAAGTCCCTCGGTTTCCCTCGGACTTGCTCTCTCCCACCATCGTGAGAAGAATAACAACCAAACATATTTGCCATTGGAGGCTTTCTGCTTTTATTTGCCGGTGCAGAGGGCTGTTGAATGTGAAGCAGAGATATCAAGATATTACAGCTCTGAAGCCACCGGAAGCCTTAACCTCTCTGGGATACAGCTTCTGAAGATACAGAGAGACAGAAATGCTCAGTTGATGTTGTTTGATCAACACAAAGTAGGTATTTCTGGCTTTCTCTTCAGCCATGCATAGACCATGAAATGAAAGGGGGGAAGAAAAAAAAGAAAAAAAACCGATTGAGAAAAGCTGTGCTGAAAGGTGATTTTAATAATGACTGAGTGAGAAGTTGATCTAAAGCTCATGCTATAGAACACTATTGGATTCTTTTCACTTTCTGTTGTTCATTACAAATATCCTCCAATCATTAAAGTAACAGGCCGAGTCTTCTTCTAATTGGCAGCTAAGAAGAGCACAGCATGCCAGCTATATCTGAGAGTATTATATGACTTAGAGTAAAGGGAATCTGAGTAGAAGCCACAAAAAGATGAGAATCTCAGTAAGGGGTTAGCAAATAATAAGACATGAGTTGCCGGCCCACTTTGGCAAGCACCGTTACAACTTGCTTTCTCTTTTGATTTCTTGGGCCTCTAGAGTTTACCAGCAAGGGATATGGATATGATCTTCCAATAAAAGCTCCACAAATGTGGACTAATAGGTCCAATTATGCTGGCCACTGTTAATATTGCTTCGTAAATCAATGTATATTGCAAATGAGCTGTAGTTTTAACAGAATGAGTCTCATTAAGGAATACACAATCACAATGATGTGATTATATATGGATAATTACTTTTGCTAGATGGAATATTCCTGCTACCCACTTTCTCAATCATCTTACCTTTCATGAACAGGATGCTATGGTAAATAACACTTGGTAAAAAAAAAGAGAGAGAGAGAGAGAGAGAGAGAGAGAGAGAGAGAGAGAGAAGACAAACCTGAAAAGACTTCAGAGCCTTTTTCAACACCCAATATTCACTGATAATGTGAGTATATTACGTAAATGAGAAATGGCACAGATGGGGGGAAAAATGCTGCAGAAGTGTTTTTCCACTGGCAGTGATACAAGCAAGGCTGGAAACACAGTAGTAGATGTCAAAATAGTAGACATTCTGAATTATGTGTAGTAGAGCTGTGTGTTGGGATGGGGATACCGGGATCCAACAAAAAAGTCATGGGAGTTTTTTACTCTTATGCATATGGGAAATCGGCTATAAAGTCATAGAAAGGCCACGCTGATTAGCATGGGAACATGCTGCTACATACAACTGCACTCTCAGGCGTTCTACATCAGCCAGATGCACTTATGCAACATGGAAAACTTTTTTATTTATTTATTTGTTTTTATTATATATATAGAAGCAGTTAAATTCATTAGAAAATGTCATGGACAGGTGCAAGCTAAATAAATAAATAAATAAAAAAACACTGAAATTTCTTTTGGAACATGTGGGAATGGGATTAATAAACAAACGCCTTACAAACCTCTAGGTTGTATATAATTATGCAGGGAACTTTTAAAGTTTATTTAAGAACATAAAGAGTTAACCTTATTAATCATCATTTCTCATACAAGAGAATCTCATATCCTGAGAAATAAGAAAAACATTAGAAAATTATGCAGTACATAAAACAATGTATGTAATAATAAGAAGAAGAAGAAGTATAGTTTGTTTCCTGCTCATTTTCTTGGAATTTAAACATTTGTGTAAAAAAAACTGTGTACACCAACTGACTAAATTCCCCACAAGTTTCCTCACTTGTAAATTCCTCTTAATGACTTTGCTGGATTAAATCAAATTGTTAGTTAATAATCTAAACCTGTTATTTAGGTTAATAAAAATGAATGGCCAACATTTGAATACTCTAACATGATAGGCTGCTGTGTTTTTTGATGCACTAACACCTGTCAGAGGTTCTATACTGACTCAGAACCAATATATCCAATGATATATTCAGCTTTTTTTCCCCCTTTCTTTCTAGTGCCAAAACCGCTGTACTGACCGTTTTCACATTTTGACCAATCTGCTCACTCAAATGCATTCCCCTGAGAGTACTTAAGGATTACAGGTTTTTTTTTTTTTATTTGCTTTGGTACTATTTTCACAAGTAAGTGGTAATTTTTCAAAACTCTTTGTACAAAACTCCAAACTGATCACACTTGTAACACAGGTAGTCATTCTTTCAAAACCTGATCTCACACTTTTTCAACATGTTATAAGAAAATTTTGCATAATCACCAAAACAGTATGATCTTTCAATTTAGTACTTTTAACAATCAGTTAATTCAACAGAAAACAAGGCAAGATACACATTTCAAACCACCCTTCTGAATGAATGCTACTGTACTTTAATACAGTATACGCAGTCATCACAATAGATATTACACTTACATTATCCAACCAAAGTGACAAAAGCCATAATAAAAACATTTATACAAGTAAAATATGATCAAAGAACACATCAAAAGTCATTTATGCAGGAAAAATATTTTACTTTACAATATTTACAACAATACAGTTTACTGTAAATGGAGATAATCTCCATAAATTAATTAACATCAAGCCTGTCTTCAACATTTGGCCATAAATTTTCAGCAACATCACAGTGAATATCCTCGTTGTTCATGCTCCGTGGGAAAAACCTTCTGGCATGACAAATCCAGGCTTGACATTGCTCTGCAGTTATGTCATTGCAAGCCTCATCCATGGCTTGAAGGAGGGTGACATGCTCACGGGGATGGCGATCATACACCTTCCACCTCCGAGTAGAGAAAAATTCCTCAATTGGGTTGAGGAAAGGGGAGTATGGTGGGAGATATAGGGTCATGAACCGAGGATGAGCCTGAAACCATTCCCGAACCAACTCTGCATGATGGAGCTGACACTGTCCCACACAATAACATACCTGATATCTTCATCCTGACAGGCCTGCTCAAGTTCATTTAGAAAAGCTATACATGTTGTATGATCCAAGAACTGGTCTACGGCCTACCACACCATCTTCACATATAGCCGCATACCTTGAGATGTTTCCCCCCAAGTTGTCCAGGCACTTGGATGGTTGCATGTTGGCCAGTCAGGTTACGTCAACGGTGTCTGGTTTTTGCCAGATTAAAGCCCGCCTCGTCAACAAAAATATACTTGTGATGATTCACAGCAGCATCTATCTCCATCACCTTCTAAAAAAGATAATTTGGTTAGCTCTTTTACAAAGAATAGTTGACATTGTTAGTCTGTAGTACAGTACTGTGAGTAATACATGTACAAACTGAACACACAGAACACCACAGTGCTGTACCTGAACATATTCGGCACGCAGTTGTTTCACCCAGGCATTGTTTCTCTCAAAAGGCACCAGGTAAATTTGTTTCTCTCAAAAGGCACCAGGTAAATTTGTTTCATAGAAACCTGGTGCTTCTTCAAAAGGCGGGCAATAGTTGGAAGGCTGATTGATGGCACATTGGCAAAGGTGTCATTGCTCTCCACAATAACCTTTATTTCAGATAGCCTTATGTCATTCCTTGCCCTGACCATTTCCACCACAGCACAACTCTTGCTGGTCAGTCAGTATACGTGTGCGTCCACCACCAGGTGGTTTCCTGCCAATTCTGAGAGTAAAACAGAGTATGCTGTCAATATTTTACTGTAAATGACTAAAAATTTGTGATAATGAAATTTTGTTCACTATCCTATATAGTGATGCAATTTACTGTACCATAAAAGTATAGTGAATAGTTAGCAGACTTACTGGTTTTCTTGGCAAAATGTTCTGATGATGGAGCTGACAGTTGACCTTTGTAGGTTAGGGTGAACTAACGCAGTGGTGGTTCAATGGTTAAGGCTCTGGGTTACTGATCAGAAGATCAGGGGTTCCAAGCTGCCACTGTTGGGCCCTTGAGCAAGGCCCTTGACCCACCCTGCTCCAGGGGTGCTGTATCATGGCTGACCCTGCGCTCTGACCCCAAATTCCTAACAAGCTGGGATATGAGAAGAAAAGAATTTCACTGTGCTGTAATGTATATGTGACAAATAAAGGCTGCTTCTTCTTCTTCTTAAACTGGCAGCCATGGTAAGGCCTCTGTTAACCACATGGTCAACAATGATGGCCCGGACTTCATTTGAAATGACAGTATGTTGCCTTCTGCTTACATTCCTCTGATGCCCACATTTTTGACTAGGCCTGTGTCCGCCTCTTTGGCGGGGTCCACGTCTACCTCTTTGATCCCTCAGCAGGTTTCCTCTCTCTTCCAGTCTATCCTGCTCCATGTTTGCCCATTGCAAATGCTCACACACAGTTCTACTTATATGGTATTCAGTTGTGATCACCAGGTGAAAGAAATTAGTAATAATTGGGATTTATTATGATTGGTCTATCCTGATTGAAAGCTCTTAAAGCAATTTGTAGTTTATACCTTACCAACACACCAACACACAATGATCAGACCAGTTGAAAATCTATAGACATACCAAACGATTAACTGATTAACCATTAAGTTCAGTTGGATTAAATGGTAGACAAATGTATTAAACTGAACGAGAAGAGATGCAAATGAAAAGTTTGATAGTAATAGTATTATGAAAGACAGTTACTGTGAATTAAACGTTTATATAGAGGAAACACTTATTATTTGTAGTGAAAATAATACTTTGTGATTTTGTGTTTTGTACTACCATAGTTGAAAATATGCTGAAAAGTTTGAAAAAAGTGTATTTTTAATGATCTGTTGTGAGATTAGTATTAAGAGTTTTGAAAATGTACCACTTGCTTCTGAAAATTGCATTAAACCAATTAAAAAAAAAACTGTAAAAGGAGGGGTGGGTGTGTGTGGGTGTCATTTTTTATTTTTACATAAAAATGACTTTTATGTAAAACTCACCACCTTTTCCTCACCTTTCCTATATTTGTTATTATAAAATAAAACGTAGTAATACTGTAATCTGAAAACAATTATTACTATCTATGCCATACAGATAATATTTCTGATAGAGCAGCCATGCATGATTCATTTTGTTTTGCACCTAAGAATTAAATTGTCTGCCATCATCAAATCATTTAAAATTGAAAAGCAAGCCTTAGGTAAAATCTCTTACAATAAGCGTCAGAGGACGTTACTGGTTACACTGCTTCGTTTAATTTCAAAACGTACTTGACAGGCGTTGTCAAACACACCTAACATCTGACTTTGAACTTGAGTTTTCAAACATTTTAAAGTAAATAGTTTTTACACATAAAATGTTCACACATTTCCTTGGGTCACGTCATTTGACATGTAAACTTAATCTAAGGATTCTGTTATAAAAAAAAAATGTCAAATGATATGATATTTGTGAGAGACACACTGGCCTTGACAAACAACCCATAATGCTCTTCAAGCATCTTCTTTTCAATATATTTCCTGTCACTTTTTTTTTTTTTTTTTTTTTTTTTTTTTTTATATGACTAAAATGTCTCTTTTGCCCTGTGACAGAACAGTGCCATACTCCCTATACCCTACAAACTGTCAAGTGCATTATGGGTGATAATATCCATAAGCTACATTATTTAGACGAACATGCTGCAGTGTATAGTGGCATAAGATAATCAGCATTTTAATAACCATGCCAAGAAACTTTGAAGCGTAAACTTGTAGCCAGAATTATTGTCAGAGCTGCTGTTACATAAAATTTATCAACTGTGCTGTGGTATAAACTATTTTAAAACATATATGGATATATGCTTTGAAATAAAGAATGATTTATTGTTTTTTCAACTCTAATGAACAGGCCATAAACAAAGCCATGTAGAAGCCCATAAAAGAGCTCAGCGACAGAGTTCTGGATATTTTTCAAGTGAATTGATGTTTGTATTTCAGTCTCTATGCTGCGATAATGTGAGATTCTGAACTGATTGAAGCAGCCGACTGTTTCTGCAGGTTTGAGCAGTTCTCTATAAACTTTGTGAATGAGAAACTGCAGCAAATCTTTATCGAGCTGAGTCTGAAGGCAGAGCGGGTACACACGCTTGCCTTTCACTTTACACAGACGGGCAGTATGTAGTTCAGCAGAAACAGGTGATATTTTACGATTATTGTTTAATATTCTCACTTTTTCCCCCCTCAACAGGAAGAATATATCCAGGAGGGGATCAAGTGGACTCCTATTGATTACTTTCACAACAACATAGTATGTGATCTCACTGAAAATAAACAGGTAACCTCATAGAATATAAAGCTGGAAGCATATTTATCACAGTTAAATATGTGTGATAAATTATGCATGCATTTAATGAGGCTTGATGGAGACGATTTACAGAGAAGAACTGTGTAAAAGATGCCACGATACTTATAGTTTGGTGTGTGTGTGTGTGTGTGTGTGTGTGTGTGTGTGTTAATTGTTCATGAAAGCTGTGATGAGTCTCATAGGAAAACTGAACTGAAAGACATATCTGCGTAATTTCTCATCCAGTATGTAAGAAATAAAACACGACTGGGCGTGCTGTTATAGGAGAATAATCAACCACATGAAGCGGAGTTACTCTTACCACCCTCAAGTTGATTATTTTCCTAAAACAGCTCATCCTGAAGTGCTTTGTTCCTCTTACACCACAGCCACACACCATTTGCCAACAATTACATTTGTATTTTTTTTTTTACAAAGGAAAAATAAACTTTTTATACGTTTATAGCTACATTTAATGTTGAACATCTGTGTGACAAGTTAGTTCCTGTTCTAACTTATGTTATAGCAGCTATAAACAGTTATGCCCTCACCAGCCTCTTGTTTTTTCAATCCCTTTTTTTTTATTTTGTTCATGTTGTGTCTGAATTCGTTCCCTCTCTACCACATAGAGCAGTATTACTATGGGTGCAGTGAGTTTGTAGTCTTGGCCAAATTCTGTGTGGACAAATTATATTTCCTGTATAATTGACTGTCCAAAACATCAGAAACCAACGAGAGTAAAACTACATATGCATAATTTTGTATTTATTATTCACAGCATACCCGCTACATGTTCACCCTTACGCTCTTTGCATTTTCTCAGCTGCTGTATCATTTTTTGGGGGGACACTCTGTATAATTATCTATAGCTCACTGCAAATCCAAAAAATATTATTTCAGTACCACGATGCATCTATGAATGTAAATAATAGAAATGCAATAAAATGTGTTGTTAATCAACTGCTAAAACCATCAGGCATTTGTTAGGGGTATGTGCAATTTAAAAATGGCTTGCCACCAAATAAATACAACTCAAACATTCGAATAAATGATAGTACCCTACATGGTGCAGATATTTTGATTGTAGCTGAGGAGACAATATTTTAAGTGGCTTTTTTTTTTTTCTTTACCCATTCCCCCAAAACAAATAAATCTATAAATAATTTAAATTTACAAAATGAAAAATACCTCTTTAAAAGATGTGTTCAAATGTAGTAATTACAAATATAGTTTATTCATGTGTTTCGAAAATGATTAATTGATGCAGACACGAAAACAATTAACACAATGTCAAGTTCTTGTTTACTTATTGCTAACATCTGTACAATTAAACCACATTCATGTGCCTTCAATAATTAGCCTACACCAATAACTATCACGTAGTCTTCGACATGGCAAGCATGCTCTAGAAGTATTAAAAGATACAACGGTGAAAGTTTAATGCATTTTGGCTATTCAAAGACATAATGCATAAGCTCATTATACGGCTGATTCGGTGAGATTTGAAATTTAAAAACATGAAACGCCACACAATTGGTAATGAAACTAAATCCTTTCATTCATGTAGTGATGTTGCCATCACTACATGACAGGTCTAGGGTTGCACTAGTGATGCACTGTGTGTTCCGGCACCTTTCTTTCATTTAACTTTTTCAGCAATTTGTGTTACAGATTCTGTGGGATCGGATCAGACGGGCTAGCCTTCTCTCCCAACACGCATCAATGAGCCTTGGGTGCCCATGACCCTGTTGCTGGTTCACTGGTTGTCCTTCCTTGGACCACTTTTGGTAGGAACTAGCCACTGCATACCGGGGACACCCCACAAGACCTGCTGTTTTGGAGATGCTCTGACCCAGTCCTCTAGCCATCATAATTTGGGCTTTGTCAGAGTTGTTTAGAACCTTACCCTTGCCCATTTTTTCTGCTTCCCACACATTAACTTCGAGAGTTGACTGTTCACTTGCTGCCTAATATATCCCACCCCTTGACCGGTGCCACTGTAACGAGATAATCAATGTTATTCACATCACCTGTCAGTGGTTTTAATGTTATGGCTGATCACTGTATATACAGTGGTGCTTGAAAGTTTGTGAATCCTTTAGAATTTTCTATATTTCTGCATAAATATGACCTAAAACATAATCAGATTTACACACACTCTTTGAAAGTAAAAGTAGACAAAGAGAATCCATTTAAACAAATGAGACAAAAATATTATACTTGGTCCTTTATTTATTGAGTAATATAACCCAATATTACATACCTGTGAGTGGCAAAAGTATGTGAAACTTTGCTTTCAGTGTTCAGTTCTGGTATGACCCCCCTTGTGCAGCAATAATGGGTTCGCAAACTTTCAAGCTCCATTGTATATTCTTTCTATTTTGAAGATATAGAAATAGGTTTAATGGCATACAAAAGTGATGTAAATCCTGGGCTATTTGGATTCAATCTTATTTCTCTCTTTGTTATTAGGTTTAATCAACAAGCAGGGGTGGAAACGTAACTACATGTACTCTTGTTACAGCGCTTGATTAATTCCCAGTACTGTTCATGTTCTTGATCACTACTCTTACTCAAGAGAATTATTACTACAGTAACAGTACTTTTACTCATCAGTATGGTTTTTTTTTTGTGCACTCTTCTTTCCACCACTTTCAACAAGCCACCACTTATTCTGCTCACCAGTCTTACCATTTTTTCTACACACCAATCTTAACTCCCAACACCCACGTCCTCAGACATTACATTCTTGTACGGTCTATGTCTTTCACAGGAACGCCCTGACAGGAGAATGGATCTGGATCCATCTGGAGAATGATTTTGGATCCTTGCGAGATCGTCTGTCACTCAACCTTAGTGGGTGGCATCAGCATTTAGCATTGGTTGTTCTGGTGTCTGGTTCTTCTGTGTTCCTCCTTATAAATATTCTATGTATTATTTTACACAGAGGAAGTTTGCTTGACAGTATAAGATATAACAGTAATAAAGCACAAGGTCAATATGTGAGAAATAAAGATCATGGCTACTGTAGTACGGTATCTGAATGGTCATAGTAAGCATTACATAACCATTACATAACCATATACAAACCTTATTTATACCGCAGCACTGTTGAATTCTCAATTTTATGATTGGTCAGATGGTCATGATCTATAAATCTTTTTATATAACAGCAGTTCTGACAGTTGTGCTGGCTGTAATTCAGATCACAGGTTTATATTAATGCACAGGTTCTTATAAATGATTGTTTCTACAGCAACTCGTTCACAGGGACTTGTGTGTGGTGGATGCTCATTGATATGGCGAAGGAATGAGTCTCGAGTGTCAGCACTTTGTAATGGTAAGTAAGTTCAACCATGGGAGTAATCAGAACAGAGAGGTTTGAACTTTCTGGTTTATCTGTAACATGCTGTGTTTTTTTTTTTTTTTTTTGTCCTATTAACTGCAAAAGACAGGAACAAAGAGAGGCTGGAGAGGGACTCCGTGTTTATAGCTGCTATCGCGTAAGTGATAACAGGAACTCGAATTCCTTTCAGATGATCCATATCATGGTTAAAAAGTAGTGTGTTGTTCATTAGTGAATTACAAATTGTAATCATTGGCAAATTTCTATGGTATACGAGGAATAAAACACTTCTGGATGTGCTGTTACAGAAAAATGGTTTACTTCTGGATGGTAAGAGTAACTCCACTTTGTGTCAAGTGGAATCACACCACACTGTCTTTAATTATTTTCTTATAACAGCATGCCCTGAAGTGTTTATTCCTTACTTATTCATCTTTGTGTGCTTACTTATTGTAAAGTCTAAAGGGTATACACTACTTGCCAATGATTTCTAACTGGCAGTAGTATACAGTTATACACTATATGGCCAAAAGTTTGTGGACACCTGACCATCAAATCATATGTACTTGGTGATCATCCCATTCCAGATGTAGTCCCCCTTTACTGTTATAATAACCTGCACTCTCCTGGGAAGGCTTTGGCTATGGGGCTATGTGTGGGGATTTGTGCCCATTCAGCCACAACAGCATTAGTGAGATCAGGCACTAATGTTCGGTGAGGAGACCCGGGGGTTCAGTCAGTATTCAAATTCATCCAAAAGGTGTCCAGTGGGGTTTAGGTCAGGGCTCTGTATATGCAGAGTCCACACCAAACTTGGCAAACCAGGACTTCATGGAGTTTGCCTTGTGCACAGGGGTATTGTCATGCTGGAACATGTTTGGACCCCTTAATTCCAGTGAAGGGAAATTGTAATGCTACAGCATACAAAGACATCCCATACAATTGTGTGCATGGAAGACCCACATACAGGTGTGATGGTCAGGTGTCCACATACTTTTGGCTATATAGTGTAAATCTTTTATACAAAAACTACTGCATCAAATAAATACATTTTAAAAATTGCTCGAGTCTATATAGATGAAAAAACAAACAACTTGTTTGTGTTCTGTGGAGTAAAATTTTGTGCTGAAAGTTTATTCATTCATTCATTCCTTTATTTTCAGTAACTGCTTTATCCTGGTCAGGGTCACGTTGGATTTGGAGTCTATCCCAGGAACACAAGGTGCAGGAAAGGAATACACCCTGAATGGGACACCAGTCTATCACAGTTTGTTTATTCACTGATCAGTTAATTATTCAGCAGCAGGAACACTCCTCCATACAGTTAGACTTGGCACCAGTGATAAACCTCCTAGCATCCAAAATCCCATGCCTTCATTATCAGTGCAGATTATGAACCGGCTCCTTTCCCTGCAGAGCGCCACCACAGCGATTTCCTCTCTACAGCTCCCTCAAAGCTGCCCCTGGCCTCCTTTTAGTCGGCAAACTCGTTAATAGGATGAATAAGAGAGAAGAGTTGTGAGCCATGAAAGCAGGCTAGTTCAATTTGGGCCAAGGAGGCTGAACATGAACTGCTGAAGGGCGGAAGGATGGATACTGAGAGGGAAAGATGTCGCTCTGAGCCATGAAGTCTAATGCAATAAATTACTAGCAATGCAATAAGCGATTTGCTGTAGACATTTTAAAAAGCTAACAACCATCTTTCCCAGCACCAGGGAAAAATGGCAGAATGTTTACTTGCAAGGAAGAGGAGTCAGAGTAATAGTTAGCAAACATCTGCTGGGAAAGCAGGCTAAACATCCACTGGCTGTATAAATACACTTGTACATAGCACTCTATAAAAATGGGCTCAGGGATCACTTTTTGTGATATTTGGCATTGACCTCCTCACATTCTGCCAGGGGTCAATAAAATATCTGCTCAGTGATCAAAAACTCTGATCTTTGTGGCACAACTGATTCTGCGAAGGAGAAAAACAAATTATGTGGCCCATTACCAGCCAATCAATCAGCACAAGCAGGGATATTAACTTGCCTGTCAAATGTTCAGAAAGTTCCCCCTTCAGACCTCCTAGACTGTGTGCTGATGTGCTTAAGCATGAGATTGAACTGAAGGTATTTCTTTGGATTCTGAATTTAAAAATCGGTACTTTCAGTGTGCAGCATTTCTCCTTGTGTCCATGTGGGTTTTCCAGCTTCCTCCCTAAAGCATGCCAGTAAGTGGCTTGGCTACTGGTGCATGGGGCCCTGTGATGGACTGACAATCCATTCAAGTTGTATTCCCACCTCAGGCCCAGTGTTCCTGGGATAGGCTCTGGATTCACCATGACTCTATACTAAGATTACAATAAACCAAATATAAGATTATGAAACCTATTTTAAAACATTCTACTAATTTCAAGCTTGAAATTAGATTTTAAGCAGTTATTTCAAGAAAGAAGCAAAATGATCTGCCAATAAATAAGTTTAATAATTTTATAATCAGTAATATTAGCTCAATTTGCCTATATTCAAGATATATCCACTTGGTCATTTCTTGCAGTGAGTCAATGTCAGGTTGTTTATTTGCTTATTTGCTTTCCAACACTATAAGTCTTTTTAATCTAGTAAAATGAACAATTTTAAAAATGTGGCAGCAGTAATTTTGAACCAAGAATACCTTAACGTGGCATATAGGTTTAATAAATGTACAGTACTGTGCAAAAGTTTTAGGCAGGTGTGAAAAAATGCTGTAAGAATGCTTTAAAAAAATAGACATGTTAATAGTTTATATTTATCAATTAACAAAATGCAAAGTGAGTGAACAGAAGAAAAATCTACATCAAGTCAATATTTGGTGTGACCACCCTTTGCCTTCAAAACAGCATCAATTCTTCTAGGTACACTTGCACAAATTCAGGGATTTTGTAGGCATATAGTCATGTGTATGATTAAACAATTATACCAAACAGGTGATAATGATCATCAATTCAATATGCAGGCTGAAACACAATCATTAACTGAAACAGAAACAGCTGTGTAGGAGGAACAAAACTGGGTGAGGAACAGCCAAACTCAGCTAACATGGTAAGGTTGCTGAAGACAGTTTACAGTGGGGGAAAAAAGTATTTGATCCCCTGCTGATTTTGTACGTTTGCCCACTGACAAAGAAATGATCAGTCTATCATTTTAATGGTAGGTGTATTTTAACAGTGAGAGACAGAATAACAATAAAAAAATCCAGAAAAATGCATTTCAAAAAAGTTATAAATTCCTCACCGTTCTCATGATCATTGAAACGCCACGAGGTGAGATCTTGCATGGAGCCCCAGACCGAGGGAGACTGACAGTTATTATGTGTTTCTTCCATTTGCAAATAATCGCACCAACTGTTGTCACCTTCTCACCAAGCTGCTTGGTGATGGTCTTGTAGCCCATTCCAGCCTTGTGTAGGTCTACAATCTTGCCCCTGACATCCTTGGACAGCTCTTTGGTCTTGGCCATGGTGGAGAGTTTGGAATCTGATTGATTGCTTCTGTGGACAGGTGTCTTTTATACAGGTAACGAGCTGAGATTAGGAGCACTCCCTTTAAGAAAGTGTTCCTAATCTCAGCTCATTGCCTGTGTAAAAGATACCTGGGAGCCAGAAATATTGCTGATTGATAGGGGATCAAATACTTATTTCACTCATTAAAATGCAAATCAATTTATAACTTTTTTTGAAATGCGTTTTTCTGGATTTTTTTGTTATTCTGTCTCTCACTGTTAAAATACACCTACCATTAAAATGATAGACTGATCATTTCTTTGCCAGTGGGCAAACATACAAAATCAGCAGGGGATCAAATGCCTTTTTCCCTCACTGTACTGTCAAAAGTCATACACCATGGCAAGACTGAGCACAGCAACAAGACAGAAGGTAGTTATACTGCATCAGCAAGGTCTCTCCCAGGCAGAAATTTCAAGGCAGACAGGTGTTTCCAGATGTGCTGTCCAAACTCCTTTGAAGAAGCACAAAGAAACGGGCAACGTTGAGGACCGTAGACGCAGGGGTCGACCAAGGAAACTTACTGCAGCAGATGAAAGACACATCAGACTTACTTCCCTTCATAATCATACGATGTCCAGCAGTGCCATCAGCTCAGACCTGGCAGAAACCAGTGGGACACCCATCTACTGTCTGGAGAAGTCTGGTCTTCTGAAGTCTTCCAGAAGTGGCCTTCATGGAAGACTTGCGGACAAAAAGCCATACCTCTGACGTGGAAACAAGGCCAAGCGACTCAACTATGCACGAAAACACAGGAACTGGGGTGCAAAAAAATGGCAGCAGGTGCTCTGGACTGATGAGTCAAAATTTGACATATTTGGCTATAGCAGAAGGCAGTTTGTTTGCTGAAGGGCTGGAGAGCGGTACACGAATGAGTGTCTGCACGCAACAGTGAAGCATGGTGGAGGTTCCTTGCAAGTTTGGGGCTGCATTTCTGCAAATGGATTTGGGGATTTGGTCAGAATTAATGGTCTCCTCAATGCTGAGAAGTACAGGCAGATACTTATCCATCATGTAATACCATCAGGGAGGCATCTGATTGGCCCCAAATTTATACTGCAGTATGATAACGACCCCAAGCATACAGTGAAAGTCATTAAGAACTATCTTCAGCGTAAAGAAGAACAAGTCCTGAAAGTGATGGTATTGCCCCCACAGAGCCCTGATCTCAACATCATCAAATCTGTCTGGGATTACATGAAGAGAGAGAAGCAACTGAGGCTGCCTAAATCCACAGAAGAACTGTGGTTAGTTATCCAAGATGTTTGGGCCAACCTACCTGCCGAGTTCCTTCAAAAACCGTGTGCAAGTTTACCTAGAAGAATTGATGCTGTTTTGAAGGCAAAGGGAGGTCACTCCAAATATTGATTTGATGTAGATTTTTCTTGTGTTCACTCACTTTGCATTTTGTTAATTGATAAATATAAACTATTAAAATGTCTATTTTTTTAAAGCATTCTAACTTTACAGCATTTTTTTCACAACTGCCTAAAACTTTTTGCACAGTACTGTATGTTTTTTTCCCTGTTAAGAAATTGTTCATGCACAGTTTGTATTATCAGAGACCACTGTTTGATGCAAGTTTGTGATTATTCTTGCATGGAGTCTGCAGGATGCTAATTTGTGTTAATAAGCTTCTATTTCATTCATCTCCACTGAAGAACAAAAGAAGCAAAGTCTTAAAAACCAAACAAATTTTGGCCTTATGAATGTACAAGGATACACGAAAATATGTTGCCTTGAGAAAAAAAAAAAAAAAAATCACATAGATACATTCTGAGGCCATTCACAGGCAGATGAAACAGATTTTAAGTATCAGTGAATCATGAACTTGGGCTGATTCAATTATTCGAATGGTGCACAATTTGAATTGTTCAGAGAAGTTTTTATTTATCCTTAATCAATATATATATATATATATATATATATATATATATATATATATATATATATATATATATATATATATATATATATATATATATATAACATCCAATGTAAATCATAACATTATTGTGAAAATCACTGTTGAGAGAAAAAGTACAGGAACAAATTCTATTAAATTCTCAGCTTGATCATGGTTTAAAATCACTTCTTCAAAGTGCTGTTATTAAATGAACCCTGTACATCTTGGAAAATACATAATTTACAGATTTTTTTTTCGGCATGTTAATAAATCATAAGAAATCGAGAGCATCCTTTATGAAGATGCCAGTTTTCAAAGTTCCACATACAAAATAAGACCTTCGAGTGATATATCACAACAATGCACATAATAAATAAGGCTCAAAATAAATACCTAATCTAGTTGACTTAAAGTGTCAGTTTGGAGGATGTGTTTCATACATACAGTCTTATGAATGATTTTTCCATTAACGTTTATCAAGTGCCATTTATTCTGCTCATCTCACTCGCACTCACTAATTAATTACCCGTGCTTTTGCCATCATGGCATTTACCTTAGAATGTTTTATGCCAATTAGTAGCTGAAGGGAAAAGCAAACACATAGATGAAAGCTGCTTGTCTCTTCAAACATGCAGTTTGAGTTTGAGCTCGGCTATCACTAAAAGCAACCGTTCAAGGGAAGTGCAGTCTCAATTCTTGCAAGGTCATTCTTAATTCACGTAAGAAGCATGTTCCAGTTTCACAGAGGGATGATATTGAGATCACAGCAAGGTGATGGTGAGAGCATGCTAAATCTCTCTCTCAGAGTTGTACAAGTAGGGCTGAGAGAGAGAGAGAGGGAGAGAGAGAGAGAGAGAGAGAGAGCGAGAGCACTGCCGCTCCCAGCAGATTGCTGTAAGTGGAACAGCAGACCTCCGGGAGCAGACCTGCTGGATAGATAGAAGTGAGTTTCTTCAGGGTTTCCTTCCCCTCTGAATGCCCTTCGATGCTCATTGGTCCGAAGTGCAAAGCTGTCTCAACGTCGGACAAAATATATATATAACCAAGCTCCATGTACAGAGTGTAGAGATATTTTTACATTTATCCAAGTCATCACAGAATGTGAATCCATTAAAAAATAAAAATAAAAAATAAAAAAAATTCTTAAATGTAGCTCTTATGCACCATTTGTGAAGTGAAGTTTAGTGTGCTTTATATACTAACCCCATTTCCAGAAAAGTTGGGATTTTTTCTAAAATGCAATAAAAACTAAAATCTGTGATTTGTCAAGTCTCTTGAAACTTTAATTAACTGACAAAAAATACAAGGAAAAGATATTCAATGTTTTCACTGACCAACTCAATTGTATTTTGTAAATTAAAATTAACAAATTTAGAATTTGATGCCTTCAACACTCAGATCAAAAAGTTGGGACAGAGGCACGTTTACCACTGTGTTACATCACCCTTCCTTTTAATTACACTTTTTAATGGTTTGGGAACTGAGGATACTAATTGCTGCAGTTTTGCAAGTGGAATTTTTGCCCATTCTTGTTTTATACAAGACTTCAGCTGCTCAACAGTCCTTACTTGCCATTGTCTGATTCACCTCTTCATGATGCGCCATAGGAGACAGATCTGGACTGCTAGCAGGCCAGTCAAGCACACACACTCTGTGTCTATGAAGCCACACTGTTGTAGCACATGCAGAATGAGGCCTGGCATTGCCCTGCTGAAATAACCATGGACTTCCTGGGACAATAAGTTGCACTGATGGCAGCATATGTCTCTATTAAATCCCAATAAACGCCTCCGCGTCAATAGTACCTTCACACATATGCAAGTCATCCATGCCGTGGGCACTGATGCAACCCCATACCATCACAGATGCTGGCTTCTGCGCCTTTTGCTTAGAACAGTCTGGTTGGTCTTTTTCATCTTTGGCACGGAGAACTCGACGTCCGTTTATCCCAAAAACAAGCTGAAACATGGACTCATCTGACTACATCGCACGTTTCCACTGCCTTTCAGTCCATCTGAGATGAGCTCGGGCCCAGAGAACTCGGCAGCGTTTCTCCATAGAGTTGATGTGTGGCTTCCTCCTTGCATAATAGAGTTTCGGGTTGCATTTCTGGATGCAGTGGCGGACTGTGTTAAGTGACAACAGTTTTCCGAAGTACTCCCGAGCCCATGTGGTTATATTTATCACAGTAGCATGATGATTTCTCAGGCAATGCCGCCTGAGGGCTCGAAGGTCACGCACATTCAACAGTGGTTTCCAGCCTTGCCCTTCTGCAATGAGATTTCTCCGGATTCCCTGAATCTTTGCACAATATTATGCACTGTAGATGGTGAAAGACCTTCTTGTGTTGAGCAATGTTCTTTTTGAACTGACTGACAATTCTCCCACAAAGTTTGGCACAAAGTGGCCAAACTTGCTTGCAAAGACTGAGCTGTTGGTGGATGCTCATTTTATGCCCAATTTTGATACCCTCCCCAGTTACCAATTAACCTGATCCTCCAAAATAGTGTTACTTGAATATTCTATAAACTTTTCAGTCTTATTTCGCCTGTCCCAACTTTTTTTTGATTGTGTTGAAGGTATCAAATTCTAAATTTGTTTATATTTACAAAATACAAGTAAGTTGGTCAGTGAAAACATTGAATATCTGACAAATCAGACATATCTGACCTGACAAATCACAGATTTATATATATATATATATATATATATATATATATATATATATATATATATATATATATATATATATATATATATATATATATTTTTTTTTTTTTTTTTTTTTTGCATTTTAGAAAATATCCCAACTTTTACGGAAATGGGGTTGTATTATAAATATGAGGATTGCTGGACTGGGAGACTGTATTCACATGTAGGGCAAGAAGTGTTGTGTCTCAGAGTCATGTGAATCAAGCGTAAGATGAACTCACCTGGTGTCTATTTATAGACGAGGCAGTGGTGATCAGAAGAAGCTGCCACTGCTTCCTATTAAAATACTGTAAGAGCTAGTTCTAAGCCACTGTACAAAAAAGGCTCGGTTTTGATTTTTTTCTGTTTATGCTATGTAAAAAAGTAGCAAAGTAGCATGCAATTAGTAAAGGTTAATGAGTGTTAGAATAATTCCCAGCTAGCAGCAAGAGCTTAAAATCCCTCAGAGGATATGAGTTGGCAACATGTGAATGGGCCACCTTCGTTGGCGCAAAAACAATGCTGGTGGATAAATTACAAATGTGTACATTCCATACACACAGATCTCTAACACAATAGACTTTAAGCACAGTTGGATTTGATATAAGACACATGAGTGCTTGTCTTTCAGTTCTACCAAGTCTGGTACATTTTTTTTTTCCTTTTCTTTGCCGATCAGCAGAGGTAAGTGGAGATGCTAAGTTTAAATACACACAGATAGACATCATCACTGGTACCACTAATACACAGATTTAAAAACATAACAAAAACATAGATAAACATTTCAAAAAAAAAAGGGAAAGAAATGCAGAATGATTTCCCATGTCAGTACTTCAGCAGTGAGCAGTGGGTTGGTGAACTGGAATCAGACCCACTACGCTGCCATACTGGCCTTGTCACACAGCTGCGTAATGAACTCTACCTGTGCAGGTCAAGCAGGGTCAACAGAAGACTGATGGCATTTTTAAGATAGCTGCAGAAACTAGATTGGAGCTCTGTCCAATCCGTACAGAGGTCAAACAGCTGCTGAGGCAGAGGGATTGATGATTAGTGCAGAAGTCTAATTTAAAGTGTGTGTATGTGTGTGTGTGTGTGTGTTTTCAAGCATCCTGCTGGCCGAGTGCCTGCAGTTCAGTCGTGTAGAGTGAGTGCTGGAGGAAGACGTTCTTGCGGCTGTACATGTGCAGAGAGAGCGGCCCGCGTGGCGGCTGGCCCAGACGCCCGCTGAATGACGAGTGTGGCCTTGGCATGGCGAGTCTCTCGCTGTCTGAGGAGAGGCTGCAAGAGCTGCCGCTCACCACGGCGCGAGGTATCTGAGAGGGACCCAGATGCTCTAGCTTTCGCGGTGTAGTCGCCTCAGATGATGTCGAGTATGCTTGTTCAGATCTCCTTTGGAATGCAGCAGGATCTCGAGTACCTATTCCTCCACTATGGCGCTCTTCTCCCCAACTGGACAGTCTGGCTGACCTTCGCTCCCTTGGAAGACTGCTGCTGCTGCTATTGCCTATGGCTCGACTTAGATGGACAGCCTGTTGACAGAGAGGGGGGAAAAATAATCAGGAAAAATGGTTTTGACTAAGAGTACACCAGAAATTTTCATCCAAAAACAAAAGGAATAAACTACACTGACAGAACATTTGGCTGGTAGATGCTAATTTAAGGGCAAATAAGCTGACAAAACATGACGCTTCTTAACTAATGTGAAAAATGAGTTAAAGGTGTTCGCTGAAAGCGGTTTTGCTCATGGTTTGATTTAAATGAATGACACACTGAAACAGGAAAAAAGTACAAATTGAGACTTTGACCAAGAGCAAATTAGATCCCTTAATTCAACGACATCTTGATCAAACTCGCTCGGGCTCCTGGAACCTCTTTAATTGTTCTCTGACCAACTGGAGCCTCTTTGTGCAGGAGCTAGTGTGTACGCTGGGGATATAACACAAAGTCATAGCAGAGATGAAGCCACCTGTTCATTTTTTCCCCCCCACAAAGCACAGCCTCACTTACACACAGCCCATTACTTATTATGCTAATGAACATAGCCCCTATGAACGAAGCCATTAGCTAAAGGCTTCAATGTTTTGACTAAATACCACTCACAACTCAGCGTGTAATCCCAGCTGAGTTTACAGCTAAAGCGCAGTGAAATAAACTGCAACAAGTGTAAATTTGACCATTTCCCTGGGTTCAGGGAGAGAGCTGATTAAACGTGATGTTGCTTAACTAATGTGAAAATCAGAAAGTTGTGAATTGGAACTGAAAGCAGACAAGGGTAAAAAACTAAAGAAAGAACATTTCTACAGTCTGGTAGAAACTGGACAGCTTTTATGCACACCGAGAAAAGAAGACGCGGGTGTGCGCACAGGCCAGGACATACGTTTTGTAAAATATCAGAAGGTAAAACAGAGATCAGCAATGGTGTGGATGTGGACAGAGTTTCGGCTTACTCCTTTTCAACTCCTCCTCAAGTACATGCATCCACAAGAATTCAGTCTCTCAAAAGCAGGGACATAAAAGCATCAGAGATTTGGAAGTAAGCCAGAAATCTGCGCGCACACACACACACACACACACACACACACACACACACACACACACACACACACACACACACACCCTCACACACACCTCACTACACCTGCAGAGTCATGATGTTGAAAACAGGAGACTGGAGTAAATCACTGTGATTTAACAGCCTAATCCATTTGTGTCTTTATTAGGCTGTAATAAAAACCAGGCTGGTGATAATTGTTTGCTTCTACTAAAAGCCCCTCAGGCTGATTGCACCCAATGGGCAGGGAGAAGTACCCTAATTGTTCACCACACTATAAAGTACATATACACATGCTTATAAAAACGTAGTAGTTGACACACAAACCAGCACTTAGAACAACGAATAGAAAACAATAAACTGTTACTTGGCGAATGAGTGATTAGCCACCTCTGCTGTAAACTGGGCTTAATACATGATCAATAACTGGACTTTGGATATCAAGCCTTCATATTATTCCACTAAATACTATAGAAGAAGAAGAAAGTATTTATTTGTCACATATTCATCACAGTGAAATTCTGTTGTGTGCAAAATAGAGCGCAGGGTCAGCCACGATACAGCATACTTGGAGGTATACTTGGTGGTGCTGGGGCTTGAACCCTTGACCTTCTGAGCAGTCACCCAGAGGATATCCACAGAGCCAAGTGATTTCACGTCAATAAACGCATCAAAAGACCTCCCACTGTCAGGTTTCGACGATTTTCCGGTTTAGGCTGCGTGCTATTTTCCAGGCCTCCTTTTAAATGATAAATGCTCTTTCATCAGTGTTTTCACTGAGACAAGTAGGAAATAAAACCATTAGCTCCAGTTTGGAGCACAGTAGCCACCTATCTTTTATCAGTGTCTCCCAAATGTCAGAGGCAGAGTAGACGTGTGCACAGGCAGCATGGAGGGAAGAGACACAGTCCGCCTGCGGCTGCTGCAGAGCTGGTCGTCTAACGCTGTGAAGCGGCCGCGTCTTCAGATGATAGAAGAGCTGACAGAGAGATGGAGAGAGTACGGAAAACTCCCACAGGCTACACTGTGCACTCAAGACCTTACAATCATATGGTCAGGCCAAAGGCCGCTTTTTAACCCGCCACTGCACAAAAGAACAAATAGACTGTGTCTGCCACAGGGACAATGGTTTTGTATTGGGAGGAAGTAAAAAAAAAAAAAAAAATCATTTCCTATTTATGATTCTGCTTTAGACTAGTGCCGACAACTGTTCCTTTTATTTAACACACCCACATACATTTGTCTTACTACCCTTGTGAGGACCTCAGACTGACGTAATTATTAAGCCAGCTAACTGATGCAACACCTAAACCGAACGCTAAGCTTAAGTTCAGTAACCAAAAGGAAATCAGCCAAATGTCCCCACAAGATTAAAACTGTCAGATATTGCTTTTCTGCTCACCACGGTTGTAAGGAGTAGTTATTTGAGTTACTGTAGCCTTCTTGTCAGCTTGAACTAGTCTGGCCATTCTCCTCTGACCTCTCTCATCAGCAAAGGCATTCCGCCTGCACAGCTGCCACGAACTGGATGTTTCTCGCACCAGTCTGGGCAAATTCTATAGACTGTTGTACGTGAACATCCCAGGAGATCGACAGTTTCTAAAACACTCAAATCAGTCACTGTAGTAAAAGTCACTGAGATCACATTTTTCCCCATTCTAATGCTTGATGTCAACATGTACTTAGCAACGGCCTGATCACATCCAGGTCATTCATTTATCCATGTAAAATAACCGCTTTATCCTTCATCCTCAATCAAAGGGATTGAGCTGGGAGTACAGCTGTGAAAACATCCTGGATGGGACACTGATCCATTACAGGGCATCACACACACACACATTCACACAGTAACACCTACAGACAATTTGGCACAGCCAATACAATCCACCTAATGGCATGGGTTTTTTTTGGGAGGTGGTAGGAAACCAGAAGAAATTAAACAACAACAACAACAACACAGATGTTAACTCAAGGATAGGATTGAACCAGGGATGTTTGAGCTGTGAGGAAGCAACGCCATCCACTCCACCAGCATGCCAGCCTGAAGAACAGTTGCTCTATTATTTTTTCTTTGCATATCTCACGAATGCATGAGCAACGCAGTCATTGAATGTGTGTATTACACCACAATTTCCAAGACTATTTACTGTCTTTCCCATACATCTAAATGTCTAAAATAAAAGATTTAGTTACTGTCTTGGTGTCTGAAGCTACTGCCATCCACACCCCAATAATAAGCCCTCTTTAAATGTCCCTTAAATCCTTTCCTTGTGTTATCTTAATCCAAAATCAAGATCTGTGTTTGTGCGTTGAGATAAACAGTCAGATTTCCTGATACCAGCTTGGTAACAGCATGTTATTTTGTGTCCTTTGAAATTAGACCTCTGCTTTGTGATATTTTAAACTACGACACCTGAAAGCAATATAAATATTCTTGTTTTATTCTGAAAGGACACACAGCGATAGCTCAAATCAGCCTAACCTTTTCATTGAGCCCCTGCATAAATAGCTGGCTTTATTAGTCATACCTAGAAATATATTTCATTTCAACACCAGGGTCACTGCAGGTCTCCACCAATGCAATTTTCAGTCTTTCTGGAGCACCTAAATGTCTCCCACCAGGTATCTGAGCAGTTCGTTTATCAGAGGTGTTTTTTTTTCCCCCGTTCACTGGAGTGGAATGTTCATGAACCTTCTGTTAAAGTCAGCGGTGTATCTGAAAATGAACCACATCTCGATGCATTATGACACCGTACTTTAGCGCAGGAAGAGTACAAAGAGATGTGAGGGTGGGAAGCAAGCTAAATGGCAGAGAGATCAAAGAGATATTCGAGGGTAAAATCTGAGAGGAACATAAAAGTAAAGCAGTGTGAGAATAACAATGGAATGACAACAATGTGTGTATGTGTGTGTCAGGGGTGTTACACCTGTCACAATATGTAGCATACGGTGTTGTGTGTGTGTGTAAATACACAGTTTTTAAAAAACAAAAAAAGTGTTCTTCAGATGTTTGTTGATGGTTCGTTGGATAATTGAAGGTTCTTAGCTTTCAAAAAAAGTATTACACTTGGAACACTTTATTTTAGGGATATACATTGAACCTTTCACTTCAGGCCACACTTCCACAAACCTCAACTTTGTGGAGTGTCCAGGCTATGGTTGTCCTGTGAACACCTTCTCTTGTCTGAGCTGTGGATCACTCCAGCTCCTTCATAGTTGGCCTCTGGATTGCTTTTCTGATCAATGCCCTCCTTACCCGGTCATTGACTCTTGGTAAATGGCCTCCTCTGGGCATGGATGTGCCATATTCGTTCCACATTTTAATAATAGATTGTTTGTTTTTTTTTTGTACACAGATTTACAAATAAAATTTAACCCCCCTCACACCCCTTCGATAGTATGGGCCAAATTGGTGTAGACCCATGACATACAATCACAATCAAGTCCACTTCAGTTCCATGTTGTAACAGTATAACATGTGGAGGGGGGGATACATCTCCAAGGCACTGTATGCAAGGATGGAATGACAAAAATGGATTTCAGCTAGGCTTGTTGTTCACTGAGACCTGATGGCGCTTTGATTTGAAAATGCGGTGTAGAAGAGTGAACATCAAAGCCCTTCCTCCTACTACTGCCTCCCTCAAATAGCCATTTGAGCTTTGTGGGAAGATAAGGTGCTTTACAGTGCTTGTCTTGTTCTCTCTGACAGGACAGGCACTGGATAGACAATAGGAGATATGTATATCAAAAAGAAAAAGAGGAGAGATGCAGATAAAAGCATGATACATTGAGTTTCTATCACACATTGTGGCAGATGTCTTCTCAGGCTGATGAAGCCTGGTTTTAAGGCCTGTCAGCTCCACTATGGTGAGAGGAGTGTGTTCTAAGGATCATGTCACAAAAATGAACCACACATTGTTGCCACATATGGGATTTTACAAGCAAAAATTACAAAGCAGTGAAACAAACGCAGCTGGGTGCCACAGCATCCTCAACAAACAATTGCAGTATTTCTTATGCCAACAGGCAAAGCTATTGCAAGCAGCTCTTTCTCATTGAAAGTGCAGCAAAACAAAAATAAGCCAAAGCATTCAGAGATGCACGTCCCATCAGCAACCTGGCACACTGTATAATTTGCAGGCAGAGGTAGAACATGAAACACAGAGCCAAATGCCTGAGTGCCCTCAGGCTGTGATGTTTGTGTAGCGCTGCTTGGCTTGCTTCCATTTGCTTGGGTGCTAGTGTATGGAGTCACCCTCTCGCAGCTGTTATTACTGCACTCGGCTAAAATAAGTGTAATGGCTGAGACTACGGACATTTATGCGTAAAAACAACACAAGGATACGAGGCTTACCAGCCTGCGTATCTGTCTCTCTGACCCACTGTGCGGATTCAGGTGACCTCCCATTAAACTAGGCCTAATGTCAACAACTGGAGCAGCACTCGTTTACTGAGTCAACACTATGAAGGAGGCGATGCATTTTTGAGAGCAAGCCTGGTGCTAGCTGCTGCATTCCAAAGAAACTTTCTGCAAAGTCAAGGTTTGAAGAAGAAATTTCTGCAATGAATTTTTAATAAGGCAATTAGTATTTGAATTATTAAAGCTTTCACAGACACAAAACATCAACTGTTCATAGCCTTACATTTATTTATTTTGGAGTGGCACAGTGGTGCAGTGGGTACCGTTGCCACCTCACAGCTCTAGGCTCCCTGGTTCTTTCCTGAGCTCGGGTTACTCCCTATGCAGATTTTCGCATGTTCTCGTGTCCATGCGGGTTTCTTCTGGGTTCTCCAGTTTCCTACCACCTCCTAAAATCATGCCAGTAGGTGGACTGGCGACACTAAATTGTCCCCTGGGTGTAAATGAGTGTGTGTCCCTGCATCATGTATTCCGGCTTCGCACTTCCTGGCACAGGCTCCAGATCCACCATGACACTGACCAGGATAAACTGAAGAACTGAACTGAATGGTTTATTATTTTTTAAGATTTAAGATTTCCCAAATGCTGCTTTTTGTTTAAATTATTTCGAGTCATGGCTTTGGACTAGGATTAAAATCACAGCTGTGCGTCTGTCCTTAGCTTTGCATCTGTGCATGGTCAAGTCAGTGGAGAGACTTCGCTGTCAGAAGCTCAGCCAGGTCTCTCTCTTTCTCTCTCTCTCTCTCTTTTTTAGAGCACTGGACAGCTTGCCTAGTTTATCACAACTCATTTTTCACACCAGTGCATCCTCTAGAGAAACTCCCTTTCTTTAGCACTTGTTATCGGGGCACTTGGGCCCTGTACCTATACCTGTAGTGATAATGCTTTTCTCAATCTAATCGCAGACACTCACACCCATTACATTGTCAGAGGATACATCAAACGTCTTATTTTTAGTATGCTACCTCGTGCCTGAGCATTTCTGTAATGAGGTGACACATCTGGTTATGTTCTTCCTTTGGTCAGAATAACACGAATTATTTGGCAGTCTGATACAACAGGCTTTTTACAAGAGGTATTCTCATACTCCAATTGTTGACCATGAAATAAAGTATATGAAAACACAAAGAGGGGATGAGGAGAACAGTGTGTCCTTCACAGGACCCTTGAGTGTAGTTGTTACATGTCATGTGGAGTGAACGAAGGAAAAGTCGGCTGTACCGGCGCTGGATGGCACACGTCTACCTCGCCTTAGGGAATTTCCAGCCAGTGTCTGCCTCTGATGCACACGTCAATCGCTGTCCACACAAGCCCTTATTAATTACAACTGCTATAGATAGTGACAGCCCATAGAGAAGCAGGGAAAAAGTGAAGGCAAGAGAAAAAAAAAAAAAAAAGAAGCTCATAATCCAGTGGTGGGCGATGATATTTATGTCACCATAAATATTAATCATTTAAAGCAAACTATGCAACCAAAGCAACAACATTTTAATACTGCTACCTAGTCTGAAATAAAACTACAAGTTCCTTTTCAACTGATTCATTGTAAAATACTGAGTATATTAATATTTCTCACTAATAGAACCTGAACAATTGTGTCATATAACAGCATGAATGATTAGCATGGCTAAACTCCAACGCTTTCATAAATTTCCTGGCTTAAAATATTCAGCTCCCAACTCAGTGACTAGCTGGTAAAAACTGTGACGATATTAAAAGACCTGCATATTTTATAGCATAGAAGCCAAACCATCCCTACAAAAGAAGTCAAACCATCCTTATAATAACAATTTAAATATATCTCATTTTTAAACAGCATTTGTGCTTACTTAAATTAAGCCGGTACACTTCTGAAGTAAATTGGGAAATAACACTGAGCAGTGATATGATAGATTAGGATACACTGCAAATTAGAGGAACAGAGAATAGATCAAACTCAGAGTGATTGTGGATATCAACAGATATGCAAAAGAAAGATCAGATTCTAAAAAAGTTTTTTCTTCTTTTAAATTTGTTTCAAGCTGACATTACTCAACAACTACACACTGCAGTGTAAAGAAGTTACATGAATACATTTGACCTTTGTGTGTGTGTGTGTGTGTGGGTGGGTGGGTGTGTATTGGCGCCAGCATGCCTCCTGCCATGCCTGAAATCTGAATTTGTCTCTGACGCACAGCATATGAAACCTTTGTGAGTGGTCTGCCCCATCTTGAAAATCTATAGAAAATTTGTGCTGATCAGTTTTGATGTGGCAAAATATTCATACTATTCGTCTCAAGGCTATTCGGGATATGTAGACTTGACAGGAATATTGAATTAATGTTCATGCTGCTGCCTTTTCTCCCAATTATATTGAGGTAAACTGTGTTGGATCAGATTCAGAGGACCAGGGATCCTCTCAGCATGCAAGAGATGAAAAATTATATAGTGCATGGCAAAAGGAAAAGCAAAAAAGCAGAAGCCAATTTACTGACATATCATTCAACTCCAACAGAAAGCAAGCATGCTCAGACTGCACCTGTCCTACTTTAGCTTGACTAATGAACTCTAAATGTCCTGAATCTGTCCACTAGTGGGTGAGGAGGGCAGCGGTAAACAGGAGCAAGTCCCTTGGCTGGCACCGAGTGCGTGCCACTAAACAGTGATGGATACGCAACCTCATCCCTGGACGCTGGGCCAGGCTTAGCAGGTGCACTGAGACATGCTGAAATCAACATATACCCATACTTGCACACACACGCAATGGTTAAATGCACAGATTTAACATATTTATGTAACAGCAACATGTACTTTCTGGGTCATCTCAGCATAAAGAAATAAATAAAGTTTTAAAACCTATTTTAGAATCTGTTCTTTTGTTGATTTCTTGAGATAACCGTCTGTTATCTAAGTATGTTTTCTAATCTATTGTTAAATATTCTATTAATGTTTAATCATATTCCCTAATTTACTTCTGAAACCTACTTGATTACATTTTAGCACTCACATTTACTTTACACTAAAATCAGATTGACTAAAAGCAAATGAAATCAATGTCTGATGGACAAGTAACAAGTATACTCCATTTGTAGCATGCTTTTTTTTCTTTTTTTTTTTTTAAGCAAAAAAGCACAAATCTCAACCCCTTAAGGGTTCTTTAGTTGTCAATCTGTAGGACTGTTCAAAGGTTCTACGTCAAACCCTATAACAAAGTCTGTTTCTCAATTCTAAGAACACAAAGACCGGTCTTACCAGGCTACCTTGGAAGAACGAACTCCGATGGACAGGAAGACATACTGTAGAATGCATCTTTTCAAGAATTGAGATGTGCTGTGATCTTCCTGTTGCACAATTGACCATCCCAGTACATTTCTAATAGTGGGACAGGACCATCGTCTTTTCAGTGCTCCCTAAGTAATATGTTTCAGCGGGTTAATAGATTTACTGTTAAATGGCTGATTAACCAAAAGTTAATTAAGCATATTTTAATGAAATAAGCTCTCTGTTTGCATCGGCGACCTCATGTTAACTAAAAACTAAGCTAACGGGTTTACCGTTGCCTCAGTATGGAAGCTAGCATAGATTAATTAAAATACTTCTGAGGGATAAAATCATATATATCTCAAACTAAATCATATATCAAAATCATTCTTTTTAGATGCATATTTGGATTATTGTCATTAAAACTTAGTTATGGGTCAGGCTTCCATCATCCATCATTGCTTTGCTGCAATGACTTCTGGGACTTCAAGCGGGGTCGGTGTGGTCAAGAACACATCCGGGTAATTTCATGCATCCCCTTGTACTTGCGTTCTTGAGTACTGGAATTGAACTTTGGCGGTGGATGATGACGTAGAACGAGTACACAAGGATGCAAGATTGCATAAGAACGCAGACTGAGAAACGGCTAAAGTGGTTCACGATCAGGAACAGCTTCAAGCTAGAACTCTTTTAGGAAGCTAAGAACCCTTTGAAAATATGATGCCAACAGTCCACGCCCACCTATCCAATCACCTTATGGGTTATATTAAATGTGAATTTTATTGTAAAAAATCAGAATAATCACACTGATACAGGATATCTGCTTTAAGGGATATGCTGTCCAAACACTATGCATAACTCAAATACGTCTATAAAGGTCCAGTCTTTCAGATACTTTTGAATGCATTGTAAAATTAAGTCAAGACAAATGTAACAGTGCTATACAGTAATCCTGAACACATTTTGCCACCCATTTGTTGTATTTAAATGGCTAAGTTGAGTAAAAAATATTTGAATATACCATGTACAGCAAAGCCCACTAGTATATTAATCATTTTAGCTTCTCCGGAAAAGTTCTACAGTACTGTGCAAGAGTTTTAGGCAGGTGTGAAAAAATGCTGTAAAGTAAGAATGCTTTCAAAAATAGTTAATAGTTTATATTTATCAATTAACAAAATCATCGAGTCTGTCTGGGATTACATGAAGAGAGAGAGAAGCAACTGAGGCTGCCTAAATCCACAGAAGAACCGTGGTTAGTTATCCAAGATGTTTGGGCCGACCTACCTGCCGAGTTCCTTCAAAAGCTGTGTGCAAGTTTACCTAGAAGAATTGATAAATTGATGCAAAGGGAGGTCACACCAAATATTGATTTGATGTAGATTTTTCTTCTGTTCACTCACTTTGCATTTTGTTAATTGGTAAATATAAACTATTAACATGTCTATTTTTGAAAGCATTCTAACTTTACAGCATTTTTTCACACCTGCCTAACACTTTTGCACAGTACTTTATATGTGATGCACTACATGGATAATATATGGGATTACACACCCACATACTGCTGCCTTACATATATAATGTTACATTTTCGTTTGATATTACTGGGGAAACAAACTGGCTGACTGTGAGTCACTGATAAATGTGTTTCAGAATGTAAAAAAGTGGTCTAAGAGAGCTGTGATCCCTGTCACACCCCTCTATACCCTAAGCCTGTCTCTCTCTCTCTCTCTCTCTCTCTCTCTCTCTCTCTCTCTCACACACACACACACTTATGCAGCACTCCTCTTCCCCTATCATACTCATGCCGCAATCTGCAGTCCAGAGGATAATGGAGCTCTAATTAATTTCTAAATCCAGCCTATTCTCAAAGATGAACAACGCTCAAATCTCTCTTTTGATGAATATGCTGATTGCGGCGGTATTCAATTAAGATGTCCCAAAAAAAAAAAAAAATCGATGCATTCTAGTCAGTAAATCATCACATAAGTACTGCAGATCAGCTTTGTTCCAGATTCCTTTTTCCCCTAATGTCAGTCAGACCTAATGAGTTCTTGATTTGTTTGATGCTATAAATACCTTGGTGTAATCGAAGAGTTAAGTAGTAAGGAAATCCAATTACTTTCTGCAGTTGTTGTTATGGACAAACTAAACCAGGAAGTAACACAAAGCCCTTAATGGATCCAATCGAAAGTGATTGTGCAGGGTTTCAGGTACAGCCATAGTTGTAAGTAAAAGGAATCTCTGACACAAGGGCCCTTTCGGTTCATTGGATAAAATGGACTTCACTCCAGCCAACCTGAACAGGGAAAGACAACTACATTTATCTCAATCAGAATAAAGACCGGCCTCTATGGATGGGAAGCTTTCAAGCCTAGATTTCTAGCCTTCTCTCCTAACTTTACAAATCCACAACAACGCAGTGACTGGTCGAAATATAAATTGGTGCAGATTGAGTAAGTGTGTATCTCTGTGACAACTGTCTTGTACATGACAGGGCTCACAATATTCTGCCAAACAGCACAGTACGGAGGGAGCGGCACGTGTGTTCTATAAATGACTGCCAGTTTGGATTGCAAATTTGGAGCCGCACATTCTTAGTAATCCTCGCAATATTACATGGCAAAAGAACTCAAATTGGCTTCTAAATACTGCAGACAAAATAATGAAGGAATAATAAAGAAATTAATTTGACAATTCAAAGCTCCACGGACTAATTCACAATGCTGTTTAATCACCGGGGTAAGCTGTGGTGTAAGCAGGTCACAGCTCGCTGTACAGTAGTTAAGTAAAAATGGAAGCGGGGAAGTTGAGTGTGACTGTCAAACTAGTGCAGTGTGTGTGAGATTTGGATCTGAGATCTCGGCTTGATCATGGCTGTGGGGTTTAAACCAGTATCCAGCACAGGCATTCATTCATGTCTCAGGTTGTTTGCAGCATCACTGAGCACTGATTCTGTGTCAGCACTGGCAAATGAGAGACAGGAGGTTTCATTTGGGCTAAAAGCAAATTAAGTCACGGTCATGACTGTTAAGATTTAAATGAAGTGAACAGAGTTCCCTTGCTGCACTGTGGTGTTTGAGCTGCTCTTAGTTCAGATGAACTGATATCAACAATTTTGTAAAAAAAAAAAAAATGTTGAAAGTTACTAAGTTCCATAGTTTCCTTATTAAGACTAATGTTTTTGTTTGCTGCCCGGTGATGTATCCCATTTAGGGTGCATTTCTGCCTTGTGTACAGTGCTCCCAGGATAAGATATGGATCCTCAATGATCTTGACCAGGATAAAACACTTACTGAACAAGAATGAATGAATGAATGTTTTTGTTTGTGCTTTTTTGAATGCAACTTTTTTTTTTTTTTTTAAATCGTCTCTCACATATGAAATGATACCCATGAAAGAAGGAAGTACTTAGAAGGCAGGTGTCAAACTCTAGTCTAATCTAGCACAAATTTGCAAAAACAAATATTGAAACAGCCTGTAGTAGCCACTACTCAAGATTTCCATCTAGACCTGTAACATACTCAGCACCCACATTCTGGACATGTATAGCATGCAGGGACTCGCATCTCACAAGGTTGAAAAGCCAATTAAAATCGATGCCTACAGTGTTGTGAAAAAGTATTTGCCCTGATTTCTCCTGTTTTTGTGTATATCTCATACCAAATAGTTTTAGATCTTCAAACGAAATACAACAAAAACAAAGGCAACCTGAGTAAGCACACAATATAGTTTTTATTTATTTATTTTTATTGAAGCCAAAAAAAAAAAAAGTTATCCAACACCTATCAGCAATGTGAAAAACTAATTGCCCCCTTAAACTAAAAATCTGGTTGTGCCACCTTTAGCAGCAAGAACTGCAACCAAACCTTTCACTTACTTCTAGGACTAGGATTTACTCCTATGCTTTGGATCGCTGCATAATCCAGTTGCGCTTGAGTTTCAATTTACGGACTGAAGACCTGACATTCTCCTTTAGGATTTTCTGGTAGAGAGCAGAATTCATGTTTCCCTCAGTCACTGCAAGTTGCCCAGGCCCTGAAGCAGCAAAGCATCTCCACACCATCACACTTCCACCAGCATGCTTGATCGTAGATATGATGTTCTTTTTTGTGGAATTCGGTGTTTTACACCAGAAGTAACGGGACCCCTGTCTTCTAAACAGTTCCACTTTCAACTCATCAATCCACAGAACATTCTCCCAAAAGGTTTGATGATCATAAAGGTGTGTTTTGGCAAAATTCCTCTGGGTTATCAGTGTCGTCACCCTTCCATGGATGCCTTTTTTGCCCAGTGTCTTCCTGATAGTGGAGTCATGAACAGTGACCTTTATTGATGCAAGAGAGGCCTGTAGTTCCTTTGATGTTGTCCTTTGCTCTTGTGTGACTTGCTGGATGAGTAGTTGCTGTGCTCTTGGAGGAATTTTGGAAGGTCGGACACTTCTGGGAAGAAGTGAGCAGAGTTTTTCCATTTGAAGATAATGGCCCTCACTGTGGTCTTTTGGCGTCCCAGAGCCTTTGAAATAGCTTTGCCGCTTTGTAACCCTTCCCAGACTGATGTATTTCAATCACCTTCTTCCTCAACATTTCTGGAATTTCTTTCAATTTTGGCATAGTATGTTACTGGGTAAGACCTTTTAACCAACTTCATGCTGTTGCAAAAGTTCTATTTAAGTGTTGATTTGATTGAACAGGGCTGACAGTAATCAAGCCTGGTTGTGTCTAGTCCAGCTGAACCCCATTATGAATGCAGTTTCATAGATTTGGGGACTTAGTAACAAGTGGGGCAAATACACTTTCCACAGGCCCAGCTGGTATTGGATAACCTTTTTTGCTATAATAAATAACATGATAATTTATTTATTTTACTGTATTTTGTGTTTACTCAGGTTGCGCCTTTGTTTTTTCTTAGATTTTGTTTTAATTTCTGAAACAATTTAGTATGATATACACAAAAACAGAAGAAATCAGCCCTGTACTGTACAGGTGCATCTCAATAAATTAGAATGTTATGGAAAAGTTCATTTATTTCAGCAATTCAACTCAAATTGTGAAACTCGTGTATTAAATAAATTCAATGCACACAGACTGAAGTAGTTTAAGTCTTTGTTCTTTTAATTGTGATGATTTTGGCTCACATTTAACAAAAACCCACCAATTCACTATCTCAACAAATTAGAATATGGTGACATGCCAATCAGCTAATCAACTCAAAACACCTGCAAAGGTTTCCTGAGTCTTCAAAATGGTCTCTCAGTTTGGTTCACTAGGCTACACAATCATGGGGAAGACTGCTGATCTGACAGTTGTCCAGAAGACAATCATTGACAGCCTTCACAAGGAGGGTAAGCCACAAACATTCATTGCCAAAGAAGCTGGCTGTTCACAGAGTGCTGTATCCAAGCATGTTAACAGAAAGTTGAGTGGAAGGAAAAAGTGTGGAAGAAAAAGATGCACAACCAACCGAGAGAACCGCAGCCTTATGAGGATTGTCAAGCAAAATCGATTCAAGAATTTGAGTGAAATTTACAAGGAATGGACTGAGGCTGGGGTCAAGGCATCAAGAGCCACCACACACAGACGTGTCAAGGAATTTGGCTACAGTTGTCGTATTCCTCTTGTTAAGCCACTCCTGAACCACAGACAACGTCAGAGGCGTCTTACCTGGGCTAAGGAGAAGAAGAACTGGACTGTTGCCCAGTGGTCCAAATTCCTCTTTTCAGATGAGAGCAAGTTTTGTATTTCATTTGGAAACCAAGGTCCTAGAGTCTTGAGGAAGGGTGGAGAAGCTCGTAGCCCAAGTTGCTTGAAGTCCAGTGTTCAGTTTCCACAGTCTGTGATGATTTGGGGTGCAATGTCATCTGCTGGTGTTGGTCCACTGTGAATTTTGAAAACCAAAGTCACTGCACCCGTTTACCAAGAAATTTTGGAGCACTTCATGCTTCCTTCTGCTGACCAGCGTTTTGAAGATGCTGATTTCATTTTCCAGCAGGATTTGGCACCTGCCCACACTGCCAAAAGCACCAAAAGTTGGTTAAATGACCATGGTGTTGGTGTGCTTGACTGGCCAGCAAACACACCAGACCTGAACCCCATAGAGAATCTATGGGGTATTGTCAAGAGGAAAATGAGACACAAGAGACCAAAAAATGCAGATGAGCTGAAGGCCACTGTCAAAGAAACCTGGGCTTCCATACCACCTCAGCAGTGCCACAAACTGATCACCTCCATGCCACGCCGAATTGAGGCAGTAATTAAAGCAAAAGGAGCCCCTACCAAGTATTGAGTACATGTACAGTAAATGAACATACTTTCCAGAAGGCCAACAATTCACTAAAAATGTTTTTTTTTATTGGTCTTATGAAGTATTCTAATTTGTTGAGATAGTGAATTGGTGGGTTTTTGTTAAATGTGAGCCAAAATCATCACAATTAAAAGAACCAAAGACTTAAACTACTTCAGTCTGTGTGAATTGAATTTATTTAATACACGAGTTTCACAGTTTGAGTTGAATTACTGAAATAAATGAACTTTTCCACGACATTCTAATTTATTGAGATGCACCTGTATCTGCTGTTTTTAAACATATATCAGACCAGTATCTACAAATAATTCAGAAAATGCTCGGTGTTGGTCTTTAGTGTGATTCAGTCACTGACTCCAAATCTCGAAATGCATCGCCCAGTGTAGAGCCATAGAAATAGGTTGAAAAAAAAAAGTCAATGGAGCGCAAAGACAAGAGATATGGGAGACTATGAACATGCTCTTAGCAGAGATAAGCCCATGTGAGTTCTTCTTAAATAGTTTCTATTAGCCCTTATGTCCTATGGACCTTTTTCACAACAACCGTGTTGTGATATGTTGTGATAATGAATAGCAGCATTTCGGTTGCCACTTTGAACATTGTTCAGTTACTGAAACTAATGGGTTGCAGTGAATCCAAACTAATAACAGTATATTGAGGATTAAGGTAAGCAATAAATATCTACATTATCCTCATTTGTTTAAATCATTCGTTGTAGTTGGTAATGAACACAGCACCAATAAACTAGCTAGGTATCATTCACAACAATCAGGGCATGTGTAGCGTATGATAAAAATTGGCATTTTATAGTATTTATAACATATTTACACTTTATGGCCAAACCTTTGTGGATACCTGACCGAGCACACCCATATGTGAAACCCGAAATGTTGAAAGCACACAATTGTATGCTTTGTATGTTTTGTATGCTGTAAGGTCTCCTTTTACTGGAACTAAGTGGCCCAAACATATTCCAACATGACATTTACTCATGACCTTCCAATCAGTAGTCCAATGTCTTACCCACTGAGCTACTACTGCCCCTATAACAACACCCCTGTGCACAAAGCAAGCTCCATAAAGACTTGGAGTGCCAAGGTTGAAGTGGAAAAATCTGAGTGTCCTGCACAGAGCCCTGTCTTCAACCCCACTGAACACCTTTGGCATAAAGTGGAATGCCAACTGAGTGCCACGCCTTCTCACCAGACATCACCTGACCTCATTAATGCTTTCGTGGCTGAATGAGCAAAGTAATGTTACAAAATCTAGTGGAAAGCCTTCCCAGAAGAGTAGAGGCTGTTATAGCAGTAAAGGTGGTGTCAACTCTGGAATGGAATGTTGCACAAGCACATATGGGTGTGATGGTCGAGTATCCACATACTTTTGGCCATATAGTGTATATAGTTCACTTATCTTTAGAAGGAGCAGCTGCATAGTCATGGTTCTACACACTGCTGGCTTTCTGAGTTGCTTTGAAACATTTCACTGGATAACAGATGTTTGATCTTTCCAGTCAAATTGAGAGGGTATAGTCCCATGCTTCAGACATTTACAGCCAGTGGTTTTCAACAAGTCAGATTTTTTAAAATGCTGGCTACATACGCTTGTGCCGCTCATCCTTATCCCAGCAAATAGCTCAAAGCCATTTCTCTATCACGAGCATATCGGTGGGAAATGAGTGAAAGTCAAGGATGTTTGCTAGAATTCTATGTGCATTTAGGGATGCTGCAATGATTGCGAGTTGTATTTGCTGCCTCACTGGAAGTTCTGAAACGCTTCTACTTACACTTCCACATTCATAAACAGGGAAGTGTGAAAAAAGGCCCACTGGTGATAATTGATAGAATACCTAATGTTAAAAATGAACAGCCTTACACAAAAATGCTGATGTGGCCTAGGTAGACTTAGAGGGAACACCAAACAGAAACTGAATAAAAAACAAACAAACAAACAAAAAAAAAACAGCTGTAGCATTTTTTATGATAAGGAAAAAAAACGTTAAGAAAACAATATTTACTTTATAAAAAAAAAGAAAAAAAAAAAAAGAACTGAAGCAGATAATTAAAGAAAGCCCTGCTATAACACAAAGAGAGATATTACGCAGTGCTGAAAGACCATCTGTGTACTCCAGCTAAGATATTGATCTTATAATGCTTTGGATTATATCAAAGCACAGCATTACTTTAATGTCTGCAAAAGGGCAGCATGCAGACGTTTAGAAATTTCAAGCAATATAGAAAAGTGGGTTTATTAATCATTACAATGAAACTTTTTACATCTAGAATTCACTGGTGCTTGCAACACATGATTTCCAACAGATCTGATTAAATGCTGCAAATTAGGTATAATTACTAAATGACCCATTATTCCATAATGACAACTTAATTATTAATTATTTTAACGCGAGTACCTTTATGCTGTACAAATGATAGTTTTTTGTTTTTTTTTACACATTGTACACAAATGTTAATATCAATCGTTTCATTAATCTAATTAGGTCGAAATAGTGGTTTCAGTTCAACTGCTATACAGACCATAGTGGCAAAGTCTATTTTGCTGGATCTGTCGGCTAGCTAAGCAGGTACAAGAAGGGAAAAAGAGAGGGATTTTCATGTCCTGAACACTGAGGGCAGCAGATCTGACTGCGGTTCAAGTTGTTCTAAAACAAACTATATGAAACCAATTATTTCTGTCAGTGTCTTCTGAAATATTTATATGGGTACTTTTTCACTGTTGTGGAATAAACCACAATGTCTTATCCCACAACAAAAGTACACATCCTCTCTGGCTGAGCGCTGACTGTTACAAGCCTGAACTAACAACTCCAATAATAGACAGTGGCCTGGAGGCTGCTTAATAATACATCAATCTCTCTGTCTCTTCGCAAAATTTAATCCATCAACCAGACACACTCTGCTTTTCCACCTGCAGCCAACCATAGCTAAGAAGCCAGATAGTGAAACATCTAATACACGCTCAAAGAAGAGCATGTGCTAAACAGAGGTTCTCAACTGCAAATTAATCAATCAATCTAATAATAATATAACCAAAAATGTAATTCCTAAAGTAACATAGTGTTTACTAAACCTGATGAAAAACTGAATCATGCGAAGCAATGGTCATTAAACTGAACTACTAAAAACAGAAACAATAATACATGTAACTAACGTTAATGAGATCCTTTAACACTGTACTCCAATTTTACATTCTGAAGTATCTAAAATAATTAATAAACATGTGAAATAATTTTTAAAAAAGGTTTCCTGTGAAACAGGGTAATCGGGGTAATATTTGAAGCTGACGTGCACTTTAACAACTACATGTGTGCTCAGCACATCTGAAGCACTCTTTAGAAATGTACCGGTAACTTGTATGAGTGGCTCTGTTCTCTGAGATGACGAATATTTCGAAAGTTTGTCTGAAGTACCCAAATTTTTCCAGCAAAGTCCCATGAGTGCACAGGCTTTCTGATGTCAATAACATATTTCCATTATCTGTGCCCTTGAGTAAGTGGGATTAAGATCATAAAGAACTCTCTGCAGTGCACTAAGACTTTTGCACTGTACATGCAATGGATCAACAGAGTCCGAATCTGAAATGCCCTTCCAACTAATAAAACTTTACGCAAATCACACAGAATAAAAGATTCACAGGACACCACAATACACTAAACACAATACACCATTATTTAATTCAATCTACTACAGATACAGAATGTTACCAAATGACAGACTTTCACACTACCATCCAAAATCTGACACAAAGCTATGGCACGAAGAAAGGCAGAGCAGCAGGGCTTCAGTTTTTACTCACATTAAAACACCTACTCTGCTCCCACAGAGCTAATGGGGGGGTGACTGGTGTGATTTGCATCCCATCTCCATTTTCTACTTTCTACTGGGTTGCTTGACTGTGTGTTTGTGTTTGTGAAGATTTTTCAAATTCCTCCACATTACTCACAAAGTGCGAATTTAAATAACTGCCTGAATGCGTTCTCCACTATAAAACCCGCTTCCCTTTCTCCTCGCTGTTATCGTTTACCGTCCCGTTCAGTGCATGTCTGGATCTGTATTTGTGTAATAAGTGCTAAATGTCTACATGCAACCTGGAGGCAAAAAAGCATTAAGGTAGTGCCACATGGGGACAAACATTAACAAAAAGACGGCATGATTTCGTATGAAAATGGCTGTAGATTTGGTAAGCATTGATGAACAGACACCACATAATCAACGTGCCCCCCCCCGATTAAGATTACTGAGAAGATTACAACCCAACAATCACTTTAATTTCATAAGGAGCACCGCAGCAATTAAGCAATTATATTATTCGATGATGCAATTTCAAAAGCTCTGCTGTTTCCCTTAATTAGTCAGGGTGAAGATTGGCAGAGAAAAGCGACCTGACTTTGATTAGAATCAGACAGGCCTGCTTCATACAGAGATACCCCCTACCTGCGTTCTGCCTCCATCACAGGCTCGTGTTGCTCACTGCGCCCACAAGGAAGGATGAGGGAGGGACAAGAGAACACAACAATAAATAGACAGATGAACATGATGCATGCAAAACACAAATAAAAACTGAATATAAAATGAAGTGAAAGAAGAACAAAGGTGTACATGGCGAGACGAACTTGAATGGTGTGTCGTTACGCAGATATAATGATACCTTAGAATTCAAACAGTGCATCAGGGGAAGATCAAGAAAAACAGATTAACATTACAGGACTGTTAAGAAAGGGGGGAACCACTTTCTAGAAAGCGCATAAAAAAAGTGTATTTATTAATTAATTTATTTATCAGTTGTGATTACAGTAATCTGTTTTACTACTGTGGCTATTCATCATCATAACATGGGGCTTGTATATTTTTCCCTTATATCATTCTTTACAAGTATTAAATGTGATTTATATTCATGAACAGATCATTAGCAGTCAGACGACTACTGTCATATGCCACATGACTTAAAGATGAATGGTCTAATGTCACCAAAGAATCAATTATGGTGTCTGATTGAAGCTATACCACTGAGGCATTGATAAATTGTTACCAAATTAGAACATGTAAACACCGTTTTAATTATTTAGAAATACAGATTGATTTAAATCGGTGCTGTGTTAGGTAGACAAAATTACATTACGCTATAGCACAGCCTCAACAAATGTAATCAACATGGAATACAAAAAGTGTTATCTGAAGAAATTTGCAAGAGGAGATTCTGAACAGTGTTTAAGATCTCTTGGGGGGGAGTGAACCTGCAGATGCTTAAGGAAGCAGTAGGTGGGAGAGTGATTCATGCTGCAACATGTATTTAGAGATACTGAGTGGAGAGAAAAAAAAATAAACACGGGTGGGAAATGCCACTGCCATTTCCCCTCCTGCCGAGGGGACTTGAAACAACTGAAAAATGGTAATCTGTAGCATTTATTAAAACTGGGGAATGTAATTATTTCTCTCTCTGACTGATGAAAAATCCACTCAAGTAAATGGATGTTTTCAATGACATTTGGAGTACACGCAGTGACATGACTACACCATCAGAAGCCAGAGACCAAGTCTCAATCTGGTCTTACAACAGTAATGGGTGCTCCCGAGTGGGAAAAGCACATGCTCTATTGTCGCAAGTTTGAATCCCGACAATGCCACAGCAATCCATGAGTGGAAAGCCAAGAAAGCGAAATTGGTTGTTCTCCTTGGGTGGGAGGGACTGCATGTTCTCTCTCTCCCTTGTCAATCATCGCAGCACTAGCCAATCATGGGCATCTGTGAGCTCATGCGGAAGAGGCCATACTGTATAGCGCTTTCCTCCGAGTGATGCAGCATGAGCGGCAGTTCGAAACAACGTAGTGGCTGGTTTTATGTGCTTTGAAGCAAAGAATGTGTTAGCCTTCACCCTCCCCGGTGAGGTAGGTGTATAAGAGGGGAGATCTCTTACGTGGGCAGGAACTTCCAGGTGACCAAATTGGGCAGAAATGGAGAACAAAAAACTTAAACGCTCAGAAATATTAAATACTGTTGATCTGATTAGTCATTCTTAAACGTTCGTAAATCTAACCACTTCAAAATCAAATGTCTGTGCAACATGTAGATTAAATGACAAGGGGTGTAACGTTTCTGTCGATACTGTACATATAAAACTGCACACCAACCTACAAAAAGAAAAAGGCTTGAGGCCACAACCAAGAATAAACACTAGGATTGGTGTCATTGATAATATAATTCTTTATTAGATTCTTGCCACAATGCTCTTGCCTCTCCCAGCCATCTGTCCCCGGTGAGGTGTCGCCTGTGCATTCTGTCACACATTGGCCCTTGAGGGGAAAGAAATGAGGGACGAGAGAGAGACAGAGAGTGTGCGGCACACACCAACTAGCACGCACCTTCCACTAATATCTAAATACCCCACAGACAGCCTGCGGCCAGCCTAGTGTACCGGGACTCAATATTTCTGATGCTCATTTTGGGCCGCAGTCATTACCCTGACAAAGTTATTAAAGTTAAGCCAGGCTACAGTGTGAGCATAACCATACAAGAGATATTGCATGATTACACAAAAGATGACATTTTCAAATGACAGCATATATTAGGGGCTAGGGAAAAAAAATGCACTTAACATTCATCCCTGAAGAACTACTTAATCAACTAGCATGCCACTTAATTAAAAAACGCAAGTGTTCTCTATCCTGCCTGCTGCTTAATGTTTTCACACAAGCACCCACACGCGTTTGGCGTCACACCTGATGATGCCTTAGCACTAAGCCCAGATGGAGCACTGTGCTAATGACAGACCTAGCAGTGCACACTTTTGCACTTAAAAAGCACATCCATCACACATTAAACAGAAAGACTACATTATTATAAACACACACTCGCAGCCCTTCTTCAAGTCCCTTTATGCTTTCATGTCTATCCATCTCACTATTAAGTCCACAAGCATTTAAAAATGCACGTCTCATTCATCAAGTGTTCTCTCTCCCCCACTCCAAGCTTCTTCGTCCAAGAAACTCACCTTCCCACTCTCCTGCCTGAGAAAAAAATGTGAAGGAACGTCGAAGGTAAAACTAAGAAAAAGACAGATCCTCTCCAGCTGATGGCGTGCTGGATGAGACAAGATGGATACAGTCATAAGGCCAAAGCTATGGGACCTAAGGAACAGCAGCGGTTGCTTGGAGCCCACGCACCTTCCTGAGGGATGCTGTCTCATTAGCTGCTACCGCCTGCCTGCTGTCTGGCCATACTCCAATGCTTTATCCAAATCATAGTGGCGCAGATCAGCACTTCATTATTGCATGAGACGCACTTGAAAACGTTCACTCACTTGCCAGCAGCCGCATGCAGAACTCCCAGGAATGGCAATCATGAAGGGCACAAAAAATAAAAAAAGTAGATAGAATAGCAATTCTGTAATGCGGTGAATCTGTAAATCAATTCTGTGAATTTGAAATCTTTGTATTATTGTATTTTCTGAAAGGAACAATGTGCCGCCTGTAATTCCTACCATGCATGTAAGTAGATTAGATACCAAATTAGTGCTTTACTAAACTATGCTATGAAGCTTGAAGGAAATGGGGGGGGGGGGAGAGGACAAACAATTTCCATGTGCACAATGAGACACCTTCCATCTTTGCTAATCTGCACTAAATTATACATGACCTGCATTTCCAAGAATTATCCCACTGGGGCATACCCCACAAAAAAAGAGGAGAATATTATTTCATGAAAATTTATTTTGAAATAAAATCATACCCTTTTGTTTGCAATTTTGGTGTCATTCAGTGTACACTACATGTTCATGTGTTTTGCGTTCATCAGTCTAAAAAAAAAAAGAAAAGAAAAAAAAAAAGTGGATCAAAGCATATACGGCCTTCTGCCTTCCTGCAGCCAGCTCCTCCTCCTGAATAAACATGCCGCTTTCATCTTCCCAATCCAGACGCTTTGGGCAGAGAGTTGCCATTCTCATGCCTGTGTCTGCATGGATTATCATTCAATATACTTACGCCTACACAAGGGCAGTATATGTATGTGCTTCTCTGAGTTTTCCCTTCATCTTTGAAGCAACATTTCTGGGGGATTAAATACAAAATAAATGTGAAGCTGGCATTAAGCATTTAAACTGGAGACGTATGTTCTTTGAAGGACAGATCAAGAACTCCATTTAATGTCAGGAGATATGGCATAAAAAGGCCACACTTGAAGCTGTATTGTTAAGTACCATTACTGCATGTGAAAGCCGAGACTACATGCATACATTCAAAAGCAGCAAGATGGGAGACGTGTGTGTGTATATATATATATATATGTGTGTGTGTGTGTGTGTGTGTGTGTGTGTGTGTGTGTGTGTGTGTGTGTGTGTGTGTGTGTGTGTGTGTATATATATATATATATATATATATATATATATATATATATATAGAGAGAGAGAGAGAGAGAGAGAGAGAGAGAGAGAGAGAGAGAGAGAGAGAGAGAGACAGAGACAGATAAAGCTTGGCAGGCAGGAATTGGATTGGCTGAGCAAGAAAGACAAGATGTAGAGGTCTCAAAAAAGCAGGCAAGAATCCAGAAGCATCAGTGAGGGAGTAACAGTGTCTAGCTCTCTGAGCCGTGGTTGTATGCCATGCTTTGTATGAAGCACCACATGGTTGTGGGAAGAACTCATACGGCTGCCTGCGAGACAAGGCAGGAGAAAGAGCACTGGAGCTGGCACAAGCTTGGCCCTGAAAGTTAAAGCACACAACTTATCTTTGGAGCAGGATTGGTAAACAGTTTACTCACACATCCGCAATATGATCATGGTCAGGGGACTGCACAGGTGAATGCCTTAAACCCAATAAACAAACCCAAAAAGATAGTTTGTCTGAAGTGTGCCTTGGTTATGCAAGATTCTTACCTTGGACTTAAGCTCATTTTTCTTGCGCCATACTGGCTCAAGTGAGGAGCGGAATAAAGTCCAGCACCGCAGTCTGACAGTCTGATATAACTACAATATGGCTATGACTAAAATCATGATAAAATGGCCTACATTCCATGCACATATTATGATTTTATAACCTCGATTTAGCATGCCATGGCTTCACTAAACTGTGTGCACAATTAAAATTAAAATTAAAATGCTAAATAACAGGATGATCAAGTGCTATTTTATAAACTACATGTAAATGTATAAGCTACATATATAATACAACTAGGACTACTGAGGCAGCAATATATTGTCAATACGTTCGGGTCCATAAATATTTGGACAGTGACCGTTTTTGTACTTTTGCCTTTACACCCCACCACAATGGATTTGAAATGAAGCAATCAAGATGTGACTGAAGTGTAGACTTTCAGCTTTGATTCAAAAGGTTTAACAAAAATATTGGATTTACCATTTAGGAATTACAGCCATTTTTTACATTTTCCCTCCATTTTCATAGATTTAAAAAGTAATATTAGTTTACAACAATACATATCTTAATATTAAATCTGTTGTTCATTTCTTTCTGACTTTTCTGCACGTTCATGTCCATGGCTTCACATTATAGCAATGTAATTTCCAGCACAGTCAATAATTATACCCTATTAAAGTTCAGGCTGGTTCTAGCCACACCCTCTTTCACCATGGCTCACTCCTAAGCTATGAGTAATGAAGACCATTGGCAGACATCTTGAACAAATGTATATAAAAACTGGGATCAACTTTATATACCCTGTATATTTAAGTATGGGTTGCTTGTGCTACTCATAATCACAGCCCGTGTCAGCTCCAGGTCCAGATCACTATTTATGACCATTAACAATCCCCTCAAAACCCACTGTATCAACTATACCCAGTACTGCTGAACACTTTTCAAGCTTTTCTAGAGCTTTTTAACAATATATTTAGCAATATCCACCAACATTTCCCCTCTGCCACCCTTCACTGTCTTATGGCAATTTGTTCATCAACTTCTGTGCTTGTAGATTCCATCTCTGTCTGAGAACTCTGTACTAAATCTCTTCATTCTGTGAGCTCGACTCTGTTCCTACCTTCAATCTTAAACTTGTGCTTCTGTCCTCTCTACTCCTGCTGTTCGATTGATAAGTGTACGGCTGTTGCTACACCTGTCCTGAAGAAACCTGGGCTTGGCACAACTTCTCTTGCCAATTGTGAGTGATGGAAAAAGTGCTCCTACTGTCTGTTGATGCCGGTCCACTGAACATTCTTCTTCTCCCTGATCTCACTGCAGCTTTCCATACTGTAAATAGCTTTGCAACTGAACACAGTTCATTACTTTAGGAAAACATGCATCATCTACCTCACCTGTCAATCAAGGGGTGCCTCAAGGCTCAGTTCTCAGTCCCATCCTTTTTATCATATACAGTACAAATTTCAAGCTTTCGTTATTCTGCTGATGACATGTAAATGCAAATTCAACCACGTACCTCAACTACATGCTCCCCCATTCACTCCAGAAATACAGGTATGCATGCAAGTCTGTCTGCTGACATTAACGGTGTATATTAAATCTGCACAGGTTCTCAGGAATCTTGTTGTTCACCTTGACTCCACTTTCACTTGAGCCTCACAATTCATTTCTCACTAAATCTGCCCTTTCTTAAATATCAGTGATGCTAAACATTTGCTCATTAGCTCTTGTATTGATTATTGTAATGCACTAGTTTATTGGTATATCAGCTAAAACTGAACAAATTTCAATATGCTCAATGTTCAACTGCTCGAGTATCTGCTCATATTACACCCGTGCTGTATCAGTTACATTGGCTACCCTTATCTTCCTGTATTCAATACAATCTACTTTTTATTACTTTCAAAGCCCTTCACAGTCTTGCTCCTGCCTATCTTTCTTTTACATCCCATCTTGCTCCCTCAAGTCCTCTGGCAGCAGACTGCAGTTTCCCACACCAGGCTTTCATCAGTGGATGGAAGGTCATTTAGTGCCATGGCTTACCCTAATCGCTCTGTGACTGCACGTCTATTACTTCTGTCAAATCTCAGCTGAAATCATTTCTCTTCACACAATATTATCCTCCTTTTTCTCTGTCGTAAACTACTTTAACTTACTTTGTGTTGCATGCTTTGTAAAGCAACCCTGAGTATAAGAAAGGTGCTATATAAACTTAAACACCTGAATAATTAAACAATCCCTTGCAAAACTGATGCTCTTTCCATGTGTTTTCTCGAACACATCACCTCTCCTGCACTGCCGGTCCTGTTAATCCAAAAAAATGTCCACTTTACCCCTGCACCCTATGAGATGCTTCACACAGAGACAATTAAATTCTTAAACGTTCACAACAGAGTCACAACAAACAATTACAAAGACCCTATTTGCTCTTGGGAGCAATAATAAATCACCGTTCCACATGTGAATACGAGCATGCAGATTGGCACAGCTGGAGGAGAGAGAAGATGCCAGAGATCAGACAGGTGGCACTAACGTAGGTCTCTGCCTCTGCCATTCTGCACCAGTCTGATGCACGAAGTCATATAAAATTGTGAATTAAGAGCTGCTAGGTGGACTGCAAAAATCGCTCATTCACCTAAGAATGTCCCATTAAGGGTGTCTGCAGAGATAGGATAAAAGCTCTCCTACATGCAGAGGGTAAAAACTTAAAAAAAAAAAAAAAAAAAAATGTTTATACCTCTAATTGAAATTCTGTACATATGAGTTTTGATACAGAATAAAGCTTTCTGTGCTTAAACCGCACTCCAAGCATAATCTCTGTGCGCGCAATTCAAAAGATCAGATAGGCCTCAGCTTCAGTCTCTAAGTACAAAGACCTCCTCAGTGCCCAGGGTAAAAAAGTTTTTAAAAATAATTAAGAGGCAGTGAGGCAGCTCAAAACAAAGCATGACGGAAAGTTTCTCAGCTGGATGGATGAAAGGTCTCAAACACGGCATAGCTGTACATGTCCACTGCTATTCCATCAACAGGTTTCTTGAAGCAACAAGGATGATCACTGATCGATTTCCTCCCACCACCTCCAGCTAGTATAGATTGAACTGTCGAGGCCATATTCAGAACAATTCGTTTTGGCTGGAGGGGGCGTTGCATATGGGATAAATATTCAAACATTTAATGAGCTGTCACTTCTCTAAATAAGATTTATGGCTAGGAGTTTTGTAAAAAAAAAAATCTAAAGTAATCCATAAAAAAAATTCATATCTGTGTCATGGAGTGAGGACTGATAAAGTAAATGGGCTCTTAAGCGTTTATCATTTTAAATAGAGGTCCACAGGCTTAAGCCACCAAACGGCAAAAAAATATATAATCGCAAGCAGAGAAGAAGGGAAGCAGCAGGTGGAGTTTTCCCATTTAGGTTTACTAAACATCTCTCAGCATGACCAATTCTATATTTCCTCTTGCTGAAAATCTGTTTCCCTCCCTCACTGACCATTTCTACATACCAGCCAAATGCTTTGTATATCCTTCTTCCCACTTAAGGCAAAGAAATCACGACCTCTAGTTAATTTGTGGGTGTGAGGCATTTAGCTGTGAAAGATTTTCTTCATGACAGCCAGAAAGAGTGCAACGTTTCACTACTTTACCCCACATCTTTCACTTAAATAACTGCCCTAGCTAGCTAGCTGCCTGAAATAGCAGCACTTCTAATCGTGTCAGTGTGAACGGGTGGGTTAAACTGCTGTGTGTGAACTGGATAGATAATCACTACCACTCATCATACCACTCAGCAGAGTGCTCATGAATAGACTGCATGGACTGGGTATGTCAAATGTCAAAAATTTCTAATTGGTTCTAATCGGAAAAAGCAAAGATAATCCAGGTTATCATAATATACCTTTAAAGAATGGATTCCTCAACATCAGCATGAGCTTTTGGCATCATGGCATGAAAAGAGAGAAGGTTCAAGATGCAATGGTCTGAGTCTCCGCACTTAGTGCTAGAATTCTCAGTCCAAGAGCCAATTCATGATCAGTTCATGTCTAAGGGGAAATCTTATGAAAAGCAGCGTCATGCTTCACAAGCAACACGGAAGATTATATCGATGTGCAAACTGTGGACAAGATGGAAATAGACAAGCTGGCATGAGTGGCTCGGTCTGGAGTCCGGCCATCTGGCCATTGCTTCTTGACACATTGGGAAGACTTTGCTGTGGCTACTGTGGCTGATGCTTACAAATGTGACCAGTCCAATTCTTTTGCTGCTCTGTGGCTGAAGTGAGGACATGAAACCCTTGCTATCGTTCCTGCTTCAGCTAATTAGCTCAGTAGGAGAGGGGCGGGGTGCTCCAGAAAAGAAAAAAAAAAAAAAAAAAATGGAGAACTAAGGATAAAGAGGAAAAATAGTGATGACCTCCTCAAGTCAAAGCAGCCGTAGAAATAGCTGACCTACTTGTAGACACACTTTCTGATGTCTGTGTGTCCTCAATGAAGTAACCTACATAGCAGTGTAGTCTACATAGTGTGGAGTGCGGAAGTGCAACTCCTCTCTTGCTGAGCATGAGAAGTGATGAGGGTGTGGATAGCAGATAGGTTGCGCGAGGGTCTTGTGTGTGTGTGTGAGCTGTATGGTTAGTTTTTGCTCCTCGATCCACCTCTGGTTCATCTGAGACAAGCAGATGATGATCCACATTTTTATCCGCCCACTCTACTTCGACATTCCTTCCTGACACCGCAGCGGGGAAAAAAGGTGTTAGCTCACAGATTTTTTAAAAAAAAAATGTTTATCTATTGCATAACTGTGCACTCCTTATAATATCTCATCTTTCTCTGCCTCTTTTAGAGATGATATGAGAGATACAAGCCTGATGACTTGTTGTGTTAACAGTGTGGATTGTAAACCAATTAGAATAGAAGTGATTTGCATTCACATTGGAGAAGCACATTATCTATAATACAAAGCTACAAAGTCTAGAAAGGCTGGAAATATTTGAGGGAAAGGAGCGGGGGGGGTGACATGCGTCTCCCTAGAAGCATGTCTAAAAGTGATTCTGAATGAGGGGAGCAGTGCAGAGCAAAAAAAAAAAAAAAAAAGATAATATTGCGAGTCCTTTTCACTCTGCATTAAAATGCTGGAGGTAAAATGTGGCAAGAATACAAAGGGAAGAAAGGAAAAAAAAACTAGTAGAACTTACTGCTTGTGATTATGCACTTCACGTTTTCTACACTAGAGATATGAAAACCCACAAAGACATTTACAACTTGACAGACACCACTCAAATGTTTGTCAGAAATCTTTAATTCAAAACAGAACACACGTCCTAGTATACCTTTTAAAAATGTTTTCTACGGGATTTGATTTGTGCCAAAAGTACTGAACATACCTTTTCAAAAAACTAACAAAAATGTACACAGTGGTGGATGAAGTACCTGAAAGCCACACTTAAGTAAAAGTACAGATATCTTACCAGAAAATGACTTCGGTAGAAGTCACCTTTTAGAATATTACTTGAGTAAAAGTCTTAAAGTATCTGATATTTATTGTATTTAAGTATGAAAAGTATTTTTTTTATGTTAAATGTACTTAAGTATTGAAAGTAAAAGTATAAGTAAATGCTGTTAATACAAAATGTTTATTCTTCTTAAGAATGTACACCACCTTAAAAATGGAGCCTACAAAACAAAGTCTTCAAGCTGAAGCTCTCGAAAGGAACAAAGAGCTCAGTCTCTAGCAGCTTTGTCATTCAATTTGCCAAACTGCAAAACTTTCAGAGTAAACAACTCACCATATGGCTGACCGTCTGTCTTCTGCAGTATGGCAGAACTTTAATATTGTACTATACACAGTCTGAGCAACAAGTGTCTCGGTTTCTCCAGAGCACGTCTACTAGGCCTATTAGAAATTACCATTGAACTCTCTCTCGCTCGCTCGAAAAAATAATAATAATAATTTGCGGGCGTCAGGGAGCCGCTATTAAAATGCAGGAGACTCCCGGACTAACATTGTCACTGTCGTTGAGTGGAACTCCTACGCTTGAGTGGAAACTGAAACTTAACCGTGGCTTTGAGAGCACTTGTTTGCGTAATGGGATTTAACCAGTGACTTGCAAGCACCGGACCACAGATTCGTCAAATCTGCTTGCTTGTGGTCTGTGTTCTTCCGATTTTATTTTGTAGTAACGAAGATGCTTTGGGAAATGTATCGGAGTAAAAGTATACATTTTATTTAGGAAATGTAGTGGAGTAAAAGTGAAAGTTGACAGAAGTATAAAAACTCAAGTAAAGTACAGATTCTCCCAAAAAATACTTCACGAAGTATTATTACTTCATTACATTAGCTTCGTATTAGATTTACATTAGCTGAAAACAGTGAGCTTGGTTTTCGCTAATCATGGTTTATGAATGTGCCGTCATAAATTTTCGTTTACGCTTTCAAAGCTTTCATTTACACTTCCAAGTTTACGGTCGCCATTCTGGCACAAACTTCACGTGTGGGCGGGCTTAACAGCGATTTACTCTTGTTGGCTAGTGAAATTTGGATCGACAGCTGAGGAGGAGGATGATGACGCTGATAATGACGACGATGCTCCGCGCCGCTCCCGAGAGCTCATCTTGGAAAAAATAGTCCTATGAGACTACCCAAACCTCAAATATTAATCAGTATACAAGTTCGTAATTAAGTACGTAAGTAATTTCCGCTACCAAGCATAAACACTATAACTATACAGAGAATCGCATCCAGAACGCTCTCCAAAATTCACACCACTGAAGTCTCTAGTTCCCGGTCAGGCAGCTGTCAATCCAAATCTCACTAGCCAATGAGAGTAAATTGCTGTTAAGCCACACGCGTAAAAGAAAACTTTAAAAGCTTAAGCGCAAACTCTGGCAGCGCAGTCATAAGCCATGATTAGCGAAAATGAAGCTTAGAAAACTGTTAACAAAGAATGCTGTTTATTTGGAGACCATGTTACATTTTTGCTACTGAGTTCACTGTTTTCAGTTTTAGAGTGTTTTTCTTCTTTCTCCTCGTATATTTTTGTTCATTTCTTGAAAAGTTACATTCAACACCTTTGGCACAAAGTTAATCCCATAGTTTTCCAGGTGCCTGGTGCTGAATGGCTGAGGAGACACATTGAGGAGACACACTGAGGAGACACACTGATCACAGGCTACTTGAAAAGAAGTTATATCCTAATATCTGAAAATTATACAGCTTTGTACTTCGCCGAATGCTGCATGACGACTTTGCAAAAACGCTTTATTGAAAGAACATCTTAGAAAACGCTGTGTCAGAGCTTCATGATTTAAATGACTTGAAGCTGCTTTCTGCTGAGAAAGTGTTCGATTCGGCAGCACTATCTGAACCTGAACATGCACTGCCTGGATTACAGCCTGCACTCCACCATGGCCAAATAAATGGCCAAATAAATAAATGAATAAATAAATAAATAAAACAGGACAAGCCGACCTGAATTCAATTAAAAAAAACTGACAGTGTTCAATGAAGTCAAGTACTTTAACAGAACCATTAAGAGTTCTATTATGGTCGGGTAGTGGGTACTCACCTCTGGGGCTGGGGGATCAGTCTGGGTTGTTTTGTCAGTTTTTTGGCAAAGGGGTTTCTGTGTAGAACGGGCAGCTTCCTATAAACCATGCACACACACACAATACAAAATTACACTGGAGAGTTCCATTAGCAGTCATGTTACAGTTCTGCTCTACATGTAACATCTCATTACTTGTTTAAATTTGGAAATCTAAAAAGTTTTTTTTTTTTTTTTTTTAATTCAAATCTCCTAGCTGGATGCATGAATAACGGGTTGCTAGGAAAAAAATCAATGTAGTGTAGAAAAGAAAATTGCTAATGGTCTCGGAAAGACATTATAAAAATAGGCTGGCAGTTTGAACATGGTGTGTTCATAGTGTGGTCTAGAAAGATCTTCTGGCTGCAGAATTATTTTCTTTAAAAAAACAAAAAAAAAAAACAATATTCCAAGTGATATACTGATCACAGTCCTGAGGCATGTACATTCTGAAAAAACGTGGCTAGACAAGGACAGTGGTAAGGAAACATTAACGCACAGGCTTATGCAGCCAATAGATTTGAAATAAACTCAGCGGTGTTTTGTCTTGAGGGATTTGAGAGATCGGGTTGTTCTTGTTTGAGATGTGCAAACAGAAAAGGCATAGTACTACGCTTCCACAGACACTTGTTTGCATGAGAAAAGAGAAGGTGACCTTTCAAGACAGAAAAGTAAATGTAAAAATGCATCAATAAGACATAAGCATCTTCTGAACATGGTGCCTGTGAAGGAAAACGAACTACAAGAAAACTCTGCAGCCTGAACACCACTGCTTATGTAAAGTTCTTCTACCTAAAACTTGAATCACTATAACAGCATGACATCGTGACAGCGATATAAAAGTTATACAAAACCTGCGCATAAACATATAAATAATCTAGCTTGCAAATGCATAAGTAAGCAATCGATCTAATGGCAATATTACAATGACAGAGTAATAACAGATTCCACAATGTGATTCAACCAACCGTCATTCACTTTACCCCATCAACAGGACAGAACAATGGCGTTTAAAATTTGATGTGCTTTTAAGAGTTCTTTTCAATCACCGCCACAAATCAATCTGACAAATATCAATTTAGCAGGTAGAAAACCATTATGACGGCCTTTCACATTATGGCTCAAGTATTATTCTTCATTTGTCCTCTTGCATTTATAGCCTCTTGACTGCCCTCTACAGTTTTATTCGAGCCCCCTTTCTTTCGCTTGCATCTTTTCAATTCCCCTCCACACTGCTAGCCTATAAATTTGAGCAGGAGCTGTCATATTTCTCCTTCCAGCATCTATCCTCTTGCGGTTAGGACAAAGAACGGTGTGTGAGTGGTAGTGAGCATATGGTGCCTGGTTCACAATGCAGTGAGTGAGCCCATGACAAAATATTTCCAGTGCAAACTGGAGTGCATCTGCATAACTTACTATAACTGCAGTTTCAGGAAAGAGAAGCAGACACCAGCTAGACATCCACACCGTCCATTATTTATAGCCTTAGCGCCATCTAATTATGTAGCGCCAACAAAAAGGAATTAAGTAAAGCAAGCATGAAGCTGTAGCATGTTAATCTTGGTTGCCTGTGAGAAGACTATAGGCATCTTGGCTGAGAAACTGGAGGTGAAGTGTATGAGGGTTTGACTTATCTCACCAGCTCAGTCTGCAGAAGCAGGATCAACTCATCTCTCTCTTTCAGCTGCTGCTGCAGGAACTGGCTCTCATGTCGCTCGGGATCCTACACACACACACACACACACGCACACACACACACAAAACCTGATTTAAAAAAGGGCTACTTTATTCAGGCCATCTCTTCTGGTTGAACACTAGCTTTTCATGTAAGAGAAGAGAATGTGAAGAGGAAGTGCAGTTTTTACAATGAAGTTTTGTTTGATGTGAACTTGCTCACCATCTCCAGCAAGTCTGGTCAATATCCATTATCTGTGTATGGAAGAACCATAAGCTTCAAAGGCACTAGTACTAGACCACTGACAAAGCTCCAAAAGCAGGTTGCAGGCTAAGAAATTGCAATGCCTTCCGTCTCTAAACTCCCTAGTCCACATATATATATATACACGGCATAGATGTGACAGCTAATGCACTGGAAATAAAGAGCCCTAGATACACCACAGCTGCTTTCCAGACAGGGTTTAATTTAAGATAGTAAAGGGATTAGTCACACTGGGGAAATACAGTAAAGTAACATGAAAGTCTTGCACATTTAGGTGCATAATGTCGGGATAATCATACTAATGATGCTGCGATGAAAGCCTGTAATATGTCTGAGGTTGTATATTGGGAAAGTACAAAAAGCGAGAAATAAAATATGAGCGTTTAAAGATGGAGATCCCTAAAAGAAAATTGAAGTCCTGTTTCCTTAGATTTTTGGAGCACAGCCAATGGCTAAGTTTAGGCATGGGGGAGTGGAGACCCCATCACCTTCGGATAAAGTGAATAACACACAGAGCTGAACTTCAGTACTACAATTTGATGGATATGTTCAAAACAAAAAAAATAAATAAAACTATATTAGTGATAATGACGATAACATACTGCTTCACTGCTGACATGCTTTTCATTTCAGTCCCTCCAGGATTGTGCGACTGCAGAAATGAATGCAAAACCAAGCAAACTCCACAATATTTGGAGGACCCTGCAACTTTTCAAAATTACTGCAGATTTGGACCAAGACTGATTCACGTACGTTGGACATGAGTACAAAACATCACTGCGAATGACAAAACAGTTTCATGCAACGGCAAATTCAAGTAGTTTTCCACAAACAAAAAAAAAAAAAAAAAAAAAAAACACAAAATACTCTGCAAGTTGAATTTCAAATTTTGAGAAAATCAGCCGCATCAAATCAAGCATTTTTGGCCGCAACAATCACAAAAAAAAAAATAACTCTGGGAGATCCTGTACGGACTGCCATTTCAAAATTGCAAAATGTATTAAGTTTTCTAGTTTAAATGCTTTGCTTCATATTTTTACCAGGAAATAATTCAATTATCCCAAAACAGACAAACAGTCCTGCCACTCAACTGTTGTTAAAACATTGACTCCTAATACAGGAATAAATATCAATCACAGTCCCCTGATTTTTGAACATCCCATTTCAGATTTAGTCCCCCATTGCTGTTATAATAACCTCCACTCTTCTGGGAAGGCTTTCCACTAGAGTTTGGAGGGGAGCTGTGTGGATTTGTCCTCTCAGCCACAAGAGCATTAGTGAAGTCAGGTAAGGGCGAGAAGGTCTGGCACGCAGACGGCATTCCAGTTCAATCCCAAAGGTGTTCAGTGGGGTTGAGGTCAGGGTTCTGTGCAGGCCACTCGAGTTCCACACCAATCTATGCAAACCATGTCTTCATGGAGCTCGCTTTGGGGACAGGGGTATTGTCATGCTGGAACAGGTTTGGGCTCCTTAGCTCCAGTGAAGGAAAATGTAATGCTACAGCATACAAACACGTCCCATACAATTGTGTGCTTCCAACTCCAACATGGCCCATATATGGGTGCAGGGGCGTAGTCATCATTTCAGATGTACGGGGGACAGAACGTCAAGGGTATTCTTTTCTTCTGACCTTTGTCTAATTGATGGGTTTCATCTTTTCTTGCTCTTAATTGGCTTAATATGCAAATTATGATCCTATACTTGCATGTTATATTGTATATTGCACTGTATCATTTTAAATATGGCAAATTGTGTTTAGTGTACACTGTATTGCATATACATAGCACACCGTATATGATATATACTTGTATATTATGGATGATTTAGTTTCAGTTCTCTCCCTTTTCTATTGAATTATATACAGTAATGTAAAAATGGCAGGGTTACACATTTTCCCCCCCTATACTACTAACCTACTATTAAAAAAGAGTTTGAAAATAAGTGCACGTTTGTGCGGGTCTGCGGGTAGGCGAATATCACCATCAAATCTGGCTAAATAAATAGGCAGCGTTTAAAAAGAAATATGTAGCAAATTATTCATCATTGTGCAACACAAATAGGCCTACAACATGCCAAAAGAGCTTACACTGCTCGACTTAGTAAAAAAAGGAGTGAATGTTTTTTTGTCGCGACCTCTGACCACTCAGCGCGGGTGTGAGCATGGGTGTCCAATTGACCAATTGTCATGGCAACGTCAGGTCACATAAAGACTTATAGACACGCACACGTATAGAAATCAAAGATGCACAGATTGGCCGTGGCCAATGAAAAAGTGCGTTTAATAAAATTTACGTTTTATTAAAAGTGCGGGGAACACGTCCCCCGTGGATTCTACACCCATGTATGGGTGTGATGGTCAGGTGTCCACAAACCTTTGGCCATATAGTGTATATTGACCAGTGCTGTTCCCATATTGTTGGCATCCGTGTAATAATTAAAAATATCCACCACCTCAAGCCCAATTCAACCCCTAAGCAAAGCTGAAGGGTTGCTTGAATATACTGTAAAACTTCATACAAGCACTGTTTTCACCTTAGAGTTGTTTGTTTGTAATATAGAAATCATCGATCAATTCTGGGCCTCATCATTCTTTCACTGGTTGTGTTATTATTGCATATATGATTGCTGACTTTAGCCAATACCCCTCAATGCAGTTTAATGTTGTGTGTATATGGGATGAAGAACTTTAAACTTTAATCTAAAGGTAATTCATCTCCAATGTTCAAATAAAGGTCAAAAACGATTTTTTTTTTTTTAATTAAAATCCGAATTCTGATTGTTCTAACCCATCCTAAACATTTAGAATGTTCATTAATCAAGGTATAAAAGTACAAACAGTCAAGGGCTGGGCTTAATCCTGTTATGTAGTATGGAGTCCTTCATGAGAGCTCAGTCAAAATGGATTATGTGCTTCAATGTCACATGCTAAACTATTTCTGGAGATGCTCCATTGTGGAAACAAGGATCTCAAGAAGAGCCAATGTACCTCTGATGGAGCTCAAAAAACTGAATAAATATCTTTCGTCTGGATACCAAATTTCAAATTAGTGAACTTCTTTTTAAAACCACATCCGTTCTGTGCATTAAAAAGGTCACATCCAAATTCAGGCCTGTGGGATCATTTAATTATATCATAATTATAGATCCCAGATTTACCAAGAGGCATTTTATCTCTGCAGAGGCATGGTGGACCTCCAGAGAGCAATTTGGCCACAGTTACACTGACACACACTCTCACACAAGTACATAGACAAACAGACGAATGCCTTTAGCATAACAAGACTGTGCGCAGTGTATTTGGCGCCTGCTGTAAAGCTCCACTCGAGTAGTTTTTCAGTTTAGTTGGCCTAGTTAGACACTTCAGCAGTGGGAAAGGGTCAGGCAACAAATAAGAACATTTTACTGTTACAGAAAACACAAATTCAGGAATATGCTGAAAGTTCAACTCCTCAGACGCATATAAAGAATAAAAAAAAAGTCAACTGTTCTATTTCCAACTATGGTAAAGGAAAAACATTATTTATTAATACACATTTTCCTTCTTTTTAATTCATAATGTCAGACATTCAATTACAATAACAATACTAATACTGTAATTAATTATGTGCATACACTAAAGGCTTTTTTTTTTTTTTGCAGTTGGCACCAAATAAAGAGTCTGGAGCCTTTGTTATGACATTCAGGGAATATTTCTTGGATTTAGTTCAGATACCTGAAGTTTTAGTTGTCTAATTGGACAATATTTTGACATGCTATGTCCTTGAATAACCTATACTTGTGCTCATTAGCTTACAAGAATATATAAGCTTAAATGAATGAACGTATCGACATAAGTTAAATCCAAAACACCTGTTCAAAACAAGTATGCACACTGGGAGACTAAACTATTTATCATTTCTTTTGTCTGAAGATCACTAAAACTTGGAATTATGAGAAAATAATCTCATTTTCAAGATAAAAAAAAATCCTGCTGTATGGCTATCCTAAAGACGCATCAAGCCAATCGTTCCATTTAGACCTAATTACCATACTTCATTGATTTGCTGTGCTCTGCATAATTTGTATTTCCCGGTGTTAGCCGTAAATTTAATCATAGCGTGTGAATGTTTAATCAGAGCGTGCGAATGTGCAGGGTGTCTGAAAAATCAGGAACCAATGAGAGTAAAAATACATACAGTGGGTATAGAAAAGAATCACCCCTTTTAAAATAATCACTTTTTGTTGCTTTTCAGCCTGAAATGAAGACAGACACAGTTTTTGTTTTATCCAGCTGTATTTACTAGATATAACACCAACATGTCAGGAAATTCTTTTTAATTTTTTTTTTTTTAAAAACAGAATCACTGAGTTGGAAAAAGGATCACCCCCCCTCCTACAAATGACTTGTAAACTCAATCAGGTGTAGCTAATCACTTTCTCAATGGCACACAAAGCCATTTGACTTTCAACTGTGATCAGCTGTGGTCATTTTGATTAGCTCAGCATGAAAAGAGCTTTCCTGGAGCATTTTGTAGTGCAACTGAAGCAAACTATCAACTGTGGGTGGCAAGGCACTGTCAAAAGATCCAGGAGATGGATACAAAAAAAATTCAAAGGCTTTATCAATGCCTAGAAGCACAGCGAATTCTATTATTAAGAAGTGGAAGGTATTTGGTACAACACAGACCCTCCCTGGATCAGGACGTCGCTCCAAACTGGACGAATGAGCCAGGAGGAAACCGGTCAGAGAGGCTACCAAGAGGCCTACAGCAACTCTGAAGCAGTTGCAGGAATTTATGACAAAGAGTGGTCATTGTGTGCATGTGACAACAATATCACAAATTCTCCACAAATGTGGCTTGTATGGGAGGATTGCAAGAAAAAAGCCACTCCTCAAGAAAGGCCACATGAATGCATCTTGAAGATTCTGAGGCCACATGGAAAAAGGTGTTATGGCCAGATGAGACTAAAATTGAATTATTTGGCCTCAAAACCAAACGATATGTCTGGCAGAAATCCAATACAGCTCACCATCCAAATAACACCATTCCTACAGTAAAGCATGGAGGTGGTAATATCCTGTTATGGGGGTGTTTCTCTGCAGCAGGGACTGGAGCACTTGTCAGGGTAGAAGGAAAATGGATGGAGCAAAATACCGTCAAATTCTTGAGGAAAATCTGCTGCCCTCTGCCAGAAAGGTAACTGTCAATGGGAAGAAGGTTTACCTTCCAACATGACAATGACCCAAAGCACACAGAAAAACTGACCACACAGTGGTTGAAGGAGAAAAAGGTGAATGTCCTTGCATGGCCTAGTCAGAGCCCAGACTTAAACCCCATTGAAAATCTGTGGAATGACTTGAAGACTGCAGTCACCATCAAATTTAACTGAACTTGAGCAGTTCTGCAAAGAAGAGTGGGCAAATATTGCAAAGTCTAGATGTGCAAAGTTAGTAGAGACATATCCCAACAGACTAAAGGCTGTAATTAAAAAATTAAGGCAAATTAAAGCAAGGGGGTGATCCTTTTTCCAACTCAGTGATTCTGGTTTTTTATTTTATTTTTATTTTTTTTCCTGACATGTTGGTGTTATATCTTTCACTTGAATGTTATAAGTTGCACTGAGTAAATACAGCTGAATAAAAGAAAAACTGGGTCCGTCTTCATTTCAGGCTGAAAAGCAACAAAATGTGATTATTTAAAAGGGGGGTGATTCTTTTCTATACCCGCTGTATACTTAATTTGTATTTATTACTTACAGCATATGCTCTACACCTTCACCCTTACGCTGTATGGATTTTCTCAGCTGCTGTATCACATTTTTGTGGATTTTGCTCAACATATTTGGATCGACATATTTGCTCGACATATTCCCATTGGTTCCTGATATTTCGGGCATCCTGTACTAGGGCTGGGCGATATATCAATATAATATCGATATAATATCGATATCATGATAAATGATTTTGCGATACAATTTTCTGAGATACCATTGGTACTGTATGTTGATGTATTTTTTATGTTTTTAATCATTTCAAATTAAATGGTACTGAAAGGATGCCGTTGATTTGACGTAATTTTATGAAAAACTTAATCTTCTTGGACTTTGTAGGCATTAAAGAAAAGTATCGTCAAACTCAGTTTAACATTTTTTTTGTTTATTTGACTACTGCTTTGCGGACAGTTTGTTAGCTAAATTATATATCGTGATACGCATCGTGTATTGTAGAAATGTCCTCAAGTATCGTGATATGATATTTTTGTCGCATAGCCCAGCCCTATCCTGTACAGTATCTTGTAAGACTAAGCTCAAATTTCTTGTCACATATTGTTGTAGGATTGTTGCTGCTGTAATAAAAAAAAAAACATTACTGCTTACTGCATTTACTTTATTACCATGTAAATATAGTCTAGGACCAGGTTACTTTGTGCTTTGTAGTTACAGATTGTTTGTTAATGTAGACAAGAATCTTCTTGAGATTCTACTTTAATGAAAGTTACAATAATATTGCTGCTGATACAGCAGGCGCGATGGCATTAAATGTCAGAACAGCAGTGTGTTTACATTTATTGAAAACAGTTTACGGTGTTACATTTATTGAAATAGATTGTTTTTGTCCATCATAAAGTACACTAAGATTTTAGTGAAACATTATGGTAAGCTGAGGTGAGCTGAGTGCTCTGAGTCACTGAAAAAAGCTTTCAGTTGTGGAATACTGTGCATGTTTATACGCAGTTTTCACAACAACACTGGAGTAAAGGACAATGAACTCTCCTTCTTCTTATTTCTCCTAACTTTCCTCCCTAAGCCTTGGCCAATTCCCACCCACCAGTCAGCTCTCCCCATCAACTGCTGTTCATGCTGTGTCACGGGGCAGCGTAACACACTTGGAGGAAAGCGCAATCCACCCACTTCTGCATGCATGAGCTCAAAGATGCCCACGATTGGCTAGAGTCTCCATGACTGATAGCGAGTATGCCACCCCTCCCACCCAGACAGCACTGCCAATTTTTTGCTGTGATTTTTTTTTTTTTTGTCGCACCATTTGTTCATTCATTTTCAGTAAGCTCTTTATCCTGGTCAGGGTCGTGATGGATCTGAAGCCTATCATATAAGCCTAACTGGAATTGAGGTTGGGACACACCCTGAATGGGATACCAGTCCATCACAAAGCAACATGCACACAAAAATTCACACACTCATTCGTACCTAGGGGCAAATTTAGCATACAACCAAGCCACCTACCAGCATAGTTTTGGGAGGTGGATGGGAACTGAAGGACCAGGGAGGAAACTCGCACGGACATGGGGAACGCATCGCAAAACTACACACGGACGGTATCTTGAGCTCAGGATCAAACCGGGGACCCTGGACCTGTGAGGCAGCAATGCTACCCACTTTGCTACCATAAGACCTGTTTATTAATTGTCATACAAAGCATTTCTAACATAATTATAATGCCATTTATTGCAGCTACATTGTAGACTTGACCCTGAACAAAAACATTGTTCCAGCTAGTTAATTAATGTAAAAGGACACTACATTTTCAAATGTTTATATACAATGTGTGAAAACAAAGCCACGTTTCCACTGAAGCATTTCATGCTCATTATAGAACTGTAAGAGCAGGATGGAAAAACCGACAAAATTTACATGATAAAAAGGTTTGACCTTTTTTCCTTACTTCAGAACAGAAACTGTGTGAAATATGGGCTATGAAAAATATGTCTGACATAAATAAATTTTCCAGTGTTTGACACTGTATGGGAGACTCACTCAGCCATTAGAGAGGCTTACTGGTGCCTCTGCATCTCTAAGAAATATAGTCTCATAAGAGCTAAAACAATAAATCCTACTCAGTAGCCTGAAACTGGAACTTTGTATTATTTACCTAAATCCAATTTACTGAAACACACTTAAGCCAGGTTCTGCCTGTTGCACTATAAATATATAATCGAGCTTAATGACTGTGATGGCAGCCACATAAATAATAACCAGGTAATAACTGTGACACTCCTAACTCCATTTTCCCTGCAAGTTTCTCGTTCTAGCCACACGAGAGCGCTTTTCTCAGGCTCCAATTATAAAAGAGACAGGGATAACGAATGTTCAATACACAAAGTTTTCTGCACAAAGTAGGACAAAAAGTGACACGGTTCCGTCTCAGGTGGGATTGTGGGCTTTATTTTTAAAAACGGGGAAGTTTTATATTTTCTAGAACAAGGCAGGACAAGTCCCACCCTCCTCCTGTCATCTGAACACAGTGTGAGAATTCATGGCGTCCTATTCTAAGCTTTCCTCTTGCTGGCTATGGACTAGCTGCGACATCACATGGCCCGTTGGTGAGACTGCTGCTCCTGCATGTGCTCCATGTAGGTCAGGAAGGAGGACAGAGAGAGACCTCGTTTCCAACTTTGCTCAGCTCGACGGGATTTCCGACTCAAAAAAAAAAAAAAAATTCCTGATGAAAAACAAAATCCGCTTCCCTCCCCAGAAAAAGCTCCACAGGCAAAAGTATAAACCTTTCTCTTGTGACAGCCATGGCCCAGCTCCAAAGGATTACCCAACATAATAAAATAATCTCATCAACAGAGTTCAAAAAAAAAAAATTTATTGATGGTTGAGAAAAATAATTCAGATTGAGTTCTCTTCTATACCGAAGTTGAATTGAAAAGAGAGCATTTTGCACAAATGGAAATGAAATTCATTCTCGGTATTGCGGTTTAGAAATGCTGACATCTTTTTTGAGATAAGGTTAATCTGTACATAACACCACCCTACAAAAACATTAACAGTGATTACACTTAGTCAAAGATTACTAGAAAAAATTTCCTTCTGAAAGGCTACAAAAAGTATATTTCATAATGTAGGCAATTACCTTGAAAGCTGGTGACTTCTCACTGCAAGGGCTTATGGGTAAAGAGTGAATGCTGCTGGCAGGACTGGGCTCAGTGCTCTAAAAGGGGGGGGGAAAAAAAAAAAAAAAAACACCAGTTTCAATTCATGCAGTTTTTTAAAATTATTATTTACCCTGAATATACAACAGATCCTGATCGGTTCACTTCCAAAAAAAGGAAGTGTGTTAGTGTTTAATATTTTGCACATGTATTAAAAATCAAAAACTGATATCTCATTTAGCTAGATCCTTAGATCTTTGGCTAAGGCACACCAAATTGATCTCAGGTGCATCATGTTTGTTTTGATTATTGTTATTATTGTTTTGATTAGATGTCTCTAGAACTTGACTGTAGTCCACTGTGCCAAATTCAACTGATCTGACATGATTTACAAAGGCACACCCCTTTGTGTATAAGGTCCCACAATTCACAGTGCACATCAGACCAGAAACCAAGCCATGAAGTCCAAGGAACTCTCCATAGACTTCCACAACTTGTATAGAGACACAGATCTGGGCAAGGGTATAAAACCATTTCTAAAGCTTTGAATGTTCCCGGAAGCACAAGGGGCACCATTGTTGTGAAATGAAAGAAGTTTGGAAACACCAGGACTCTTTTTAGAGTACAATAACCAGGCTAGTGTACAATAACCAGACTAGAAAGGACTTGGTCAAGGAGGTGCCCAAAAACCCAACAGAGCCACTCTAACAGAGCCTCAGAAGTCCTCCGCAGAGATGGGTGAACCTGCTGGAAAGACAACAGTCTCAGAAACACTGCATCAATCAGGCCTTTATGGTAGAGTGGCTAGACAGAAGCCACTCCTGAGTAAAAGGCACATGGCAAGCATTCAAAAGATTCTGAGAGCACGAGGAAAAATATTCTCTGGTCTGAGGAGACATTAATTGAATACTTTGGGCTCAACTCCAAGCACAAATGTCTGGCGAAAACCAGATACTGGTCATCAACTGGCTAATACCATTCCTGCAGTGAAGCATGGTCGTGGCAGAATCATGCTATGGTGTGCATCATGCTATGCGTCTCAGTGGCATGGACAGGGAGACTGGTCAGCATTGAGGGAAGGATGAACACAGAGAGGTGTCTGAAGGTCCTACTCCAGAGTGCACACAATATTAGACCAGGGAAAAGGTTCACCTTTCAACATGACAACACCACAAAGCATACAGCCAAGACAACACTGGAGTGGCTTCAGGACTGGCGTCTGAATGTCCTTGAGTGGCCTAGCCAAAGCCCAGACTTGAACCCCATCAAGAACATCTGTGAAGAGACCTGAAGATTGCAGTTCACAGACCCTTCCAGTCCAACTGTACATATATTACTTCTGCAACAACAAAATCCTGTATATACATAGCTCTTATATCCATCATTGGATTTGAATCTACCCACTGCACTGTACATGTATACCTGACCTTGCCATTTACTCTGCACTTTACTTCTATTGCACTATGTGGTCAGATTCAAAACTGCTTTTCATTGTACTAACACGTGTACTCTGTGCCAATGACAATAAAGTTGATTCTAATCTACCCTAATAACCCTAAGTAGGGATCAGACATGATGAGAAGTAAGAGCAAGGACTCGTATCATACTGTACTGTAAATATGGCTGATGTCAAAGCTCCACACCTATTTGCAATTAAACTTTGTCTCTTGACATTTATTTTCTGGAGCTATTCTAGAACAGTGGATTCATCTACAGCTTTTCAGCTGGTCTAAACGTTTGTACATGATAACTGGTTGTCTTCCTGGTATTTTCAGCAGCACACTGAGATGCAATGCCCTAATGGAGCTTGAGTGCTTAATGGTCCACTGAGTGTTTCACTGAAAGCATATTTTGTGAGGTGTGCTATAATTTGGCAACATAGTCCTGTCACCTCAGCTGACCTGTATGACAAAATGACACAAAGTATTATCAATAAGTAAGACACCATCTTCTGAACTTCTTTGTTATAGGTCAGGTGAGCTGTAGTTACCTAACTAGCATGACGGCAAGATGTGTCATGTGACACTAAAGTGATGAGCCATTCACTGAGTGAATAATAAGCTGATACAGTGCTCAAAAATTATTGGCACCTTTGGGAAATATCTGTTAAAATGACAAACTTTCTTTATGGTTAATTAACTTAATCTCACACTTAAAATGAGAGAAATTTAGACATTATTCTAAGAGAACATAATTTTAAAAACCCTTATAAATAATAATAATAATAATAATAATAATAATAAGACTGGAGAATGCAGAGCAAGGAATCTGAGAACACTCCTCAATAAAGAATCTCTCCAGATCCTTCAGTATCATGGGTAATCTCATGTGGACCTGAATGGCCATGTACAAAGTTTGATTCTGTGGTCACTGTACCATTTTTGCGTGGATTTGCATGTTTGTATGCATCATTATTCTGGAAGATCCCAGTCGGCTGAGGCAGCCAGATTTTCATTTAAAATCTTCTACTACTTCTATAAATCTGGTACTTCATGGAGTCCCTGATAAAAACCCAACAAGATTCCATGACATACACTTGCGGGTAGATGAATGAAGAGGCTTTGTTCTGACCTTCCAAATAGTTTGTTAGCATGGCGGTCTAATTTCAGATTTGGAGACTTAGTAACCCCAAAATGATGGTTATCTTCCTCCAATCTCCAACTGTGATCCATGGAGAAATTTGTCTCTATAACCATCCTCCTCATTGTGCGTGGGGGCAAAATAGACTTGTGTCCTCTTCCAGGCAGGTTTATTACAGCTCTGGCTACTTAGATTCATAATTATCATACTAACAGGTTTTTTGTCTTATTTATGAAGGTCAGCACAGTTGTGTCTCATTTCATTTGTGTATATTTTAATGTTCCCCATGTTTATGAATAACTAAGGAAAATTGGCATTTGTCACTTCATATACCAGTCATGGAAGTCATGAATGACTGTTTAAGAACCTAAATACTCAAGTGAACTTAAAAAGAGAAAAATATAAATGGGAACATCCCGATACTAAGGCTGCAAATAATTCTGAAGCTGAATGTATATATAATAAGAAAACAATGGGAAAATTAGAAAACGTTTTCATCTGTGCACAATATCGAAGGGTCACACAAACAAACACAGCAGAAAAGCACGAGTCATTGCAGTTTTTGTTGGTGAGCAGTTTACATATGGAGATGGAAGATGGCACATTTGCAAGTTAATGAGAGGACAGAGTCGGCGAGGAGGGCAAACAATTTCATCTTTAATATTCATGTTTTTTTCTGCTGTGTGCACTTCCCTGGACCCCCTTTTGTCTCATAATTGTTATTTCAGTTTTTATGCCATACACAATAGTTTCAATGTAGCTTCTGTGTAGAGTAATGTGGAGAAGCAGTCTGGAGAGAGTCACAGGTACGTTATTTTATAGTGATAGTCAATAATGTAATCTGAAATAACATGATTCAACAGAGAGTAAAGGGACCGCCACTGAAAACAAATGAGCTTGTGTTTATAGTCAATATAACAGAATGACTACAGTTTTGCCAAATAATGAATAAGATCATTTGCAGGTTGAACCTCAGACTCTGCTTGCTCTGACTCCAGCCTTAGAGCAATAAAGCTTAAATTTTGCATAGTCAGTAAAGCTGACAGTTGTGCTGCAGATATTTTGTCTTAGCCAAATACAGCTGTGCTCAAAGTAAAGATGTTTTTCAGAAAAGGATGATGTTCCTAGGCTACAAGTCACGCTAATGTACAGGCCCCCCAGCCGAAATTCTGATCTATCATCTCATATTCATCTTTTGATCTCAAACCCGCATGTCTTCAGTGTATAGCAAAAACAATATAATTGGCCTTGCTGTTCTGATAGTTTGAGTTTCGAACTGTAGCTGTACTCCAGGTAGGCTGTGCTCAAGGTAAGTTTATAAAGCTGTACGCTAAGTAAGCTTATGAGTCTCAAGCCCATCTAAGCTTAGAAATCTCTGCTTGGAAATCTGTTTATAAAGCTGTGCTCCAGGTAAGTTTATGAAGCTGTGCTCCAGGTAAGTTTATGAAGCTGTGCTCCAGGTAAATTTATAAAGCTGTGCTCCAGGTAAATTTATAAAGCTGTGCTCCAGGTAAGTATTTAAAGCTGTGCTCCAGGTCAGTTCATGCAGCTGTGCTCCAGGTAAGTTTATGAAGCTGTGCTCAAGGTCGGTTTATGAAGCTGTGCTCCAGGTAAGTTTATGAAGCTGTGCTCCAGGTAAATTTATAAAGCTGTGCTCCAGGTAAGTATTTAAAGCTGTGCTCCAGGTAAGTATTTAAAGCTGTGTTCCAGGTAAGTTTATGAAGCTGTGCTCAAGGTCGGTTTATAAAGCTGTGCTCCAGGTAAATTTATAAAGCTGTGCTCCAGGTAAGTTTATGAAGCTGTGCTCCAGGTCGGTTTATAAAGCTGTGCTCCAGGTAAGTTTATGAAGCTGTGCTTAAGGCAAAACTGTCATAGCTGTGTTCCAAGTAAATCTGATGAACATGTCCTAACAGGTAGGGACCATAAAGCTCTGTTTATACCTCAGATGATAAAAACAGCAGCTCCAGAATTCAGCTGCCAGCATGAAACCTTACCTCCTGCAAAACCCTGCGAAGACGCAGCAGGAGTGTTTTCATGGCCGTGCAGTCCTGCTGCATCAGCCTGAAGGGCAATGTCTCCAGCCCAGAGAACAGCTCATCATCACAGGACACACAGAGAGACACTGGCCGTGGCTCCCTGAAAAAACAAGACATGGAGCAACAGGTTAGTGCATTGTGACTAAACAATCTAACTGAATCCATTATCTACAAAAAAACTTTGCAAATCACAGCCATATATTTAGAAGAAGCATGGTATATACTGACGTTGTTTAAGAATGCTTATCAAGTGAGACCTTTTTAGTAGCCTTTCACCTCTAATCAAACTTTTTGTTCGTTTGTTTGACTGGAATACAATAAATGTCCACTTGGCAAATATCTACGCTATGTTATGTAGGAATAAGTCTGTTCTTGGCCATGAGTTCATTTAGCCGTCTGGCCTGATAGAAATCGCTACTGATGAAAGTGAATAATGTTACATCGAGCCCTAGGACGTTTTCTTGTATAATTTTGTAAGAAACAGAGCACAGCACAGACAGTTGAGATTAAGGGCTGTAGATCTGCGCTTTGTTCCGAAACAGGGACTTAAATTGTTACATTGTTGCATTTTCTCCTCGGTTCGCGTTCACAAAGCAACATTTCAAAGCGTACCAGAATGTGTTTATACAAGTCACATGCGAGTAAACTGTCCTCTCATTGGTCAGAATGCGCCTGTTCCATCAAGATAGACAGCAGCTCTGCGAGCTTATTGTGGCTTTCTTTTTAGCTGAAGTTATTATAATTTATCTAATTTATATGTTCCATGGAGCGATTAAATCCTGTCTCCTTGAGACGCTTACTAAACACCTTGAAAACCTTGGTGTTTTTATCCGTTTTAGAAAGATGTTCGGAAATATGCTCGTCAGACCGAATTTCCTGACCGAGGCATTTACCTCGTCTTTGGTCCAAAAACCTCGAATCATGTTGCGCGTCATTAGCAAAACAAACACGCTTTTTACGTAATGCAGTTCCCATCGTGCATTGCTGTACAGGTTGGTCTGTTGAGTCGGACTGCTTTCTGACCACAAGCGAACCGCTCCAGAGATCGTTTGCAATGAACGAGGTGGTCTCGGCCCGACTGTTTTGGTGGGGATCCGAGCGCTATTGCCGTGTTCATATATGTCTAAACGGACCAAACCAAGGAAGAAAACGCACCAGGTACCGAAAGCCAGGTGTGAAAACAAACTAAGGAAGGTGTAACTGGAATACAATAGCTTTCAGACCAGAACCATAAACAGAATAATTAAAAGGAAAATACAGACTGCCAGGTAATGTAGGAAAAAAGAGAAAAGGGGGGCAAGAAAAAGAACTATACGATGCAGGTGTAGATGACAGTCATGGAAAAGAAAGAGGAAAAAAGCAGGACCGAGCCAATAAAGCAAGCAATGAGGTTTTACAGAAACTGATTCCGGTGTGGAGAAAATTCTACTCCATGTAGCTACATGTCAAGTTTAAGTGAAACAACTCGTGTAATGAAAGATTTTTTTAAAAAAGGACATTTTAAAACTGCTTCAGTTTTAGTAATAAACATGAAGATTTCAGGACATCTGAGTAAGGATTCCTAACTTCCACAATAGAACGGGGCCTACACCTACCAAAATATATTTCGTGTGGCTTGGAATAAAACAGAAGAACCATGCACAGTATCTGAAATGTCTTAAAAGACAACACTGCAACAATCTTTACTAGACATCTGTGTGTTACGCGGTATAATATACAAACCGGATTTTGGCTTCATTTTGCCAGTTTCATATTTGAAACATATGCCTCTGGGTTTGCATCTTCTGTGTATTAAACTAGTACTCAAATGTATATGACCTGATCAACAGAGATCAACAAGCTCTCAGGTAAAATGTGGATGTGCCAGTTTTATCCTGGCACAGGAAAAGTCTAACCAGGAAAACTGAATATTTCTTTAGAAATATTTTTCTTGGAAATCATATACAAGTATACTGTGGTAATGATTACGATGATGCACTGACCGCTCACGAACCATCCAGGTGATTCTCTCTCAAAGGATTTGCCTGAGGCAGGTAAGAATGTTTACGGGGAAAAAAAATTTTTAATACACAATCTAAACATTCTCAAGCAGTACAGATTTTAAATATTCGACACTGAGCGTTCACAGGGTTGAATGTCTTTTCCTCAGCTAAACATGTTCAGCAGTGTGATCACATCATCTGTTACAGGTTCACTGTTTACATCATGGATATGTGATAGTGGGGGAGGAAAGTGAAGCAGTCATTATTCATGATTCCGAAGACAACATCCTAGATTTTCATCTTCCCTGGATTTTACCCTGATGTCTACTACAGAGAGAGCACGACATCTAAGGGCTTTTTATTCAGCCGAAAAAGCATGGTGAGGATAAAAGCGATGACATCTTAGTGTAATAGCCACAGCACTAAGAAAATGGCAGGCTCGCAGAGTTAGCTTTGTCTGGGAACACTGTTGATAACAGGAATGGGATTTTTTTTTCAGACTCTGACTTTTTTTCACTACTAAAGCACTTTCTCAGCCTCTGCTGGCACAGGCTGGATTTCCGTCCCTTCAAACACGATAAATCCTAAATATGCTTCACATTAGTGCCTCTATCTTTCCCTCACTGTAATATGGCCCAGTGTAGAACATCTAAAAGTGGTGCCCATTAGCTTTGACAACATTCCAGTCACCTCTAATATCCCATTACAATATCATTATAGCCATCACAGCTTCCCCCAGGACTCTCTGGGTTCATGCCTTTACTGTGCAATACGAATACTAATAATGTCATCCAGTTAGGCTGTTTTATGAAGGCTTGTCTCTTTGCTTAGTCTCCTCATTGATGGTCCCCACTGTGCGCTCACCTGGACTCCTCATGTTAGAGGGCACGGGGAGCCAGTGTCCCTTTGCTCTCAATGAGCATCTGTCACACGCAATGGACTCCCCCAGCTGGACTGCTTTATAGCTCATATTCCGTGTTTGGGTTATTAGCGCAGTATTCCCATCAGGGCCTTCAGCATCATGCCACGCAGTGCCTTTGATTTCTAATTACATATTAATTTCACGCTAGAGAAGCAGTGCTGCATCTGGGCACCGTGTAGCCTTTCATGCTGGTATATTCATTATGGAGTTGCAGGGAAAAATTTGGATCTCTGCTTGAATGGCTCCTAAAATACAATCTGATCTTCACCTAGGTCATAGTAAAAACAAAGACAGTCTTAATAAGCGATGTACTTGTTCAATAAAAATATGGAAATATTACATGTTGACCAAAACAACGGTAGTCACAAAAGATTTCAATATGTTTCAATCAGGATTTACTCATAAAATACGCCCAAAAACAAAGCTGTAGCTTACAAATCTAATAAACACATCGAGTAGTAATGAAATAAACACTCCAAGCAAAAAAAAAAAAAAAAAAAAAAAAGACTGGCTTTTGCATTTGAGTGGAGCTTTGTATCCTGGCAAGAGCAGCAAAGACAAATATGTGTATACCTTAGTTAGCAAGCTGTTAAGCTGTGCAGCACATTTGGTGGCTGCAGATAACCGGGTGAGTAGGAGGAGATTTAATAAATGCAGTGCTATACCAAAAAAAAAAAAAAAAAGTGAAGCATAAGGAAACTGAAAATAGACGCAGTTTGAAAACTGATGGTGCTGTATGAATGTGTGCCAAGGAAAGAAACCCCATGAACAAAAAAAAAAAAACCAAACAAAAAAACAGAAGCACGACTGTGGATATGCGAACACCCTGAGGAGCTCTGTCGGGTTTGATGGACTATTAAGAATGTTTATAGGTACATACCTGAAACCAAAGCAGCAAAATAGTTATCAGCATGCAAAGCTAGAGTTTACACGAGACCATTAGAGTATTTGGCCTTGACACTACGAAAGGAAGATGGTAATAAGATTACAAGTGAGATGTGTGAAAATGTGTGTGAAATGACTTGTGTGGGAAATCGGCACAGAAAGATTTGTTTATATCAGGTTTAGCATATTGCATGCTGAGTTCGGTGGCTCATGCGTTAATTACAATGATGGTTTAGTTTGAGCAATTAGAAGGATGAAAGGATGCAAGCTGAAACGGAGTTCAGGTAAAAAGAAGAAAACATGAATATAAGGCGTTTCTTCTGCCCTTGCTCTACCATAACAATAGCAATCACACACAATTGTATTATGTATGTGAGATTTAAACACTGTTTAAAATTTTTTTTTTTTTTAAAGTTTGTGCCTTAATGAAAGGTAAATTGACGCTGCGCTTTCATTTAATTCTCAGTGCTGTTTTTACTCTGAGAGATTTCATTTAATTTACCTGTAACCTCATATGGTCAACTCACTGTGACTTTTGCGTGTTAACACTGAGAATGTTGAGGTGATGGCTGCAGACAGTCTCTTGACACCAGTGCCGGGGTGGGGGTTTATATAACCCTCACTTCTATGCTGGGAATAATAATTCTGCCATTGTTGACTGAATGCCAGCTGAAAAGTCAATGGCATTTAGTGAAATTAAATAATAAGAGGTTGGGTGAGGAAGGTAGCCTTGACATATGAGTTATAAAGGAAGTCCTATATTTAAGTATTCCATCATTTATTACATGCGTAAACAGGCACAAAAAAAAATAAAAATGACTGTGAAGTCGTCATGAAGCATTGGAACTTGCCAATATGGTGACTGTGCCTTGAAAAAAAATCAACATGATTCCTTAATGTGAGTGACAACCAAGTGACAAGCATGACTCATTTCAATTGAGATATTTCTTAGCCTAGACATAAGCGTGGTGGCTGAGGGTTGGATTAGGCATTCTCAATCTAAAGTACTTTCCGGTTTGTCATGGCTCATATGTGTGTTTTGGAGCCTCCCTCTCTAAATCACCTTGAAAGAGAAGGAGACAGGGAAAGTAGCACAGGGCCAGACGCACAGCCTTCTGTCGACGAGGACCACAGCTTGCAGGAACCTATGCAGTCTGCCACCCTGCTGCACCAAACCTGTTCCTGAAGGACACGTGAGATGAACAGCATTTCATGGCCGAGAATTTGAGCACCTGACCACCTGGGCTCTGTCCAGAGACTTTATTCTTCATTTATAAGGAAAAATGATCAAAAGTGTTAGATGGAAAAAGTGTAAGGACGTGAATGGGATCAAATTTTGCTCGGGTTTCCTGCAAAATAAATCTCCTATGCTACTAGTTACTTGAGTTTCTACATATTGCGTTGTCTTTGTACAACAAGTGACTCAGTCTTAGTGCTGCAATAAGTAGGATGAACCCTTTCTGTTCGTTCATTCTCTCTCTCTCTCTCTCTCTCGCCCCCTCTCCCTCGCTCAGTTTAGCTCTGCCTCAATCTTCAGAGCTGTGTTTGAGAGAGGGAGGGCTTTGGGGCTGAGACTCACTTTCGTCAACTGTTGATGTGTCAACCATAGAAAAAGTCAAGATTTTGCCTTAGGATAATAAATCATGTCACTTAGTATGGGAGAAGAATAGAAACTCCATCGACACGTCCTTAGAGTATCCTTTTCCGCACTAATCGTAGTGGTATAATCGTACTAACTTGTTTCTCACTGGGTCTTCAGAGATATTCATGTCCTAATTGCAGACAAATGCATTAGCTAGCACAACAGTGGGAAAAGGAGAAACTCTTGTCGATCTGTGGACCGTGCCATCACTAGGGCTGGGCAGTATACCTTATTTTTAGTTAGAATAGTGCTTGAAAGTTATTGAACCCTTTAGAATTTTCTATATATCTGCATAAATATGACCTAAAACATCATCAGATTTTCACACAAGTCCTAAAAGTAGACAAAGAGAACCCAATAAAAACAAATGAGACAAATTTTTTTATACTTGGTCATTTATTTATTTATTGAGGAAAATGATTCAATATCACATATCCGTGATTAGCAAAAGTATGTGAACCTTTGCTTTCAGTATCAGGTGTGACCCCCTTGTGCAGCAATAACTGCAACTAAACATTACTGGTAACTGTTGATCAGTCCTGCACATCGGCTTGGAGGAACTTTAGCCCATTCCTCAGTACAGAACAGCTTCAACTCTGGGATGGGGAGGGTAACGATGGTCTTGGATTTCCTCCATTTGTACACAATCTGTCTGACTGTGAATTGGTGGAGTCCAAACTCTTTAGAGATGGTTTTGTAACCTTTTCAAGCCTGATGAGCACCAACAACTCTTTTGCTGAGGTCCTCAGAAATCTCCTTTGTTCGTGCCATGATTCACAAAACATGTGTTGTGAAGATCAGACTTTGAGCACCCGGTTTTATTTAAAGAACAGGGATCTATCACTCACACCTGATTGTCATCCCATTGATTGAAAACAGCTGACTCTAATTTCACTTTAAATGAACTGCTAATCCTAGAGGTTCACGTACTTTGGCCACTCACAGATATGTGATATTGGATCATTTTCCTCAATAAATAAATGACCAAATAAAATATTTTTGTCTCATTTGTTTAATTGGGTTCTCTTTGTCTACTTTTAGGACTTGTGTGAAAACGTGATGATATTTGAGGTCATATCTATGCAGATATATAGAAAATTCTACAAATTCTCACAAACTTTCAAGCACCACTGTACACCAGTACTGATTCACGTAAAGGTATGCACTTTTGCAATACGTGCTGATTTTCACGTTACATAAAAATTGCTCATTGCAAAGGTATGAAAGAATTTGCGACATGCGTCTAATACGAACAATTTTATAACCCAATGTAGCGGCACATCAGTAGACCAAATCACTGTTATGTCATGGCATCAAAGAACCTACATCCAGGTGGATAATAAGAATAAGGTCTGTTCAATTTATTAGTATTATCCAAGTTGTTTAACCAGATATTGGAAAAACGGAATGTTTTCGCTGATCATGTGATTAAATATAGAAATACTTATTGAGTACCTCTAAATATTCACAGTTTGAGAAAAAAAGATGCCCATAATGTCCTTTTTGTTGATATTAGCACACTTGTATTCAACTAAAGCTGTTATAGTTAAAGGTGGCCGGTACAGTCTATTTTATTAAAGTGTTCTTCCCACACTCATCACTTCATGATTAACAAGACTGTGTGCATATAGCTTTGACTCTTTCCTACTTACTTTAATTAATTTAAAAATCTTGTTGTATTGTACTGTACTGTATATTTTGTCACTTTACTATGATAGTGAAAACTGGAAGTTTTGGAAAAGTTAAACCTAACAGGACAATGTGTGTGCAAGCAATGGGGAGCTGGTAGCAGAAAAAATGTCAATGGTCAAAGATTAAATAAACCAAAGCACTGACATTTTGTCTCATTGGTTAAATATGCCCAAATAGTTTAATATTAATAACATCACAGCGTTTTGGTTCAGTCTGATATATTCGTATTTATAACGACCTAAAACACACTAGCTCTGCCTCTCATCAGATGCGAAGGTGTCCAACTGAAGTACCACCAACCTGTATATTTACAAGTATTCTGATTCTGTCTATAATGTGTACATGCTTTAGTTTAAAAAAGAAAAGAGAAAAAAAACAGGTATTTCACAAAAGAACCTAATATGTGATGTGTTTCTGCAAAAGGTAGCTGAGCAAATACAGAGAATATTTGCAAGCAAAAAGCCACAGTCAACATTACTGTCCTTAAGTCATCCATTTTTTTTATGTTAGTTGCTTTGGAAAATAAATTACTGTTAAATGGTGTCATAGCTTCAATAATCTGAAAAATGTGATATGATATTTCGGTCATGTCACCCAGTCCTAGCTGTCATAATACCCACCGCAAAAAAAAAAGAATGCTGATCAGATACAAGGGGGAAAAGAAACAGAAACTGACTTGCAAACTGCTGGCCAGATGTGCTGTGAATGTACAACAGGCTGCATAACACTAAGCATAAAACACTTTTGGAAGATATACAGTACAGTGGACCTGTAATTCAAAGCTGTTTTAAAGATACAAAGCCAAGGTCATTCGTATGTCCTGCTGACGAGGCAAAACCACCTGCTCTAGAGGGAGCTTAATGGCTTTTTGTGCAGTAACTCAAAAATAAATTAGAAATATCGGTCTTCAAGACGGGTTCTAACAAAAATCTTTTGTTAGAACATTTTTTAAGAATGATAGATCTCAAAAACACAGATCGCCACCATCCCTAGACAATATCAAACTCTGTTGTTGCTTTGGATCAAATATGAGGCCACACACACAAAATCTCATGGGGGGAAAAAAAACAAAGAGCCTTCGGGGGGGAAAAAAAAAAAAATGAGACGGACACATAATCAAAATTGTAACGCTTAACTGCTGTTGTCCAACTCTGGTGTCAAAAAGGGAACTGAATGCAAGTACAATCACCTGACACCTGCTCTTGTGGATATTGATGGCAGCATGAATTCAGCCAAGGAGCAGGATGTTTTCGGCCAAAAGCTCTGCCAGGGGGTTAAAATTTGCCTGCAAATGGATCTTTCAGCAAGATAATGCCTCCAGACTGAAGTGGTGGTGGGACAGAAAATCAATGTTGCGCAATGACGGTATCCAGATTTGAGCCGTATTGAAAATCGGTGTCCTGTAGGGAATCATTTTGAATCTATATAGATTAAATCCTTCAACAGGAAGAGCCCACCAACAAATAACCACTGACCAGATATTATCTGAATGGTGGATCATTCTCAGCACAGCAATGACAGTGACGTAGCGTAGCGGCTTGTAGTGTGTGTGTGTGTGTGTGTGTGTGTGTACATATACATATACATACATATATATATATATATATATATATATATATGTGTCTGTGCTTTTGGTACAAATGTATTAGTGGTGGTGAGGTTTTGCAAACACTGTACTTACTGTCCACTTTATTACACACACCTCCTGCCATGTTAATCTTCCTTAAAGGTGTGCAGTTACAGAAGAATAATCCGTTTAATTTCCATGCACACTTTGTGTTATTCATTCCCATGCCTTCATTAGGGTCAGGGTCAGGACAGTTTTGATTGACGGACTGTTCATAATTACCATGTAGTTGATAAACTGGACATTCTTTTGCATCTATAACACATCCTATGGTAAGATATAGACAAAATCTGCTAGTCACACTTTTTTTTTTTTTTTTTTTCAGATTCTCAAATAAACCAGAACCATAGTAGGACAGCTTCTAAAAATTGTACAAATAATTAAAAGGTCAGGGAAATATATATAATTTTCTAGGCTAATTTCCATGCAGATATAATTTCCGCCACATCCACATGGGACACGGCTGGCGTCATTACGAGGAAAAGCCAGCTGTCAGAAATGAGACCCAGTTCTGTAAGTACTCGGCATTCGAGTGCATATTTATTAACAAGCTTAACCAGTAATGTATTACTGGCATTACTGTGAGATAATTGAAAAAACTAAGCGCAACTGTATGAATTATGGTGATTAGCTGTCAACAATAACAAAGACACTATCTTGTTTATATGACAGTTAGCATCGGGAAAGTGAAGTGGATTTAACTATTCAAGAGGCTTATTCAGTCAAGCTGATTACAATCTGCTGCAATGCTAAAAATTCTTCATCAGGAACACTGGGGTACAAATTCCACAGTGACACTAGAGAGCACGGAGATCAGTCTGCTGAAATCCAAAACAGGCTTCATTGCTTAAGCGTACGCTTACGCTCTCTTTCAAATCAGATCAAACTAAATGAATATAGGCAAAGACGTTTCAAATCCCAACATACTGAAATCCAGTGGAGGTAAACCTTGGCTTAACACGAGAATAAGAAATGCTTGTGTTCCTCGATCACCGTCTTCACTTCTACACTCATTAAACCATCTCCATGAGCTGTGCGTAGGGGGTTAAAACTGTTATTGCAATTTTTATAGAAGTGATCACATCTCATTCTTCTCCCTGATTTGGAGTTTTAGCATGCAAGTGAAATTGGATGCCTGTGAGGAGATGAGGGGAGGAGACGGGAGAAAAAGATTAACGGAGGGTAAAGGGGGATGAGAGGAGAGGAGAGGAGAATATTAACACAGAGTGAGACAGAGGAGGATGAGAAACGTACCTGTTGTTATCTCTGCACCCTTTGGCAGTGTTCTGGTCTGCAGGCAGATCCATGGGGGACGGCAGCAAGTTCAGACAGGAGGCAAGAGATTGGCTGGAGTCTTCCTGAGAAGCTAAAAGAAAAAAAAAAACAAACAGCAAGGCTAATTGGTGACTATGACTGATATTTAACATGACAATCCTTTATATAATGTAATGAATAAGGGTCATTCCACCTCAAGTGGTCCAATGCAGGTTTGCTCGAGCGTTTTGATTAGGGCTGGAGCAGTAAGTGACTACAGCTCAGAAGTCACTTACTGCTTTTATCACAGGAGAAACAACACCGCAGCTCTGTTAATGACACTGTTTATTTGTAAAACACCCAACTGAAGACTGTAATTCCATATTTGAATAAAATCTATTCACACATACCAACTTGTACACCTGTACCAACATGATAGATCAGGGTTCTTCAAATCTGGCCCTCGAAGGTCCACTGTCCTGCAGGGTTTAGCTCCAGCCCTACTCAAACACAGCTGAACAAGCTAACCAAGGTCTTCAGGATTACTAGAAAATTACAGGCAGGTGAGTTTGGAAGTTGGAGGCTAAACTCTGCAGGTTTGACGAACCCTGTGAGAGCTCATGCTTCACTGTTGCCGATATCAAATGTAGTAACATTATATACCTCACTGACAAGCATAAGCTATTGTATGTCAATCATAATTAGCATAATTACTGTCAAATACTGTTCATTTTTATTATTTGTTATGCTTATATTCTTACAATTATATACATACATCTGTTCATTTCTCAAAATGAATGAATAAACTAGGCTTTTCCCCAGATTTCTACTAGCCCCAACTCCGTAACCAGTGGAATCTCAAACTCGACATTTTTACAGCAGAATGCTACTATAGAGACTTATTTCTGTGAAAATTTCCAAAAAAATTGCACTTTCTCTCACCCATAAAAAAGAGAAGTCTCAAACTAGTGTTCTGCCTGCACACTATACTTCCCTAGGTACCCCCTAAAAAATTCAACCTGACACTCAAACCCTTCCCATTATAAAGTGACCCTAAAAATGTAACTGTGAGCAAACTTGTGCATTATATTTGACCTTAAGTTCTAAGTCTTATCAAGAATGTGCAAAATGTTTATATATGTACATGTACCTATATAATGTGCTCTAGAGATCAGTTTTTGTTCCAAGGAGCTAGGCCCATCCTGAGCTGAGGTATTGAGGTTTCCGTAACCAGCTGTATAACCAAAATCTGTTGTGTGCCATGACGCAATGATGGCAGTCATAGTTAAACCAAGTAAAATTAACCAAAAAAAAAAAAAAAAAAAATTGGTGGTTTTGCAATGCCAGTACATCGAGGTAATCACATTAAAAACGGTCAAGCAAGCAACTTTGCAGTTATTGGACCACTTGAGATGGAATGACCCATAACTGAATTTATTTACTTGAATATAAAATCATTAAGAAAAAGATCAGAGTTCATGAGAAATTTGGAGTGTTAATGAATGGGTTTTTTTTTTTTTTTTTGAACAATTAATTAGAAATAATTGGATTGGAAACTACACCAGAACCAGTTAATGATATTTCTACATAAGCATAAAGTTTGATGAGCTTTAATGGACAATAAATGAGTTATCTCTACAGGATTTGTCCTGGATATATGCTCACAAGCATAGTCACCTGCACTAATGCAAGTCAACTAGCAAAAGAAAAAAAAAAAATTCTCTATTGTTATGTGCATGCAATATATTTAATGAGTATTAAAATGCCGTCTCACTTAATTCTCATCTATTTGAAACAATAGAAGCACAGCTTGTAAAAAAAAAAAAGTTTAAAAAAAAAAAAAAGATATCTGCAAGCAATCTAACCACTAGAGTATTGTGCAAATGACTTATATAATTACTTTTAGATGAGGGGTATTCATCAGAGACTTTAGTGTGAGGTTCATTATTAGTTTAAAATGCTAAAAGACGTACCATGTCGATGTCTCTGGTCATCTGAGAGCTCCAGGTCCAGCATTAGATCATCTTCATCTAGCTCAGACGAGCCAAGATTGTTCAAAACATCCTGTGAGAAGAGAAGCCATTGCATCAGTGAAGAGGGCAGGCATACTTCACTTCAAAGTGTTTTTTTTTTTTTTTCCCCTTAAGTTACAGGTTGAAATATATTGCACTTGTTATGAAGAATATAAGCTTCCTGGATTAAAAAAAAATGAATTGCATGCGTCAGTTTTTAACCCGTAGTATTTGGTTACGCTTCTCCTCGCCTTAATAGCAGCGCCAATCCGGTCAAATAAGCATGCCACCAGTGTGTTGAGATAGTTCCTGTGAATTTTTGTGTACTTTCCACTGACTGGGTGTGCAATGCAGCTGGAGTTCATGAATAGCTATTTCGATAGCTAGTTTGAATGGAGTGGTGATTTTGCAAACATCCTAGCGTTCATGCTCATCACACACAGATTTGGTCCAATTTGGTCCAATACAGTTTCATCCTGGAACGTGGGACTGTCAAGGTTGTGTTCAACCTCAGAGTCTGATCAGCAGCTGACAATCTGGTTATATTTTACAATGAAGCGACAAGATACAGTGAAGAACCGTTATTAGTGGATGCAGCTCATTTTTTGTCGGGGGGAAATCTACCCTACAAATTGATTTACATGCTCCACTGCTTTTACCTGGTCATTTCGAACTTCCAGCAGGCTCTCAGTGGAATTTCACTAAAGACATAACAAGCGGCTTCATCCGTTCTATGATTATAACACAAGTCAAATAAGCTTAGAACAGATGAAGCCCTGTGAATGATTAGTGATAGGTCTTAAATCAAGTAAATCAAAATAACCTGAAAACTTTTATAGCTTTAACATAAAACACAGTACAATACATCTAAAAGGCATGTACCATCTGACCAGATTATTCAAATTAAACCAGTCATGAAAAAACTTCTTCAAAAGAGACACACTGCCATCTTGTGTCCAATATCAGGAACAGCTGAAAACAGAGAAGTGCAGCCTAAAGGATGATCGCGCTTGGAAAATGGAAAGCAGCGAAAAGGGACGACAATCCAAGTCCCTGTAACGCAGAACCTAGCAACAGTACAAAGAATAACTTTACAGCAACTCTGACATGAAGACACCCACCACCCCTCTTTCACTGGTGAAATAATACATCACATCAGGGGTGTTTCGATGAGCTGGTACTTTAAGAAGAACATCAGAAATAGCTGCTGTTAATGTTATCTTAAAATGGCACGGGTGTTATTATTTTCGATCTGGAGATATTAACGACAACGTCTTCCACCCACACAGGTGCACGTCTGCCTCTAATTCAGATACCTGCAGCAAGCATCCTGTTTGAACACTCTTATGTCAACATTTATCTCTGAGAAGCGTTTGAGGGGTGACCGAGATCTGACATTTGGTGTGACTCCCTCTTCCTCTCTCCCTCACACACACACACACACACACACACACACACACACACACACACACACACACACACACACACACACACATGGATTGATTTTCCCATTCTCTCATGCCATAGCCAGGAGAAAACCTCTTTTACTCGTTAATACTGGATCCTGCAGCTCCCGTCAAGCCGGTCGAAACCGTGCAATACCAACTGAAACAATTTTCTTCTGCCTGATGTTTCAAAACAGCCCTGTGAGAAAACAAGCATGCGAAAACATCCGGCTGTATAAGGAGAAACTAGGCCTGAACACAGGCCAATGTAGGACACCATACATTAGAGGTCGACAGATTGATTGGTTTTGCCGATTAATCGGCACCGATAACACCGATTTTTCCTGGTTGCGTCCGTTGCAGGAGCAGCTGAGAAGGGTACGAGAGCGGTCTCTAGAGGCGAAATAAAAACTGTCACTGGCCAATTTTGTTGTGTTATTTGAAGTGTTTTTTGATTCTTTTTGGATGTCTCTATTTTTATTTGTTATTTGGAGTGTTCATTTTTGCTTCAGTTTGGATGTACAGTATCTCACAAAATGTGAGTACCCTCACATTTTTGTAAATATTTTATTATATCTTTTCATGGGACAACACTGAACAAATGACACTTTGCTACAATGTAAAGTAGTGAGTGTACATCTTGTATAACAGTGTAAATTTGCTGTCCCCTCAAAATAACTCAACACACAGCCATTAATGTCTAAACCGCTGGCAACAAAAGTGAGTACACCCCTAAGTGGAAAATGTCCAAATTGGGCCCAATTAGCCATTTTCCTTCATGTGACTCGTTAGTGTTACAAGGTCTCAGGTGTGAATGGGGAGCAGGTGTGTTAAGTTTGGTGTTATCGCTCTCACACTCTCTCATACTGCTCACTGGAAGTTCAACATGGCACCTCATGGCAAAGAACTCTCTGAGGATCCGAAAAAAAGAATTGTTGCTGTACATAAAGATGGCCTAGGATATAAGAAGATTGCCAACACCCTGAAACTGAGCTGCAGCACGGTGGCCAAGACCATACAGCGGTTTAACAGGACAGGTTCCACTCAGAACAGGCCTCACCATGGTCGACCAAAGAAGTTGAGTGCACGTGCTCAGCATCATATCCAGAGGTTGGCTTTGCAGAATAGACGTATGAGTGCTGCCAGCATTGCTGCAGAGGTTGAAGGGGTGGGGGGTCAGCCTGTCAGTGCTCAGACCATACGCCGCACACTGCATCAAATTGGTCTGCATGGCTGTCGTCCCAGAAGGAAGCCTCTTCTAAAGATGATGCACAAGAAAGCCCACAGACAGTTTGCTGAAGACAAGCAGACTAAGGACATGGATTACTGGAACCATGTCCTGTGGTCTGATGAGACCAAGAAGAACTTATTTGGTTCAGATGGTGTCAAGCGTGTGTGGCGGCAACCAGGTGAGGAGTACAAAGACAAGTGTGTCTTGCCTACAGTTAAGCATGGTGGTGGGGTGTGTCATGGTCTGGGGCTGCATGAGTGCTGCCGGCACTGGGGAGTGTACTGTGACATGTACTGTGACATACTGAAGCAGAGCATGATCCCCTCCCTTCGGAAACTGGGCCGCAGGGCAGTATTCCAACATGATAACGACCCCAAACACACCTCCAAGACGACCACTGCCTTGCTAAAGAAGCTGAGGGTAAAGGTGATGGACTGGCAAAGCATGTCTCCAGACCTAAACCCTATTGAGCATCTGTGGGGGACTGCAAGGTCTCTAACATCCACCAGCTCTGTGATGCCATCATGGAGGAGTGGAAGAGGACTGCAGTGGCAACCTGTGAAGTTCTGGTGAACTCCATGCCCAACAGGGTTAAGGCAGTGCTGGAAAATAATGGTGGCCACACAAAATATTGACACTTTGGGCCCAATTTGGACATTTTCACTTAGGGGTGTACTCACTTTTGTTGCCAGCGGTTTAGACATTAATGGCCGTGTGTTGAGTTATTTTGAGGGGACAGCAAATTTACACTGTTATACAAGCTGTACACTCACTACTTTACATTGTAGCAAAGTGTCATTTCGTCAGTGTTGTCCCATGAAAAGATATAATAAAATAATTACAAAAATGTGAGGGGTGTACACACTTTTGTGAGATACTGTATATCATTTATTTATTTTAATATTTATGAATAGTTAATATATATTAATATTGATATATATGGGGGTGGTGGTAGCTCAGGGTTAAGATGTTGGGCTACTGATCGGAAGGTCGTGAGTTCAAATCTCAGCACCGCAAAGCTGCCACTGTTGGGCACTTGAGCAAGGCCCTTAACCCTCAACTGCTCCCCGGGCACCGCAGCAAAATTGGCTGCCCACTGCTCCGGGTGTGTTCACGGTGTGTAGTGTGTGTGTGTTCACTACTCACAACTCCTAATGTGTGCGCACTATCTTGGATGGGTTAAATGCAGAGGACAAATTCTAAGTATGGGTTACCATACATTGGCCTTCACATGTCACTTTCACTTTTTATTATTATTACTATGGTTTGTAATAAAGTTCAGCAATATTTTACTTTGAGTGTTATGTTTTCATTCAGTATCAATTAAAAAAAAAACTATCAGTTGATTAATCGGCAGGTACTGAGTCAAGCCGCTTTGTAACAAAACAGCTTTAAACAGCTCCTCGCTATTTACCAGCAACAATATGAACTCAGCAACAAAACAACAATGACCAGATAGGCTATTCTAAACATGTTCCATATTCCAGGAAAGTAAATAGTACTGATCAGACCGGTTTCAGCCTGTCCTGGGCTATGCAAATGTCGGGCTTTCTATTCAATCTGAGTGCATTTTACTCTAAAATAAAGGGGAATCTTGTGTCTCATATTGGCTCAGCAATGCTTAGTGTTACACTCGCTTGGTATAAAGGTGTCCATATTGGGAGAAACAGATGGGCTGGCCAGGATAGATGCTACTTTTGCTAATTTTGAAGATTCATTAGCCCCTGAAGAGAAGAATCATGGTGAAGAGGCAGGCAATCTGCATCATCTACGATCTATCAAACAGGGCAACGTGGGCGGTGCGCATAGGAAGTGCTTTCCTCACACACTAGAGCACTTTAAAGATGCCATTAAAGCTAATAATAAATTTACAATAAATAAAATGTACAAAATATATAGCATTATATAGTATGTAGTGACTATAGCGCAGTCAATACAACAAAGAAAACTCACTTTTGCATATGAACTCTTTGAAGGAAAGTACTTTTTATAATGCACACAGCGAACTGAGGATAAAATTCACTCCTAAATACCTTGCAATACAGTTATCTTTAACTAGTTATCCATGAGGATATTAGTAGTATGCACATTCATTACTACCTTTAGATAAACCTCTGCGATGTTGACAGAAGAGAAGTGCTCATGTGCTACATCCCATGTTTAAAAGCTAGGCATTTATTTACAGCACTACTGCATGTGAGAAAACAAGCACATGTGTAAACTGAGAAATGCAAATCACCTAAAGAAAAACTATATGAATGGCTTTCACCCTGGATAGTGGATTCAAACTGACAGTGGATTCAAACTGCATCATTCTGTAACTCTTTCTTGTTCACTTCTGCTCTGGAATACAAACGCTACTCTGGCAACAAACCTCAATAAAGCTGCTGCTAAGTACAATAATGTCCCAAGATCTCTGCAGTTGTAGAGGGCTTATTAAATAAGGAGGAAATCAGGCATACTGCTGATTTCTGGTGTTTAAAACCTTCAGAACTATGTGAATGTCATCTAGGATGACATTTTGATAATTAGCATAATAATAATAATAATAATAATAATAATAATAATAATAATAATAAAGAGTAAGAATTGAACCCAACAGCATCCCAGTAAAAAAATAAAAAATAAAACTTTAGCATGTCAGCCTAGGGGGAAAAAACCACACTGATCATTTGCAGCAAAATTTTGCTGTTAACACTGTAACAGCAGATTATAAATGTTTTAAGAATTTGTCTGGGTTTAGAAACACAACCTCTACAGGGTCCAAGTTTAGTAATTAAATCCACTCGACAGGACTGCATAATGCGCTGTTTCAGGATTAGGCTAAAGCTGGGCTGTCACAAGCTATTAAGAAAAAACACAATTCTGTGAACAGGCTTATTTATAATGAACCAGGGGGTATTCTACAAAGCAAGCTCCCAGTATCCAGCCTTATTTGAAATAGCCAGACAGGTCACACCATCCTCAATGTGTTGATTAATTAGTAATAGTAGTAATTAGTAGTAGTAGTAACTTAGTTATCGCTATCGGTAAAATCCAGTCGATAAAATCGGTTGACCTCTAATTTACATCATACAAGGTTCTGGCTTAGTGGCTTTTATTATTTATCTACTATATCCAAATATAAAACACTTATGCTACACAATGCATGTAATAATATATTCACTAGTTTGGCAGCAATTTGATAAACAGTGCTGTTGCAGAACATTCCTGAGTACTGTTTTTTTTTTTTTTTTTTTTTTTTACAGATATAGGTAACCTATCTCTATGGATGTTTTCACCCAGTGAATGTCGTGTGGCTTGTTCAATAGAATTGATCAAGCTAAGCCAAGTGTAAACATTAGCCCTACACAGAGCAGGCATGCCCAAAACACTAATTTACCACAGTAAGAGACATTAAGTATTAAGACAAGCTTCCTACATGGAATTAAAATTGAAGGAAATTAGCCAGGCTTGTTGAAATAAGACTAGCTTACTCTTTGTCCAAGCATATAAACATGGTTTCAGAAGTGTCTGTTTGACCAGCACTACGTTGTGCAATTCCTGATGTACAGTACTGTGCAAAAGTGTTAGGCAGGTGTGAAAAATTCTATAAAGTAAGAATGCTTTCAAAAATAAACATGTTAATAGTTTATATTTATACATTAACAAAAGTGAATGAACAGAAGAAAAATCTACATCAAATCAATATTTGGTGTGACCACCCTTTGCCTTCAAAACAGCATCAATTCATCAATTCTTCTAGGTAAACTTGCACACAGTTTTTGAAGGAACTCGGCAGGTAGGTTGGCCCAAACATCTTGGATAACTAACCACAGTTCTTCTGTGGATTTAGGCAGCCTCAGTTGCTTCTCTCTCTTCATGTAATCCCAGACAGACTCGATGATGTTGAGATCAGGGCTCTGTGGGGGCCATACCAGCACTTCCAGTACTCCTTGTTCTTCTTTACGCTGAAGATAGTTCTTAATGACTTTCACTGTATGCTTGGGGTCGTTGTCATGCTGCAGAATAAATTTGGGGCCAATCAGATGCCTCCTTGATGGTATTACATGATGGATAAGTATCTGCCTGTACTTCTCAGCATTGAGGAGACCATTAATTCTGACCAAATCCCCAAATCCATTTGCAGAAATGCAGCCCCAAACTTGCAAGGAACCTCCACCATGCTTCACTGTTGCCTGCAGACACTCATTCGTGTACCGCTCTCCAGCCCTTCAGCAAACAAACTGCCTTCTGCTACAGCCAAATATGTCAAATTTTGACTCATCAGTCCAGAGCACCTGCTGCCATTTTTCTGCACCCCAGTTCCTGTGTTTTTGTGCATAGTTGAGTTGCTTGGCCCCGTTTCCAGGTCGGAGGTATGACTTTTTGGCCGCAAGTCTTCCATGAAGGCCACTTCTGACCAGACTTCTCCGGAGAGTAGATGGGTGTACCAGGGTCCCACTGGTTTCTGCCAGGTCTGAGCTGATGACACTGCTCGACATCTTCCGATTGTGAAGGGAAGTAAGTTGATGTGTCTTTCATCTGCTGCAGTAAGTTTCCTTGGTCGACCCCTGCGTCTACGGTCCTCAACGCTGCCTGTTTCTTTGTGCTTCTTCAAAAAAGCTTGGACAGCACATCTGGAAACAGCTGTCTGCCTTGAAATTCCTGCCTGGAAGAGACCTTGCTGATGCAGTATAACTACCTTCTGTCTTGTTGCTGTGCTCAGTCTTGCCATGGTGTATGACTTTTGACAGTAAACTGTCTTCAGCAACCTCACCATGTTAGCTGAGTTTGGCTGTTCCTCACCCAGTTTTGTTCCTCCTACACAGCTGTTTCTGTTTCAGTTAATGATTGTGTTTCAACCTACATATTGAATTGATGATCATTATCACCTGTTTGGTATAATTGTTTAATCATACACCTGACTATATGCCTACAAAATCCCTGAATTTGTGCAAGTGTACCTAGAAGAATTGATGCTGTTTTGAAGGCAAAGGGAGGTCACACCGAATATTGACTTGATGTAGATTTTTCGTCTGTTCACTCACTTTGCATTTTGTTCATTGATAAATATAAACTATTAACATGTCTATTTTGAAAGCATTCTTACGTTACATCTTTTTCCACACCTGCCTAAAACTTTTGCACAGTACTGTATGTTTTCTCTATTCTTGTTTAGACTATCACCAAATCCTTAGCTGCTTCTGTTTATTGAGGTTTCATCCATTAAACTAAAATGGCAAGTTCAAGTATCAAAGTGTTAGAAATGATTAGCAATAAAAGTCTTCTGTGGTGATAAACATTCCGCTCAGGAGTCCAATAATGAGGACATGAATAAAACCTTAATAGCACAATAAAATTTGCTCATTTTCCAAGAGGGAAAAAAAACACTTAATAAAACCTAACAGTTATAAAACATGCTAATCATGTTTTGTTTATGGATACACCAGACAAATTTGCTGCAATTTAAGCTGCTTAATGATGTCCAACTAAAGTTATGATGATAAAATTCATCCTAGCAGCAGCAAATTATGTTCTTGCTCTCTTCCTGCCTTTAGAGTCCAGTGGTTCTCAAGCTTCTCATTTCTTCTTTAACACTTCCTGAATTCAGTGATTAAAGCAATGCCAAACTTATTGGCAGACTGTAAAAAAGCAGAAGGCAAATTAAGTTTCAGTTTATTCGGTGTGAACTACAACACACTGATTACACAAGCATTTACATTCATTTACAACAGTTTAGCACAAAGGACCAAAAACATACTAGTGATTCTATGTGGTGGGATGTGAACTAGTGGCATGCACAGTGGCACAGGCAGCATTACGTGAACATGACAATGCCCTCCTCACTGGTGCTTCACTCCATTTCCCCAATAATTTAAACTCAAAAGATATATTTCTTAAAAGCCATCCAACTGAGGCCTATTCACACTTTTTTGCCAACACCCTGAATAGGCCTTGACAGTGGACTGAACAGCCTGCACTGCACTCACACCTTCTTAGCAGAGGAGGTGAAAAGAGTTTCGCCATAGACTGTATAATGCAATGAATTCTGGACAAAGCAAATTCTGATTTTGTCTGAATGCCATATAAAAATGTTCTTTCCCATTTTAGCTTGAACTTGCTCATGCTACCAAAAACAAAGGCATATTTTGAAATGTACTAACACCTTTAGCTACTAACACAGCTATAATTCATGTTAATATTGATCAAAGACTTACACTCTCACACTAGCTCGTCTCACATGTTTACTTCTAAACTAGTTGCTACATTCTGCTATTTTTCTGTACTTTGAACGTTTCTTCATGTTTACTTACATTTATGGCATTTGGCAGACGCATTTATCCAGAGCGACTTACATTTATACAACTGAGCAGTTAAGGGCCTAGCTCAAGGGCCCAGCAGTGGCAGCTTGGCAGTGCTGGGATTTGAACTCACGACCTTCTGATCAATAGTCCAATGTATTAACCACTGAGCTACCACTACCCTCACACCTTCTTAGCTGAGGAAGTGAAGAGGGTTTTGCTATATGCTCTATAATGTATACCTGAATAATATTGATCAAGGATTCTTAATGGTGAAAAGTAACCATGAAAGGCTTGCAGAATAATTTTATCATATAACTGAAAACATGTTGTGATTTTGATTTCTTATCTAATCGTGTTTTATCTGAATATTTTATATTATATATAGCTACAGAAAGGTGATATATTAAGGGAAATACCATTGACTCTGTTATGCTATAAGAGGAATTTTGCTAGTATGGTTTGGTTTCATTTGTCAAAGAAAAAGGTCAGTGCAAATCAATACAAAGTTATTCTGACTGATCGCCTTTATGCTATGAGGAAATGTTTCTATCCTGATGGGAGTGCTCTGTTCTAGGAATGTCAGTGCATACATCCACAGGGCATGAGAGCTCACTAAATGGTTTGAGGAATCTCAATTCAACTTAACACCGATGGGAGATCTGGGACTGATATGTTAGACAGTGCTCTCTACCGCCATCATCCAAACACCCATCAAGGAAATACCTTCTGGAAGAATGGTGCTGAATGTAATTCTAAACAAGGCCGGTTTATCGAAACATTTCGCCCCATTTTTGTGATTTTGTGATTGCAGCAATAACTTACTTTTATCAACATTAAAGATCCTCAATCAATAATATGAAGAAAACCTACACAGTTCAAAGTACAGAAAGGAAAGCAAGTAGAACTTGATGTTGGGGATGCCTCCGCCACCAAGAAGTCATCTTTCTTATTACTAATTTGTATATTTCAAATACAATTAAAATATACTCCAAACTATTGAAGAAAAATTAATTAATAACTTTGACATTGCTGTGATGTTGACCCTGTTTGGATCAAAATATAATCAGTTCATCTGCTGGTTAAAATGATAATTCCATATAAATCCTACAAACATTCAGTGACTCCTTCTTGAGATATCACACTAACAAAGATTTCTTAAACTGACAGTAGACACATGTGCTCCAGCTCTAATTTCTTTGGTTTCAGACCACCAAGACAGTTTCCTTCAGAACTTTGAGCATTCCCATTTGCTCATTTCCCTGTTTAGTACCAATCACCTTGTGACCTTAACCCCACATGGGTAGCCTATAAAACATCCCCATTATTTCAGTTTATACACTTTCCCCATTGTTGTTTTGTTAAGGAGTTGACAACATGGAACCACTTGGGTAACAGAAATGAATATTGTTTGACTTATTACTTTTCAAGCCACAGTTGACTATATGCTTAGAACAAACACATGGTCTATTGTTTGCATCAGCATGTAGCAGCATGGGTATTGCAGACACAGAGTAACTAATGTCATAATTTTATGGATTCTTAAATGTACAGTGCTGTGAAAAAGTGTGAAGTTGGTTAAAAGGTCTTACCGAATAACACACTATGCCAAAATTGAAAGAAATTCCAGAAATGATGAGGAAGAAGGTGATTGAATATATCAGTCTGGGAAGGGTTACAAAGCTATTTCAAAGGCTCTGGGACTCCAAAAGACCACAGCGAGAGCCATTATCTCCAAATGGAAAAAGTTGGCACTGTAGTGAACCTTCCCAGAAGTGACCGACCTTCCAAAATTCCTCCAAGAGCACAGCAACTACTTATCCAGGAAGTCACAAAAGACCCAAGGACAACATCAAAGGACCTACAGGCCTCTCAATAAAGACACTGGGCAAAAATGGCATCCATGGAAAAGTGGCGAGGTGAAAACCACTGCTAACCCAGAAGAACATTAACACATCTTGATGATCCTCAAACCTTTCGGGAGAATGTTCTGGTGACTGATAAGTCGAAAGTGGAACTGTTTGGAAGACAGAGGCCCTGTTACATTTGGCATAAACCAAACAGAGAATTCCAAAAAAACTACGGTCAAGCATGGTCATGGAAGTGTGATGGTGTGGGGATGCGTTGCTGCTTCAGGGCCTGGGCAACTTGCAATTACTGAGGAAAACACGAATTCTGCTCTCTACCAGAAAATACCAAAGGAGAATGTCCGGTCTTCAGTCCGTAAGCTGAAACTCAAGCGCAACTGGATTATGCAGCAAGACAATGATCCAAAGCATAGGAGTAAATCCTAGTCCTAGAAGTAAGTGAAAGATGGATCTCCAGTTATCTGAAGCGTTCAGTTGTAGTTATTGCTGCTAAAGGTGGCACAAACAGATTTTAAGTTTAATGGGGCAATTAGTTTTTCACATTGGTGACAGGTGTTGGATAACTTTTTTTTTTTTTGCTTCAATTACAAAAATAAGTAAAAAAAACTGTATTGTGTTGTGGCAACTCAGGTTGCCTTTGTTTTATGTTGTATTTCGTTTGAAGATCTAAAACTATTTAGTATGAAATATACACAAAAACAGAAGAAATCAGGCTGGGGCAAATACTTCTTCACAGCACTGTATAACTTCAACCATTTATGAATGGTTGAACTTTCCCAATCCTTTTATATTTTAGTGCAGGATGATTTGTTCTGCCAGGCCCCGGTGGAGTTGGATGACTGACGATGATCAATGCCCCTATTGGTTGGACTGGAGAATCTTAACCACGCCTTTCCTTAACTGCAGCAAAATGGCAGTAGTGTGAAGCTTGCACACTATGTATATACTGCTGATCATACATTTTAATACCACTTTGATGCTGCTTGGTCGCAGCAGGGTGTAAAGCAAATAGCAGACTTGGCTGCAGAGCCCTCTAGGAAGAGAAAGGTAAGTTACTTCACCCCATTATCAAAGCAGCAACAGAAAAAAGGCATGGCTACTTAATTCCCTGAAAGAGTGAGCTCCTTTTTTTTTTTTTTTTTTTTACCCCATTTTCACCCAATTTTTCAATGAGTTTAATGAGCCCTGTTCAGGTTAATTTGGTCCGTGGTAGATATATCCAGCATTTGAGTGCAATAGTAGTGTTGGACTGCATGATCAAATTCTGATCTCTAAATTTGAGTAATGAGCTTACCATCGTGGAGCATGCAGATAGCCTGCCATCAGAGCGTTCTGATAATCAGATTATGATATGGATTACGGTTCAGCAGCAGCACTGAATGCACTGCAGGCTGATATAAAGGCTACCCTAGCAAAGCTAAAGCTGGACATTTTTCTTGACACAGCTGATTGATGCCTATAATTACCCAAGTGAGTGACTATTCTATCTCACAATGTGTCAACTTCAGTAGTGTCCTTATACGCATTCAAAGGCAGTAAAGCAGCATACAAGCAGCACAGTGGGTAGAGAACTCCTATAGGCAACATTAAATAAGCTATACAACACATGGCAGTGAAGTGGGGTATATCACCATTGTTAAAGCAGATAAGTTGGCAGATAGGCCAGCAAGTTGGCTGGCTCAAATGCAATTACCAGAAGCTTGGTAAGAACACCCTGCACTACCTGCTGCTAGTATCTGGACAAGGTCTTTGGTGCACAGGCCCGGAGGCCCATTTTAAGGCAACAGGTTACTTTTAGGTGGCATTGACTATCCCATGAAAGTTGAACTTCATGTGTCTATGCAGAGTTTATTATGTCCTTTCAGTTAGCAGCTGCATGGCTTGCCCTAAAATGCAGCCTAATCATGCAACCCTGTGAAAGAGTATGTACATACTCTTATCTAGATGTTTGGGCACCAATGGTTAATGTTACTGACAGGCCCTATGTGCTCACTACCCAACAATCAGGACCCATGGTCCCAGTTTAATAGGTCACTGTGGCACAGAAGATGACAGTGACCTGTTCAACTGTGAGGACAGAGGGCCTGTAAGTGACATTAACCATTGGTGGCCAAACATCTAGATAAAAGAGTATGCACATACTCTTTCATAATCGTCATAATCAAGATTTCTGATCATACTCACTTCTAATCAGAAGGTAGTGAGTTCAAATCCCAGCACCACCAAGCTGCCACTGCTGGGCCCTTGAGCAAGACCCTTAACCCAACTGCTCAGTTGTATAAATCAGTTGAACAATCACTGTGCCACAGTGACCACAGACCTTGAAATTCTGAGTGCTGGGAGCACCCTTAGCCCCTGCTATCCATGTTTGCAAAAGGTCAGACTCTCTTGTGAGTGTACATGCTCCATCTAGGTGCTAGACGTATGCAGGCAAGTGGACATGTTCCACACCAAGCATAAACCCCTTATACTGCACCCTGAACAACTGTTTAGGAGGTTTAGGACTCGGCTGAAAAGGTCTCCTTCTGGGTATACCCTAAAAGTGTACTTGGCAGCATTGTCTGTGCAACAGTGCAGCAACTAATGCATTGCTGGAATAGCATAAAGAGGTTAAACTTATGCCGTGCAGAACACGAACCTTCACCCAATACAATATTCTCACAGAGGGGGCCAGTTCATACAACTTGCCATATGAACCAAAGGAGAAAGTGGACATAAAGTGGCTTTTGCTTAAGACAGCTTTTTTGCTACAACCAGATGAGTCTGTGAATTGTTTGCATTATCAGTCAGCACACAGTGCATTAGGGACTAGAGTTCAGACATTTCATACTGTGGCTGGTATAATAATAAATCAATCGACCTATCTGTTCTTGGAGATACGGATGTGCCCAGGCCAGCCTTTTGTCTAGTATGGGCTCTCATCTATCAAAAATGTCCAAATAAATGTGAGAAAGACAAAAGCAAATGTCTCTGTCTTTCTCAAATGATTAATTTCAAGCTAGCAAATAATATCATCAGTGCTGCTTTTACTAACTAAATCCTGACCTGAGCCTTTGGCTGAGTGCTGAATATGCTGGAGGTGTAATCATTTCAGATGGACACAGCAGGATTTTCCAACAAATCCTTTTTAGTGGTGAAATTAGAATGTGGGCACAGAAACCTTATCCACATCAAACATAACCTCAAAAATAACAGTAACTGCACTGCTGCTCACAAATTACCTGTACATTTTTATTTGGTTAAACCTTCTTAGATGGCTTATTCCGATTACACAGACTGGTATTTGTGTCAAATTTGCTAACACTGCTCCAGTTTCACATTTCTCTACTGAGCTATAATGTCAAATAAACCCCGGTGCGCAACCAATTAGGATTCATATTAAACCAATAAGACACACTGACTAATAAAGCAGGCTTTATTTAAAGGATTGATTTTTTTTTTCTGCTGCCAGCTCCCTCTTGCTTCTAAGTGCTTTTAAGAACTTCAAATAAGTAGGAAAGAGTTAAAGCGAAACACACACAGTCCTGTTAATCATGAAGTGATCAATGTAGGAAGATTATTTAAAAATAAATAAACTGTAAATATGTAAAAGAAAACAATATCTATGAATTTTCATATTTAATCACAAGATTAACAAACGCATTCTATGGTTAAATGACTTGCGTAATACTGTTTTACCAATGCAGTGCTACCAGCGTTCTACACCTGGAAGTAGGTTCTTTGCTGCTGTGACATAATGCTCATTTCGTCTATCAATATGCCGCCACATCGGGCTATGAAATTGTGAGTATTAAGTGTATGATGCAAATTCTTTCATACTTTTGCAATGAGATTATTTTAAAAATATTTAAATAATATTAATGAATGCTATTTTAATATGTATACCTATACTTGAATCAGTAAAAATAAGATATACTGCCCAGCCTCGCCTCTGAACAAAAAAAAGGACGTCTTTTATAATTGGGGATGCGGCTGTGTTCAGAATGAACCAATCACATTCAATCTCATGTTCAAAAGTAATTATCATACATCTATCATCAATTCAATTATTCTGATTAACCCCAAATAAAGACCAGCTGTTTCTGTAGGATTTTCTTCACGTCTTCTTGGTTTCATCCGACTACTGAAGCCATGGTCCTCAAAATGCTTACAAAGCAGGCATGGTATCTCACTTGTTGAAAGGTATCGATCAGAAGAGGGTTATAAAATGATTTCCAAAACATTAGATTAGATTACAATCGATTACACTGATACCATGGAACACCGTAAAGGCCGAGCACCACAGACACAACACCAAGAACAGGACATCCCTCCAAAATTTATAAAAGGACAAGACAATCTCTAGTATTCTTCACATGTCTGGGCTATGGGGTAGGGTGGCTAGACGGAAACCCTTTCTCACAAAAAACATCCAAGATCAATTAAATCCCCCCAAAATGTGTTATGGTCTGATGAGACCAATTCCAAGTTATAATAATTCCAAAAGGTATGTTTGGTGCAAAAAATAAAGCACATCACCAAAAGAACATCATACTCATGGTGAAGCATGGTGGTGGCAGCATCATGCTTTAGGGCTGCTTTTCTTCAGCCAGAACTGGGGCTTTCATCAAGGTAGAAGGAATCATGAATCGCTAGAAATACCAGTTGATTTTAGTGCAAAACCTTCAGGTGTCTGCTAGTAAGCTGAAGATGAAAAGGAATTACACCTTTCAGAATGACAATGACCAAAAGCATACATCCAAATGAACAAAGGAATGGCTTAACCAAAAGAAGATCAATGTTTTTGAATGACCTAGCCAGAGCCCAGACCTGAATCCAACTAAAATCTGTGGAGTGACCTGAAGCAGGCTGTGCACAGCAGATGCCCTCACAATTTGATGGATCTAGAATGTTTTTGGAAGAAAGAGGGGAAAATATTGGCAAGTCAAGATGTGCCACGCTGACAGACTCTTACCCAAAAAGACTGAGTGGTGTAATAAAATCAAAAGGTGCTTCAAGACAGATAGTTTAGGGGTGTGCACACTTACGCAACCAGGTTGTTGTAAGTTGTTTATTTTTTCCTTTTTTTCCCCCTGAAAAAGTTTATGATTGTTTTCACTTAATTTCTTTACTTTGTCATTTCATCTTGAAGGTGGAAAAAAGTTTTGACATGATTTATCTTGGTTTAATTTTTTTTTACATCACAAAAACCTGACATTTTAACAGGGGTGTGTGGACTTTTTATATCCATTGTAGATAATATCATCTGTAGGACACGGGTACTGCTTAATGTTGACATATAACAGTTTCAGATTTCCTTATCACAGCATACCATCACACATCTAGACAGAAATAATCCATATAGAGACTCAGACATTTTCATCTGTATAAAATGGATGTGTGCCATCTTTTTCTCTGTGGAACCAACAACATAATAAATGAGGCAGTGCTAGAGCCACACTTTCTGTTCCCTCCAGAATTATTGGCATAAACAATGAGCAAAAATGATTGTATAAAATAAACATTACATATAATAATGCACAGTTTCCACTCAAACAATTATAGAAACTACTTACCTATGTTCTTTTTATATATATATACAGGTGCATCTCAGTAAATTAGAATGTCGTGAAAAAGTTCAATTATTTCAGTAATTCAACTCGAATTGTGAAACTCACGTATTAAATAAATTCACTGCACACAGACTGAAGTAGTTTAAGTCTTTGGTTCTTTTAATTGTGATGATTTTGGCTCACATTTAACAAAAACCCACCAATTCACTATCTCAACAAATTAGAATATGGGGACATGCCAATCAGCCAATCAACTTAAAACACCTGCAAAGGTTTCCTGAGCCTTCAAAATGGTCTCTCAGTTTGGTTCACTAGGTAAGCCACAAACATTCATTGCCAGAGAAGCTGGCTGTTCACAGAGTGCTGTATCCAAGCATGTCAACAGAAAGTTGAGTGGAAGGAAAAAGTGTGGAAGAAAAAGATGCACAACCAACCGAGAGAACCGCAGCCTTATGAGGATTGTCAAGCAAAATCGATTCAAGAATTTGAGTGAACTTCACAAGGAATGGACTGAGGCTGGGCTCAAGGCATCAAGAGCCACCACACACAGACGTGTCAAGGAATTTGGCTACAGTTGTCGTATTCCTCTTGTTAAGCCACTCCTGAACCACAGACAACGTCAGAGGCGTCTTACCTGGGCTAAGGAGAAGAAGAACTGGACTGTTGCCCAGTGGTCCAAAGTCCTATTTTCAGATGAGAGCAAGTTTTGTATTTCATTTGGAAACCAAGGTCCTAGAGTCTGGAGGAAGGGTGGAGAAGCTCATAGCCCAAGTTGCTTGAAGTCCAGTGTTAAGTTTCCACAGTCTGTGATGATTTGGGGTGCAATGTCATCTGCTGGTGTTGGTCCATTGTGTTTTTTGAAAACCAAAGTCACTGTACCCGTTTACCAAGAAATTTTGGAGCACTTCATGCTTCCTTCTGCTGACCAGCTTTTTGAAGATGCTGATTTCATTTTCCAGCAGGATTTGGCACCTGCCCACTCTGCCAAAAGCACCAAAAGTTGGTTAAATGACCATGGTGTTGGTGTGCTTGACTGGCCAGAAAACTCACCACACCTGAACCCCATAGAGAATCTATGGGGTATTGTCAAGAGGAAAATGAGAAACAAGAGACCAAAAAATGCAGATGAGCTGAAGGCCACTGTCAAAGAAACCTGGGCTTCCATACCACCTCAGCAGTGCCACAAACTGATCACCTCTGGTGAACAAAAACCCACTGGTGGGTTTTTGTTAAATGTGAGCCAAAATCATCACAATTAAAAGAACCAAAGAATTAAACTACTTCAGTCTGTGGCATTGAATTTATTTAATACACGAGTTTCACAATTTGTGTTGAATTACTGAAATAAATGAACTTTTCCACGACATTCTAATTTATTGAGATGCACCTGTATATATATACACATATATATATATATATATATATATATATATATATATATATATATATATATATATATATATATATATATAGAAGCACATATAGAGCTATATAATAAAGTTTCATATGTCAGAAACTTCTGAACTTCACCAACTTCACTTCATCATTTGAATTTAGAACTACAATTAGTACTCGACATAGAAGGAAAAGCACCTGATTTCCCACTGTAAAATATGGAGGTGGATCACTGATGCTTTGTAGCTGTTTTGTGGCTAGTGGTTCAGGGTCTCTTGTGAAAACTAATGGCATCATGAATTCTGCTACGTACCAAATATTTCAGCCCAAAACCTGGTTGCCTCTGCCAGGACGATCAGACTTAGCCATACGTTGCCTCTGCTAGGATGATCTGACTTAGCCAAACCCTCTAAAACCATTAAGAATCTGGGAATCACTTTCGATCCATCTCTTACTTTTGAAGCCCACGTTAGTACCATCACTAAAACTGCTTTCTTTCGTCTACATCACATTGCACGACTTCGCCCCATTCTCAGTTTAAAGGACGCAGAATCACTAGTTCATGCTTTCATATCATCACATCTTGATTAGTGTAACTCGCTCTTTACTGGCGTACCAGCTAAAACTATTGCCCGATTACAATACATCCAAAACTCTGCAGCTAGAGTTCTCACTAACACCAAGCGTTCTGCACACATCACTCCCATCTTGTTTAGTCTTCACTGGCTGCCTGTCTCATGCCGTATTAAGTTTAAAATTCTTCTCCTGAAATACAAAGCTCTCAATGATCTGGCACCTCGTTATATATGTGATCTGCTACATCCGTACACACCAGTACGCACTCTTCGTTCTTCTGGTTCCAAATTGTTGTCTGTCCCTAGATTCCGTCTATCCACTTTCGGTGGGAGATCCTTCAATGTAGTTGCACCTAAACTGTGGAACTCTCTACCTCAGAGCCTCCGTGACATCTCCTCTATTTCTATCTTCAAAACTCAGCTTAAAACACATCTTTTCTCAGCGCATTATTTGACTATTACTGAGTGATGTCTTATTTTCTGTTTTGTAATCCAGATTAAAACCTTCTGTTGTAATGTATATTAATGTACTTTGTCCTGTTAAATGTATATGAAGTGTAAAGTGTCCTTGAGCTTGTGGAAAGGCGCTATGTAAATAAAACTTCAACAATGATCAACAATCAAAAGTTCTAGAAAGACAAAAATTGATATTCTACAATGACCACAGTCTCTAGAGTTGAATCCTACTGAAAAGCCCTGGTCAACACTGAAAAGAAAAGACCACAGGCAAAAACTTAAGAAATCTTCTGCATGGAGGAGTGGACTGCTCTGCAATATCCCTCTAGAAGTGTCTCAAACCTCGTTAGATTATACAGGAAGAGACGCTCTCACTCTTTCTCTCCCACACAGAGGTAGGCATCAAAAAATATTAACTGTATAGGTGCTGATCATTTTAAAACCAATGAGTTGTAGGAAATGACTGCACTACAGCTTTTTGTGTTCAAATAGCATCTTAAAATAAAGCTGTACAACATCCCTGTACATTTGAGCTCAAAATATCACTTACAGTATGTTCTATATTATTATATCTGAATCACTTCGAACAAAGTGTCTACCAAGCAAATAAATGTAGTGTCGGTCATGCTGAAACTCTAAATAACTGCAAAGCTCTGAAAGACTACATTCATGAAAACAATACCTCTGAATTATACAATGAATAACACAGACGGTTTCCGTCTTTAGCCAGGTGTGCACAAGCAGGAATCATAAGTAGCACTTCCTCTTCTGCTTTTAAAAAAAAAGAAGAAGAAGGCAAAGAATGTGGAGTGCATTAAAATCATGTAGTGCACACCTAACCGTGGATTATTCCGCTTATACCATGGTCACTTGCCAGCACTGACGAGTTAAATCTGTCATTGATGTTTGCAGTGCAAAATTTGACTGAAAGGATAAAAATAACGGTTAATTTTCATTAGTTATTTTATATACGGGTCGTTAGATCTAGAATTCTGCCCGCTCTAAATCATACACAGAGAAAAAGTAGTGTGATAAGATTACATTTTTTTGGAATGAATTATAATAAATAGTTATTAGAGAGAGAGAGAGAGAGAGAGAGAGAGAGAGATTGTGTATGTGAATTACCTGCATCTGTGCCGCATCTCTACTAACTGCGAGTCTAACTACTGTATGCAACTATAACTGTATGTTACTATGGTTACAGTTGTTTATAGCCAGCGCATTAATTTAGAACAGTGATTAAACCGACTGGAAATAGCCTGTGCATTATGCGGTTTGAACGCTCACCTTCGAGCCAATCAGAATCGAGTATTCAGACAGACCCTGGCATAGAAAAGACAGAACAGTCTAATTCTTGATAGTTGTACATACATTCTAGAAAGAGAGAAGGGTATATACGAGACCGTAGTGTTTATTCTGCTTTTCAAACAAATCCTCACTTGAACACATTTTCTTAATTTACTACAGAAATACAGAAAATGTGGTTTGAAAGAAAACACATATATATATATATATATATATATATACACACTCTATATACTGAGGCACAGAATCACAGAAACGTCACACTGGTTTGAGTACTGCACTCACAAACTCTAAGGAATGCAAATCTGTCTCATATTGCTGTGGAGACTGTATCGATTGCATTCCACTCCTGCTAATTAACATAACCAGCAGTAATAAATACACTGCAGAGCCAGAACAATGCCAGACCATTATATTTCACCTCCTGTCTGGTCTTACACACCATTTTTAATGAATATGGCTCAAATGGTCTTGGAGCTAATACACACTGAAGCACTACTGAGAGTGTTCGAGGGGCCTAGAGAGCGATTTATTTTGCTTTTTGAAGTAAAGTTTCTCATGGGAACGATGCATTCATATTTAACCACAGTAAAAAATAAATTGTGCATTCCTGGTAGACATTTATCTGGAAAATTGTGTATGTTAGTCACTGTGTAATGAGGCTCAAGATGCTTTATTAGCTTAGAAAGTCCAACAGCCTCGACAGCAGAGAGCAATCATTTGTGATTTTTTTGTCTTTTCAAGAACAGAGGCATTGGCATGCTAGCAGGGACTTTACATTTTGCTTCTTGTTATCTGATTCTGCATATTGAGCGGGATGCCGTGTTTTCAAGTGGCATATCAAACCCATAGGCATTGTACCCCTCTCGATACTTGGCATAAACAATGACTGCAAATCACTTGTCCAATGGCCCTTGCAGAAACCATGAAATGTTTACGCAGGGCCGATATTGTCAATGTTGATCTCCTACTGCTCAAACTGAACGCTAACTACTATTTGCACTAACTGGCACAGGAGAGAAAAAGAAACAAACAGCATTTTAAAGCACTTTCGAGTTTCCAATACCATTAAAATATTGTTAGATTTGACACTTGGTTGCAGGCCTATTTAATCTTCTTGTAATAAAAATTTTCAGTGCATCCTGTTTTTGGTTTTTGTTTAATTTTTTTCAAGATACAGTGCTGTAAGAACGTATTTGCCCCATCCTGATTTCTTCTGCTTTTTTGTATCTCAAACTAAATAGTTTTAGATCTTCAAATGAAATACAACACAATGAACTACTTCTAGGACTAGGATTTACTCCTATGCTCTGGATCATTGTCTTGCTGCATATTCGGTTGAGTTTGAGTTTCAACTTACGGACTGAAGACCGGACATTCTCCTTTAGGATTTTCTGGTAGAGAGCAGAATTTATGTTTCCCTCAATTACTGCAAGTTGCCCAGGCCCTGAATCAGCAAAGCATCCCCACACCATCACACTTCCACCACCATGCTTAACCATAGGTATGATGTTCTTTTTGTGGAATTCTGTGTTTGGTTTACGCCAGATGTAACGGGACCCCTGTCTCAGGATCTTCAAGGTGTGTTTTGGCAAAATTCAGATGAGCCTTAATGTTCTTCTGGGTTAGGAGTGGTTTTCACCTCACCACTCTTCCATGGATGCCATTTTTGTCCAGTGTCTTTCTGACAGTGGAGTCATGAACAGTGACCTTTATTGATGCAAGAGAAGCCTGTAGGTCCTTTGATGTTGTCTTTGGTTCTTTTGTGACTTCCTGGATGAGTAGTTGCTGTGCTCTTGGAGGAATTTTGGAAGGTCGGACACTTCTGGGAAGGTTCAGTACTGTGCAGGGTTTTTCCATTTGGAGATAATGGCTCTCACTGTGGTTCTTTGGAGTCCCAGAGCCTTTGAAATCACTTTGTAACCCTTTCCAGACTGATGTATTTCAATCACCTTCATCATTTCTGGAATTAAACTTTGGCATAGTGTGTTACTGGGTAAGACCTTTTAACCAACTTCATGCTGTTGAAAAAGTTCTATTAAAGTGTAGATTTGATTGAGCAGGGTTTGCAGTAATCAGGCCTGGTTACGTCTAGTCCAGCTGAACCCCATTATGAATGCAGTTTCATAGATTTGGGGAATTAGTAACTACGAGGGCTAATACATTTTCACACAGGCCCAGCTGGTACTGGAGGACTTTTTTGCTTCAGTAAATAACATTATCATTTAAAAACAAAGATTTAGTTTTTTTGTTTTTTGTTTTAATTTCTGAAAAAATTTAGTATGAGATATACACAAAAACAGAAGAAATCAGGCAAATACTTTCTCACAGCACTGTAAGTATGTTAGAACTTTAGGGCAGTTCAGATATACTGTCCCTGCTGAAACTTGTCATGTTTTTTTGCCAATTCTTTTTTTTTTTTTGTTTTTTTTTGCTGTAGAATAAATACATTTGGGTTTGAGATTAAAAGACATTAGAAGAGAGTTTAGAATTTCAGCTTTTATTTCCTGGGATTTATATATAGATGTGTTAAACAACATAGAACATAGAACTCGAAACCCATAAAAAACCTGTGGGGTGAACTGAAGAGGAGAGTCCACCAGCGTGGACCTCGAAATGTGAAGGATCTGGAGAGGTTCTGTATGGAGGAATTGTCTCTGATTCCTTGCCATGTATTCTCCAACCTCATCAGGCATTATAGGAGAAGACTCAGAGCTGTTATCTTAGCACAAAGTATTGACTAAAAGGGTGTGAAAAATTTTTGCACACGTATATTTAACAAAGATATATTTTTCTGGATAAACCTGTGTTTATCCACAATTGCAATTGTTTGATATCCATGTGAGCAGAATATTTTTGTGAATTTTTTTAACAAAAGATTGAAAGGTTAAACAATAAAGACAATTTTCACAGTCTTCTTTGCTCATATTTACCAAGGGTGCCAATATTACTGGAGGGCACCGTAGCACGTGTGACTAACAGGTGTTTCTTGTTACCCAGGTGTGTCCTGTTAGGTGAAGGTATCACAATCCACCGTTCAAAGAAGACTTAGAGAGCAGAAATATAGAGGCCATACCACAAAATGGAAAGCACTCATCAGCAGTTAGAATCAGAAAGCCAGATAGTAATTCGCAAAGAAATACAGAGATGAACCACAAACGTTCCGGAACCAAGATTAACCTCTACCAAAGTGATGGAAAGGCCAAAGTGTGGAGAAAAAAAGGATCTGCTCATGATCCAAAACATACATCTGTGAAACATGGTGGAGGTAGTGTCATGGCTTGGGCTTACATGGCTGCTTCTGGAACAGGCTCACTAATCATTATTGATGATGTAACTCATGATGACAGCAGCAGAATTAATTCAGAAGTTTACAGGAATATTTTGTTTGCCAATTTACAGAGAAATGTATCCAGATTAATCAGGAGGAACTTTTTCATGCAACAAGACAATGCCAACTCAAAGGACTTCATCAGGGGGGAAAAGCGTAAGGTTTTACACTGGCCAAGTCAATCACCAGACCTTAACCCAACTGAGCATGCATTTCACCTCCTGAAGAGGAGACTGATGGGAGAAACCCCCCAAAACAAACAACAACCGAAGGAGGCTGCGGTTAAAGCCTGGAAACGCATCAGAAAAGTAGAAACCAACAATTTGGTGATGTCGGTGAGTCGTAGCCTTGATGCAGTTATTGCAAGCAAGGGACATGCAACCAAATATTAAGTGCTATTTACTGCAATTTACTTCAAGACTTGTCTGTTCCTATACTTTTGCTCACCTAAAAATTGGGTGGTCTGATACAAAACGTTCTATGTTTTATGTTGTTTAACACATCTAGATGTAAATACCAACAAATAAAAATTGAAATCCTAAACTCTTGTCTCATATCCAACTTTTGATCTCAGACCCAAATGTCTTTGGTGTAGAGCACAAACAAATGAATTGGCCTTGCCGTTCCAATAGTTTCAGAGGGGACTGTACCAAACTACTCTGGGTCTACAGGGAATGTACTAAAGCTCAGTAAGTGGCAGAGTGGAGTTCAGAGGCCATGGAGTTCACAAGCCTTAAATCCCATGTAATTACAATACAGCAGAGGACAAGCCAAGTAGCTGGTTAAGCCGCAGTGCTTGGCTAGAGTTTTACGATAAATTGAAGTTAAGAATACAGTTTTGGTTACCACTTAGAGTAGTGTAATAACTTAAATCACTCATAAATACTCATAGAAATGTGACCTCTAAGCACCAAAAACCCTACCCTTGGTTTACAATATCACCCAAGGCAAAGTTTCAGAATTACTGCTCCAGAAATATCTTGTTTCAAGTGTACGCTCTCACAGGACACTTAAGGTAAAGCTCAATCTGTAACTACAAGTCATCTTGTCTAATGCAAAGTTACTATTCAGAGATTTATTAAGACAAAGTGTCTGCACTCAAAAACACTTACTTCAGCCAGCTGTGCTTACTCAGCCAAGATGTGACAAAAAGGCAGGAGAAGGAAGCAGGACCTTTGTGACAGGTACTGCTGAGTAAGCCTAAGTGAACAGATGTGCCTCTTCAGTTAAGATTTGTCTTTTTCTCCCTGGGTGAAAAGTTAATCGTTTAAAGAATAGAGGATATGACTAGTTTAGTTAAGTCTACTCCAGATATGGTACTTTGACTTCTTAACGAGCTGGAGTGTGTGCGCGTATGATTTCACTTCAGCACAAGATGGATTTGAGTAAAAGTGGTCCTGGGCCAATTGTGAAAGATTAACATTTGAACAGATCTCCAATTAGAGTGAGAGACCAATTCGAAAATAGTGCGAAAGAAAAAAATGTTTGCAAGCATGCACGATAAATGAGTACGCATAAAAGTCCCAACAAGGGACGAGCAAATCTCTTATGAGACCACAGTAAATTTGATGGAGCATATTATATTCCAGATTTGATATTTTTTGCATAAGCACAAGGGAAACCTGTGTGGGAGATGAATGAATTAAAACTCTCCTATTAAAAGACAGCGCTACCAACTTCAGGATATAACTCATTATATCTAGTTAGTATACCTTTTTACCCCCTGCAGTGCACTATATTTGTATATAGCCACATCCACTTACAGAGCTGCAGTGTGAGTACACACTTTTGCTGATTAAGTTAGCTATGGTTCAAAGTGTGTTTGATTAGGTGTGGAATGGAATCTTTAACAGTGTTATTAAGGTTGGGATAATCGGATTCATACCAATCTGCTCCATCTATTTTTTTTTTATGGTTCAAAAATTAACACTCAGGTATCAGAATAATATGCTACATGCCCTGAAGGCGTATGAACTTGATGACCCTGCTTACCAGGCTACCCAGTTTAGAGGACGAGGAGTTGGTTCTGCGTTTGGCCAGCATGCTTGTCTCCATGCAGGTATGCTCTTTAAGGTTGAGGTGAAGTCTCGGTCCGCCGGCTCCCTCTGAGGCTGAGCGTAGCCTCCTCTCCAAACGGATCACCTCACGGCGTGGGCTCATACTACTACACATGGACACTGTGGAGAATGAAACACAGGGGTGAGGCTTTAAAAACAGAAACCATTTAAAATAAGCAATCTTCTTTTAAAGGTGCCGCTGGTGTAGAAAACGAGCAAACAAATGCACACAACAACCGATCTCCAATTACAGCAACCATTAGTGTATTTATTTAGCGTCCAGCTGAGATAGTATTGCAGTTCTCAATTAATGTTTTTCTTCCCCCAACTGTATGAATCCAGGCATTGTGAAATAAAAAATATGGAATTTGGTTAATAACTTATAGTTATTACTTTGGCATACAGTTCAGTGTCTGAATGAAGCAGCTCATGCTGATGTCTCAGAACCGGTAAGAAGTATTTGAGGGTAGACAGAACACCCCAAGTTCCAGCAGGTTCACCATGAGGTTCCACACATTTCCTGTGTCTCAGTGGCACTGCACAACCCCCCAGCCAGTTAGGGAAGCATCCACGATGACCATCTCTCTGATAGGGCACCGCTCCCCGACCCCTTTTCTGAGAAAAGCTTTACATCTGCAGTGAGTTAGAGACTATGCCCCTCGCCCTGAGATGAGGATGTGTCTGCTGTGGTACTTGGGGTATAGCCACAGACCCAGGGCCTCTACTTTTGCAGCTGCAGTTAAAATTCTAGCACTGAACAGGAAATGGTACCACAAATGCAGTGTCCTGCCTGAATCCCATTCACTAGTGTAATAATGTCTGGCACACATTGGGGTGATGGGGTGGCCCGCGTTCTCAGTGAATATACCTTCATGCTGAAGAACTGTGTGGCCTGCTTCATTATTAGGGAGCTCTTTCATGAGAATGGGCAACTACATGTGTGCGAGAAAGGTGGATTGTCCCATAAAATATAATGAAATTATGGTACTAGTTGAGGGAAACACTGTTACCATCATGTGTTTAATCTTATCATCTTTAAAAAATAAACCAACACATAGTTCCATAGTTTATTTCATTGCCATTATCTTAACTTCCTTCCGACTGTAAAAATGCAGTCATGGGAAAAATAAATTGTACGTTTTTATTTATCAGGGCCTAAATAACAATTGTGTGGTCCTCACCAACATCCATAAACAAACAAATAACCTCAGGTGACAACAAAAAAAAAAAACTGAGATTTCAATATGTAGTCATATAGTAGTGTAATATGGTGTCATGAGTAACAAAGATCGCAAAGATATTGCGCGAACCCAACTCAAGCTAGTGGCCACCACGTTCCAAATGCCTCCAAAATCTACAAAATGGAGAGGACAGGAGTCTACTGTCAGGTTAAATGAGGTCTGACGTGTTCTAAGCGAGAACTGGAACGGGAACAGTAACTATATGTCAAAAGTATTTATATCAAATAACACACCATGCACTCCCTCATGTGAGACTATGTTGAAGGTCTACATGTGCATGCAGGTATGCATGCTAAAGAAGGTATCCAGAGGATTTTCAAGACTCCTGGTGGTTAGGAGGGGTGAAGTAGAAAATATCCTTACACACTTATTATTATAACCATGCTGTTGTGTCAGGTATTATTTATAACATGGTGCTTTAGTTAAATTGAGATTTTAATATATGTACATATGGTAAACATAATTCCTGCCCCATTGGTTCAGAAGGCTTTCAGATTAAACTTAACACTATCCCAACATTATTAGTTAAGCAAGCCTGCAACACGAATAACTCTGCTTATACCTACATCCTAGGGCAACAAGGCATATAGTAAGCAATTAACAAAAAATAATAATAATAATCTTATTTACATCAAATTTACATATTAACACCCTAAAGACATGACGCAATTCATCAATATGAATGGAACAGCAGCCTCTGCCTTTGTTCAACTGCAATGTCGGGCAAGTCATGACAAAAACACATTCAAGAATAATCTCATACCAATGTAAATTAACAACTATATTGTGTAAATATCACTTTCTCCAGCACAAGCATTAAGAAACAAGAGAAAGACACTGGGAGCGTGTAGATTACCTCTCCATGGGAAGAAATTTAATACAGTGGGACAACAAAGTTTGCCTCCTGTAAAACATCTCAGCCACAGGAATTTTGGAGTGAGAGCTTCAGGAGAATATAATGTTACAAAATTGTAGGCCATGAGGGAAAGGAACAGCAAAGTCACACCGCATCAAAAGAGATGTTTTCAGTGGGCAGAAGCAATAATGTTTTTGAGGAGTGCAATGGGAGAATTGTTAAACTAGAGCTAGAAGTAAAGGGTTGTTAAATCAAACCTGAAGCACCACACAACATGAGAACAATTCATCCCGCTGTTTGTTTTACACCAAACGTCCACTAAAAGTGAAGCAATAAATATAAAAATACAATGTAATTATGATATTAATTGATGGAAACACTGTTACCGTCATATGTTTAATCTTGTTATCATCTTTATCTATCAAAAAAAAAAAAAAAAAAAAAAAAAAAAAAACATAGTTCCATAGTTCATTTCATTGCCATTATCTTGACTTCCAATTGTAAAAATGTAGTCATGGGAAAAAGAAAAGCCACCATCCCCCTTCAGTTCTATGTTGTTACCTATCGGGGCCTAAATAACAATTGTGTGGTCCTCACCAACCTCCACAAACAGACCAATAACCTCAGGTGACAACAAAAAAACAGATTTCAGTATGTAGTCATTTTTACAACAACCCCACTCATCTGTATCTCACAAGGTCCCGAAACATAAACAGGTATCACTGTCCGAAGAAATACGATAAAAGCAGCAACAATGGAAAGATGTGTCTGAGGCGGTCACATTCTATCTAGCCAAGGATATGGTGCCATTCAAAGCTGTGTACAACGTGGGATTAAAGAGACTTTAACTGCACACTTTAGTGAAAGTGACGTGTGAAGGCCAATGTATGGTAACCCATACTTGGAATTTGTCCTCTGCATTTAACCCATCCAAGTTAGTGCACACACACTAGGAGTTGTGAGTAATGAACTCACACACTACAAACTGTGAACACACCCGGAGCAGTGGGCAGCCATTTTTTGCTGCGGCGCCTGGGGAGCAGTTGAGGGTTAAGGGCCTTGCTCAAGTGCCCAGCAGTGGCAGCTTGGCGGTGCTGGGATTTGAACTCACGACCTTCCGATCAGTAGCCCAACTTCTTAACCACTGAGCTACCACCGCCCCTTTAGATATACACTATGATCTGCCAAGTCGCAAATATTTTTCTAATACCGCCATTCCCCATATGTATAGCGAATGCTGACAGTACTTTGAAATCTTGTTATTTAATGGTCGTGTTGTATATTGACTGCTGATTACAACTTTAATATTTAAAATAAAGTTTAAATCAGGTTTTAATGACCAACTGATTCTTTAATGCAATATGGTGTTTTAAATAGATAAGTCCATAGACTTGTTCTGGTCTGAATATTCAATAGTTGGGATTCAATTCAGATTGTGGCTCGTGATTGTGTGTTATAAAGATCGTGATATGATTTTTTGGGAAGATCGCCCACCCCTAACTCAGGTGTGTATCTACATCATGCCAGGAACAAGGGACATCAACCATGACCTCAGTGAAGCAACTGAACTGATGCCGCTCGTCAATTTGGGACGGGTCATAAGGCCATCTCCAAACAATCTGAAATTCACCATTGTACAGCGAGAAGGATTGTTAACAAATGGAGAGCCATCAAGACTTCAAATTCAGTCCAAGGTCAGACCATTTAATGCCCACAGACATAAAGAAAAAGCCAAGAGCTACATTATGTGGCCTACAGTCCTCTGTAAATGTTTATGTTCCTGATAGCACTTAGAAAAAGACTGAACAAGTATGGCTTTCATTGAAGGGTGGCTAGGAAAAAGCCCCTTCTCTCCAAAAAGAATATGGCAGCATAACTTATGTTTGCAAAATTGCAACAAACCACAAATATTCTGGAACGATATCCTTTGGACTCATGAGACCAAGATAGATGTTTGGTCATCATGCACAGTGCCATGTTTGGGGAAAACCAAACACAGCGCATCACCACTAACACCTCATACCAACTGTCAAGCATGATGGTGGAGGGGTGATGTTTTGCAGCCACAGGACCTGGGAAACTTGCAGTGATTGAGACAATAATGAACTCCATTTTATACCGGAATATTCTTGAGACAAATGTGAGGCCATCTGTGCTGCAGCTTAAAAGGGGCATGCAACAGGACAATGATCCCAAGCACACCAGCAAATCAACATCTGAATGGTTAAATAAGAAAACAGGCAAGGTGCTTGAGTGGTCAAGTCAAAGTCCAGAGCTCAACCCCACTGAGATGCTGTGGCAGGATCTTAAGAGAGCTGTGCATAAACGAATGCCCTCAAACATCAATGAACTGAAGCAATATTGTAAAGAAGAATGGGCCAAAATTTCTCTAAAACTATGTGAGAGACTGATCAACTCCTACAGAATACATTTACTTCAAGTTATTGTTGCTAAAGGTGGTTCTACACGTTACTGAGTTATAGGTTGTACTTGTTTTTTGTCTACCTGGTTTCTAAATGTTGGTTTACTTTTTGGGGGAAAAATGACTGAAAATTATTGAAATCTGTTGTATTTTTTTTTGTCACCTGAGGTTATGTGTTTGCTTATAGAAGTTGGTGAGCAAACAATTGATATTCAGGACCTGATAAATAAAAACATAGAATTGAAGGAGGGTTTACTTTCATTTCCCATAACTGTATATCCCTTTAGTATCTTCTGTTTTTAAAACAAGGCCTCGAATTCTGTAGATACACTATACAGCGAAGATACACTGAAAAGGCAGTCATGTGTGTTTTTGCCAGAATATCCTAGGAATCTCAGATATGTCATAATTTAACACGTACATGCTGACAGAGGACGGAGTTGGGGACTTGAGTGAGCAGCTTAGGGTAAGTCAATATATACTCGGTATGCAGACTCGTCTTATGCAGGCGCTCAACCTGAATTTCTGGGCAGCGCATTCAGCACAAACCAATCAATGTGCCATATATGAGATAAGTATTGTTTCATCCTATCTTTTCCATTCACACACCAACTTAAAAAGAAATTCTGACCTTTTGTGTATTTGTGTATCTTCAATGTCAAAGCATGATGTATTGTGGTTACAGCTACAACTATCAGACAGTGGTGCTTGACCTAATACTGCCTGAGTCTATATTGTGGAAGATAAATGGGCTTAATCTCAAAATCACAATCTTGTGTAACTGACAAACTATGAAAAAATCCCAAACTATGGGATATTCTATTGCTTAGTTCTGTGAAAGAATAGATGTTTTGTTTAAGATTGAGATACTGTTAATTTATTTTTTTTTTTTACAAAGTTTTGCCTGTACTTTTCTGCTCAGGACCAATATGACTCCTTTTTTCTGATTGATTTTATTGAGCATAACCTGATGATTTACTATAAAATTGAAATACACCATACTTGTTACTGAAGCTACGCAGACAACAGTTCCTACTTCCCTAATGACTAAACTTCTGAGAATCAAAGTATTAATTTGTAAAGGCCAGTGTATAAAAGCCAAATGGGATTACTCAATGGCAGTCAGATTATAATGCCATTGTGATCATCTAAAGCTGGGATGGCCCTTCAAGGGTTGCTGAGCTCTAGACAATGAAGGGCAAAAACAAACAAATTCTGTCCCTCGGGTTCTAGGAGGTAACGTAAAAAAAATAATAATAATAATAATAACATGCATACCACATACCTCATGTAACCCTACATAAATTACACTACTTGTAAATTACAGTCGTGTGGTATATAATGTAGCCTGAGGTCACATGTAGTGAGAATAGTATTTCAAACCCAGCGTGTTAAACTACGTCAAAAAAAACAAATTTATATGTAATTAAACTGATACTAAGACCAGTTTAAAGATCATACATTAAATGCTGATAAACAGCAAGTGTCTGGCTGGGCAACTGTCGTTCTCTTGCTCGCTAGCAAAATAAACAAGGAACTAAATGAAACAATGGCTAACTTCTGAAAGAGATCCCGGGTTTCAATTGAAATATGACGATCGCTTTACTGTACAAACTCCTGTGTAACAGCCTTATGGTATTTTTAGTCCATAGACTGTTTGTACTAGCATGAGGGGATGTTTTTTCCACAGAGACTTCAATGCGCTTCTGTGTGTATCTCTGGAAATGCTGGAAATGTAAATGTAAATGTAAATGTAAAAACCTCTGTTGTCTGGTTATTATGCCGTGAACTTTGCGTGCAATACTACCCAGAATTCCCTATTCGTCATACCTGTGTGAGGTTTCCTCAGATAGCTTGGCCTGCCCTCCAGTTTGCCCAGGCCTGCTGATTTTCCTAGCTGCTGGACCAGCATGGTATTTCGGTGTGTTCGTTCTCTGGGCTCTGCATTGGAGCTGCTCTCCTCGCTCAGCTCTGGGTTCAGTTCATTTTCACTGGCCTCGATCTGATCCTGGTGCTGCTCCTTGGCTGTATTCAGCGTTTCTGGTTCTGTTTGAACAGTGGTACTCTCGCACTGTGTATTGGCAGTTTGGCTCATATCTGGTAGTATAGGCTTCTCCATAGCACACTGATCTGGATTGGCGCATGTCTGTGAGGTAGAAACACCTTGGCTGATATTCTCAGGGGGGACTTCAGCTGGACTCGGAACAGGCAGGGCATCCACTTCAGAGACAGTGTCCTCGGTGACATGGACAAAGTCGGAGGGTGTAATGGCTGTTGTGCGGTCCTCAGAAACGATGGGGGATTGTAGAGAGCTCTCCGCAAGTTCGCCAGGCCAGGAACCTGGAGTTCCTGTCTTGGGGGCATCATCCTTGCCTTGACTCTGTTCAACCTGGTTCTTGGAAAACCGATGGTGGGCTGAAAAGGACTTTGGCAGCAGCTTTTTTGGTTTGGAAGCTCTCTTGCTGCTGACATCATCCAGGAAACCTGAATCATCTCCCTCATTCGTCCTTGAGCTAATGCAGTTGATGAAAACATTGCGGTTAGTGGGAGCTTTCTCGAAGTCCTCCGTCTGGGAGCGGCTGAGCTTCTTCTTGTGTCCACCGAATCCAAACGAGTGCCGTGCCTTGTGGTTGCAGCCGTCGCTGAAGCTCGGCTCGGACAGCCGGCTCCGATTGTCTGCGCCGAGTTGGTTGGAATCGGCACGTAACTCGCCGCTCCTCTTGCTATGAAAGCTGATAGACGGCGTACGGAAAAGGCTGCGCCGCTTTCCCGTGCTGCTGGAGCTCGAGTTGGTGCTTGAGGGAGAAGAGGTGTGGACGCCGTTGCCTACACCACCAGAGGAGGGCGAGGATGGTAGAGAGTCCTGCCTCTTCTTTACACTGCGCCTGAAGATGGGCAACCTGGAGACCAGGGTGGAGCGGCGTGGCCCTGATTCACCCATCAGGGATAAGCGCCAAAGCTGTCGATCTGATCAGATGAAAACAGGGTCAGTACACACGGACGTTTTATATCAGCTGAAATAACTGCCGGTTGTAGTTTCAGTGGCGGCATCGTTTTTACACACGCGTGCTATTGACGAAAACAATGACATCTGTCTCGCGTCGTACTTACTGTAAAAAAAAAAAAAAAAAACAAGGCGTGTCCTATTAGAGTAAAACAATTAGAAGTGTGAACGTGACTAAGAACTTATACATGCTTTCACACAAAACTGTATAAGATACACCCATTTCTACACACCTGTCAACGGAATGCAGGTTTTACTCTGTTCCTAACATTCATGGGATCGTGGAGTTCAGAAATAAAAATGCAGAAAGTATAAATAAGGTAAAGGACAAGGTAACTGTGTTGTCATAAGCTTGCGCATATGAGTGTTTATGTTTATGTGATACACACCTGACAGCCTGCAGAGCTTTAACGCACAGAGGCAAATCAGATCCGGCACCTCCATAACTAGAGGTCAGTTAGGAAAAGAGAAACGTTTACATTATACGAAGTCGAAGAGAAAACGTAATCATTTACACAGATTACTACGAGTCGCATGACGTCAGCACCATTAATCACAGGAGTAAGTGGCATCAAAGAGACCGGGCTTGATTTTGACAGCTCTGGTAATATTTTTAATAGTACAGTAGGAAGTAAATTGCGAGTCAGAGGCAAAGCACGAAAATAACACATACGTGTCCGTTTTATATCAGAGGAAAGGCGCGGGTTCTGTGTACACAAGCGAATGCAGCAGTCTGTCAAAAAAAATAAAATAAAAAAACCAAACGCCGAGCAGGCTATGTTAGCGTCGCGCGCTACAATAGCGAGCCCTGACACGCTAGTCACATCCATGCTAGGTCAACAGTGTCCGAGACGCGGAATAAAAATAGTACCTGAAGGAAACAATTTCCGGAATCCGTCGCTGTTCTGTTTGCCTGCGAGGTCAAACACTATCACGGCTCAGGGGCTGGCGGTGTCAGTTTCCCACGGCAAACCCCATGGTCTGGTCGCAATAGTGCACCTCCAATGACGTGGAGGCTGTTTCTCCGCTTCCGCGTTGCTGCCTCGGTGACGTGAGCACCTTGTCGTCACTGACCGTTAGTGCACAGGTAAGTGGGGGCGGGGTTGGAGGGGGGTGTAATGGCTGAATCCCAAATAGCCCCCCTGCTCTCTCCAAGACTGCGGAGATAGTTGGAGGAGGGATGGTTATTACAGCCTATTTAGTGCACTTCATATGATTTGTGATTCGGCCCTTGGTATGGCGCTGTGTTAGCTGAAGCATGAAGGACGCCGGTTGCTCGGGTGTGAGATTTTCCTCAGCATCCTCAGTTAGGTTATAATATACTGTTACACTGTCGGAGGAAAACATGTGTGTGTTTTATCAGCAAAGTGGTTCCCTGTGCAAAGGAAGGGTTATTTAAAGGTGAACCTGACCAGTTCTGGGGAGCATTCATTCATTCATTCATTCATTCATTCATTCATTCATTCATTTCCAGGTTCTCTATGAATGAATAGCTAAAGGAAAATGAAAGCTAGTATAATTTAAGAATTACACGCCCTATATAGGGGATCAGAACAATCTGATATTTCGACACTAAGCCCAGAATCATAACAAACCGTTATTTATTAAGGGTTAAAGCACTACTGGGTGGGCTGTTATAGGACAATGGTCAGGTGAAAACAATAGGGTGTTGTGACGCCACAGTGAAGTTTTTCATGCTTCCTATACCACAGCAATTCGCCAACAATTACATTTCTTTATTTATTAAACAACATGTAGTCGGTGACTTTTTATCCGTTTATCATCACATTTGATGATCTAAGAAACAAGTTCCACCTCTGTCTTTCTTAGTTAGTTTGGTGTCCATCCCACAGCCCATGCAACCTCACAGTTTTGTTTTGTTTTTTGTTTTTTTTTTTAGTTTTTTTTTAAAATAAGTTAAAATCTGTAACTTTCATTTCTTCCATTTTATTCCACAAAGAGCGAGCTCACTGTTCGACCAAGTGCAGATTTTGACACAAAGATTTACATGGCTGTTTTCCAGACCACTTATCCTACACAGGCTCGCGGGGAGCCTGGAGCCTTTCCCAGGGAACTTGGGCCACAAGGCGGGGGGACACCCTGGACGGGGTGCCAACCCATCGCAGGGTACAATCGCACACACATTCACACACTATGGACAATCTGAAAATGCCAATCAGCCTACAACGCCTTTCTCTGGACTGGGGGAGGAAACTGGAGTACCCCAGAGGAACCCCCCCACCCCCACCCCCACCCCCACCCGAAGCACAGGGAGAACACGGGGAGGAGGCGAGATTCGAACCCCCAACCCTGGAGGTGTGAGGCAAACATGCAGGCTATTATCTTTTCTTAAAATGGATTATTTAAACGATTACCCACCTCCTTCAACTGGATTGTCGTTTGCACTGTCCTCATTCGGGTTACTATACTGAGGTGTAGCCTATATACATGAAAGTTTTTTATTCTGATTGAGCTACGAGTAAGATTATTAATCGATTATTAGGCTGCAATGCCCTCGATACTCCTGATCAAGAAACATACTTTTGTTTTTCTTAAATAACATGTTTGTAATCTGTTTATTATTAGTCTTAGTGCCTGCTATAGAAGTCCCTGTGAAGTTGTTGTTACTATAGAACCGATAACGTATTAGAACGAGCGCATTAATACAAACCTGGGAGTTGGCTTGCAGCCGGAACTATTGTCAGAGCTGTTGTTATAGAAGACTAATGAACACCTTCTGACCAATCAGAATCCAGAATTCAACAGCGACGTGGAACAAGCCGTCATAATGAATGGGGAATGTAGCCGCTATTGGTATTGCAATCATTTTATCAGTTACACCACTATTCAGTGGTTTGACCTTTGAGGTAACCTGCATTATGTCGTCTCCTATTTGAGGGTGTAATTCTTTTGAAACCCACATGGTGTCGCTGATGCCTTGCAATGGCAGAGTGCTATATAAGTGCCATAGTACGGATGACCTCTTGTACAGTACAGAGGGTAGATTTATATTTACATAGATTTTTATTCAGATCAGTTTACAAGTGAAGCAGAATAAACGAGAAGCTTACAGTTGTAAAAGGTTAACGATACAGACACCACATGAGTTTTAAGGAGTTTCCATTAGTGGATGAGAAAGTAAATAATAGAAACCAATCCAAATTTCAACACTTTTATTTTATATCAAAACCCCACAAAGTAAATTAAAAAAAAACAAAACAAAAAAAAAAAAAACAGTATAGATACAAGTGACAAGACAGCTTTTAATCTTCATTAAAGCATTAAAATCACAAAAAGCAAACGTCACACCGCAGCTCATTTGAAGAGCACAGTACATCCTGTGGGGGAAATTATATTGCACACTACTTCACCCACACACCTGCACAAAGCCACAAGACTTAACATGCTATAAAGTGCTATCTTTAAGATGAGTTAAAATGACCACTAAAATACATCATGTCCTGTTTAATAAGCAAGTACAGCTCACAGTATCTTGATACTCTACCACTAAGTCTACATCAAAAGTGATTAGTGAAAACAGAACTGTGCCCCCCCCCCCTCCCCACCCCCCCACTCAAAGACCAAACAGCTTAACGTGTACAAGGAACTAAATGGTTACTTGTTGGTTACTATTACACTCTGTGACAAACATTGTAACTTCGCAAGAACACAAGCCAGAAACTGTAATCTAATGTGCATAGATTCTCCCTTGAATCCGCTGTGGAAAGAAATGTGATGAACAATAATTAGTGTCTACGAAAAGTAACTACTGGAAGAGCATACCATGATTTCACTATTTCCTGATGTGACAATACCATCATTTATTTTAATAATCACAAATTGATTTCTACTGACAAATTCCCAGGACACAACACTTAAAATATATTAAATATTAGTGGAGAAAAAAAAATACAACATGTGGCCATAATATGTGATAATGCTTTCTTTAAAACAAAAGTTCCCTTCATAAAAGGTTTTATGCTACAATAAAATGTAACAAAAATACCCCAGCAAACCATCAAGTAGGAAAGGATTGAAAAGCAGTGACATTTGAAAAAGCATTAAATAAAACAAACAAAAGACATCAGTTTGCAATGAAATCAAAGAGGTTTGAACAAGCTGAAAGACTTAAAATGTAGGAATAAAATGCTTTGATTTGGTAACTCATAGGGTTCCAGCTTAAGAGGAAAACAAACCCTTCGAGGTTTAGTGAATAGGCACGTGCTATATCACCGCCTCAAAATCATCCAAGCATAAAACCAGTGCCAATTATTACTTCTGGACTAAGAGGTAGGTATCAGAAAGCCCATAGGGTGAGTACCTGAGGAATCACAAGGCTATCCCACTCCATCTACTGCTACTCCAGTTAAGTCCCTTTATAGCCAGCGATCCTGTTGCAAAACACCGGTGATCATTCACTAAGGCCATGTCAGTTTTTTCCTGTCATTTTTTGCACTGGCTGTGATGGTGCATATTAACCCAATCACCTTCTGAATCAGTGTTAGTACTCATACCCTGGTTAAATCCTAGCAGCACAGCTGTGATTCAAATGCTACTTTTCATTTTTAAAAAATTATATATATATATATATATATATATATATATATATATATATATATATATATATATATATATATATATATATATATATATATATATATATATATATATATATACACATATACACACACATTCAAAATGCGAAAGCTATTCAATGCTGCATTCAATTACATACTAATCACTACAAGGTGTCCTTACATGTACATGTGACAATTCACTGCAAGCAAGCGCTTTCATGGTGTTTTAAGACAGACTGTTTAGAATAGATTCAATTTCACTGCAAATTATTTATTAGATCATTCTTGATTATTCTTAAACAATTCTTATTCTTTTTCTTAATAGAAAAAAAAAAAAAAAAAAAAAAAAACCCTGCCCAAGTAGCATTTCTACAATCAGAACAGTTTACAAAGCCGGTTGTTATTAGTGCACAGGTATTAGATAGTGTCGATCTGCAACATCAGACAATCGATAAATTGCTCACATGTGAACGGCAAATAGGTGACATCTGTAAAACTTTGCATTATATTAAGGTATAGTGTGTTCTTTTGCATTTTTGTGACTGTTATTAAACCCTGATGTGTATAAGTGATGACAATATAATCTAAACACCTGCCTAGTTGGTCTCCTAAAAGGCACTGAACCAAGGGTTTTTCAGGTTACTTGTGGCTCATAAACTGAAATAGTGCACCGAAATAGTGTTTTCACAGATAGCTACATATCATGACTTGTGAGAAGCCAGGGACAAAATAAGCCAATAGAAAAGGAGAGTTACGGATCAGCAGATCAACTCGGACACATTCACATGTAAGTGAGGCGCTTGGCTGTGATGAACTCCTCCAGGTGGATGGCTCCGCCCCCCATGAGACCGAACGCAGGGTACATGGTTCCGGAACAGTCCACCTGACGCTCGTAGAGGCAGCGCATCGAGTCAGCGTCGTAGAAGAAGACGCGGCCGGCATCATAGTCGAGGCAGATGCCGATTCGCTGAGGCAGAGGAAGAACACGGCTGCCATGGTCTCCCGCGGCTGCAGTGTGGGACGCTTTGGGAATAAAGAGCTTGCCCATGCCTGCTGTGAGCAGAGTGAAAGGCTGTGAGAGCTCATAGCATGTGTCCTCGCTGCCACTGTCATGCCCGCTGTCATGGTCGTACCTAGAAAGAAAAAAAAATTATGGGCATGGCATGAGCAAGATTTGTTGAACAGTTGGCTTGGAATAGATCGACCTATTTGAAAAGCATTAAATGAATAGCATTTCGATTACATGCCTGTATATACATGTGTGTATGCTTGATATTTCTAAATCTACAATCTTTACACCTTTCCTTGGACAACTAACTTTTTAGACGTTAACTGTCAACCCAGGACTGGATGATGGAGCTTTTCTGACATCATTAGGGTTGGTAGTAAACTTAGGCCCTGTATTTTATTACCATTTATTCATCTAATGGCTTTATCCTGGTCAGGGTCCTGGGAACAGTGGGTGCAAAGCAGTAAAACACCATTAAATACAGGCCAATCCATCAAGGGAACCACAGACAAACATGCAGGTGACAATTTAGAGTAGCCAAATCACCTACAGGCAGGTTTTTTGATAGCTGAGAGGAAACCGGTGAACCTGGAAGAAAACCCATGCGAACACAGGAAGAACATGGCAAAAGTCCTCGCAGACAATAACTCGAGCTCAGGATCAAACCGGGGATCCTGGAGCTTTGAGATGAAAAAGCTACAGGCTGCACCATGTGCCACCCCTGTAGAGAATCAAACCGTATTTTATATTAAATATTTATTTTCTCCTACTTAAACCTATAAACAGCTTTATCCACCATTTTTGAAAAAGTATTTTTGAAAATACTGCATCAGATCACAATGATTCAAAGCAAGATATGCTCTCGATGTCTCCATTACATTGCTTCATTGCATCAATCCTCCCAGGGCTCAACTAATGACCTTCACATCAGCTGATACACAAGAAATGGCCCTTGATGTCGAAACAGATTCCAACAAGGGGAAATGGCAAGAAAAAGACAGGGGAAGTGCTTAAAAGTGTTGAAACACTGTGTTAACCTCTTGAAAATGGTCAGAACCACTAGGGACCAGGGGTGGGGTGGCATACACTAGCAGCATACTACCTTTAATCACTATTATTTCATCAATCAAACAAATACTATAGTACTCCCTTAAATTTACACAAATTCCCAGTTAATTAACAGAAGTAACATGGGATGCTTTCCCCATATACACTTGAGCTCACCTTGGGCTGCTGGTGTCACGGGGGTTGTGGAACCACTCGCTTATCTTCGAGTCTGATGCCACTCCCACTTTCACCATGTAAGAGCTTTGCTCCAAATGGAAAGCCCAGTAGTGACGGCCATGTGAGATGCCCGTGTCACCGATGATGTAGTCAAGGCATATGTAACTTCCTGTCTGGACCCGATCGGCGGCCAACAGGAAGGCCATGCCAGCCGTGCTCTCCACAGAGTCCTTCCTCTTGCTCAACCGCAGACGCTCTGCACTGTAGCCGCATTTCTCGTTGAACAGGAAGCCAAACACTGTGGAAGAACAAAACAGCAATTTCTTAAAAAGTAAAACCTGATTTTAGGGCTTGAATTAAGGATCAGTGTTACCTTAATCTTAATTAACCTTTATAGGCCAACACAATGTAAAGCATTAGGGGCATTCTAAAACGCTTAACGTGACTTAATGTACTAAAACAAAAACCAATGGAAAACCATTTTTCTCTCACATTTCTCTTATCATAAACACTATCTACTGTTAAGACAATGGCACCGTGATCCAAGTGGAAAGTCGATATTTTCACGTTAAGTGTTTTCTCTCCCGGACGTAGAAAACCATTATAAAGAAAACGCTTAAGGTGACAATGTATTAAGACAGTGATATCGAAAAAGATGAGATGAGCCCACAATATGAACGCAACTCGCAAAGTTTCAAGTTAAGCGTTTTCTCATAGAAACCCGTTATAAAGAAAACATTAAGCATTTTAGAATGCCCCAAGCATTACAAAAGGAACAGGATGTGACAATGTAACTTCTTTCAGATATCAAACACTACACAAATAAAAGAGATTAATAATTTTTAAAAAGATGACTGTGTTCGAGACACTTTCAGAACTAACGGTCAGTGACTAATCGTGCGACATTGAGTGAAGTTACCAGTGAGTCACGACATTTGCGTACAGAAATATGTTGAAACGCTGCACTGACTATAAATGAAATAAGATACTTGTACAGTGCTGCAATGCACCTTCATTTTGTAATTGAATTTGTAGCTACCCGAGATTAATCCAAACTCTTGCATCTGAATATTATGATTCTGTAATTGTAGCTCCACCACTGAAGCACTTAGCAGATGCTTTAGACAAGACACCAAATATTACAAAGAGGTGCAGTGGCCCAAAAACAAACCCATTAATAACACTCATGCTTATGTGGAATGGACCTGCATCCAGATCTGTGCTTAAATAGAGTGCAATTCCAAAATTGAATGGATAAACTCCAGCACACCGACATTAATCTCAATCAAGATGCAGCATGACTGACATGTTGGATTTTGACAGCAGTTTAAAATCACTTAAATCTGGCTTTCACTGAATGACAGTCACTTGAAGGCTGAATGATGGCACACGAATGCTGGCAGATTTAATCTGAGCTATAGGTAATCATGACAGGAGATGCACAAACATGCTGCAATCAAAAGAGGCATCTGTCTACTTAGTAGTCTTGTTCAAATATGTGCATTAAATACATGCATAAAGCATCCCAGGCGGTTACACATGTAATGGCTCAGCAATACAACTGCCACATACCATATGTCCAGTCATTAATCAACATGTACGGGCTGGTTAATACACTGTGATACAGAATGCATAGTCAGGATTCGTCGGAGCGAGATGCAGAATCAGCACATTTCTCAGAGTGGATTTGAATAAAAGGGCCGGCAGTTTTGCAGACATTGTAGACAGTTTAGTTGATTAAGGTATACTTTTTCAAACGAAATCTCTCAGTGTGTGTGTTAGGGGTGGTGGGCAGCATGACAAAAACATGATATCACGATGCGTGACGGCATTTCGACAATATATAGGTTTGCTAACCTGCCAGTGAAACGGCAGTGTTGCATTTAATCCTAAACCTTACAAATGAATTTGATGATACCTGATGATGGCAACAAAAATAAATGAACACTGAAACTGAGGATTTAAAGATTCCAAACATTACAAAACTTTATCAGCTAAAGAAAGTTATAAAGAGATACTGTGATATTTATAATATCTCAGAAATGTGTACTGTACTGTGCCAATTTATCAAGATAACACTATTATATCTTTGTATCTCCCAGTCCTAGTGTATAGCACTCTCTTACAGAGTAAACCATTAAGTACGAGACAGGAAGTTACAACCTATGTAGGACACAGAGTGAATAAGAAGCTATTTGCAATTCGGCCTAACTTCAAGATGTCTGATATAGCAGGGAAGAAGGCATGTAAAATCCATGTAAAATCTAAATAGCAATAAGAAATCTGTGTGTAAATTTATAAAACCAAATCTGAAACATGACAACCGTCTTGCCTCTTAAATTCACCTGATTTTTAAAAGAGAAGGAAACGTTGGCAGTCGCTGCACTACTACTGAAGACTTTTGTGCTGGTAGAAAAGTGATTCATTCAGAAATGAATCAAGATTCTGTGTAACTGCGTTTGACTAATCGAGTGTGTGCACTATTTATAGCATCACCTGCAGGTCCGGACTTGCATAGTCCCTGGGGAAGAAGGGTAACTAGATTCATCATGGGTGCATGGAAAATAGTGACATTACATAGGATCGCGTGTGCTAAGCCATGCTGCACCATCCAGTGGAAAAGCACTATTATTGTAATGAGGATTTTTGCAGCACTGATGTATACAGGCATACGCACAGCTGGGACCGAACTAGTTGTGAGTACTGACCATCATGCAAGAATCAAATTATTAACCATGGTAAGATTTACCTGGTGCAGGAGGTGTGTGAAAGGACACTTCAGGGCTGTAGGGGCTGTGAATGGTATTGCGGCTGCTCCGCACCCTGAATGCATAGCGGCAATCACTATCCAAATCACACACCACTGTGCTGGAGCCATGCACACGCTCGGTCAGGTGCCACTGGCTCTCCTCCTCATCCTTTGCAGGCACTTTTCTATACTCGAGGACATGGTGGTCAGTGGAAAGAGAGTCCTCGGGCAGCCTCCAGTGAATCAGGCCCTCGTTATACACACGACTCTGAGACAGGTCAATCATGGGAGGATCGGGAACTGGAGAGCAAAAAAAAAAGGATAAAAAAATAATAATTCAGCGTTAGCGTTCGAACTACAAAGACATGGTTCCTGCACTAAACTCTGAAGGACAAAGTGAACAGGACAGGAAGAGAGCTATTCCCAAGCCAGGACTAACTCCAAGGTTCACAACAGAATCCAAGGTAAATAAATCCTCTAATGAGTGCTTTTTTCATCATCAGTCTTTGTTTTTGCATTCAGCAAAGTTTGTAGGGAGCACAAGTTTGCTGAATCCTTACAAATGCATTTAAAATACAGAAAATTCAGGGTTTGTTAAGCTTAGAAGAAATCTTAAGCATGACTGAAGAGCTGTAACCTCAGTAAGCGAGGACGAAGAGGGGACTGTTGCACAACCAAAGAAGCCTGCCAAGCCTTTAGGCATGAAGCCCAAAGCACTTCTCCCCAAATAACAAGCAATTGATCAGAACAGGGGCTGCATTAAACCAACAAAACTGGGAAGAAACCTCATCTCACTCACTGGTCATGAATCTGCTACACCATAAAGTATGGCAGAGGAAAATGAAAACAGATTTAAAGGGCTAGAGGCCAAGAAGGTGTGCCACACTGCGGGCATTTACTGCTTCCATCAGCACTACAAAACACCATTAAAGTCCACTCTAATCAGAGATGCAGTGTTGAAATGGATAGGCCAGATGCTATCTGCTTTTTCCTTTGATCAATTTCACTCACTATACACAGTGCCTTTTGTCCATCATTAGCCATTAGCAAAGATCAGGTAGTGAAATTTCAGAATTGATTGTCAATCAATATTTTTTATACATCTTTACCCATATTCAGAAAGGAAGATGTTTTTGAATTATGCATTATGTCACTGATTGTTGACAGGATATATATGTATATATACACACACACAGTGGATTCAGAAAGTATTCAGACCCCTTTAATTGTTGCACACGTTATTGTGTTGTGGATTTGATTTTGAATGGATATAATTGCCATTTTTACCCATCTATAAATCTGGACTTTGGCTGGGCCACTCAAGGACATTCAGAGACTTGCCCCAAAGCCACTCCAGTCAGTCCCTCCAGGATTTTACAAGTTTGCAATCGCAGAAACGAACGCTAAAACAAGGAAACTCCACAATATTCGGATGGCCTTGCAATTTTTCAAAATGACCACAGATTTTCCGCAGATTTGGGCCACAACGTGTCGTGTGACATCACAACACACATTCAGCCAAAGCGCTCTTCAGTTCACGTGCATCGAACACGAATACAGCTAAAAGGTCTCATTTACCAACAAACATCACTGCGAAAGTAATTTCGCCAATTCAGGTAGTTTTCCGCAAAAAAAGCACAAAACTCCGCAAGTTGCACTGCACTTTTTTTTTCAAACCTGCAGCAAAAATCAAGCATTTTTGGCCACAAAAATCACCAAAAAAAACCTCTGAAATCCTGTATGGACTGTCCAGTGTTTTTTTTGGCTGTATGCTTAGGGTCACTGTCGCGTTGAAAGGTGAGCTGTTGCCCCAGTCTGAGTTCGCGTGAGCTCTGTAGGTTTTCTTCAAGGATGTTTCTGTATTTGGCCACATTCATCTGTCCCTCAGTTGTTACTAGTCTCCCCATCTCTGCCACTGAGAAGCGTACCATGAGGCATCCACCACCATATTTCACTGTAGGATGATATTAGCCAGGTGATGTGCAGTGCCTGTTCCTTGCCTGACAAAGTGCTTGCCTGTTTTGCCCAAAGAGTTCAATTTTCATCTCATCAGACCAGAGAATCTTTTTCCACATGTTGCCAGAGTCCTTTGGTATCTTGGTGTTATATTTCACTTGGATGTTATAAGTTGCACTGAGTAAATACAGCTGGATAAAACAGAGTAAGTACACCCCTCACATTTTTGTAAATATTTTATTATATCTTTTCATGGGACAACACTGACGAAATGACACTTTGCTACAATGTAAAGTAGTGAGTGTACAGCTTGTATAACAGTGTAAATTTGCTGTCCCCTCAAAATAACTCAACACACAGCCATTAATGTCTAAACCGCTGGCAACAAAAGTGAGTACACCCCTAAGTGAAAATGTCCAAATTGGGCCCAATTAGCCATTTTCCCTCCCCGGTGTCATGTGACTCGTTAGTGTTACAAGGTCTCAGGTGTGAATGGGGAGCAGGTGTGTTAAGTTTGGTGTTATCGCTCTCACACTCTCTCATACTGCTCACTGGAAGTTCAACATGGCACCTCATGGCAAAGAACTCTCTGAGGATCTGAAAAAAAGAATTGTTGCTCTACATAAAGATGGCCTAGGCTATAAGAAGATTGCCAACACCCTGAAACCGAGCTGCAGCACGGTGGCCAAGACCATCAGCGGTTTAACAGGACAGGTTCCACTCAGAACAGGCCTCACCATGGTCGACCAAAGAAGTTGAGTGCACGTGCTCAGCATCATATCCAGAGGTTGGCTTTGCAGAATAGACGTATGAGTGCTGCCAGCATTGCTGCAGAGGTTGAAGGGGTGGGGGGGGGGGGCAGCCTGTCAGTGCTCAGACCATACGCCACACACTGCATCAAACTGGTCTGCATGGCTGTCGTCCCAGAAGGAAGCCTCTTCTAAAGATGATGCACAAGAAAGCCCGCAAACAGTTTGCTGAAGACTAGCAGACTAAGGACATGGATTACTGGAACCATGTCCAATGGTCTGATGAGACCAAGAAGAACTTATTTGGTTCAGATGGTGTCAAGCGTGTGCGGCAACAACCAGGTGAGGAGTACAAAGACAAGTGTGTCTTGCCTACAGTCAAGCATGATGGTGGGGTGTGTCATGGTCTGGGGCTGCATGAGTGCTGCCGGCACTGGGGAGTGTACTGTGACATGTACTGTGACATACAGAAGCAGAGCATGATCTCCTCCCTTCGGAAACTGGGCTGCAGGGCAGTATTCCAACATGATAACGACCCCAAACACACCTCGAAGATGACCACTGCCTTGTTAAAGAAGCTGAGGGTAAAGGTGATGGACTGGCCAAGCATGTCTCCAGACCTAAACCCTATTGAGCATCTGTGGGGCATCCTCAAACGGAAGGTGGGAGCGCAAGGTCTCTAACATCCACCACCTCTGTGATGTCGTCGTGGAGGAGTGGAAGAGGACTCCAGTGGCAACCTGTGAAGCTCTGGTGAACTCCATGCCCAACAGGGTTAAGGCAGTGCTGGAAAATAATGGTGGCCACACAAAATATTGACACTTTGGACCCAATTTGGACATTTTCACTTAGGGGTGTACTCACTTTTGTTGCCAGCGGTTTAGACATTAATGGCTGTGTGTTGAGTTATTTTGAGGGGACAGCAAATTTACACTGTTATACAAGCTGTACACTCACTACTTTACATTGTAGCAAAGTGTCATTTCTTCAGTGTTGTCCCATGAAAAGATATAATAAAATATTTACAAAAATGTGAGCGGTGTACTCACTTTTGTGAGATACTGTAATATATATACAGCCGTGGCCAAAAGTTTTGAGAATGACACAAATATTAATTTTCACAAAGTCTACTGCTTCAGTGTTTTTAGATCTTTTTGTCAGATGTTACTAACTGTTACTGAAGTATAATCACAAGCATTTCATAAGTGTCAATGGCTTTTATTGACAATTACATGAAGTTTATGCAAAGAGTCAATATTTGCAGTGTTGACCCTTCTTTTTCAAGACCTCTGCAATTCGCCCTGGTGAAGTTTGTGGGTTTTCGTTTGTCCACCCGCCTCTTGAGGATTGACCACAAATTCTCAATGGGATTAAGGTCTGGGGAGTTTCCTGGCCATGGACCCAAAATGTTTTGTTCCCCGAGCCACTTCGTTATCACTTTTGCCTTGTGGCAAGGTGCCCCATCATGCTGGAAAAGGCATTGTTCGTCACCAAACTGTTCTTGGATGGTTGGGAGAAGTTGCTCTCTGAGGATGTTTTTGTACCATTCTTTATTCATGGCTGTGTTCTTAGGCAAAATTGTGAGTGAGCCCACTCCCTTGGCTGAGAAGCAACCCCACACATGAGTGGTCTCAGGATGCTTTACTGTTGGCATGACACAGGACTGATGGTAGCGCTCACCTTTTCTTCTCTGGACAAGCTTTTTTCCAGATGCCCCAAACAATCGGAAAGGGGATTCATCAGAGAAAATGACATTACCCCAGTCCTCAGCAGTCCAATCCCTGTACTTTTTGCAGAATAGCAGTCTGTCCCTGATATTTTTCCTGGACAGAAGTGGCTTCTTTGCTGCCCTTCTTGACACCAGGCCATCCTCCAAAAGTCTTCGCCTTACTGTGCGTGCAGACGCACTCACACCTGCCTGCTGCCATTCCTGAGCAAGCTCTGCACAGGTGGTGCCCCGATCCCGCAGCTGAATCAACTTTAGGAGACGGTCCTGGTGCTTGCTGGCCTTTCTTGGGCGCCCTGAAGCCTTCTTCACAACAGTTGAACCTCTCTCCTTGAAGGTCTTGATGATCCGATAAATGGTTGATTTAGGTGCAATATTACTAGCAGCAACATCCTTGCCTGTGAATCCCTTTTTGTGCAAAGTAATGATGGCTGCACTTGTTTCCTTGCAGGTAACCATAGTTAACAGAGGAAGAACAATAATTTCAAGCACCACCCTCCTTTTAAAGCTTCCAGTCTGTTATTCTAACTCAATCAGCATGACAGAGTGATCTCCAGCCTTGTCCTCGTTCTGGAGTATATGCAAATTGCCATCAGAAAAACTGAGGCAGCAGACTTTGTAAAAATTAATATGTGTGTCATTCTCAAAACTTTTGGCCACGGCTGTATATATATATTCCAAAGAAAATCATTGAGAATTTCAAGTGTGTGATGAAAGCAGGTTTTTGACCATGTGCAACACTAATCTGGCCATTGTGAACCAGAATTACACCATTTTGGTTCACTGACGGATCACTAGTCATCCGTTGCTCAAGAGCTGCCTGACTCCAATCTTCCAAGCACAGTTATATTGGTGTTATTGCTCAGAAGTGCAGATCTACACAATTTAATGGAAAAGCGACTCATTGCCAGCCATGTCAATTGTTTATCCGGATCGGTGTAAGCAAGGAATTTTATGTAACTGTTTAGTAACTAAGTTTAGCTGAATAACTCTGGCATAGAACATGTTTTCTAGAACAATTCACGTTTAACCAGTTAATTCCCCACAGCTTTAGAAGTTTGAAACGTCTTTTTTTTTCCCTCTACATATTTTTTTGCTGAGCAGTACAACATGTGCTCTTTGTTTGCACAGCTGATGAGAGACTTCTGACTAAATAAACAGTTCCTCAGGAGACTTTGTATACTACCTTGCAATTTTAACATCTATATTTTCCTCTGTAGCAGTCCAGTCTCTCCTTGTATTTTTCTTTATCTACATACAATTGAGTGCAAAGGTGTGCACTCCCTTGGTTTCTCGGTGGAAAAAAATCTGGACATAAATAGGACATCCAGTTCATAGCTAATCTGTAAAACAAAACTCCAAGTTCACCCAACACAAATAGAAGATGTATTTATAGGAACAGGAATTAGTGGAATAGGAGGAAAGTCCACATTCAGACACAATGTTGATTGTTGCACTGTTAAGATCATACACTTTCAGAAACAACTGAAACAACCGACCTGTAATAAATGGTTTGATGGATTTAGCATTTTAAGGTAAGGATACTGAAATCGTTGTGCTCAGCTGTATACTCTATACAGTCACACACACATAGACCCACAGCAAAAACTCTACCTTACAACAAGAACATTAGTCACTGTGAAAGGAATTACAGTAAGAGTAAAAGCTGCCAATCGTCCTTGTGCCAAAATCCTTGGATATATTAGGACTCCAACCAGCTTATTTAATTAGCAGACACACCAGCACCCCACCACGCACCTACAGGAATAGATGAATGTGTGCCATTCTTATGCTTACCTCCACCAAAGGAAAGGTCTTTCAGTAAGGACTCTTCCTTTGAAGTGTCCAGGATAAACTCATCAAACGAGGGGTTAGAAGCAGGCTGAAAGGTCTTCAGTGACTCCGTGGCTTTCTGAACCCTGAACCCAAGAAGACAGTGAGATACAACAGCAGTTCTACAGCAACCACGTTTAATCATTACATATACAGTTCTTAGATAGTAAACTGCCCCAAGCTGCCTAATGGAGAGCAATTATCAGGATTAGACTGAAGGACGCAAACATTTACTAAACTTAAGTCTACCCATGCAGGTCATTCTTCAAAGCTCACACACACATGGTCAGCTTTCACCAACCAGAACCTCAAGATAGACCACTAGCCACTACTAAGCAGCTTGTGTCAGTGTATATAAACAGCAGCTCTTAATCCTCATTAGAACCGCGGAGTGGTTCTAAGAACAAAATGGATGACTTCTGCTCAGACTGTGAGGCTTTGTCAGTAAAAATATGCAATGAAATTAGGGGATACTGGTGTAACCTGATGTGGAGCTGCTTAGCTGTCTGAACGAAGCAGGACTGGTCAGTCTCTTTGAGGACTTCCTGTGCGTAACCCACTAAACCGCTGTTCTCTAGCATGCCCTGGTACTCTTCCACCTGGCTCCTGAGCTTATCCAGACGCCGGTTCCTGGACAGCTCGATGGACCGCAACAATTCGGTCTTCCTTTCCTGCAGAGTCTCAAATAGACGCTCAAAGTGCTCGTGCGCCTGTCTCTCTGCAAGTTGTCCATTTTCCTACATTGTATGAGATACAAATAGTAATTACTGAAAGCATTACTAGTCCATTTTCGATATACTGATAAGAGCTATAATTATTTGTCAATACCCATTAATGATCTGATTTCCATTCTTTTCCATCAGCTAATGATATGCTTAAGAGAGGAATTACTCAGGAGCTACTCAGCTTGTGTAGTAGGAAGACATTTGTCATGGCCAATTTATGTCCAGCACTAATGCTCAGCATTAGATAACCGCATCACTATACACAGTATACTATACCAGCATTCCCAGAACCAGTCCTTGTGGACCACTAAACAGTTTTTACTCTCTGCCAGCTGCCAACATGCCTAAAGAGAGCAACCAAGAACACTATACACTGGTCCATGTTTATTAGGAGTTGGCAGAGAACAAAAATGTGGACCATCTTTGAGTCCCTAAGAACCAAAACACTATTTTAATAATTAAAAACCTGGCTGTGAGATTGCTTATCTTAAGCTGAATAAGTTTTATAACCTAAAGTTTCAGGAATCTACAGTCTTTATGTTGCTTTTCTAAACTACTATTACAACTCATTACATTTTATATTTAATGAGATTTTGTAATAATAAATTATTAAAAGGTAATCCTAAAAATCACAGTATCTTAGACATTCCAAATGAGAGATCAATGCCCTAATATTCCATAGCTTGACCATCAAATTGTCTATATAAACATGCTCATAAATTATACTTGACAATGAAAGACATGATTCTGTCTTGCAGTGAGCATTGAGAAGTTGTACCAAAAGGCTCTCAAATGTTTCCACAAACTACTTACCTCGGTCTGCTGAATCAAGACCTCAAGTTCAGAAATCTGAGTCTTCACTTGTTCCTCTTTGCTAATTAAGTAATGGATACTTTTTGCTAGCTTATCCTGTTGGCGGAACAATAAAATCTATTAGGCAATGAATGCGCGTAATGGAAACGTGAACTGCCCCAGCAATTTTGAGGCAGTTCAGAGCATCTAATACCACACTGACGGAAGACATAGACATCTGTGATGGCTTTAACATTACTAGGCACAATTGATTGCATTAAAAATTTATAGCCCAGGTCTAATCTAAGGTTACACTGCTTAGACTAAAGACAAAATGGGCTTGAGGTGTTTTTTTGTATTTGTCAGGAATTTACATCTGGCCAAATGTAAAGAAGAGGTTTTTACTGACATACGTGCATGCATGAACTGTTTACCCTGTTCCCTTCTATTCACTAGCAACACGATCCTGAGTTCTTGCTAAGCAGGTCATGCGCACTGCTCAATTTTTAATGAGCAGATTTTTTTTTTTAAATGAAACTGTAGACCTTTAACAAATACAATGCACCATCACATGCTTGAGAATGTTTTAGAACCGTATCGTTTATGTTAAAACTTAGTTTGAGTCTGCATACCTTCAGGACCTTGTATGCACTGCTCATGGTCGTGACTTTATGGTTAGCATGAGAACCGCCGAGTTTGCAGAGGTGACACACTGGCCGGCGACACACCTCGCAGTACATGTTAACTTTCTCCATCTCGTGCTCAGGACACATCAACACCTACAGCCAGGAAGATGGAAACTCGTACTTCGAGATGGAAATATAATCCAATGAACAATAATCTCTCACAAATTATCCCAATCAAGAAATCAAACCCTAAAAGATATGCTTGTTTTGGAGGCACTGATGGAAACGATGTTATAAATCAACATTCCAATGTATGATTAACACACGCCTAGAAAGAATTTAGCTGGTGAAATATATGGTGGAACCTATACCAGATAATTAATCCTGTATAATAGTGCTTGATGTTCTGTTGGTAAGAGTTCAAATAGCCTTGTACACTTAAAGTGTTTATTAAACCGTGTATATTAATACTAAAACTAGCTTTCCTAAAACTCTGAGTTAGACTGCTTTTGGTATTAATTTCTCTTTTCTGATATTTGATTTTCCTCAAGTATATGCTACTTTCTGTTTTATTATATTCCAAGTTCAGTGCACAGAAAATAAACTCTATTGATGATTTAAAGCTGGTCATGAGTGTTTTCAGGGAGCCCTTGTTGCCTCATTTAGCATTTTTAAAATGTGTATTAATATTATTTTCCAGATAGATAGAGGGTCAAGTTATAAATGAAGGATATGGTTCTGTTTATTTTATATAGAAATATACTAATAACTTATTTGTAACAAAGAATAATGTCCTCGTGTGACTATAGAAGACATGATAAACGAAATGTAAAAAAAAAAAAAAAAAAAAAATCTGTCAAATAATAATGGCTGAAACAAATGTTTAAACAAATCAAAAGGGGTCAATTTTTTCTCAATAATGATCTTTAAGATCACTGACAGCATGATTATAGTTCATTATATGTTATAGCAATCTGTTATTGCATAAAGTGGGTTGACTAAACATCAAATGATAACCAGAACACAATTATAGGATCTGATGTTAGTCATTTTGCAGCAGGGCCCGTCATACCTTTGGTCTGAAGTTAGTAGTAGGCCCGACGTACTCGTGTTGGGCCCTGGGCGTTCCCCACGGGTGGTTCAGCTTGAAGCACTCATTGCAGTAGCTCGCCTTACAGTCCATGCAGCTCTTGGTGGCCTCCTGCACAGCAGGCGGCTTGCACACGTTGCACATGATGGCGACAGCGGCGCGGGCCGCCTGCCTGTAGCGCTCCACAATGCTCTCCAGCGTGAAGTTGCGGAAGAGCATGCTGATGCCCCGCTCGCCCAGCTCAATGTCGCGCTGGCAACCTGGGCATGGGAAGCTGGTGACGCGGGGGGTGACCGAGGAGCGCCTCCAGCCGGGGGAGGATGACACGGACCCTGATTTCACACAAATATTACTCCGTCAGTTAAATAGGTGGAAGAACAGGATTAGAAAAGTGAAAGCACTGCTGACCTAAAAAAGATGAAACTCAAGTCAGCTGACTCGAGTTTCAGGATGCTCACAAACAATGCAACAAACAGGAGAAAAAAAAAAAAAAAAAAAAAAGCCACAAGGTGCACAATGATCTGGACAATAAAAACTTCAAAGTAAAAAAAAAAAAAAGAGATACCAAACAAATGATGTGTGTGTGAATTACAGACCAATTTCTTGACAGACTGCTGAACAGACACTTAATCACAAAAAAAAAAAAAAAACTTGGGTATGATGTATGATAACCAACAAGAGTTTTCCATTTCTTTTGACAACATTTTACTGACACTAGGAAAACTAGAGGTCTTCGGTAAAGATTTTCCTGTTCCTTGTCCAGTTCAATGTATTTAACACACACACACACACACACACACACACACACACACACACATTTACAGAGACAGCCACAAACTTAGTATTTGACATGAAGGAAAATCTCAGATATAAGAGAGTTACTGACAGCACAATTAAACATTCACTACAACTGACAGAAGCAAGCAGGTAACAAACACTCAGCTAAAAAAAGACTAAACTTAGATGCATGGCATGAACACAAGACAGTGACAGCACACTGCATGGCACATTAGTGAGCAATGGATGCAAAACATTTCTGGAGCAAACATGCATAGAGATGTACGGAGATGTAACGGACTCATAACGGTTCGACTTTTACGGACGTGGCGGGAGATGGTGGTGACGGAATGACTATGGAGAATTTTTCGGATGGGAGCTGAACAAAATGAGGGAACATAGGCAATGAGTGAGGGCGTGTTAGAAAAAGAAGCATGTACTTAGGCCGTGGTGGCGCTGTGCTGCTCGGGGAGGGGAGGAGCAGGCAGCATCTGCAGCGCGGCTCGCTGGGGCCTGCTGCTGCTGCCGCAATGACACTCAGTGCAGAGGAAGGGAAAGAAAATAAAACGCTCAGACCAGTAAGTCATCGCAAGGCCATTCTGGCAGAGCATAGAGGTGCCTGGCCCTACAAAAACCACAAATCAACGGCAAGCACCCTCTCATTTAATATTATAGTACTACCCTAAAACTGAAAAGTGATGCACTCGAATGCATCTGCCTTCGGACCTGCCTCGGTCACTTTAAATTTGGTAGAAGTTTCTCACTTTAACATCACTAATTGCAAACTGATGTGTGCTATTAACATCTAAGGTGGGTGGAAGAGTGTAACGCTTTAAAACACATCCAAATTCATGCCTGCACGTTTGAAATACTGAGCATATTTACTGACAGGAGTAACACTGAATATAAGCTTGTGCTGAGACATCTAAAGTTCACCATCTAAAATTACATACAATATTATTAAAAGGATCAGGCGAGGACTGAGTGATGCACCGATTGATTAGTTAGGAGAAAAGACAAGCTATTAATGAATCAAAAAGGTACAAAGAACGCATCCAAAACGAATAATGTACGTTGATGTACAATTTTTCAAAATTACCGCAGATTTTCCACAGATTTGGGCCAAGATGCGTCGTGTGACATCATCGCAACGCGTGTTCAGCCGAAGCCCTCTTCGATTCACGTGTGTGTACGCGAGTACAGCTAAAAGGTCTCATTTACCAACAAACATCACCGCAAAAGGCCGTGCAAAACAATTTTGTGCAATTGCAATTTCACCAATTCAACTAGTTTTCTGGGAAGAAGAAAAAACTCAGTTTTTGCATCGCAAATTTTGGGGGGAAAAGCGAGAATTTTCGGCCACAACGATATCAAAAAACTCCGCAAAATTACGTACGGACCGAAATGAACACATTTCAATAAAATACTCAGTCTGTCTAGTTATTAGGTTTTAAAGGACCTGCTAGTAATTTTAGCTGTGAGACAAATAGCAACTGGACCAAATAAACTCACGATCTGACCTGATGATCTCATTCTGTTGAAGCTAGGGATGTGCGGAGACATTCAAATACCCCTTAACCATCTGATGCACCAGTATTCAAATAAACACCGAAATCACCATTCAGCTGTTCGTTATGTCATACGTCCACAGGAGGTCAATGTGAAGATAAAAATCTGTGTCTGGCAGAGTTTTGTGTAAGTTAGAGTTGTTCATCAGACCTAAAAAAAATATATCTGAGGAGTGGGCGTTTTTACCCTCATGTGGCCAGGAGAGCGGATATCCGTTATGAAGCTTGCAGGATAAAATAGCGATAAATACATTTCCGATCATGTTCAGTACGACTCTTTTCAAAGTCTGGAACGACAGTGGACGCGGATCAGGTACCTCGGGTTTGTATGTCTGCCAGCTTTTATACCAGAAGCGACACGGCACATCTCAAGCGCTCCATAACACTTTCCATTTTGCACGACTGCTGCAATTTTTTTACTTTCAGTGTCTCCTTTCATACGTTTAATGAATACGACATGGAAATACCTGTAGTGGCTGTCACATCGTTATAAACACGCATAATCAGATAAAGTTCATTAGGTAGTGAAAAAATAATAATAATAAGAGTTTGAATTTTAGTGACATCGGCGGCTGAAATATTGAGCGGACATTCAGACATTTTTTGCTGCAGGGTTTAATATTTCTGTTAATCATTTCTCCATATTACATCTGTCACACGTATGCCGGCACTGACAGGCTTAATTGCAGTGGAAAATGATACTTGATTAATCCACGTTAATAAAGAATTCCCCCTCTCCTAGTGGTTAACCGAACATCAGTTCATTAACTCTTCAAATATTAAAACAGGTGGGAGGTGCATCCTTAATCGAAACTACTTATTCCTTGTAAGGAAAATCCTTTTTTGAGCAGCTCTGCTCCTGGTCGGGGGGCAGAGTTAAATTTGGGACCAGAACCCTTTAAATACGCTTCACGGCATTACTGAAATTCACAGTGAATATAAAGTAGGTCGCTACTGTGAAATGGTGTTTAGAAATATATTTATGTTTCACAGCAGGGGAACACCGCACAGTGACCCACACATTCCAGTCCAACGCACCTCCACAGCAACATCCCCGGCTCTCCCGAATGTTCTCTCTCTCTCTCTCTCTCTCTCGCTCAATTCTGGTCGATTAATTCCTTCTACAAAAAATTTGTAAACGTGTGGCTTCAGTGCTGCACCACGTTATGCAGTGAATATGCTCAGTGGACTTTTTTTTAAATTTTTTTTTAAAAAGAGTCACCGAAAACGTCGCATCATTTCCGTTATTCCATTACACCGTCACGCACAAGGAAGTGTTTGTATCTACAGAGAAGTAGTGTGTGTTCACAGGGGTTCTACAAACACTGTACTCACTACAGCTATTCAAATTATACAACCCACATCTACCTCTCCCTCCAAATGACCTTCTGAGTGAGGCTGCAAGCAACAAACAGAGAAGTGAAATAAAATAAGACTAACACAGGACAAATGTGAACAAATGTGGCATGAGACCTGGCTTACAGCCCAGGATTGCACAAACATGAAATCATATTACATGTCACACATTTCAACGCAAAAAGTTGACGCCGCAGATGAGGACAACAGGAACACGATTGTTAATTCACAGGAGCTTCGATGCATATCTTTGACTGACAGCCAAAAATAAAGCTGAATAATTTGCTTAAGCAAATGTTGGATGGCGTAAAAGAAAGCCTGGAGGTTCTTGTCCCGAGATTTTGGTCGGTTTGATTTAATCCTCCTCGTGCCGGACTGCCTCACCATGGCAACTCTTTGTAAGAGGTAGAACTAGAAAATGTCGGTCAATCCCTCCTCTCTGCTGGGGGTCCACACATCACATGCCTAAAGTTGGCTAAATATGCTATTTAATACAATAACCCATCCCTCTCGCTAAACTTTATGCCGCTCTTTTGGTAACAGAGAACCATTTATGTCCTCTGAAGGTAAGCAAAGTATCTATGGTACGTGTAAAGTTAACTAAAACATTATTTGCATGCAAGAACATAGGCATGAAAGCTTTCCGCACCGAAGGATCAAACTAAACTTGTTAACAGATCTAGGCTTGCTTGGGCATGTGTTGATGAAAGTAATTAATTAGAAACTTTAATATCTGCATTAGCTAGTATAACTTTCCTTCTTGTGCTTTCTCCCTCCTCGCCCCAGACTTCACATCTATAAACTCGGCACCCAGGGGGCAGAAAGAAAAGAAAAAGAAAAAGAAAAAAAGCAAAAGAAGTAACGCTTTCTGTTGCATAGCAAACTAACAGACTGAAAATTTTCTCCAAGGAAAAAAAAAATAAAAAAACATTATTTCATATTCTGGTGTCAGATGTGTGTGTCTGCTGAGACTCAGAGCTGGGACGCACCTGATCGGACCAGCCTGTCCAGCCTCTCCATGCTGGGAGAGGGAACCCTGGACCTCGGGCTTCCAGAGTTGGAGCACTCGGACCCGGCGTCCGTGCCGAACGAGTCGTCCTGGTTCTGCATGAGCAGCTCTTTGACACATTTGTGACAAACGCTGTGCTGGCAAGGCAGGATGAGCGGGTGCGTGAACAGTTCCTTGCAAATGGGGCAGATCAGCTCGCGCTCTATGTTCTTTATAGGGACCTTCAAAACATGCAAGGGGGGGGATAGAAAGAAATCAGGCTTCTGTGACTCTGTGAATGAACAGGATTTTTTCAGGACTGTTTGACTGAGATATCCTGGTGGGGCAAATTCTTTTCATTCATTCATCTTTAAACAAATGTTAAGACTTTTTTAAGCACAGTGGGAGACTGCTTAGGTAAGCATGTAAATATTTTTAAACAATTAATGCACAGGAAACAAATTCTGGACAAGACAACAAGATTTCTGTTTTGTACCTTCTACATAAGTTGCTGCAAATGAGACTGAAGACCCCTGCACCCAAGCTCGAGCCTGATTTGCATACGAAAAGCCGGGGGGGCGGGATAAAGGGGAAGGGAGCAAGCCATTGTTAAATTTCTGCTTGTTTTCACTCTTAAAATGTTGCATTCCGAGCTTTTACACTTAAACGGGCGTTGTTGTCGCAAAGTTAGTCAACATAAAAGGTCTCCGCGTTAATTCAATTAAGTATTTTGTTTGTTTTTGCGTTTTGTTTTGTTTGTTTTTTTAGTTCAAAACAAACCCGGGGACACGGCATGGCTCTGCTATCAGCCGTCCCGCTAACGAGCCCCGCAGACATTATGCTACGCTTAAATCATTTTTCCCGCATCACTTACCCCCATAGAGCTGCGCCTTGATACCGCAGACATTGTAAAACGGCTTAACCGTTTAGAAGTAGTATTAGCTGGCTGAGCTGAAGAACAGGAACTTCGACGAGACGAGCGCTAAAAGGTGACAACAAACGCGAGTCGATACTACATATAAAGCGACGCTGTGAATCAGCACACACGCACTGCCGTTAGTTTATGGGAAGGAGCGCAGAAAAGCCGGGGATCAGGGCGGGGCCAAAGAAAGTCGCCTTAGCAACCATCCCTGCAGCTCTGGTGTATGCAAATTAGGGGGCGTGTTCGAATGAGACGTATGTGTCGCGCGGCTGCTCGTGTATTGTTGATAAGAATTCACAAATATTTTAAATGGTATAAAAGACTCTTCTGTTCACTGAAACACAAACACAAACGTGCGCTAATTTCAGTCAGGATAGCAAGAGAATCACTGCATTTCTACAGCCGGGCTGTGTTGAATTAGCAAAGCAAATAAGAAAGCACAGCCCAGCCTTATACTTCCGTCCCCTGTTACCAGGATCAGGGGGAAATCATGCCCTCACGTGCTCCCATAACTTGGTAACCATTTTCCGCCAGGGTAAACTTGTAGGTCTCTCTCTCTCCATATATATATATATATATATATATATATATATATATATATATATATATATATATATATATATATATATATATATATATAATGCAAACACCGGTTACAGGTGTCAGTGACTACTGAGAGTAAGCAGATCCCTGAAACTGTCCATTCATGCACCATGACGAGTTGTTCGTGTTGGGGTGGACCCGCAGCCCATCCCCGGAACACTGGGCGCGGCGGGAATACACCCTAAATGTGACGCAGTCCATCACAGGGCACTGTGCGCGCGCACACACGTGCAGATGGGCGAAAGTGCAGGGATTGCTACACCTACCCTGTACTCCTTTAATGTTTTTTTTTTTGGTTTTTTTTTAAACATTTTCTTTGTTTTGCTTGGTTGAAAAGGCTCACCCTAGACCCTTATCAAGGGAAGATATTTCAACTATAAATAAAAGGCCCTGGCTGCCGTCTGTCAGTTCACGTCACGTGACCTGCATAACCTACAGCCACTTTCAGCTCCGATGACCAGACCCTAGGGTGTATGTACAGTATGTTGTCACGTTGTATTTATAGTGTCCATCGGGTACACAGTGGTATGCAGTGGTATGTGGTGGGCGTGTCTGTGGGCGGAGACTGATATTCGCTGAAACGTGAAACCTTATTGACTGACGCACGTGTACGTCATGCTATGAATTCTTATTCAAATTAATAGTAGTGGTGATTTTTTTTTTTCTATTGCCAAAAAGTCCGCGTGACTGCGACCTTACGCTTCGTCCAGTACAGTAGTAGGTTCTGTAGGTGAACACAGATCGATCTTTGTGTTGTTGTTTGGATGTGTATTGTGTATGTTTGCTTTTTTAGTAGACTAACTTGTGTGGCTAGAATTCTGATTCAAAACTTTCCAAGTTTAAGTTTAAAATGGACGGATTTATTATATCCAAAATATTAAATAATGATTGTTTAATTCGTTAAATACCAAATATATATATATATATATGTATGTATACGATCAAATCAGATCAGATAATTAGGTGTGGTTTGTTATGTTTAGCTTGAATATTGGTTGCTATAGTTCAGCACTACTTTATAACTGGTGTAGATGATGTTTTACAGTCTTGTTGTAAATCAGTGTGTGATGCTTTATAACTTTGAGCACCTCCCTGCTCTTCTAACGGTCTCTGCACGGCCATGTTCACAGCTAGGGTCCAGTAATCACGATGATCCCGACAGCACATGGAGGCAGCATATTCTCACCTAGATTCTTCCTTTCCTTATTGTGCCACAAAGTGGCACACCGTTAAATATAGCCATGCTCGATTACATGTTACATGTGCACGTGTGCATCGGCTTTTTTTTTTATCAGAACATTCCGATTAAAACCCACTAAATTCACGACGTGCTGCATTTTCAGTACTAACGATCCCATCCTTATTTTGCACGCGCTCTCATAGAAACAGGGCGGCGTTTAACTGAAATGCAGCATCCCTCATGTTCAAAGCAATGGTAGATTTCTGAGAAAAGGAGAAAAAAAAAAGGGGAGAGAGAGAGAGAAAATCCATGGTACAAAATGTGTTTCAGTGCACGCTTACCTCTCCCCTTTCAATCCGCTCCACTATGCTCCCGAACTCCGTTATATCCTCTGAGTCAGACATCGTAAATATTCCGATCAATAGAAACTGCAGCACTAAAGGGGTGTTTATAAAAGACCAAGGGAGGATAGCCTCCTCCTGAGAACAGAATATGAGCCAAGCCCTCCAGCAGCTCAGGGGTGCGGTTCAGTCTCCCCGGATACACACTTCATAAGACAGGAGCAAGAAGAAGAGAGTCGGATTTGATGTGCCGTGCCACGTGAACAGCACCCTGTGTGCGACTGGATTGTGTCCAGAGAGCGGGCTATAATGTGACATTGATCGCTCGCTCCTTCACAAGGCAATCTGAATAAACCATAAGGATCATCTTTAAAGCACGAAACCCCGCCCTTCTCTGTCAGTCGGTGGGCGTGGCTTCATTCACGCTGCCGAGCTGTTGTTGTGTGAGCAGCCTTCATACAGTCATTAACATAGGTGTAAATACACATATGTACTCAAAGGAGTTTCCCTCCCATAAAATTCTTATTGTTGTTTTTTTTTTTTTTTCTTAGTCAGCCTAATCTCGTCAAAATTAGCTTAAATCATCATCTGCTAAAGACTGAGGTTATCCTGGATACCCAGACCTGCATAATGTTGGCTAATGTGACCGAAATTAGTATTTTACTGTTAATTAAAGCAGACAGTTTATGGCCAGACACACAGGCATATGATTTCTGGTTCTGTATAAGGTGTGCTGTGGTATCTGGCACCAAGACGTTAGCAGCAGATCCTTTAAGTCCTGTAAGTTGCGAGATGGGCCCTCCATAGATCAGACTTGTTTGTCCAGCACATCCCACAGATGCTTGAACAGATTGAGATCTGAGGAATTTGGAGGACAAGTCAACAGTTTGAACTCTTTGTCATGTTCCTCAAACCATTCCTGAACAATTTTTGCATTGTGGCAGGGCACATTATCCTGCTGAAAGAGGCCACTGCCATTAGGGAATACTGTTCCTATGAAGGGGTGTACTTTGTCTGCAACAATGTTTAGGTAGGTGGTACGTGTCAAAGTAACATCCACATGAATGCCAGGACCCAAGGTTTCCCAGCAGAACATTCCCCAGAGCATCACACTGCCTCCACCATCTTGCCTTCTTCCCCATAGTGCATCCTGGTGCCATCTCTTCCCCAGGTAAGCGACACACACGCACCCGGCTGTCCACATGATGTAAAATAAACCTGATTCATCAGACCAGGCCACATTCTCCCATTGCTCCATGGTCCAGTTCTGATGCTCATGTGCCCATTGTAGTGGGCTGTGGCTACGTAGCCCCGTGCACAGCACGCTGCGATGAACTGTGTATTCTGACACCTTTCTATCATAGCCAGCATTAACATTTTCAGCAATTTGTGCTATATTAGCTCTTCTGTGGGTTCGGACCAAACAGGCTAGCCTTCGCTCCCCTCATGCATCCATGGGCCTTGGGTGCCCATGACCCTGTCACTGGTTCACTGTCCTTCCTTGGACAACTTTTGGTAGGTACTAACCGTTGCATCCCGGGAACACTCCACAAGACCTGCCGTTTTGGAGATGCTCTGACCCAGTCGTCTAGCCATCAGTTTGGTCCTTGTCAAAGCCATTTTTCCTGCTTCCAATACATCAACTTCGAGAACTGACTGTTCACTTGCTGCCTAATATCTCCCAGCTCTTAAAGTTAATCAGTGTTATTCATTTCACTTGTCAGTGGTTTTAATGTTATGGCTGATTGGTGTATATGACCGTTGCACTGAGACTGGGCACGGCTACTTAGCAATGGTTTTGAAGGTGGTATTAGCATGTTTGAGCAAAATATACAGATGAGGAGGTGAGAGAGCTGCACAGACTAAAGGACTAAAGTGCAGCTGCAGCACCCTTTATATGGCAGCAAGGGCTAACACTGCATTTGACTCACCTTATAAGTGGTAATTTGCAGGTTGGAATGACATCATTGTTGACCTTGGCAATATGAAGTGGAAAGAAAAACATGGACACCTAAATGTTTGTCTTTTGTTAGCAACAAGTTAGCAAACAGACAAACAAACAGTAATCTGTATAGTCAATATTATACAGTGCCCTCCACTAATATTGGCACCCTTGGTAAATATGAGACTATGGTAATCCCAGTTCAGCTCTTACTAACCTCATTTCCATAAAAGTTGGCTTTTTTTTCTAAAATGCAATAAAAAAGTACAAAGAAAAGATACTCAATGTTTTCACTGACCAACTTAATTGTATTTTGTAAATATAAACAAATTTAGAATTTGATGCCTTCAACACACTCAAAAAAAAGTTGGGACAGAGGCATGTTTACCACTGCGTTACGTCACCCTATCTTTTAATTACACTTTTATTTAATTTGGGAACTGAGGATACTAATTGTTGCAGTTTTGCAAGTGGAATTTTTGCCCATTCTTGCTTGAGACAAGACTTCAGCTGGTCAACAGTCCTTGGTCACCATTGTCTGATTCTCCTCTTCATGAGGGCTTGAAGGTCACGCACATTCAACAGTGGTTTCTGGGTCTTGCCCTGTATGCAATGAGATTTCTCCAGATTCCCTGAATCTTTTCACTATATTATGCACTGTAGATGGTGAAAGACCTAAATTCTTTGCAATCTTGCATTGAGCAATGTTCTTTTTGAATGGTGTTACTTGAATATTCTACAAACTTTTCAGTCTTATGTTGCCTCTGTTCCAACTTTTTTTGAGTGTGTTGAAGGCATCAAATTCTAAATTTGTTTATATTTACTAAATACAATTAAGTCAGTTACACATTGAATATCCTTTCTTTGTACTTTTGTCAGTTAAAGTTTCAAGAGACTTGACAAATCACAGACTTTTGTTTTTAATTGCATTTTAGAAAAAGCCTAAATTTTATGGAAATGGGCTTAGTATGTTATGATGAAAAAAGTGGATAACATAATACCCAAATGTATAGCTCATATGTTCCAGATTGTTTTAGAGCTTGTGACTGAATTATATTGCATTGGTCTATCTAAGACAAATAACTGCAAGTCCTTTTACAAATACTGCCACAGCTATTTAGTTAGATGTTGCTTATAAACTCACAAACCTGATGTACTAGTGACGAAACTGACACAATATAAATTGTGTAGTAGACTTTCATGCAGTAACTAAATTCAGTTAAAGCCAGTTGGCCTGTCAGTTGACTTATAACACGTGTTGCAGTTACAGGAACGTCATTATGGCAAGTCAATTGTAGCAAGAGCCATTTTACTTCCACTGAATCAATAATGCTAGACATGTCTACTGCCTTGAAGCTGCATCTCTGATCTCAGCTGTCCTTCCAGGAACACAAAGTTAACACACCATGAGGAATAATGCAGCAGAAAAAATTAATATCATATTGGTCTGAGCATCAGTTTAGTTAATTAGCAATTTTATGACATATAACACTTTTGATTTTTTTTTATTCAGATGATTCTGTATATGATTATTTGCTCAAAGATGATTGTAGATCTACGAGTGATCGCTTCTATGAGTGGAGTATATATACAGTATACAGATGATATACGGTACCAGTATGTTGATTACCGTTATATCTGAATTAGGTATACTCTTAACATTATGCTATACTGTAATATTTGATACATATGATGACAGGTATCCCAGGAATTACTGGTGCAGTACGTATGCTACACGATTGAACAAGGTTCCCTAATTTTAAAGAAACAACATACAAGGTGGAAGTTAGAGGATAAACTGTTTCTCAGTATTTTGCTCAGTATTCATTGCAGTCCTTTTGTAAACAATAATATTCTGGAAGTTTCCCCCAAAAATCATTTGCACAATCCTTACACACAATCATTATTACATAGAATTTATTGTGACCCTCAAAAAAATATGATAAACTGAAATGTATAATACTAATCTGTAGTTATATCTTAAATTATTCATACAGTGTCAAACCTAATGTTTGTCAACTAATTTAAAGCACATATGAAGACAGACAATGTTGTGATCTCCATATGAGTTTACAGCATCAATATTCCAATATTAATACTAATTCAAAAATCAATACTAATTAGAATATTGCCAAATTCAGATTAATATCAGAATACTGATGTGCATGTAAACGTAGTCAAGGTCACTGTTTGGGCTACAGTCCCAAGCAAGTATTGGCTACAGCTTCAAATCTTTACAGTAAACATAAATGACCAAGAAAATAAGGGCTTTATATTGGATTCTTATAACCCCCCATCTGAATCATGACCAACTGCAGCGGAATCAAGCAGAAATTCAATACTTTATTTATTTCCCCCATTTAAATTCACACTGCCTTACAGGCACAGTTATAAACATTCTTCTGACATACAAGGCGGTTATTTATTATTATCACACTGAAATGGTAATTTACAGTATTGGCATTTCATAATCATAGAAAGGCTTTGTTTTTATCTCTAACATTGATTTTTTTATAGGCATAGAAAAAATAAATTCTCCAATTTTGCTGAAACACATTCAAGTGTCTTTTTGAGAAGTGACGTCAAATTGCAGCAACGTTGTATAGGGTTTTCGGAAGGGTGCGTTATTGAGCAGTGAGTTATTTATCTGAGGCACATTTACTGAGGAGAAGGGGTGCTCTGTTCATTACTAAAACAATGCAATAACCTTTGCTTTTGAAAAGAATGTAAGTTTTAAATACATGTGGCATGTTAGTTATTGGAGATCACGATTGTAAAAAAGAACAGTTTAAAGTATACAGTGGGTATAGAAAAGAATCACCCCCCTTTAAAATAATCCCATTTTGTTGCTTTTCAGCCTGAAATGAAGACGGACCCAGTTTTTGTTTTATTCAGCTGTATTTATTCAGTGTAACTTATAACATCCAAGTGAAAGATATAACACCAACATGTCAGGAAAAAAACAATTAAAAACCAGAATCACTGAGTTGGAAAAAGGATCACATCCTTGCTTTAATTTGCCTTATTTTTTTAATTACAGCCTTCAGTCTGTTGGGGTATGTCTCTACTAACTTTGTACATCTAGACTTTGCAATATTTGCCCACTCTTCTTTGCAGAACTGCTCAAGTTCAGTTAAATTTGATGGTTACCGTTTGTGGACTGCAGTCTTCAAGTCATTCCACAGATTTTCAATGGGGTTTAAGTCTGGGCTCTGACTAGGCCATGCAAGGACATTCACCTTTTTCTCCTTCAACCACTGTGTGGTCAGTTTTGCTGTGTGCTTTGGGTCATTGTCATGTTGGAAGGTAAACCTTCTTCCCATTGACAACTTTCTGGCAGAGGGCAGCAGATTTTCCTCAAGAATTTGACGGTATTTTGCCCCATCCATTTTCCTTCTATCCTGACAAGTGCTCCAGTCCCTGCTGCAGCACCATAACAGGATATTACCACCTCCATGCTTTACTGTAGGAATGGTGTTATTTGGATGGTGAGCTGTACTGGATTTCCACCAGACATATCGTTTGGTATTGACCAGTTTCCTCCTGGTTCTTTCATCCAGTTTGGAGCGACGTCCTGATCCAGGGAGGGTCTGTGTAGTACCAAATACCTTCCACTTCTTAATGATAGATTTCACTGTGCTTCTAGGCATTGATAAAGCCTTTGAAATGTTTTTGTATCCATCTCCTGACTTGTGCCTGTCCACAACTTTATCCCGGAGATCTTTTGACAGTGCCTTGCCCCCCCATAGTTGATTGTCTGCTTCAGTTGCACTACAAAATGCTCCAGGAAAGCTCTTTCCATGCTGAGCTAATCAAAATGACCACAGCTGATCACAGTTTAAAGTCAAATCACTTTGTGTGCCATTGAGAAGGTGATTAGCTACACTTTACTGAGTTTACAAGTCATTTTTAGGAGGGGGGTGATCCTTTTTCCAAATCAGTGATTCTGTTTATTTTTTTTTCCTGACATGTTGGTGTTATATCTTTCACTTGAATGTTATAAGTTGCACTGAGTAAATACAGCTGGATAAAACAAAAACTGTGTCCGTCTTCATTTCAGGCTGAAAAGCAACAAAATGTGATTATTTTAAAGGGGGGTGATTCTTTTCTATACCCACTGTATTTTATAAGGACATTTTGCTTGAACAGATATTATAATGGAGGACAGTATTCTTATTAGGGTTTTATATAGAGAAGTCAAACATATTGTAAGCAAACAAAAGCATCAAAATGAACAACCAGGACATTTCAAGAATCTAACCAACGTCTAACAAAACACCTGATTGCAGCTCATTAAAAGAAAACATTGGTGGTGAGGAACAATACATCTTCTTGATGCACGAAGGACCCAAACAGCGTTCTGCATGGGTTAAGCAGCGACTGACAGCAGTTTCAGGTTCAATAATTGATTAGGCTGGACCCAATTATTTATTCATCGCCTCCTCCCTGCCTCCATTATAGGAGATGGTCCATGGTCAGCTTGGTTTCTATCTACTGCTAATGTTAACGCAGCTGGGCACAGAGGGACGAGGTGCGTCTTTGCACATGATTCGGAGGCTGATGTGGTTGTATGTATGTATGCAGGTCATGCTGTCATGTGCAGCTCTCCCTCCACGTCCGGTGCAGCTGCTGCATGCACTCGAAGGCTCTGTAGCTGACGTTCAGCGCGGGGTGCACCTTGAGCAGACTGGGCTCGCCTATTAAAGACAGGCCGCAGATGCCAAAATAGGTGTGCAGAGGGTCTGAGAGGCAGGAGGTTGTGACAGAAAGGACAAGAGAACGTGGGTCAGTTGAACAACACACACACACACACACACACACGCACAGCCATGCTAGCAGAACTTTTAGCTCAAGTTACTGTACTGGAATTAGCATCTCATCCCCTGAAGTTTAAATTCAAAAGCGTGGCTTTGTTCAGCAGGCTACCCAAAACAAACTGAAAATGAGAAACCCCCCCCCTTACAGTGAAAATTAAGGTTATGGTGTAGATCACCTACAATACAATTTCAGCAACACACAGCAAATCCTATTAAGAATTTTCATTTAGGATGTTTTTCCAGCGTTTGTGGGGACAAAGGCCAAAATCGACATGAACACAGCCTCTTTAATGGATTATGAATAATACATGCAATCCATTTTAGCTGTCTTTTTTGCTCCTGAGGGAATATCTCCAAAAGGATTTTTCTGCTTAGCATGTGCACTAAATTAAATAATGATGAAAAGATCATGGAAGGAATCGAACTAAAACGTACATTAGTATGTAAATAATCACTGTAGCATGTACAGTATATCCTTCAGGTTCTACTCAATGGACAACCAAAAAACAATCCCAAACCTAATCAAAACATAGAGAATTAATATTTTAAATATCCGGTGGGTTTGGAAAGCATGTAGATGCCCTCAGTTTTTGTATTTTTGGTATTAATCTACACACAATAAGACATAATGACAAAGCAAAAACATGTTTTTAGAGAAGTTCCCAAATTAATTAAGAATCAAAACCTGAGAAATCGCTCATTCAGACCCTTGGCTAAGGCACTACAAATTGAGCTCAGGTACGTCCTGATTCATTTGATTATGTTGGGATGTCTCTAGAACTTCACCACTTGAGGCAAATTCAATTAACTGGGACACGATTTACAATCAAGCAATATCTCAAAAGCAAGTGTGTGCTATTGCTGTTATACAACAGTTCTATAAACAAGAAATTAATATAGAGTAAATGACATTTCAGACAAAATATGGCCGAATTTTCTGTTTATTTTTGCTCCGCGAAAGGAAATAGATCCGGAAGAAGCCCACAAAGAAGCTCACTTTACAGAGCGTCGATAAGTTCCCTAGCTAGCTCACATTGATTTGTACATTCCCTTTAAAGGTGCTTCCGGTGAAATTGGCGTCCCTTCTTCCTTTTCATCTTCATGAAAGCTTTCATGTTCTAAGGTTTCATATTCTAAGTCAGAAGTCATATTCCTGAAAAATATCATTTGCCATGTCCATTGATGAACACTACTGCAGTAACAGATGAGCGGAGTGATACACACAGTGAAACGTCCCAGTGCGGTTACAGTAAATATAAACACTCTCGGAATGCCACTCGACCAATCAGATTAGTGGACCTGAACCAACTGAATAAAGGGCCTGAATCCTTATCTAAATATTTCCGTTTTTTATTTTTAAGAAATATGCATGAATTTCTAAAACCTTGTTTTCATTTTATCATTATGGGTTATTGGGTGTAGACTGACGGACAAAAAAAGTCAATGAAATCTATAACAACATAAAATGTGCAAAAACAGAAGAGATCTGAACTGGATACTTTCCAAACCCACTGTATTAGTTACTTTCTGAGAATTAAAATGCTTATTTTATATATATATATATATACACACACACATATATATATACACACACACATATATATATATATATATATATATATATATATATATATATATATATATATATATATATATATATATATGAATAAAATAAAAAGGTGAACTTTAGAGAACACTGCATAACCTCTCCATTAAACTCTGCTCCGGTTGCTGACCTCAGGACAGTTAAAAATTCACATCTATGCCTCACATCCATAAGCTAACGTGCTTGAAAATCAATTTCCTGCGAGTTATGTGAAAGCCAATTTACTGTGTAAACCACACCTCCAACCATATACAGGTGCATCTCAAGAAATTAGAATATCATGCTTGAAGGCTTGAAATATTTCACTTTATGTGTAATGAATCTAGAATATATGAAAGTTCCACGCTTTGAATTAAATTACGGAAAAAAACGAACTTTTCCCACAATATTCCAATTTTTTGAGATGCACCTGTATACACCAATATGATAGTGATCTCTATCAGTGAACACTGATAGGACCGAAATCCATGGTAACTGAATGTAATCCATGTTCAGTACGGCCGCCTTCCCAAAAAAAAAGGATCACGCATAAAGCAGAACGCATCGACTTGAAGAGAAATTTTCCAGTAACCTAAACACATTCTGTTTCAGTTGAGCCTATACTCATTAATTAGACATTCACACCACATGTACTGAATTACACTGTGGTTTCAGATGACAATAGTGAATGCATGCGCACACACACAGAACTGTAATTCTACCTGGATGGCTGTCTGGCCATTTAGCAAATCCACCAACCAAACTGTCTTGAGTGGACATGATGTAGTTTCGGTTCTTCTCAAAATCGGTGTATTGAAATACATCAAGGAGCTGAAAAACAAAAGCTTGATTTAGTTCAAATGCTTTTTCTGAGAGTTGGCATGTTCATCCATAAACTATTGTGAATTATACAACACAGCATAGTTAGAAAAGCTTCAAACTACATAAGACAGACAGATACACCAGCCTGATGTACAGCGCACACATCTGTTTGTAGCCAGTGATGGTGTGGAATCAGTAGTGTTTTAATATGAAATATATTCAGATGGTTGAAAACACGGTTACATGATTCAGCTTTTCACTAGACCATAGGGCACTTTATATATATATATATATATATATATATATATATATATATATATATATATATATATATATATATATATATATATAAATAATGTACCTGGTTTGTGCACTACCTTTTGAAAATAGCATAATGCTGTATAACCATGGTCCCATAGATATAATCATATATCTCTAACATTTATTGAGCAAACCCTGAACATCCATTTACCAGTAAAACAATAAGGTCGGTTACTGGAACGGATGGAATATAAACAAACAATCATTTGCTCTGTTTCCTCACAGACTAGAACACACCAACAGTGGAAGGTCTCTGCTCAGGACAAACGCACATTCTTCTAACTGACAGTAATCAAACACAGACAGTACACGCTGAAGAATTCTGTGCTCAAACAGCCAATCAAATACGTAATTTAATTCAAAAAGTCGAACTTTCATATCTTCTAGATTCATTACACATAAAGTGAAATATTTCAAGCCTTTTTTTGTTTTAATCTTGATGATTACAGTTTACAGCTCATAGAACCCAGTATCTCAAAAATATTAGAATAAAGAATTTATAATACAGCGATGTCGACCTGAATTAACTCAAAACACATTTTTACTCGAAAAACCGTTGCTCAGTGGTCCAAAGTCCTCTTTTCAGATGAAAGTAAATTTTGCATTTCATTTGGAAATCAAGGTCCCAGTGTCCGGAGGAAGAGTGGAGAGACACAGAATCCAAGTTGCTTGAAGTCCAGTGTGAAGTTTCCACAGTCAGTGATGATTTGGGGTGCCATGTCATCTGCTGGTGTTGGTCTATTGTGTTTTCTCAAGTCGAGAGTCAATGCAGCGTCTACCAGGAGATTTTAGAGCATTTCATGCTTCCATCTGCTGACAAGCTTTATGGAGATGCTGATTTCCTTTTCCAGCAGGACTTGGCACCTGCCCACAGAGCCAAAACTACTAGTAACTGGTTTGCTGACCATGGTGTTACTGTGCTTGATTGGCCAGCCGACTCGCCTGACCTGAACCCCATAGAGGATCTATGAAGTATTGTCAAGAGAAAGATGACAGACACCAGACCCAACAATACAGACGAGCTGAAGGCCGCCATCAAAGCAACCTGGGCTTCCATAACACCTCAGCAGTGCCACAGGCCGCATTGATGCAGTAATTTGTGCAAAAGGAGCCCCGACCAAGTATTAAGTGCATAAATTAACATACTTTTCAGAAGGTCGACATTGCTGTATATTAGCAATGCTTTATTCTAATATTTTGAGATACTGGATACTTTTTGATTTCCATGAGCTGTAAGTCGTAATCATCAAGATTACAAAAAACAAAAAAAGGCTTGAAATATTTCACTTTATGTGTAATGAATCTAGAATATATGAAAGTTCCACTTTTTGAATTAAATTCCACGAAATTCTAATTTTTTGAGATCCACCTATTCAAATATGCCTCATTTTTCATACCGCCCCATCCACATTGTCTGACTTGCCTGCAATTACTGCATATTTGTTAGAACAAATCCTCGAACATAAGTGAAAAAAGAAAATGGACGTCAGAAACACGGGCTTTCAATTACCTCCAGTGTCGCTCCCACCCAGAACGAGTAACATGTATCCACAGGTTTATTAGGGCGTCCATGGAAACCATTCTGCTGTCTGAGGATACACCACCTGCGTATTCGGTTCAGTTCTCGCTCGCTGAACATCTCCTCTAATTTACCCATCAGACACAGCGTGGCTATGGCACAAAATGTGGAGCCACCTAAGAAAAGAGAGACACAGTAATAATGCCATGTGTTAATGATAGCATGTGTTTTCTGTCACTCAGTCAGCACTTCCCATAATAATGAGCCCACAATAATGAGAACTGAAATGTAGCAAGGGTGGTGATATGACGGCATAAATGCTACAGGTTTTCCTATAGTTATGACAATGTATATTTACGGAAATTTCACTTCAATAAAGATTAACAGCATGCTTAAGGCTACACGCAGCTGCTAATTGTAACAATCTATGAGCAGTGAACTTTTTTCTTTTTTTTTTTTTTAAACTGTCTGGATTTATATACACGGTCAAACTTGGAGTAAAGTCGCGAGTGCCTGAAGCACTCCTGTCCTCTGCATTTAGTTTCACTTCCTGGGACGTTCCGCAAAATAATAGGCGATCTGATCGGTGAGTCACTGTTAAAGGTGGAGCTTTGGGAAGATCAAAGAAACTGTCAGCAATGTCCTGTGATCTTTTGTTGAATCACACAGTGCTCACAGTAGCTGTAGAAACTCAAGTGAGCTATGACTATTCAGGGAAGATGAATAGATCGTAAAAGAGAATGTGGCTTGCTGTCACTGAACAGCTACAAGGAAGTAACAGATGGCAGGCACATCCTGATGTGTGCATGTCCATTTGCGTGGGCGATACAATATCTGCAGTAAGCTTTACTCACCGTGAGACTCCAAGCCGGCTCCTTGACCGATGCCGTTGTCATAGGACTGGAAAGAATGATAAAATAAGAAAGGGTTACACGTAACTCCTACAGTTAAGGATACAAAAAGACATAAGACACAAAATAGACTACGGAAATAACTCTGTAGTTTGGTTTGTTAGTAGTAATAATATACATACAAGTATGCTACATTTAATCTGGTCATTCACTTAACTTTTTGAATAAATTGTACTTAAATTGGTATAAATTTGCAGTGCCTTTTACTCTTGAATTAAATTTGTAAAGACAGGGATGGGGTAATGATATTATTAGATAGCCCACTGGGCAAGTGAAAAGCTCCAGTGTGCTGCCCAGTCCCATGTTACTGACTACGCTATAGAGTGCTGTAAAAAAAAAAAAAAAAAAGAGTCCTAAAACCCGGAAATGAGTCAGCATTATAGCACTTCCAGTTCCATCGACCCGAAGTCAATTGGTTTTTTGAAAGGGTTTTTGGTTAAATGCCTGAAATAAGGTCTGTGGTTAACACAAGCTCAAGATATTTTCCCGTTTTATTCTACGTCATAAAATACATCAGTAATACCCCACTCGTGATTTTGTTAAGCTTTCATGCGTCTTGAAAAAGGCGGTTGCTCACAAGTGGCTAAATGGGACTACAGAGGTTGTCTGGGACATTAAACGTCATCACGGCGAACAGGAAAACTCATCTACTACAGCCTCGTTGTGTTTATACTCACGCTCTTGCAAACTATTCCAACTCAAACTTTCCAACTTATAGATTTATCACTGTATAGTATTTTCCAATCGTAGTGTTTTTTTCAAATTATAGTGCTATAAAGCTTTGTGGTGGTGACGACGTCATGCTCCCGTGGTGTAGTCCGTTCATAGCCTAAGTTTAGCTTTTTACTTCTGCCGATTGCATTTAGGCTTCAAAATTGATAAAAGTGTTGTGTTCGTGAAGATTATCTTGATGAACAAAATGTGTAAGAATCAAAATCTAAAACTTTTGTTGGTCACAGAGCTGATTTTCTGCAATAATCCAAAAGCCGATGGAAAAATCCATTGTTGAGGGAACCTGGGTGACGCTAACTTCCGGGTTGGCCTACGAGAATACATCATTTTTGCTGCACTCTATAAAGTGCATTAGCTAATAATGTCGAGACGTTTTAGCTGGCTTGACAAGTGCATTAACATAGACTAAGGGAAACAAACAAGTTTATGATTATTATCCACTTCTAACAAAAGTTTCTAATGTAAAACATTGTGTTTATGCCTTGCTGCTGAATTATAGAATGGTGGTGAAAAGGTACAAACACAGTTACTGCAGTTCCAGCACTCATTATCGTATGTATCAGCCCCAGTTTCTGAAGTCTGACCAGAGTCCTGTAATATCTGTAAATTATTTTGTAACGTGAATATACTTCCCCATATTTTCTTCCCCATATTAGCTATTCGTAGACTTTCACTTTTCCAATGAAATATATTTACTGCCATTCTGTAAAACACAGATGATCATTTTGAGACATGTGCATGCATGTGTTTTCCTGTGTACAGTTTCTTTTCCTATTTTAATTGAAGGGTTTTTCCATACTGATGAATAAAAGTGCTTAGATTGTGAAACATGCTGAAACATGTTGTGTACTTTACACAAAACATCATGTGAGCGTTAAAATATCCCCTTCTACAAAAAAATGCAAATGTTTTCTGAGAAAATGCATGTATAAGTCTAAAGGGCAACGTGACTGCTGTCTAACTCCATCCACCCTGCTCGAACATCATTTTCTGATGACCAGTGTTTTCCCTATCTAACCGGCTCCAAAGCAATATAATAAAGCTCTATGTTCAGGAGCACCAGCCCCTCTTTCAGTCTTGTGACATACAGTTGGTTGATAATTACTCTTGGTTTCTTCCCATTCCACACAAAATCCTTTACTAGCTGATTGTATTGTTTGATGCAGGTATGGATAAAGGAACCATCACTGAAATGTAGTTAATCGTTGAGGGTGCCATTATTTTGATTCCATTTCTTTTGCCCCAAAGACAGAGGTGAAGCATGTTCCAATTAGCAAAGTGAGCCTTAATATTTTGAAGTGCTGGGGCAATATTCATTTAGACCATGTCCTGAAGATTGGATGGAGGCCTGATAACTTAGATATTTCCTCCCTGACAGTATCCACTTCATTGCAAGTGGCATAAAACAGTGCCCTTAGGAGATGATCGTTTTTTTTTTTTAACCCCCTAGATTCGAGATCAGGAGGAACCTACTTTTTTTCAGAGGAAATGTCGGCTTGATTAAGTTTAAATCTCTATTACACCTCATGTAATACAAGTGGTATTTTATGGTGAATAGCCTTCTTTATTATACAGTCTGTTGAATCCAGAGCCTCGTATTGAACAAACAATACTCCATATGGTTATAGCCCTATCGTTCATCTCTGACTTCTCTTATCTAAAAGACATTTCTCACTAGATGTTTTTTCCCCCCCCTCCACACCATTCTGTGTAAACACTAGATACTGTTGCATATCCCAGGAGATCAGCAGTTTCTGAAATATTCAAACCTGCTTTTCGGGCACCAACAACAACGCCACGGACAAAATCACTGAGATCACATAGTTTCCCCAATTCTGATGTTCGATGTGAACATTAACTGAAGCTCCTGATGTGTATCTGCATGATTTTCTACACTTCACTGCCACTGGATAACGGCACGAATGGGCACGTATAAGTGTCCTTAATAATGTGGACGGTGAGTGAATGTATGAATATGCAGCTTGGAAAATCTCCGTTTTAATTGTGCAATGTCTCCAGTCGAATCCAGTTACATAGACGCATCGACTGAGCACTAGGTACATAATCATAAAGTCATCCGTGATTTGTTTAGCTTAATTAGTCACATACTGTTTTATTTAGACACAGCCAATTGATTCAGTTTCACTTTAATATCGCCTACTGAGTTTAAATAGCCTTTTAATTCCACATTAAACAGTCCCCCAAACACGACGCGCTTAAAATAAACAGTTAATGTCACTTATGTAATCCGAGAGTAAACATGAAATGTATGTGAATCTTTTCTTTGCGCACTGGATCAGAGGAAACGCGGCAACACACGATACCAGAAAAGATCAAAAAAGCAAAACAATGCTTAAAACAAAAAGAGAAGAAGAAACTATTCCTCTCTACAGTACATCCTCATTCAGGAGAAAAGCACACGAAAGTTCAACAGAGCCTAGAAATCATTTGTAATCTATAATCAACCAAATATTTATAACCACCACTTTTCTATTTCTCACCCCACGGGAAGGTTTAGTACTCAAAACACCAAAATGTGCTCCTTAAGAGGATTACTGCCCTGACAATCCCTCCAGCTTAACACCATTTATTTATAGCTAGGCGAGAGCAAACCTGTAACACAGGGCATCTTTTTTCATATCTTTGTGTGTACGCTAGCCGTTGGAGCATTTACAGTCGTTTATACAGGTTAGACATAATCAGGTGCAAAAGTTTGCATCCTGTTATCATAAAACGACAGACAGAAAACCTAAAACAAAACATTCTTAGAGGTTTGTTCGTTATCAGTAACAATAAGGTGTGTTAAGATAGAAATCGTGAAATAATTCTGATCCAAAGCTGGAATATCCCCCTCTCTGAATGTAATATTATTCTCTAATACCTTGTGTGTCCAGCCCTTTCCTTCACAACAGCCTCTATCCTGTTTCATGTCCTCTGAAAAGCCTTTAGATCCTTTGTAATACTGACTCCAACTCCATTCCTACCCAATGACTCTTAACATACAGTATCTGCTATAACTCTTGTACACTACCTTCTTTAGATCAGGTCTGTAGAGATAGAGGAGGTCAGGGCAACCCCTATTCAAAATATTTGTCCATGTTTTGGATTGTTGTCTTGCTACGGGATGCACGCACATCACATTTTTATTTCTTTCCAAAATGAACAGAAATGAAGCCAGGCAACCACAATCTTTTCAAACTGCTGCTCATGATGCATCACAGGGCCGCGTAACACACGCGGAGGAAAGCCCTATCCACCCTCTTCCGCATACATGAGCTCACAGATGCCTGCAATTGGTTAGTGTCACAGTGATTGGCAGGGGAGAGAGAGAGGATCTCTCCAACCCAGAAAGCATGGCCAATTTTGCTCACTTGGTTCCTGGCCACGGATGACTTTTTTGTAGATACAAAAAAAAATCCTCAGAGACGCAGACTTCTGCCCTCAATTGTATTCTGCAATATTAGGACTGCCTGAAACACAGTGGATTTTCTCGGAGCCAGATGAAACTCTTTCATGGTTCCCCCCTTGGGCTCAGGTGGTTTGAAATGAAGGGCAGCAGTAATGGAGCCCAGCTTTTGTGCTGAGATAATGACTGTATCATGGGATCATGTTCTGTAGCTTTCTTTGCAGATGTGTCTAACTAAAAGGCTGTCTAACGAAACGTTATTAGATTACAGGTTAATCCATAACTTTTCTCTCGTCTCTGTAGAGTGACTGCTACACTAATGTCTTTACTGCAGGGCTGCCAGCTGTGCGCTAGAGAGGAAAGAACTTGATAAACCTAAAAAGGGAAGCGTCTCAGACTCACCATGCTTCTCCTGATGTAATCGATGGCTTTTGTGCAGTCCATTCCCGACCAGTCGTCCAGCATGTAGCAGATACATGCAGCGCAGTACACAAACCTCATGTCATTCTCGCTTCCCTCAGGCACGGCATAGAAACTGCACAGTAGACAAAAACAGACAGCAAACACTTTAAGGGATTGCACGCAGCACATTTGATTCATGTGGTCTGCCCTGAAAAGGTCCACTCACAAGTACACAGGTTTAGGATATTTTACACTTTTGCAAGATCAATGAAGCACACGGTCACATATCTATGACAAAATTATCTTTGTCAAGTGGCTTTCTCCTTGCAACTCTGCCATGCACACCATTGCTGTTCAGTGTTCTCCTGATGGTGGACTCATGAACATTAACATTAGCCAATGTTACCCCGGGTTCCTTTGTGACCTCGCGGACTATTACACGTCTTGCTCTTGGAGTGATCTTTGTTGGTCGATCACTCCTGGGGAAGGTAACAATGGTCTTGAATTTCCTCCATTTGTACACAATCAGTCTGGCTGTGAATTGTGAAGATCAGACTTTGATAGATCCCTGTTCTTTAAATAAAACAGGGAGCTCACTCACACCTGATTGTCATCCCATTGATTGAAAACACCCGACTCAAATTTCACCTTCAAATTAACTGATAATCCTAGAGCTTCACATACTTTTGCCACTCACAGATATGTAATATTGGATCATTTTCCTCAAAAAATAAATGACCAAGTATAATATTTTTGTCTCATTTGTTTAACTGGGTTCTCTTTGTCTACCTTCAGGACTTGTGTGAAGATCTGAGGTCATATTTATGCAGACATATAGAAAACTCTAAAGGGTTCACAAACTTTCAAGCACCAGTGTAGAAAGATGCAGCGTTTACATTCATCTCAGAAGACTTAAAACACTGTTGTTTCAGATCTCAGCACCAACTCTCAACTCTCAGAGAACAGACCATGAAGAAACAAAAACACCAAATGTTTCATTTTAGGTGTTAAAAATCAGGGGCTGTAATCACAAGGAATCTTAGTTCACTGGAATAGCAGTAAAAGATCCTAGTCGATGAATCTTTCCTTAAAAGCCATTCATGAAACTGCTCAGAGGAACTTTTACTAAGGAATTCTGAAGAGGGACGACCCCGCTGCTAAGCCTGAAGGGGTGTTTGATGAATGAATGTCAGCAGTAGCAAGGTGAAGTGGAATAAATTCTCAATCCACAATGCTGTATATATTATAATAACACTGTCATAAAAAAAAGAGTCTAAGTACTCATATAAATGTATGTTCAGCTTGTCAAGTATCACACTGTAGTTCAACACACAATAATAATAATAATAATAATAATAATAATAATAGTACTAATAATAATAATCATATGGGTATTTTAAGTTATTTTTACACAGGGCTTACGTGGCGGATTACACCTGTACGGCATTGTAGTTGTGAAGGATTTTACAGTTGGATGAATGGCAGTAGATAATCCATGTTCATCTCTGCTGCATTACTGCATCTAAGCAGATGGGCAAAGTGGACAAAACCTTGAAGTGCAGTGATTCTACATCATTTTTCTTAATGATGGCTATAGTTTCTAAACTGTATGGTTAAAAGTATGTGGACACTCGAGTATTGAACATCCCATTCCAAAACCTTGGTTGCTTTGCTGCTATAACAGCCTCCACTCTTCTGGGAAGATTTTCCACTAGATTTGGCTGTGGGGGGAGTTTGCCCATTCAGCCATAAGAGCTTGGACACTGATGGCTGTCAAAATGGCTTGGCATGCAAAACTCTGAACTCTGTGTAGGCCACTCAAGTTCTTCCACTCCAACCTTGACAAACCGTGTATTCATGGAGCTCGCTTGGTGCACAGCGGCACTGTCATGCTGGAACAGGTTTGGGCCTCTTAGATCCGGTGAATGGAAATCGTAATGCTACAGCATATAATGACCAGCTTTGGGAAAGGTTCACATATGGGTGTTATGGTCAGGTGTACACAAACCTTTGGCCATATAGTGTAGGTGAAGTGACCGCATCTTTTACTAACTCCACAATCACTGCAATACTCACACAATGTTTTTAAAGGCGCGCTGCTTATAAATATTTTAAATACACCAACATGTTCACACTACCCCCTAAGTTTTGAAACAAATGTTTAGGAGCTTTTAGTGCTAAAACATTTTGTGAATTCATCAAAGACTGAAAAAACTTCTAGTCTTAAAAGGAGTATAAACACACCAAACATTAGCTACTTACCGGTATATTACAAGCTCTAAAATTTTTCTCAGAATACAGCCCCTGTATTTTTTAAAAAAACATGGTTTCATAGTTGATATTGAACTCCTCTAATGTCTAGTCTAATGACATGTTTAGTTCTCCTGTCTTAAAATAATCTTATATTAAATAACCCTACCGGATCAACTTCTATCAAAGGATGAATATCCCAAGTGCATATTAGAGCATCTGAGGTTTGGATTACTGAACCAGAGAGAATAAATACCTGCCATCCTCCAGCTGTAGGGCCTTCAAACCCGCCAGACAGGCCTCCTTATTGATCCGACTCAGGTCATCTCCCAGAATAATGAGACAGGCCAGGCCAGTGTAGGTCATAGCCACATGGCCACTGTCATATGGATGAGGAGTTCCAGGGCCCTAAAAGTGAGGTGACAAAAGGATACACACACACACACACACACACACATCCATGACAGAAAATGTACAAAGGGTTTTAAATGCACAGACATTTTAAGGTATAAACCTGAATATAGACATGTTAATTGCAAAGCAGAAATATTTCGAACATACGGTGATCTATCTGAAAGACTGAACTCTTAAGCTAATACTATATTAATACCAATAAACCTGCCAGTTTATTAGGTACACCTACATTCATTTCACATTTTATCAGGTACATGCTTGTGTGTAGTGCTGGTACAAGTGTATAAGGTAAAGCAGTTTTGCTAGGAACCTCAATGCCACTGCCAAACAAAAATATACAGCCAACCATGGTGCTGTGATCTTAACTCTTTTTTTACCGGAGGCCAAAAATAGAATTTCCACCTGTTTTTGGGGGTGCCCTTGTTCAGCATTGAAAGTAGACACTCAGGGTTTTAAGAATTTGCAGCTTTTCTTAAGTATTTCTTTTTTACCTAGCCTACTCGGTTTAAATGTTATAATTTTACTGTGGCAGTTATATATAGTGTTTTACTTTTAGAACAGCACCAGCAGCTAAACATAGTCACGATACTCTACACACAGAAACTCAACAGTGCCTTGACTAATCTTATAACATACTTGGGGCGATAAAATAATTTATTTGTTTATACTGATTGAAAAAGCCAGATAAGTTGATTTCCGTTCTGCCGGGAGAATGGAACACCAGTGTACTGCAATGAAACGGTTAAACTGATACTGCCAGTATGTAACATACACCTAGCTAAACAACACATCCATCACTCAATAGTTACATTTATGCCTACTCATCTCTCCTTTGTTATTTTTACTTCCACTCTTTAGAATTTTCTTTATGTTCTCCGGTCCATTTCTTTCCTTCCCGCCCTCGCCTAGGAGTGGCTTTAATAGTCAAAAAACAAACAAACAAACAAAAAAAAAAACCTTAACTTTATATCTCAGTAACAAAGTCTACATTGTCCTCCAAAGAGAGGGGGGAATAAAACTAGAGGATGATGAACACAAAGTGTGCATGTAAAAACACGGGCTCCAAGGTGAACCAACATGGTATGTGTCAAATAAAGTGGCCAGTAATAACACAGTGCTTAAACACAGCAGCAGCACTGCTACACCTCATACATGCTTACCAGTGGAACTCCCTTTAACATGCCACTACCATGTCAATATCACTGCTAAGATCCACCACCCAAATAATATGTGCTCAGCCGTGGTCTGTGGCGGTCCCTTTCCTCTGATGGATGGCATAAAGTGGGACTGAGGTATTATGTGTGGCTAACAGATTGCTTAGAGTCAGTAATTCAATATCTACAATGTGCACCTCAGCAGTAGGTGTGTCTGATTAAAAAGGTCAATGTGTGTAGCTACTAGGTAGGTGTGTATGCTTGTCTGGTGTTGAACAGGATCATGTAGCAACCTTTGAGGCATTGTATGGAACTCCAATGTGTGATGATCCCCGGAAGCCACAGCGCCAAAGATTAGATTCTGGTTATGAGGGGGAGAAAAAAAAAAAAAAAAAAAAAAAAAAAGACATGCAACAAACCATTAATATGTAAAAGGTCAGGATTTTCAGTTTGTACAAAACACCAACACTGCCATCTAATGGTCTGCATGGTAACCAGTGTTTTCATTCAAATCAATTCAAAGCATTATAATTAACAATTAAAACCTGCTCAGTCCATCAAACTGAGACGTTTATTTATAGGAAAAACAGTAATTAACTGCACAATGGTAGAAGTACTATAATCAACAGGATAATATATATTTAGGGTGAGACACACTGTATATATACACAGTGCCCTGTAGACACACTGTGTATGTACAGTGCCCTCCACTAATATTGGCACCCTCGGTAAATATGAGCAAAGAAGGCTGTGAAAAATTGCCTTTATTGTTTAACCTCTTGATTTGATTTGATTTTTTTTTAATTCACAAAAATACTCTGCTCTCATGGATAGAACTGCAAACACAACACAGGTTTATCCAAAAATAATAATTAAAAAAAATCTAAAATACTGGTCTTAAATATAGGTGTGCAACAATTATTTGCACCCAATGAATTCATATGAGAAAAATATATGTGAAGTATATTCCCACTGATATTTTACTCTTTTTTTTTTGTAGTACACCTGGGTGAATAGGAACAGGAAATTGTTCAACCATGATTTCCTGTTTCACAGGGGTATAAATATGAGGTAACATATAGGGCAAATTCCCTTAGTCATTCAGAACATTACGGAGCCCCTGAAGTGACCTGTGCAAAAAAAACAAAACAAAAAAAAAAAAAAAAAACACAGAGACTTTGCTTCCCGACATAGGTATGTAATCACAGAGCGACATGACGCAAACGGAAGACAGCTACCGGAAACTGTAACACATAGCACGCAAAAGTCTCTTTTTTTGCACAGGTCACTTCAGGGGCTCCGTAGAACAATTGGTAAGACCAAGGAATATAGCTGTGATGTGCAGCAAAAGGTTGTTGAGCTTTAGAAAATGGGAAGTGGCTATAAGAAAATAGCAAAACATTGAAAATGTCCATTTCCACCATCAGGGCAATAATTAAGAAGTTCCATTTTATTATGTTATGAATCAACCTGGAATTGGACGTGTGTCTATATTGTCTCAACGCACTGTGAAGAGGATGGGTCGAGTGGCCAAAAAATCTCCAAGGATCACAGCTGGAGAACTGCAGAACTTAGTTGTGTCTTGGGGTCAGAAAGTCACCAAAACTACAATCAGAAGTCACCTACATCACCACAAGTTGTTTGGAAGCGTTTCAAGAAAAAAGGCTCTACTCTCATCCAAAAACAATCTCATGTATCTTCAGTTTGCCAGACACTACTGGAACTTCAAATGGGATCGGGTTCTATGGTCAGATGAAGCCAAAATAGAGCTTTTTGGAAATAAACCCCAGAGGTGGTTTTGGTGCACATAGAGAGGTAACCATATGGAAAAGTACCTCATGCCCACGGTTAAATATGGTGGTGACTCTTTAATGTTTTGGGGCTGTTTATCAGCCAGAGGACCGGGACTTTCTGTTAGGGTACATGGCATCATGGACTCATCATGTCATCATGTCAACAGATATTAAATAAAAACCTGACTGCCTCTGCCAGAAAACTTAAAATGGGCTGTGGTTGGATCTTCCAGCAGGACAATGATCCAAAATATACATCAGAATCAACACAAAAATGGTTTACTGACCACAAGATCAAGGTCCTGCCATGGCCATCCCAGTCCCCTGACTTGAAACCCATAGAAAATCTGTGGGGGGGAACTGGAGAGGAGAGTCCACCAGCGTGGACCTCGAAATGTGAAGGATCTGGAGAGATTCTGTATGGAGGAATGATCTCAGATCCCTTGCCATGTATTCTCCAACCTCATCAGGCATTATAGGAGAAGACTCAGAGCTGTTATCTTGGCAAAGGGAGGTAGCACAAAGTATTGACTAAAAGGGTGCCAATAACTGTTGCACATCTATATATAACAAAGATTTTTTTTTTTGATAAACCTGTGTTGTGTTTGCAATTGTTTGATATCCATGAGAGCAGAGTATTTTTGTGATTTTTTTTAAACTAAAGATCAAAAGGTTAAACAATAAAGACAATTTTTCAAAGCGTTCTTTGCTCATATTTAACAACGGTGCCGATATTAGTGGAGGACACTGTATACACACAAACACACACATTTTTAATACAATAATTATTATGCTACATTAATATTACTTTCGATATTACAAAAGTTGGACATTACAAACACTGAAAAAGACTGAAAATCAGGGAACGTTAAAACAATCTATACTAAACTTGAACATTTTTAATGATGCAGAACATTTAAAACCTAATCAGTTGCTTCTAATGAGAGATTCTAATGATTACAAAAAAAATACTGACGATATCTGTGATATCTCAGAAACATGTACTGCTACATAGTTTATCACTACATTGATATACCAGCTCTGGTGTGTATTTGTATTCTAAGTAGGGGTGTGACTATATTTCTCGTCGAGGTGAACAGCTGTCTGTGAGGGTGAAATTAGCAAAGAAGATGCTCCCACCACTTTTAAATCGTTTGTCTGGCAGCATGTTGGGTATCCGGTGGAAACAATAAACGGCGGCAGAGTGACAGACAAGACACGAACAATATGTAATCACTGTAAGAACATAGTGCCGTATACCGCGGCTAACACGAGCACTATGCAGAGACACCTACAGAACCACCACAGCTCTCTACTAAAATCAACCACCACAGCTCTCTACTAAAATCAACCACCACAGCTCTCTACTAAAATCAACCACCACAACTCTCTACTAAAATCAACCACCACAGCTCTCTACTAAAATCAACCGCGCCTGTGAAGAAAACACTGAAAGGCCAGACAACGCTGACAAATGCCTTTGGATCTCAACTTCCACAACTCTTCAAGTGTTAGAGCCACAGCAATAACGAGAGACATCAGTGTTTTCATTGCAGCTGATATGAGGCCATTTTCCGTGGTGGAAACTCTGGGATTTCGGCGACTCCTCCACACATTGGAACCGAAGTACACCATCCCGTCACGCTCGCGGTTAACTTGCACGGTGGTCTCGAACCTCTACAGACAGTCCAAGGCCAAGATTATGCAGATCCTGAAAGAGGCAGAAGGCACCGCCATAACAACCGGCGGTTGGACTTCTAGGGGTACGCAGAGCTATATCACAATTACAGCGAACTGGTAAATGATGTACTGCAGACTCTACCACTTTGACTCCCACACAGGGGCAAATATGCCGAAGACCTTGTGAAGCTCCTGAATCCTTTGAAGACAGCCAGCCACCACAGTCTTATGTGAGGAGAAGAGCCCCACAGCGTCTCTCATTGTGCCACTGAAGAGCATGATTGAACAGAGCATGACACCAAACGATGGCGATTCCACCACCGTGGCCGACACGAAGAGGGAAATCCTCAGTAATATTTCGGGCAGATACAGCGGGGATGCATGCTACTATCTGCTGGAGAGCACAGTGCTGGACCCGAGGTTCCGGACTCTACCACAGCTAGACCATAACCGGCATGAGGCCGTCTTCCTGAGGGTACAGAAGAAGGCGAAACAGTTGCAGCAATATCAGGTATAAATCAATTTCAATTCAACAGAGTGTGTGTGTGTGTGTGTTGAGAGGGCGATGGGGACTCTTTGCTGCTTATTAAAGGTTAACGCCAGTGTTTCTGCTGTTTAAAGACCACAGCTGAGGACAGTGAGGCGAGGGGAGAAGAGGCAGCAGGTGGAGCTCACTATCCAGCACGTGGAGGATAGGGGACTCTGGGAGTTGAGCCAGAAGTGACAGAACCTGCTTCCAGGAAGACGGCGCTTGAGGATCTGCTCGGGGACCCTTTCTGTACTGAGCCAGAACAGTCCAACAGAGGGATCGAGAGGGAAATCGAACTCTACAGAAGAGAGGCCTCCATCCCACTCAGTAGCTGCCGTCTGAAGTGGTGGAGAGAAAACTGCTCTCGATATCCTTTGCCGTCTCCACTTGCCAAAGCATACCTTTCCATCCCTGCGACCTCTGGTCCAAGGGAGCGTGTCTTTTCAACCGCAGGAGACATGGTTACTGCCCAAAGGTCTCAACTGCTGCCAGGAAACGTAGACACGCTTATATTCTTGAAAAAAGAACGTGACCATACCTGTGTAGCTGTAACCATGTCTTAGCTCTCGATCATGCTTGAAGAAAAATTGGGTCAGTCTCTGTTTGCACTTTGAGTATTGAGAGAGTACTACTTTCATTATGGTTGCACTTAAAAAAAAAAAAAAAAAGAATAAAAAAGTGTTATTTATTTTTTATGTTCCGTTTGTTCAGGAGTTCAGTCAGAAGGTCACACGCAGCTTCAGTCAGAAGTTAGAGCCTCATGCTCAGTTTTAAGGTCTGAAGAGACTCATGTGAAATCATACAGGAGAGAAGCCAGTCGGTCGAGTTTGTGGCAAAAAACCTTCTACAGTGTCTGCCTATTGTTGTCTTTCACCGCATATGAAAATTCACACTCCGAAAGTAGACCTGAAGTGACGTTCATTACAAGATGATTAGGTCAAACATTTCAGAACGCACCTGCGTTGTCTTGCATTTTGTGACTTTCAACTGAATAAGATCATTTCTCCGGTCATATATTTTGTCATTTGAAGATTTCTTAAAACTAGGGTTGAAATATCGTCTCGTCTCGTTCTCGCGAACCCGCTATCGTGTATCGTCTCGTCTGGTGAGCTAAGTGTATCGTCACACCCCTAATTCTAGGCAAACACTTCGAATACGAACAGGTTTTTAGTTGAAAAGACAGTTTGTGTTATAAGTATATTAAGAATAAAGCACAGGACGTACGATCTTCTGTGGGTAAAACCTGCAATGAGTAGATCCACTCGATCAAGCCGGGCTTGTCCACAACATCCAAGGCATCAAGAACATCAAGTCCAGACAGGGCAAAGAATACAATTGTCAACCTTGAGTTTAAAACAAGAAGAAGAAGAAAACATTTCTGCAATGTGTACAGTATTATATTACACAATGCTAATACACATTATTGAGATAAGAGGTGTCACGTGGTATCAGCAAGTTCATTTTTTTTACTGGCCTTTTAATTTTTAGTACATCGAATCATTTTTAATCGACATAAATAGTAGTAATTTTTGCATCGTCAGTATGTAGTCTGGAAGCATCAGGTAGAGGTAAATATGTACCCTTGTTTACATATAAATCACTAGTCAAACATCTAACATTTGGAATACTATCAACATTAAGGCACACTATTACGTGTTAGCTAGTTATCTTCCTACTCGATGGATTGGATGAGTTATAATGGCTAGAACAACTAGCTTAGCTTAACAAAAAAAAAAAAAAAAAAAAACACCGGAAAACGTTATGAAAAACATGAGCAGGGGTGAACTCGTTTATGTACCTGCTGGTTTCATATGAAGCGTATCGCTCCGGTAGCACCTGAAGGCATCTCTGAAAAAACCGTACATGTCTGTCTCTTAAAAAATCAATTTGCTCAAAATCATCAAATGAATTGTCTTCTTCCGCCATCTTTACTTGTGCAGGCAGCGTTACGGTTTCCGGTCGAGCGCCATTATGGGAAAACATCCGCGAAAATAAAAGTCCTGTTTGTTCAAAGCCGTCAACTCCCGTTTGTACAAGGAAACGGGAGTCCTATGTACGTATAAAACGTTATATATATATATATATATATATATATATATATATATATATATATATATATATATATATATATATATATATGTCAATATTTATTTTATATATATCAATATTTAATTTATATATCTATATATATATATATATATATATATATATATATATATATATATATATATATATATATATTTAATTTATATATATATGTCAATATTTAATTTATATATATATATATCAATTACATATTGACAATGTCAAAAAAAAAAAAATTTAAGAACCAAAGTCTGTCTCTCTCTCTCTCTCTCTCTCTCTGTTTGTTGTGATGAAGATGCCTGAACCTGACACACTTCCACAGCTGTCTCTCTTCTCACCCCAATTCATCATGATGCTCTACTTCTGCTTTCTGCACTTGTGACTGCTATGGATGGTGCCACATGGACACTCTAAAGATATACACTTCCCAAAAAACAGTTTATACCCATCCTTCAGTGGATAATCAAACCTAGATGTTGTAGGCATGTCCCAAAGAACTGTTGCTCGGCTCAAGAGGACCATGTTGCTCATACTGAACCTGAACATCCTTTCAACACACTTGGTACGACACTACGGTTCGTGGATTGTGAAGGAATGATGAGGTTTAATCCCTCTCTTCAGTGTCACCCAGACGAGTCTAGATCTTCTCAAGATGTCATGTCAGGGATTTTTTTTTTCCCCTTGCAACTGGCTTGCTCATTAAGGATCTAAATACACACATACTGATATCGATTTCTGCTATACAAATAAAATCGAACCGAATTTAAAGCAAACTCAAAGTAATTTAGATGTTGAAGCGTCAAAAAGAGACCTCTAAAGCCACATAAATATTTAGAGCATTTCAATTTAATCAATTCAGTTTTATTTATATATCACCTATAACAATGGACACCGTCATAAAGCAGCTTTACAGAAATCTCTAATGAGCAAGCCAGAGGCAACAATGGCAAGGAGATGACATGAGGAAGAAACCTTAAGGGGAACCTGACACAAAAGGGAACTCATCCTCTTCTGGGTGACACCGGATCGTGCGACTATGAGTCATTACTCCACAGCTGTATGCTTTAAAGTCAAACAATACTGAGTGTGCTGAAAGGATCTTCAGTATGAAGTATTGGTTTCGAGTACTCACGTGAACAATTTGGACCGACAAGTTTGACAAGGTTACATTTGTTTTACTGGCAGTTACCGAAGACCATTAAAATACCTGCTTATTATTCATCATAGAGCATACAATATTATTCATTTAATACAGTGCAACTATTAGGAAAAGGCATACATACATACATACATACATACATACACAATGACAGGAATGGGCAATCGTGAAAGGACCTGTGAGTTTAAGGAAATAAACAAAGACTACCGTTACAACTACATAGTGCTTTATTGAAATGATGTGGCCCACTTTCACATTACACAGGCAAGGAATTTATAGTTCATTAAAAGTATTAAATACTTATTTTCAAGTATTGAGTTATCATGACACAAAGGGAACCCAAATAAGGATTTCTGTCACTGATGCATTTTGAAAAGTATAACAGCTGTGAGAATAAAGATTTGTGTGTTTATAGGTTTGTTTTCAGATGGTATTCTGATTGTGTTTAAATGACTGTCTACCTAAAATCAAATTTCATATATCGAGGTTGTATATCTGTCAAATTTCCAACGTTCTAGTAACGAGACATTAAGAACATAATTATTACACCAAATACTGAGCAAGAATATTTTTTCCTTCTTATATTAATTCTTAAATCTTTGATTTCTTTTAAATTCAGAGGTCTGATTGGGAATTATACTGGTGATGTCGAACACTGGAAATCAGTTGGTAAGTAGAGAGAACAACAACTTTTGATGTTATCTGAAGAATTTTATTTTACCCTATTAAATGCAGGTGCAAAATTATAAATTGAAAAGTTGGTCATAAGAGAATTGGTCCATAAGGCAAGGAGTTTTTTGTTTTTTTCCAAATTAAACACAATACACATTAAAACCTAACAAACCTGTGTGTATATGTTGTAACTAAAAGTAGTGACCAGTTTCTATAATTAACTACATTTAAAAAAATATCTAACGTAAATGGTATTTAAAACAAATAACATGGATTTTTTTTTTCCCTTTATCAGAATCAGAATCGATTTACACATAAACAGCAATAGTTCGTTCCATTCTTGTGCATTTCCGGATGCTCTGTGAAGACTGAGCCCAGGTTTAAAGGCCTTGTCTCCAGGTTGGTATTGCCCTGTGATAGACAGATTAGACATAACGTGACTGAATGTTAGCATGAAGTTAATACAGAATACAAGAATTAACACTGGCACACAACATGAACAGATGCAGAAATAAACCTATAGTTATAACACACAGACAGGTGACAAACTCAGCAGGGGGGAGTTTTGCTGACATGGTTTTGTGCCCTTACAGGGAATTATCACTGCAACTTCTGTTCAAATATTAGTATCCTGATGGATATCCTGAGTTCTTTCTTTCACGATGACCCTGCCCCTATTTACGAGCGCTCACCGAATGGTTTGATGCGTCTACAAATGATGTAAATCATATGCTATGGTCTTGACAGTCGCCGGATCTCAAACCGAACTACAGGGAAATGTGACATTTCACCATCATCAAACACCAACTGAGGGAATATCTTTATGAAGAATGCTTTTCATTCCTCCAGTACAGTTCCAGAGACTTGTAAAATCTTTGCCAATTTGCAGTGAAGCTGTTCTGGTGGCTTGTTGTGGGCCAGCACCTTACAAACGCACTTTTGTCATTTTTTGCCTTTAATTTGTCACCTGCCGCTGGCTGTTGGTTGAATCATATTCCTGCAACCATTAATTGACTCAGGATCCTATTGAGACGACTTCTCTTTTCAACCTGAAGGCTTTGTCCTCTTGTCATTCTTTGGTAAAATTTGTCTATGCTACTTCTTGGAAGAACAAGTCAGATGAGAATGTTTGTGATGCCTAAACGCAACAGCCAAGCGCGAAAGTCTGTATACCGTTAGGATCAAATGGAAAAAAAAAAGACAAAGAAATACATTTTATACCAACAAGCCATTTAGTGTGTTAGGATCACATATGTTCCTTCATTGTTAAACATATAAATAATGGTCAAAAGTATGAAATTAAATTTGTGTAAAAAAAAGTATTGAACGTACCTTTTCAAGAAATTAACAAACAAACAAAAAAAATATATATATATATATATATATATATATATATATATATATATATATATATATATATATATATATATATATATATATATATATATATATACACACAATGAGAAAGAAGAAAAACACTGAAACTTGTTACAAAAATGTAACATGGTCTTCAAATAAACAGCATTCTTTGTTAACAGTTTTCTAAGCTTCGTTTTCGCTAATCATGGTGTATGGTTCGCTTATGCTCCATAAGTTTGCATTCGCCATTCGGGCATAAACCTCTGGTGTGGGCGGGGCTTAACAGCGACTTACTCTCATTGGGTAGTGAGATTTGGATCGACAGCTCCCTGACCTGGAAGCAGAGACTTCAGTGGTGCGAATTTTGTAGAGCGTTCTGGATGCGGTTCTCTGTGTAGTTGTAGCGTTTGTACTTTGTAGTAGAAATGACTTACTTACTTAATCAGTATATTAGTTTGTAATTAATATTTGAGGTTTGGGTAGTCTCACAACTATTTTTTCGAGATGAGCTCTCAGGAGCCTCTCTGCTTCCAGGTCAGGGAGCTGTCGATCCAAATCTCACTAGCCAATGAGAGTAAAGCTGCTGTTAAGCCCCGCCCACACGAGAGGTTTATGCCCGAATGGCGGACACAAACTTATGGAGCATAAGCGAAGCATAAGCCATGATTAGCGAAAACGAAGCTTAGAAAACTGTTAACAAAGAAGACGACCATGCTACATTTTTGCCATTGAGTTCACTGTTTTCAATTTCAGAGTACTTTTCTTCTCTCACTGTATAGTTTTCTTCGTTCCTTGAAAAGTTACATTCAATACGTCTGGCACAAACTGAATTCCATAAAAAGGTGTATGTTAGGATATTAATAGTAAAAAAAAAACAAACATTATATCAAACTTTTAGTTCAAACTTTTACTTTCTGTTTGTGATATAAATGTATTCTGTAATATTCACCACCTTCTTTTGCATATACTCTGAGCAGCTGTCGATCCTCCAAGTTATAACAGTCAAATACAAATGCTTTCAATACGTTTTATTGTGACTAACTGTTTTATACATTGTGTCTCTCCACAGTGAAGGGACAGACAGCAAATCACAGCTAGTCTACACCACTTTTCAGTTTCCACGCTTGGTCAGAGGATATTGGATGCATAAGAAGGTCCCACAAATTTTCACTCCAAATTCGGAGTTTGATGTGAGTTTGAACTGTTAATTGGGATAATTATAAGTAAACAGATTCATGTATAAATCCATACCTATGAAACATGTGATGGACGGGTCCACCTCCTGTTGGCCCAATCTCTTTGGTGCGTTCTTCCCATCCTCTGGTTGGTTTCCAGAGTCTTGAAGGATCTCGGCTAATGTGACTTTCAACCTGCAAATAAATAAACAAATAAATAAACAAACAATCAGTGATCACTGTTAAAGGTTAATTAATATTTCAGTAGACTATTTATTTCCATTGAACTGCCACCTTCTCTTTTAATTTAGCCTGCTTCTTCAGCCGTCCAAACTCCTCCTCCTCTTTAGCCTGCTTTTCCTGCAGTTTTGTCTCCAACTTGTGTAGATCCTACACAGAGAAAATGAACTGCATTTGCGTGTTCTGAGATTTCCTTAATCAAAACCTCAACTACAATTTGTTCTCTCTAAACTCACCCTCTCTTGAAAACGTTTGATGCCTTCAGCAGCCTGTCTCCTCCTCTCCTCCACCTCCACTCGCTCCTGTGCTTCCTTCTCCAGCATTCTCATCTCCTCCTCTTCTTTCCTCTCCCTGATGTGCGCCTCCACAGCGAGTTTGACCTCCTGCTGCCTCCGCCTCTCTTCCTTCAGTCTTCTGCTCCGCAGAACCTCTTCCCGGAGTCTCTGCTCCTCCTCCTGCTCCTGCCGCTTCCTCCGCTGCTTCCTCCAGGCCTCCAGATGGAGTGCCGCCTCCCTGCGCTCCTCTTCCTGTTTGAGACGCTGGGCTTCTGCTAGATTGACTTCTTGCTCCTTCCTCTCAGCCTCTTCGACCTGGTGCTCGTGCTGCACGCGAGCGTCCCGTTCCCTCTGCCTTTCTGACCTCCATTTCTGAATAGCCTAGTAAATAAGGTATATTTTCAGCCCAATTATGGGTGGAGTGTATACATGCAAAACTGGAGTTTTGAACAGTTGCACTGTTGGATAAGCATCTAAACCAATACCACTGTTTTCAGTATATCGCATATCAATCCCTCCAGGATTTCGGAAACTCAAGCAGAATCTGCAATATCCGGAGGAGTTTGCAATTTTGAAAAATTACCACAGATTTTCTGCAGATTTGCGCCAAGACGCGTCATGTGACAAGTTGCATCACAAATTTTTGAAAAAAGACGCAGCAAAATCAAGCATTTCAGGCTGCAACCATCACAAAAAAACTCCACGAAATCCTGTACGAACTGAAATATCAAGTTACCATGGTGATAAAATCATATGGATACTCAACTTTTTTCCTGCTTGCCATCTGTCAGGTGTAGACGACCCTGTTTTTACGATCTTAAAGCATATTAAAGCATAAAGAGCTACACTGCTCTAGACAAAAACACTTCTCATGACATCAGCTAAACTGGTACAACACATCTGTAATGGTATAACTATTCTAAATATCCTTAACACAGTTTATGTATTTTTTTTATGTCCTTATGCCATTTCCATTAAAGAAAATGTACTCAAAAACTATGATCCAAACACAATCACGGACTGTCCAAAATGGCACTATGATAATAAATGCCAAACAATAATGTTCATCATGTAAATAGTGTGATGTGAAGTGCAGTGGAAACAAAAGTTTTTGTGGTTTTGACCAACCTCGCATACTAACCTACTAAACGGTATGTTACAGTGCAACTCCATTGTTGCTCACTGATTGGACAGTAAACTATATTTTTTCTCAGAATATTTCATTTTCTCTCCTTTTCCATGTTCGAGAATTTTTGTAGACATTAATTAACATAATCACTAAACTCAGGTTTTCGCTTGGTTGTGGTACTACTCTTTTTGTGGGCACTGATATACACTGATCAGCTATAACATTAAAACCACCGACAGGTGAAGTGAATAATATTGAATATCTCGTTACAGTGGCACCTGTCGAGGGGTGGGAGATATTAGGCAGCAAGTGAACAGTCAGTTCTTGAAGTTGATGTGTTGGAAGCAGGAAAAATGAGCAAGTGTAAGGATCTGAGCAACTCTGACCGGGGCCAAACTGTGATGGCTAGACGACTCCAAAACGGCAGGTCTTGTGGGGTGTTCCCGGTATGCAGTGGTTAGTACCTAAAAAAAAATGGTCCAAGGAAGGACAAATGGTGAACCAGCGGCAGGGTCATGGGTGCCCAAGGCTCACTGATGTGTGTGGGGAGTGAAGGCTAGCCCGTCTGGTCCGATCCCACAGAAGAGCTACTGTAGCACAAATTGCTGAAAATGTTAATGAAAACAAGGTGGCCTGGTTTGATGCATCACATTTTCTTTTACATCATGTGGACGGTCAGGTGCATGTGCGTTACCTGGGGAAGAGATGACATGAGGAAGAAGGCAAGCCGGCGGAGGCAGTGTGATGCTCTGGGCAACGTTCTGCTGGGAAACCTTGGGTCCGGGTATTCATGGGGATGTTACTTTGACACGCACCACCTACCTAAATGCCCTGCACACCGCAAAAATTGTTCAGGAATGGTTTGAGGAACATGACAAAGAGTACAAGGTGTTGACTTGGCCTCCAAAGTCCCCGTATCTCAATCTAATTGAGACTTAAAGGATCTGCTGCTAATGTCTTGGTGCCAGATACCACAGCACACCTTCAGAGGTCTTGGAGTCCATGCTGCGACGGGTCAGAGCTGTTATGGGGCCACAAGCGGGACCTACACAATATTAGGCAGGTGGTTTTAATGTTATGGCTGATCAGTGTAAATTGTAAACTTCTACCTCTACCCTACCCCTACTATCTAGTATGTTAGTACACTTTGTAGTTTGGATGCAGCCCTGAAGAGATGGAAACCACATCGGTATCACAATTTGTAAGAAAATTTTTGTAATGCCAGTTTTTCCGCTCTAGCCAACCATTACAACATTACGCTGTGAGATCATGACAGGAAATGTTCATTTTGAAACAGGTCTATATTACTTCCTTTTTAACATCACACTATAAGACTTCATTAGTTCAGCAATCAGCACTGAAAAGTCCAGAGTGAAGTCGTACCTCTTTCTTCTTTTCCTGGAGACGGCACATTTCTAGATACCAGTCCTCGTGCAATCTTATATCCTCTTCAGTCTTGCCTGGTAAGTAAGGTTTAACCTCGGACCTGTAGGAGGGTTTTCCACGGTGCTTGGTCCACACTTTTAGGAAGCTCTGATGGTCATATTGGTCCCAGCCACCCAGTTTCCCTCCTGTCTGCTGCAGGAACGTTTCCAGAGCCATGACCTCTATAGGAAACTCCTTTCTCCTTTTCGTGGTTATGCCATGCTTGCTTTTCTGAACTATGGGAAACTCACCGTCCTTCTTCACAGCCAATGCCCAAGAGTCGATCTTCCTTTCAAAGGCACATATCTCTTGCCAACAAGTCCTTTCCTCCTGCAAGAGCTCCTCAAAACTTGGACGGGAAAATGAGTAAGCGATGTGTTTTTACACTTTAGGCATAAGTTAACTGCTCACAATTTATTTTTCCCACAAAATAAAGTGTTTTTATACCTTTTATGTTGCTGTTCTTTGAAGGTGTTGATGGAGTTTTCAATCTCACTCATGATGTCTTTCAGTTTTTCTATCACTGACATTTAAAGAGAGAGAAAATGTTCCTTCGACAAATAGATGTCTAGGTTTACGGATGGAGACAAAAAGCTTATATTTGTAGATTTGTATAATGTTACTTACAATTGGGAGATGGCTTCACATCCATCAGCTGCCCCTGGAATCTGTACACACCATTTCTGATCTTTTGTAGTTGTTGCTGCACTCTCAGTACTACAATAAAATAGAATATAAATGGGGATCGAACGAATATGAAGAGACTGCTTAAAGCTACAGGATGTAAGACCTTGCAATTTCACCTTCTCTGGATGAAAAATACTGCAGCAGGCTACTTGTGGAAGAACATTTCGTAAAGTATATGTTGTGCTTTTCCTCCACTGAGCTCATGGCTGAGAGTGCACTTAATTTCAACAGATTTTAAGGCTACGTCCGGAGTAGAGTGCCTAAATAGTAATTACACCAACAGTGCGGTGACAAACTGTTTAATTTGGGATGCCATAAGTATTTGAGACTGCAGTGCCTCACTGACACAGACGTGCACTTGCGGTATCACAAACAGCACAGATCCTACAGAAAGCACTAGTGACTGAACTTTGGCTACGTAGCTACAATAGCAGCTCTGGTTGACGGGGTAGAACAGTTTGTCTGCTGTAATCGCATGGTGCTCCTCAGCACCAGGCTACAGGCTGAATGGAGGCGCTTTCCCTGAAGCCCTGCACATCCCCAAGGTAGACATACACAGCTAGTCTGCTAGCCCAAACCAATCTGTGTTCATCATGTATTCCTGAATCCTTTTTTCGTCTTACGGGATTATATCGGATTCTTTCCCTCTCTCACAATCATCTTTCTTCGTTTGCACTCTCTCACGTTGTCTCCCCTGATTGACTTCATGCCTGAAGTTGTGACATGATGATGGTTAATTGATCTGAGCTGGCATATGAGGTATTTGTACAAATTTCCTGCCAATTCTGACCCCCCTGGCTGAGCGCTAATCGTGAATTAGTATGACAGCATTGTCAGGGAGACTCACAGCAGCTCAGGGACATCATGTTAGGACAGGCGTCATCAAAAAGCAGACTGCAGTCCAGATGCGGAACCAGCAAAGTACTTCAGCAGACTAAACCAAGTACTTGATGAAGTACTGTAGCAGACTTGATCAAATTATGGAAAAGAAAGCGGCTGTAGACCAGCAAGTCCAGTTTTCTAAACCACTGGGGTGATTTTTTTATAGTTATGGAAATAAGCCATCATTCATTTTTTAAAATTATTATACAACAGTCAGTTCCACTAATTTGATTGGACAAGCAGCGTTCCAAGTATGCCGATATTTAGTATAACAGCACTGAGACATTTCACCGTTTCTATCACTCCGCTTGTACAGTACTGTGCAAAAGTTTTAGGCACATGCAAAGAAATGCTGTAGAGCAGAGATGCCTTCAAAATAATTAAATATGTCTCTACATTAAAAAAAAAAAAAGTAAAGAGCAGTAAACAGTAGTAAATGAAACAAAGTCAATACTTAGTGTGACAATAAAAAAAATAAAAAAATAATAGTCTCCGGTACAATTTCTGCAGTTTTATAAGGAAATGAGCATCTTGCAGAACCAGACACAGTTCTTCTGGACACTTTGACTTTCGCACTCGCTTCTTATTTTTGCAGCAAAACCCAGCAGCCTTCATTGTGTTTTTGTCTGAAAAGTGTCTCTTACGTAATACGCTGCTTTCTTTAATGACATGCAAACGTTTTTCTAGAACATTTAATTTTGTGCTAGAAAACTAATGTTTGGGAATCTAAAATGTTTTCTGTACTGACTTCATAATGTAGAAGTCATAAAATAAAATAAAAATCTACAACAAAGTTTGTACTAAAAAATAAATAAATAAATAAAAATAGGGTGCCTAAAACTTTTGCACAGTACTGTAGGTGTTCAAAATCAACTACACACAATTCCAGCAATAGTTCATTACACTGAAGCCATTAATACAATTACTAAATGCACAGTGCTCTATTCAGCTGTGACTTCTTTGTGAACCATGTTTTAACAGAGCAAAAATAAACAAAATATCGGGTCATATTGTGTCGGAAATGTCAGTTAGTCTGTATTAATGTCATGTTTATAGAACTGTTGTATAAAGGCAATATATCACATTCGCAATCGTCTGTTGTACTGAAGATCAACATGGTTGTGATCACCTACTCCCGAATCACAGCCTTGATGATATTCAGTACAACGGTGACATTGCTTCATTGAATTCTTACAGTTCTTAGTTATTAGGCTATTTGACTGGTCAGTTGTATTATAGAGGTTTAATTCAAATGATTATAACAAAAAAACAGTCCCTGTTTCCAAAAGGGTTGAGAAGGTTTGTTCTAAACATGAACTAGCTTGGCTTCTGTAGCAGATCCTCTCGTCGGACCAGAGACTAGCTATACAATCAGAGATATTAGCTCAGAAAGGGGAGCGTTTTCATAGATTTTCATGGATTTTTCCTTTTAATTGACCCTTTCTGACCCGATTATCGAGTGGACGACATGGCTTGGTTTGTGGAGGGAAAAATAAATGATGAAAACAATGTTTAAAGATGTCCGGACAAAGAAATATGCATGGCACAAGACGAAAGTGGTCATGTGAAGTGCCAGTGTGAAACAAAACATAAGCACTTCAAATTGGATTTTAAAATATTATCCTTACAGTAAAAGGGAAAACACAGTTTACTTTCCCACAGCTTACTTTCAGCCTTAATTTCCATGTTCAGCTTGTTCTCAAACTCCTCCAGTTCACAGAAACAATCACTGAGGCCATTCCTCCTCCTGTGCTTATTCACTGCTCTTTCTTTTTCGTGTTTACCAACCCTGCATAGAAAACACACAAATAATAAATCAGTGGAGTTATTCTTAATTCACTTTTGTAGTGTTTTAAACACGACCACTGTTTACTCACAACTTTCTCAGGTGTTCAGCTTTCCGTAGGAAGTCTGCTGTATTCGCCAAATCCATACTTTCCTCGGGGTGGTGCATTTTGCAGCGTTGTATTACACTCTTTCTGGCTTTGTTTTGACAGAAACCTAACACACGGCGCTTAGTGCAAAAACGTCCATCACAACACGCAAAAAGTCTAGGGTTAGTGACAGCAAATGCTATTGCGGTATCTCAAATAGCTCCTTACTCCCTACATAAGTGCACTACGTAGAGTATGTTACATTGGACTATGCACCCTAGATAGTCCACTATATTGTCAATAGAAATCAATTAGCGATTTCGTCAAGGAATCAGGCTTTTTCATCGCCAAACGCCTAACCGTTCAAGAAGTAAAAAGAAAACCTAACATGGAGTGATATATCCCTCACGTATTTTTATTTTTTTTGTAATAGACTTATTTTGAATTAAATAGAATTCGTACGTGTGAAACTAAATACAATACTCCGCTGTTTGTTTGTTTGAAATACTTGTTGTCAAGGCGGCCATCTTGGATTTCGAATATCAAACTTTATGCAATGCAGGAAAACTACAGTTGCCACTACTGCTAAATAGGAGGGAATGTCCTCTGTTCTTATGGCGGCTTCGTCAGTGTTGTTTTTTTTTTTTTAACTGTTTTCTAACCGACATAGCCAAATATGAAATAACATGTACACACACACATATACATACATACATGAATCCACCATAACATTAAAACAACCTGCCTAATATTGTAGGTCCAGCTGTGCCACCAAAACAGCTCTGGCCTGTCTAGGCTGCACAGATGCACAATCACATTGAGATCTGGGGGATCCTGTGCTCTGACTAGGCCATGCAAGGACATAACAACCAGAACACCTTTTTCCACGTGGCCTCAGAATCTTCAAGGTGCGTTCTGCTAAAGCTCAGTCGTGGGTGGATTTTTTCTTGCAACCCTCCCATACAAGCCACATTTGTGGAGAATTTGTGATTTTGTTGTCACATGCACACAATGACCACCCTTTGTCATAAATTCCTGCAACTGCTTCAGAGTTGCTGTTGGCCTCTTGGGAGCCTCTCTGACCAGTTTCCTCCTGGCTCTTTCATCCAGTTTGGAGCGACGTCCTGATCCAGGGAGGGTCTGTGCTGTACCGAATACCTTCCACTTCTTAATAATAGATTTCACTGTGCTTCTAGGCATTGATAAAGCCTTTGCTTTTTTTTTTTTTGTATCCATCTCCTGACTTGTGCCTGTCCACAACTTTATCCCGGAGATCTTTTGACAGTGCCTTGCCACCCATAGTTGATTGTTTGCTTCAGTTGCACTACAAAATGCTCCAGGAAATCTCTTTCCATGCTGAGCTAATCAAAATGACCACAGCTGATCACAGTTGAAAGTCAAATGGTTTTGTGTGCCACTGAGAAGGTGATTAGCTACACTTTATTGAGTTTACAAGTCATTTTTAGGAGGGGGTGATCCTTTTCCCAACTCAGTGATTGTGTTTTTTTATTTTTATTTTTTTCTGACATGTTGGTGTTATATCTTTCACTTGGATGTTATAAAGATGTTTCACTCAGATGTTTACTAAGCAAATACAGCTGGATAAAACAAAAACTGCGTCCATCTTCATTTCAGGCTGAAAAGCAACAAAATGTGATTATTTTAAAGGGGGGTGATTCTTTTCTATACCCACTGTGTGTGTGTGTGTGTGTGTGTGTGTGTGTGTGTGTGTGTACATATATATATATATATAAAAATAAAACACACACACTCATATATACATACAGTGCCCTCTACTAATATTGCCATCCTTGGTAAATATGAGCATATGAACTTTATTGTTTTACCTTTTGATCGTTTGTTAAAACAATTCACAAAAATCCTCTGCTCTCATGGATATCAAACAATTGCAAACAAAACACATTTTTATCAAAAAAAAATATCTTTGTTAAATATAGGTGTGCAACAATTATTGACACCCTTTTAGTCAATACTTTGTGCTACCTCCCTTTGCCAAGATAACAGCTCTGAGTCTTCTCCTATAATGCCTGATTAGATTGGAGAATACATAGCAAGGGATCTGAGACCATTCCTCCATACAGAATCTCTCCAGATCCTTCAAATTACGAGGTCCATGCTGGTGGACTCTCCTCTTCAGTTCACCCCACAGGTTTTCTATAGGTTTCAAGTCAGGGGACTGGGATGGCCATGACAGGACCTTGATTTTGTGGTCAGTAAACCATTTTTGTGTTGATTCTGATGTATGTTTTGGATCATTGTCCTGCTGGAAGATCCAACCACAGCCCATTTTAAGTTTTCTGGCAGAGGCAGTCAGGTTTTCATTTAATATCTGCTGATATTTATCCATAATGTCATGTATTCTAACAAAATACCACCATATTTAACTGTGGGCATGAGGTACTTTTCCATATGGCTACCTCTCTGGTGTTTATTTCCAAAAAGCTCTATTTTGGTTTCATCTGACCATAGACCCCGATCCCATTTGAAGTTCCAGTAGTGTCTGGCAAACTGAAGACGCTTGAGTTTGTTTTTGGATGAGAGTAGAAGCTTTTTTCTTGAAACCCTTCCAAACAACTTGTGGGATGTAGGTGACTTCAGATTGTAGTTTTGGAGACTTTCTGACCCCAAGACGCAACTAACTTCTGCAATTCTCCAGCTGTGATCCTTGGAGATTTTTTGGCCACTCGAACCATCCTCTTCACAGTGTGTTGAGACAATATAGACACACGTCCAATTCCAGGTTGATTCATAACATTTCCAGTTGACTGGAACTTCTTAGTTTTTGCCCTGATGGTGGAAATGGGCATTTTCAGTGCTTGTGCTATTTTCTTATAGCCACTTCCCATTTTGTGAAGCTCGACAACCTTTTGCTGCACATCACAGCTATATTCCTTGGTCTTACACACTGTTATGAATGACTAAGGGAATTTGGCCTGTGTTACCTCATATTTATACCCATTTAAAAAAGTAAAATATCCGTGGGAATTTACTTCAAATATATTTTTCTGATATGAATTCATAGGGGTGCCAATAATTGTTGCACACCTATATTTAAGAAATACTTTTCTAATAAACGTGTTGTGTGTTTGCAATTGTTTGTTATCCATGAGAGCAGAGTATTTTTGTGAATTTTCTGAACAAAAGATTTTAAACAATAAAGACAATTTTTCACAGCCTTCTTTGCTCATATCATAGGTGCCAATATTATAGTGGAGGGCACTGTATATACATACATACATACATATACACACTATATATATTACTTAATTTTATTTATTTATTTATTTATTTATTTATATATAAATAATACTTTAAGTAGAATATCTACAATATATAATCCTTGAGAACTGCAAGACTGCATGACTGTAACAAACTAAATCAGGAAGCTGAGAATAGAAAGAGCCATTACTGGGAGTAGATATTTGGGATGGTCTATCCCCTTGATATGAAGACATAATTATCCCTGAAACCAAAATAGCAACGGTTCCTGTGGACACAGAGCAGGGAAGAGAGAACGTGTGAGCTGGTGAGCTGTGGAAATGGCAGGTGCTACAATTAAAGAAACCACACATGGATTATCAGTTTTATATAATTTCAGTAGCATATACAGAATTAGTGCCTTTACACACTTTAATGGGCTATTTTTTAAAATTTATTTATATCAAGCCTGTTTGTAGATAATATCCTACTTGACAAAAAATCTTATATGGCTTGTTGTTTTTGTCTTTATCACAATGCCCCATAGTTTTCTACATGTTTAATTAATCCTGATTTTATTTATTTATATACTGGAACACCCAGAGAGTTGTAGTACAGGTTACTGATGCCAAACCTGTGTTTTCTGAGTGAAATCTGATCAAGGTCCATCATACCATGTGACAAAGCTGGTATCTGGCCAGAGACTGTCCTTAATGACCTGACTGTAGAAGTGAGAATCCTGGTCTGTGTTCCAATACTGTTTTTAATGTGGCCTTGTCAACTTGACCACCAACTAAATGTTGTCATTTAGCCAATACATGTTACACTATATAGCCAAAAGTAGGTGAACAACTGACCATAACACCCATATGTGGGTTTTCTCCAACTGTTGCAACAAAGTTGTAAGCATACAAATGTCTAGAATGTCTTAATATTCTGTAGCATTACAATTTCTTTTCACTTGACCTACAGTTGCAATCAGAATTATTCAACCCCCATTGCAAATCAGGTTTATTGTCAAAATTTATAGACTTTCAGTTGTTTCCAATGAACAAATCAAACAAAAGCAATTGAAATAGTTCAACAGAACGAATGCTTCAAGTGGTTTCCAAAATTCAACTGAAAATGCAACTTATAATGACTTCTCCAGCCTCAAAATTATTCAACCCCCCGAATAGAATCCCTCACAACAGCATAAATATGCAAAACAGGAGTTGTCTCAAGCACACTTGATGCAACTAATCAAGGGCTTCATTAGTTGCACCAGGTTCGCTTGAGCTGGAACACGTGAAATACCAGAGCTGGCTAGGGGTAGAAAATACATGAAAAACCTGGACGGGACAGAAAAAGGAAGCGATCAACGGCTGCAACCAGATTTCTGAGAAGGCAGGTTGTGAAAAACCCTCGAGTGATTGCAAAAGACCTGCAGCAAGACTTGGTGGCAACAGGCACTGAGGTTTCAGTGAGCACAGTATGGCGCGTACTAAACGCAGAAGGTTTCCATGCCAGAACTCTGAACTCTCCAGAACCACTACTGACCCCAAAGCACAAGAAAAGTCAGCTCAAAATCATAATCATATAATGAGGCGATGAAACAAAACTGGAACTTTTTGGCATGATGGATCAGCGGTATATCTGGAGAAAGAAGAATGAAGAAAGAACACTGTCCACAGTCAAGCAGGGTGGTGGCTCAGTGATGCTCTGGGGCTGCTTTGCATCCTCTGGCACTGGAAACCTGCAGCATGTGGAAGGCAAGATGGATCAGGAAATCCTAGGAGAAAACATCATGCCATCTGTGAGGAAGCTGAAGCTTGAATATTTCTTTACAGAAATATATAAATTCAGGATATAGATTTTAAATGTATGAATTTATCCCTAATGAGCAAGCCAGAGACGACGGTGCAAAGGAAAAACTCCCTGAGACAATATGAGGAAGAAACCTTAAGAGGGAACCCATCCTCATGGGTAACAATGGATAGTGCAATTATTAATAAATCTCTTCTATAAATGTGCCAATTATACATGGTCAAATTGTGCAGTTGTGTAACCAGGAAAATTCATTCACTCCACTGTTAACTGATGGAGACTTGAGTGCAAAACTGTTTGTGGCTATTGTAGTCCTAGCCATCATAGCATAACTGTTCATATGAATTGAGGTCCAGAGCCATCTTTATGGTTTTTAAGTGGTACCATCCTCGGTGATCTCAATGATCTTTAGGCTGCACAGTGTGGGGCCATCCTCAGCAGCAGCATGTGACTTGGATGAGAAATCCAATCAGAAGTAGGGCATCAGAATGGATCATCATTAGAGGGGGTCAGGAACACTGGCATCACAGGAGTAGCATTTGGGGGGAGGGAAGGAGAGAGAGAGAGAGAGAGAGAGAGAGAGAGAGAGAGAGAGAGAGAGAGAGAGAGAGCACTTTAATCCTAAACGTGTCTTATATCCATCATTTGATCTCAAACCTATATGTATTTGGTGTAAAGCACAAACAAATGAATTGGCCTTGTTGTTCCAATAGTTTCAGAGGGGACTGTATATTATAATGACATACATTACAGTGGGTACACAAGAAAACCCTGGATCAAAGCTTAAACCATCTTACAGTGCTTGAATATGTATAAAACATGCCCAGATGAAAAGAGGCCAGAACGCTGTAAACATGTAATAATGTTCTGAGAATTCAGTTTGTAATATTTTCTAGCACCTTGTTGTTTATAGGCAGAGCTGTGAAAGGAAACATGGCTATGTAACAGGTAATCAAGCATACTAAGACAAAGACATCCAGTTTGACATTTATTCCTCTTTCTTCACACATTATCCTTGTATCCATTTATGCACTGAATGATTCATGGGGCTCAGAGCTAGGCCGGTGACCTGAAACATTTATCTTAACGCCGAGACGGTGGTAATTTCATTACCTATTCTGCTTTATCTAGTTATGAAGCCACCCGCTTAACACACTAGCTAGATAGCAGCACAATTTGACTCTGAAAGATTGGTTCAAAATATATTAACAATACAAATCTATTCCTCAAGGGAATTATTACAACTAGATCATTCTGTCAAAAGAAAATGTGTATCTATTCAAAAAATGTTATATTTTAGACCTGTTATCTGTCCAATCACTTACTGTAATCGTCATCCATCCATTCATCTTAATACTGGTCAGGGCCTCGGGGCATCCAGAGCCTATCCTGGGAACACCTAGAGCCAGGTAAGGAACACTTGGACAACACCTGGACCAAGGGAATATACCCTGGATGACCCCAGTCCAAGGAAGCAGTTTATTATAGACAATCCATCTACCAACATGTTTTTAGGACATGGGAGGAAACTGGAAGAAACCCACATGGACACAAAGAGAACATGTGAAACGCCTGAGCCAGGATCCCTGGAGCTGTAAGGCAGCAGCAGTGCTCAGTGTGCCATCATGCTGCCTGTCAATATTATTTTAGTTGAAAACAAATAGATCTTAAGGGGTTCTTTGGCTGGCTTACATTTCTAGCTTTCAAAAGAGTTCTACTAAAAGGGAAACACTCTTTTCTAGGGTTCTACACAGAACATTTAAGGATTCCCACAAAGGGACAAACTGAAGGACAGTTCAGTTAAGTGTGCCTTTGACCAACTTTGACTTTACATACTTTCAAATGCCATTTGCTGGTTAAATTATTTACACATTTAGACTGATTTACCGTTGGATATCTTGACAAACAAAAAATTATCCCTGCTAATATAGCAAACCCTATCCACAAACCCAATTCCAATACAGTTGGGACACCGTAAAATGTAAATAAAAACAGAATACAATGATTTGCAAAACACATAAATCCATATTTTATTCACAGTAGAACATAGAAAACATGTCAAATGTTTAAACTGAGGAACTGTACCATTTAAAGAAAAAAATAAGGTAATTTTGAATATGATGGCCGCAACACGTCTCAAAAAAGTTGGGACGGGGCAACAAAAGGCTGGAAAAGTAAATGTTACTAAAAAAAGAAACAGCTGGAGGAACATTTTGCAACTAATTAGGTTAATTGGCAACAGGCCAGTAACATGATTGTCTCTCTAAGATACTCTTTTTATACCCAGAGTCTTTCAGAAGTAAAGATGGGCAGAGGTTCACCAATCTGCGAAAAACTGCGTCTACAAATTGTGGAACAATTTCAGAATAATGTTCCTCAACATATGTTGAATATCTCATCATCTACAGTACATAAGATCATCAAAAGATTCTGAGAATCTGGAGAAATCTCTGCGCACAAGGGACATGGCCGAAAATCAATATTGCATGCCCGTAATCTTCAGGCACATCATGAAAGGAAAAATACGACAAAGAAGACCCAGGAATGTTGAGCAGCTAGAATCCTGTATCAGACACAAATGGGACAACATTCCTCTCCCAAAACTCCAACAACTGGTCTCCTCAGTTCCCCAGATGTATACGGACTGTTGTTAAAAGAAGAGGGGATGATACACAGTGGTAAACATGGCCCTGTCCCAACTTTTTTGAGACGTGTTGCGGCCATCAAATTCAAAATTACCTTATTTTTTCCTTAAAATGGTACATTTCCTCAGTTTAAACATTTGATATGTTTTCTATGTTCTATTGTGAATAAAATATGGGTTTATGAGATTTGCAAATCATTGGCATTCTGTTTTTATTTACATTTTACACAGCGTCCCAACTTTTCTGGAACTGAGGTTACAGTGAGGGAAAAAAGTATTTGATCCCCTGCTGATTTTGTACGTTTGCCCGCTGACAAAGAAATGATCAGTCTATGATTTTAATGGTAGGTGTATTTTAACAGTGAGAGACAGAATAACAAAAAAATCCAGAAAAACACATTTAAAAAAAAAAAAAAAGTTATAAATTGATTTGCATTTTAATGAGGGAAATAAGTATTTGACCCCCCTATCAATCAGCAAGATTTCTGGCTCCCAGGTGTCTTTTACACAGGTAATGAGCTGTGATTAGGAGCACTCTCTTAAAGGGAGTGCTCCTAATCTCAGTTTGTTACCTGTAAAAAGAAGCCATCAATCAATCAGATTCCAAACTCTCCACCATGGCCAAGACCAAAGAGCTGTCCAAGGATGTCAGGGACAAGATTGTAGACCTACACAAGGCTGGAATGGGCTACAAGACCATCACCAAGCAGCTTGGTGAGAAAGTGACAACAGTTGGTGCGATTATTCGCAAATGGAAGAAACACAAAATAACTGTCAGTCTCCCTCGGTCTGGGGCTCCATGCAAGATCTCACCTCGTGGAGTTTCAATGATCATGAGAACGGTGAGGAATCAGCCCAGAACTACACGGGAGGATCTTGTTAATGATCTCAAGGTAGCTGGGACCATAGTCACCAAGAAAACAATTGGTAACACACTACGCCGTGAAGGACTGAAATCCTGCAGCGCCCGCAAGGTCCCCCTGCTCAAGAAAGCACATGTACAGGCCCGTCTGAAGTTTGCCTGAATGATTCAGAGGAGAACTGGGTGAAAGTGTTGTGGTCAGATGAGACCAAAATCGAGCTCAACTCAACTCGCCGTGTTAGGAGGAGGAGGAATGCTGCCTATGACCCCAAGAACACCATCCCCACCGTCAAACATGGAGGTGGGAACATTATGCTTTGGGGGTGTTTTTCTGCTAAGGGGACAGGACAACTGCACCGCATCAAAGGGACGATGGACGGGGCCATGTACCGTCAAATTTTTGGTGAGAACCTCCTTCCCTCAGCCAGGGCATTGAAAATGGGTCGTGGATGGGTATTCCAGCATGACAATGACCCAAAACACAGAGCCAAGGCAACAAAGGAGTGGCTCAAGAAGAAGCACATTAAGGTCCTGGAGTGGCCTAGCCAGTCTCCAGATCTTAATCCCATAGAAAATCTGTGGAGGGAGCTGAAGGTTCGAGTTGCCAAATATCAGCCTCGAGACCTTAATGACTTGTAGAGGATCTGCAAAGAGGAGTGGGACAAAATCCCTCCTGAGATGTGTGCAAACCTGGTGGCCAACTACAAGAAATGTCTGACCTCTGTGATTGCCAACAAGGGTTTTGCCACCAAGTACTAAGTCGAAGGGGTCAAATGCTTATTTCCCTCATTAAAATGCAAATCAATTTATAACTTTTTTTAAAATGCGTTTTTCTGGATTTTTTTGTTGTTATTCTGTCTCTCACTGTTAAAATACACCTACCATTAAAATTATAGACTGATCATTTCTTCGTCAGTGGGCAAACGTACAAAATCAGCAGGGGATCAAATACTTTTTCCCCCACTGTATATAACTCGTGTAAAGGCAGGTTGGTGAAACTTGGCTTAGAACTGAGGTCATCCAAAAGATTTCAGTGTTGGGCACTAGTTTAAGGAAAAAAAAACAACAACCCCAAAACAACAACAGATAAACATTAAAAACATAACACCATAGCTTTAAACATTAAGACTCCCATTTTGAATATGATTACCTGTATTCCTGTCCATAGTTTACTGTCTACATAAAGTATAAGGTGCTATTATTAAGTGTGTGTACAGCAAGAGTGATTTATGTACTTAAGTCACATGGCTGGTGCTTCCAAGAAAACTATTAATGCAGTACACTTCTGTTCTCAATAAATGATTTTATATCTTGAATCACACCAAATGTGACATGACTAATCATTTTAAATGTCTGGTAAACCCACAGTTTTGGGATCTGTCTCTATTTTCAGACCCCCATTATCCTGGAACGTCTATACAGCTGATCTTCACAAATGAAGCTGCATTCAAGATGATCTATATTAACATTTACACTTCTATAAAATGCTTGACAAGCTTATAGCATAAAAACGTGTCAGTAGAACGTACAGGCCTCATATAGAAGGGGTGTGTGTGTGTGTGTGCTTACTCACTCACATTTTGGTTGTCAGTGAAATTCTAGTCTCGCTGGGAGCACACATGCATATCTTACCTTGCAAGCCCTGTAATATAGCTCAGTAACATTCCAAGAAGAGCCTGGATGTGTCCCAAGAGGTCCTGTTTTATTCAGTTATTAAGACAGACCTTAATAACTAAGGACTAATAAAGGAATCAGAAGAGTAGGTATATGTTTTAGAAAAAGGTTGACTGGTTTTTGCTTGTGAACATTTTTCAACGCAGAAGAGTAATAATAATAATAATAATAATAATAATAATAATAAGCACAGGGTACAAGGCAGGGCTCGGCTCAGAGTATTCTCACAGAACATAGCTCTGACTGCAACACCTGCTAAAGATAGCAGTGTCACAGCTAGTCTAATCTGCCTCGTACACACTCTGTCCCTCAATGTTTTCTGTTGTGTCGTCAAAACGGTTCAGCTGTTGTGTTTCATTCAAAAATAGCTGCATTACAGGATCAGCAGTGATGTCTAGGGGTCCCAGAGGTCAGGTAGTCACTGACGGCAGAAGGTTTTACAGTACTAAGTACCAAACATAAGAAATTCATCGTTTATCACTTAAAATGGGGTTTGCGACACTTGCATGATTTGCACAACGTGAACGCGCATACCTTCAAAATTCCATTTCAAATCTCATGTGCTGGGTTAAACAACTACACTTTAGCTGCCAAGTTACCTACTTATTACCTGCTTATTAGGAGTTTTGAAAAGCTTTGGTGACAAATATACATTCTACAAAAAGTCCTTACCCATGGTCAGCTTTTTTTAAACTGATTTATTTTGGTGGGTCGGGGTATATTTTAGGACATTTTTCTAAACTTTTGCAGCCATCCAGTTCTAACTCTCCATACGTCAACAGCGCCAACTTAAAATTTAGTCTGGATATCGAACGTGACTTGTCAGATAACTAACTTAGAGCAGCCGTATCTCTTGTTTGATCCTTTTGCAACTTGCCGTGACATTTGCTGCTTCTAAAATGTCTTGCAGCAAAAGCATTCTGGCATTTAGAATAATGTGACTAAGAAAAAGACAGCTAAATATTGGTTTTGTTTTGTTTTTTATTTGCTCATAATGACAGCTTGGGGTTATTTTGACTAACCCCATTTAGCTTGGCGATGTGACAAGGAGTAAATGTACACCGGTGAATAAATCCCAGGGGATGAGCGGCCTTGGCAGGCTTAAGCGCGAGACCTCTCTATAGAAAGCAAACCTCTCTCACATCCCCAACAGCTGCTTGTGTGCGTCACACGTACGCTAGAGATCTCAAAAGGCTCCGACAGCCCAACGCTGCAAGCCTGAAACATAGCGGCAAGTTCAATAAACAATTAAATATAGAAATATTACTTTTAAAAAGACAATTTTTCAGATCCCTTGCTAATCAAAAATCATACGATTAATGTCTTATTAATGTTTGTTCATTTTTAAAGCTCATCAGATACGCCACATCCCGCTGCGTGTTGGGTCATCTCACCTGTTCCACAGCTACAGTTTTATGTCTAATATGAATGTTTCCAATCATAGTGCCATTTTACTGTAAATATATAGCAGTGGTAAATCAAGCTAACTGCATCTGTGGACTTCTTCAGAACATCCAATGTATGAAAACTGTCATTCTCTATTGCTAAACACATCCATTTTCCTTGGGGCACTAGGCAGGGGACTAACCCATAGCAGGACATAATCACGCACACATTCATACACTACGGACAATTTGGAAATGCCAATCAGCCTACAACGCATGTCTGTGGACTGGGGGAGGAAACTGGAGTACCCGGAGGAAACCCCCAAAGCACAGAGAGAACATGCAAACTGCGCACACGCAGGGTGGAAGCGGGATTTGAACCTGCAACCCGGGCGGAGCGAGACAAATGTGATGAGCATTAAGCCATCGTGCCTCTTTGTCTTTCTCAAGACCTCACATGTGGGAGAGTCAAGCTCACCATCCTCATCCTGTTGCCCTTTAATTTTAAAGGATACTGCACAGTGATCTTTATGCAACAGATATTTAAAATAAAATGCAAGACTATTACGGCAAACACAACAACCCAATTAAAGTGATAAAAGGATCACTATTTTACGTGGCTTATACAGAGCAGCTCAGAGGCATTTTGGCTTTTGACACCGGGCGTGTGATAGTTGGTGTGTTTAGTTTTGGTTTTAGTCATGCTGAACACAAGTGGCACATAAGGAATGCTGGAGGTGTCGCAGCTTTTAAAGTTATAACTGCAGTAAATGTGCATCATAAGATGTATGCCATAATCTGTCTAGACTCTGCATTGCAGCCTAATCACCTGAGAAAGCACTTGTGTCAAACCTGTAATGTAGGCCATGTTTTCAGTAGGGCATTATTCAGGGTTATTTAAAGACACAGTGAAGTAGGTTGAGCGTCACATGTCAAACACTGGAAAAAAAAAGAAAAGAATAAAAACAGAAAGAAACAAAAAGGTGCAAGGACAACTCAGAGGCTACACTATGCATGACACTTGAGGGTGTGTCCATAGACCAAAACGAGTGATAGAGAGCAAACAAGCTTTTCCGACACAAATTCATTTACGCTTAAAGATAAACGTGTTGATGTTGATACAAGCTGGTTGCTATGGTGTGGGCTAAACAAAGCATTTTCTAAAATAGTTGAGAAATAAACTTTAAATTGAAAGAAATACAGCATTTTCAGTGCTCTCCACTAATATCGGCACCCTTGGTAAATATGAACAAAGAATGCTGTGAAAAATTGTCTTTATTGTTGAACCTTTTGATCTTTTGTTCAAAACAAAAATCACAAAAATACTCTGCTCTCATGGATATCAAACAACTGCAAACAACACAGGTTTATCAAAAAAAAAAAAAAAACTTTCTAAATATAGGTGTGCAACAATTATTGGCATCCCTGTGAATTCATATCAGAAAAATTTATTTGAAGTATACTCCCACTGATATTTTACTTTTTTAAATGGGTATAAATATGAGGTAACACACAGGCCAAATTCCCTTAATCATTCATAACAGTGGGTAAGACCAAGGAATATAACTGTGATGTGCAGCAAAAGGTTGTTGAGCTTCACAAAATGGGAAGTGGCTATAAGAAAATAGCACAAGCATAGAAAATGCCCATTTCCACCATCAGGGCAATAATTAAGAAGTTCCAGTCAACTGGAAATGTTATGAATCAACCTGGAATTGGAGGCGTGTCTATATTGTCTCAACGCACTGTGAAGAGGATGGTTCGAGTGGCCAAAAAAAATTGCCTCTGCCAGAAAGCTTAAAATGGGCTGTGGTTGGATCTTCCAGCAGGACAATGATCCAAAACAAACATCAAAATTAACACAAAAATGGTTTACTGACCACAAAATCAAGGTCCTGCCATGGCCATCCCAGTCCCCTGACTTATAACCCATAGAAAACCTGTGGGGTGAACTGAAGAGGAGAGTCCACCAGCGTGGACCTCGAAATTTGCAGGATCTGGAGAGATTCTGTATGGAGGAATGGTCTCAGATCACTTGCCATGTATTCTCCAACCTCATCAGGCATTATAGGAGAAGACTCAGAGCCGTTATCTTGGCAAAGGGAGGTAGCACAAAGTATAGACTAGAAGGGTGTCAATAATTGTTGCACATCTATATTTAACAAAGATTTTTTTTGATAAACCTGTGTTGTGTTTGATATTGTTTGATATCCATGAGAGCAGAGTATTTTTGTGAATTTTCTGAACAAAAGATCAAAAGGTTAAACAATAAAGACAACTTTTCACAGCCTTCTCTGCTCATATTTACCAAGGGTGCCAATATTAGTGGAGGACACTGTATACGAAATAAGCTTAGAGACACAGGGAAATAAATTATCATATTGTGTTCAAAGTGCATAGGCGGAGACCATCTTAAGTAATACGTTACGTAGCCGGTCCAACATGAATCACTTGAGAACACTGCATGACTGTGCAATTTTGCCAAACAAGGAAGTAGCATGAGCCTGGGATTCACCTGTTAAGAGTGAAACAGTCATCCTCACACCCCTTGGTTTACAGGCTTTAATTTTTTTTTTTGTTTTTCCCTTTTTAAAAAAAAGACGACCAAAGTGAAAATGAATAAAAGAAGTGCAACCAAGATTTATTGTTAAAGATGCTCTGGGAACATTAACAAGCCATTGGAAAAGGAATTTCGAAACTCCACTGCAATAAAGTGCAAGTTTTCTGATAGCTATGACTGTACATTTGTTTCTTCTGTTTGTGAAGTGTGCGCCTAAGTACGAAAAGCCCTTGTTTTCCGCAAACCTGGATCTAGAGTAAGAAGAATTTATCCATGAATGATACCTTATTTTACAAATATTTTCAGGAATAAGAAAAAAAAAAAAAAAAAAAAAAATCAATTCGGTGGCTCTGAGAAGATCAGCACTGATTTAACACAATACATTCTGTAAATGAAGAAAATTGATCCAACCGTGTGTTTTAAATTATAGCTTGCCTGAAATCAATTGGGTTCAGAGGACTACTAAAATGAGCTCCAGACTTAACCTTTGAATACCTTATTATTCATACAAATAAAAAAAAATAAAAATAAAAAAAAGTTACTTTTTCGCTGCAGGTTTGCAGTCAAGTTAAGGAAAACTGGAGAAAATTATGAGGGTAGTCAGGCAGTTAGAAAACAGTGGCACAGTCCAGGAACATGGAACAGTCGCAATATCATACGCTGTGCATAGGAGAAATAAAGCACTTATGGTTTTCACATAACGTCAACCACGTCATAAAGCTTCTGTATGCTCGAAGGGAGTAACGAATGCATTCCATTCCCGAAACATTGACAAGAGTAACGAAATGAGGGCATAACCGTGGGTTCGGAAAAGAGTAGCAATACAACAGTATTGTGCAGATACCAGCAGGATAAAAGGGAAATTAAATTAGACACATCCCAACACCTTTGCATAGTGACAAATACAAAGCAGAGGGATCAGGCAAAACTGCGCCAAACAAAAGAAAACAACAACTAACACAAAAAAAAAAAAATTCAATGAACAGCAAGAAATAAGCATTGTGTGGGAGAAAATCTCAGGCCAGGCATGCCCACAGAACAGAAATGATCTATCCTCAAAGTCTTTGATAGACTCCTTATTCTGTACAAACCGTACATGTGGAGAACGAGAACTCAAAAGGAGTTCTGTGCTCTGAGACGCTTTTCAAAACCAATTTGGACAGTGCCTCAGTCATTATCTGTGCAGTAGCACAAAAGCCTCAAGCTTCTCTGGAATATTTCCCGTATACGTAAGATTATACTTGATGATGGTGCGAGCGGCCAAGCACTGCAGCGTGGTGTGATTTATGGGCTGAATCAGGTTCTTGGCCATCTCCTTCTCGTCTAACAGGTCACATGCGGTCTGCCTGAAGGAGTTGGTGCTGTCAAAGTGCGTGCCACCGGCGATGAGCAGCTTCATGATGTCGGGGTGATTGTTGGAGGCGGCTACGTGCAGAGGACTGTTGTTATCTTCGTCGCGACAGTTCACATCAGCGCCGCACTCCAAAAGAATGGAGGTCACCTGGAACGAGGGGAACTTGCAGACGGGGTAGCGGCCAACGCACGTCGTGTTTCTGTCCACGGCCAGGTGAAGGGGGCTGAAGCCGTTTTTCCCGCACGGCTGCAGCTTGAGGAACTTGTAAATGGTTTCTTTCTTGAAGTGGTCCTGCTCGACCGTGCACGGGACTTTCTCCAGCAAGCAGATGAGGTGCAGTATGATGGCGAGCGCCTTGCTGAGCTGAGCCGGGTCGGGTCCAGGCTGTCGCAGCTTCATGGCGCGCTCGATCTCCAGCACGCTTTTGCTAAGGATGCCCATGAGGTCGTCGAAGGACACCGAGGTGCCCAGGAGGCCTTTGGCACGGTCCTGCAGCATGAAAGAAAAAAGCTCAGCGAATGAGAGCAAGCTGCTGGCAGTCATAGGACTAAGTGGGTCTAAGTTACTCTGTTGCATGTCCAAGGCATACTTCCACAGGTTGATGCACCGTTCAAAATTCCCTGAATCGGCATAGACAGCACCTCGGTACCGAATGTAGTAGGATGTGTCTGGATGAGATGGGCCCAGGATGCGTTCTCGAATAAGGAGAGCCTGCATTCGCATCTCGTCCGGGTCCGAGATCAAACTGTCCAGCTCTTCCATGCTCCCGGCCTCCTTCGCGTAGTCGTATGCCATTACAAGTTCTTTAGGTTCTCCTTTAAAGAGGACGT